>OX465434.1:10468968-11703762 GCA_950005045.1 Agrotis exclamationis
TGCCGCAGTAAAAAATTATCTGCTCTTCCAGACGCATCGAATGACATCCGTTTTAAGTCTCTGTGATGACATCACCCAAGTTAGGTTAGGTTAGGTTAGGTTGACAAATTCAAATATACCAGGTAAACCCCATTCCTTAGAAGAAAGTTGCCGTAGTAAAAAAATATCTCCTCTTCCAGACGCATCGAATGACGTCCGTTTTAAGTCTCTTTGATGACATCACCCAAGTTAGGTTAGGTTAGGTTATAGATATTAGTATTCCAAGTAAACCCTTCATATTTGAAGAATGTCGCCGTAGTAAAAAAGTGTCATCTCTACCAGATGCTTCGAATGACATCTGTTTCAAATCTGTTAGATGACATTTCCCAAGTTAGGTTAGGTTAGGTTAGGTTGACAAATTCAGATATACCAGGTAAACCCCATTCCTCAGAAGAAAGTTGCCGTAGTAAAAAATTATCTCCTCTTCCAGACGCATCGAATGACATTCGTTTTAAGTCTCTTTGATGACATCACCCAAGTTAGGTTAGGTTAGGTTATAGATATTAGTATTCCAAGTAAACCCTTCATATTTGAAGAATGTCGCCGTAGTAAAAAAGTGTCATCTCTACCAGATGCTTCGAATGACATCTGTTTCAAATCTGTTAGATGACATTTCCCAAGTTAGGTTAGGTTAGGTTAGGTTGACAAATTCAGATATACCAGGTAAACCCCATTCCTCAGAAGAAAGTTGCCGTAGTAAAAAATTATCTCCTCTTCCAGACGCATCGAATGACGTCCGTTTTAAGTCTCTTTGATGACATCACCCAAGTTAGGTTAGGTTAGGTTAGGTTAGGTTAGGTTTTAGACATTAGTATTCCAAGTAAACCCTTCATATTTGAAGAATGTCGCCATAGTAAAAAAATGTCATCTCTACCAGATGCTTCGAATCACATCTGTTTCAAATCTGTTAGATGACATTTCCCAAGTTAGGTTAGGTTAGGTTAGGTTGACAAATTCAGATATTCCAGGAAAACCCCATTTCTTAGAAGAAAGTTGCCATAGTAAAAAATTATCTGCTCTTCCAGACGCATCGAATGACATCCGTTTTAAGTCTCTGTGATGACATCACCCAAGTTAGGTTAGGTTAGGTTAGGTTGACAAATTCAGATATTCCAGGAAAACCCCATTCCTTAGAAGAAAGTTGCCGAAGTAAAAAATTATCTGCTCTTCCAGACGCATCGAATGACATCCGTTTTAAGTCTCTTTGATGACATCACCCAAGTTAGGTTAGGTTAGGTTAGATTTTAGATATTAGTATTCCAAGTAAACCCGTCATATTTGAAGAATGTCGCCGTACTAAAAAAGTGTCATCTCTACCAGATGCTTCGAATGACATCTGTTTCAAATCTGTTAGATGACATTTCCCAAGTTAGGTTAGGTTAGGTTAGGTTGACAAATTCAGATATTCCAGGAAAACCCCATTCCTTAGAAGAAAGTTGCCGAAGTAAAAAATTATCTGCTCTTCCAGACGCATCGAATGACATCCGTTTTAAGTCTCTTTGATGACATCACCCAAGTTAGGTTAGGTTAGGTTAGGTTATAGATATTAGTATTCCAAGTAAACCCTTCATATTTGAAGAATGTCGCCATAGTAAAAAAATGTCATTTCTACCAGATGCTTCGAATGACATCTGTTTCAAATCTGTTAGATGACATTTCCCAAGTTAGGTTAGGTTAGGTTAGGTTGACAAATTCAAATATACCAGGTAAACCCCATTCCTTAGAAGAAAGTTGCCGTAGTAAAAAATTATCTGCTCTTCCAGACGCATCGAATGACATCCGTTTTAAATCTCTGTGATGACATCACCCAAGTTAGGTTAGGTTAGGTTAGTTTAGGTTAGGTTTTAGATATTAGTATTCCAAGTAAACCCTTCATATTTGAAGAATGTCGCCATAGTAAAAAAATGTCATCTCTACCAGATGCTTCGAATGACATCTGTTTCAAATCTGTTAGATGACATTTCCCAAGTTAGGTTAGGTTAGGTTAGGTTGACAAATTCAGATATTCCAGGAAAACCCCATTTCTTAGAAGAAAGTTGCCGCAGTAAAAAATTATCTGCTCTTCCAGACGCATCGAATGACATCCGTTTTAAGTCTCTTTGATGACATCACCCAAGTTAGGTTAGGTTAGGTTATAGATATTAGTATTCCAAGTAAACCCTTCATATTTGAAGAATGTCGCCGTAGTAAAAAAGTGTCATCTCTACCAGATGCTTCGAATGACATCTGTTTCAAATCTGTTAGATGACATTTCCCAAGTTAGGTTAGGTTAGGTTAGGTTGACAAATTCAGATAACCGCCCGAACGAACTGACGGTAGATTTCTCCCGTAACGCTCTTTTCCGTTGATCGAACACACGGTAGCTTTGTACCGTTCTCGAATATACGCGATCCATCGACAAGATTTAGTCGATTTCTATAAAACACATGACATTTGGATCGTTTCTCTATTTTCCACTCGAATCTACGTAAAATTCTACGTGCCATAGATACGAATCGCGTTTCAGAACGGTTCATTAAAAAAAAATAAAAAATGTCAAAGTCAAAGTCTGTGGTATTCGTTAGCGAAGAGAACGCAGGCTAACATGGTAGTTGTACGGCCTGTAAATAAATATTTTTGTACCGTGACGTATGTTGTTTTTTATTTAATCGTTGGTATATATAATCCCCCCATCAATAAAAGTCATCAAATGTATATGTTATCGATTTATTTTTTGAATTAACAAAGTTCAAAGCTCACATAATCGTTATTTCAACAATAGTAACAATAGTCCAACGTTTACAGCTCATTATAAACAAAACGAATCTAAACATTAACAAACACTTGAAACGACTTGAAAGGCCCATTCATAACCACATACAAAAACATTACATGAGCACTCTTTGTAACCGACCCGGGTCGACAAAAAATGTTTATCTTATCGCGCCACTTGACGCCGCTTCCCGCCATTTTGATTTATGACCTGATTTGACCCGATTCCGGTCGAACGGGTGGTACAAAAACTACCGTCTGTTCGTTAGAGCGGATATACCAGGTAAACCCCATTCCTCAGAAGAAAGTTGCCGTAGTAAAAAATTATCTCCTCTTCCAGACGCATCGAATGACGTCCGTTTTAAGTTTCTGTGATGACATCACCCAAGTTAGGTTAGGTTAGGTTAGGTTTTAGATATTAGTATTCCAAGTAAACCCTTCATATTTGAAGAATGTCGCCATAGTAGAAAAATGTCATCTCTACCAGATGCTTCGAATGACATCTGTTTCAAATCTGTTAGATGACATTTCCCAAGTTAGGTTAGGTTAGGTTAGGTTGACAAATTCAGATATTCCAGGAAAACCCCATTTCTTAGAAGAAAGTTGCCGCAGTAAAAAATTATCTGCTCTTCCAGACGCATCGAATGACATCCGTTTTAAGTCTCTGTGATGACATCACCCAAGTTAGGTTAGGTTAGGTTAGGTTGACAAATTCAAATATACCAGGTAAACCCCATTCCTTAGAAGAAAGTTGCCGTAGTAAAAAAATATCTCCTCTTCCAGACGCATCGAATGACGTCCGTTTTAAGTCTCTTTGATGACATCACCCAAGTTAGGTTAGGTTAGGTTATAGATATTAGTATTCCAAGTAAACCCTTCATATTTGAAGAATGTCGCCGTAGTAAAAAAGTGTCATCTCTACCAGATGCTTCGAATGACATCTGTTTCAAATCTGTTAGATGACATTTCCCAAGTTAGGTTAGGTTAGGTTAGGTTGACAAATTCAGATATACCAGGTAAACCCCATTCCTCAGAGGAAAGTTGCCGTAGTAAAAAATTATCTCCTCTTCCAGACGCATCGAATGACATCCGTTTTAAGTCTCTTTGATGACATCACCCAAGTTAGGTTAGGTTAGGTTATAGATATTAGTATTCCAAGTAAACCCTTCATATTTGAAGAATGTCGCCGTAGTAATAAAGTGTCATCTCTACCAGATGCTTCGAATGACATCTGTTTCAAATCTGTTAGATGACATTTCCCAAGTTAGGTTAGGTTAGGTTGACAAATTTAGATATACCAGGTAAACCCCATTCCTCAGAAGAAAGTTGCCGTAGTAAAAAATTATCTCCTCTTCCAGACGCATCGAATGACGTCCGTTTTAAGTCTCTTTGATGACATCACCCAAGTTAGGTTAGGTTAGGTTAGGTTAGGTTTTAGACATTAGTATTCCAAGTAAACCCTTCATATTTGAAGAATGTCGCCATAGTAAAAAAATGTCATCTCTACCAGATGCTTCGAATGACATCTGTTTCAAATCTGTTAGATGACATTTCCCAAGTTAGGTTAGGTTAGGTTAGGTTGACAAATTCAGATATTCCAGGAAAACCCCATTTCTTAGAAGAAAGTTGCCATAGTAAAAAATTATCTGCTCTTCCAGACGCATCGAATGACATCCGTTTTAAGTCTCTGTGATGACATCACCCAAGTTAGGTTAGGTTAGGTTAGGTTGACAAATTCAGATATTCCAGGAAAACCCCATTCCTTAGAAGAAAGTTGCCGAAGTAAAAAATTATCTGCTCTTCCAGACGCATCGAATGACATCCGTTTTAAGTCTCTTTGATGACATCACCCAAGTTAGGTTAGGTTAGGTTAGATTTTAGATATTAGTATTCCAAGTAAACCCGTCATATTTGAAGAATGTCGCCGTACTAAAAAAGTGTCATCTCTACCAGATGCTTCGAATGACATCTGTTTCAAATCTGTTAGATGACATTTCCCAAGTTAGGTTAGGTTAGGTTAGGTTGACAAATTCAGATATTCCAGGAAAACCCCATTCCTTAGAAGAAAGTTGCCGAAGTAAAAAATTATCTGCTCTTCCAGACGCATCGAATGACATCCGTTTTAAGTCTCTTTGATGACATCACCCAAGTTAGGTTAGGTTAGGTTAGGTTATAGATATTAGTATTCCAAGTAAACCCTTCATATTTGAAGAATGTCGCCATAGTAAAAAAATGTCATTTCTACCAGATGCTTCGAATGACATCTGTTTCAAATCTGTTAGATGACATTTCCCAAGTTAGGTTAGGTTAGGTTAGGTTGACAAATTCAAATATACCAGGTAAACCCCATTCCTTAGAAGAAAGTTGCCGTAGTAAAAAATTATCTGCTCTTCCAGACGCATCGAATGACATCCGTTTTAAATCTCTGTGATGACATCACCCAAGTTAGGTTAGGTTAGGTTAGTTTAGGTTAGGTTTTAGATATTAGTATTCCAAGTAAACCCTTCATATTTGAAGAATGTCGCCATAGTAAAAAAATGTCATCTCTACCAGATGCTTCGAATGACATCTGTTTCAAATCTGTTAGATGACATTTCCCAAGTTAGGTTAGGTTAGGTTAGGTTGACAAATTCAGATATTCCAGGAAAACCCCATTTCTTAGAAGAAAGTTGCCGCAGTAAAAAATTATCTGCTCTTCCAGACGCATCGAATGACATCCGTTTTAAGTCTCTTTGATGACATCACCCAAGTTAGGTTAGGTTAGGTTATAGATATTAGTATTCCAAGTAAACCCTTCATATTTGAAGAATGTCGCCGTAGTAAAAAAGTGTCATCTCTACCAGATGCTTCGAATGACATCTGTTTCAAATCTGTTAGATGACATTTCCCAAGTTAGGTTAGGTTAGGTTAGGTTGACAAATTCAGATATACCAGGTAAACCCCATTCCTCAGAAGAAAGTTGCCGTAGTAAAAAATTATCTCCTCTTCCAGACGCATCGAATGACATCCGTTTTAAGTCTCTTTGATGACATCACCCAAGTTAGGTTAGGTTAGGTTATAGATATTAGTATTCCAAGTAAACCCTTCATATTTGAAGAATGTCGCCGTAGTAAAAAAGTGTCATCTCTACCAGATGCTTCGAATGACATCTGTTTCAAATCTGTTAGATGACATTTCCCAAGTTAGGTTAGGTTAGGTAAGGTTGACAAATTCAGATATTCCAGGAAAACCCCATTCCTTAGAAGAAAGTTGCCGAAGTAAAAAATTATCTGCTCTTCCAGACGCATCGAATGACGTCCGTTTTAAGTCTCTTTGATGACATCACCCAAGTTAGGTTAGGTTAGGTTAGGTTAGGTTAGGTTTTAGATATTAGTATTCCAAGTAAACCCTTCATATTTGAAGAATGTCGCCATAGTAAAAAAATGTCATCTCTACCAGATGCTTCGAATGACATCTGTTTCAAATCTGTTAGATGACATTTCCCAAGTTAGGTTAGGTTAGGTTAGGTTGACAAATTCAGATATTCCAGGAAAACCCCATTTCTTAGAAGAAAGTTGCCGCAGTAAAAAATTATCTGCTCTTCCAGACGCATCGAATGACATCCGTTTTAAGTCTCTTTGATGACATCACCCAAGTTAGGTTAGGTTATGTTATAGATATTAGTATTCCAAGTAAACCCTTCATATTTAAAGAATGTCGCCATAGTAAAAAAGTGTCATCTCTACCAGATGCTTCGAATGACATCTGTTTCAAATCTGTTAGATGACATTTCCCAAGTTAGGTTAGGTTAGGTTAGGTTGACAAATTCAGATATACCAGGTAAACCCCATTCCTCAGAAGAAAGTTGCCGTAGTAAAAAATTATCTCCTCTTCCAGACGCATCGAATGACGTCCGTTTTAAGTCTCTTTGATGACATCACCCAAGTTAGGTTAGGTTAGGTTAGGTTTTAGATATTAGTATTCCAAGTAAACCCTTCATATTTGAAGAATGTCGCCATAGTAAAAAAATGTCATCTCTACCAGATGCTTCGAATGACATCTGTTTCAAATCTGTTAGATGACATTTCCCAAGTTAGGTTAGGTTAGGTTAGGTTGACAAATTCAGATATTCCAGGAAAACCCCATTTCTTAGAAGAAAGTTGCCATAGTAAAAAATTATCTGCTCTTCCAGACGCATCGAATGACATCCGTTTTAAGTCTCTGTGATGACATCACCCAAGTTAGGTTAGGTTAGGTTAGGTTGACAAATTCAGATATTCTAGGAAAACCCCATTCCTTAGAAGAAAGTTGCCGTAGTAAAAAATTATCTGCTCTTCCAGACGCATCGAATGACGTCCGTTTTAAGTTTCTGTGATGACATCACCCAAGTTAGGTTAGGTTAGGTTAGGTTTTAGATATTAGTATTCCAAGTAAACCCTTCATATTTGAAGAATGTCGCCATAGTAGAAAAATGTCATCTCTACCAGATGCTTCGAATGACATCTGTTTCAAATCTGTTAGATGACATTTCCCAAGTTAGGTTAGGTTAGGTTAGGTTGACAAATTCAGATATTCCAGGAAAACCCCATTTCTTAGAAGAAAGTTGCCGCAGTAAAAAATTATCTGCTCTTCCAGACGCATCGAATGACATCCGTTTTAAGTCTCTGTGATGACATCACCCAAGTTAGGTTAGGTTAGGTTAGGTTGACAAATTCAAATATACCAGGTAAACCCCATTCCTTAGAAGAAAGTTGCCGTAGTAAAAAAATATCTCCTCTTCCAGACGCATCGAATGACGTCCGTTTTAAGTCTCTTTGATGACATCACCCAAGTTAGGTTAGGTTAGGTTTTAGATATTAGTATTCCAAGTAAACCCTTCATATTTGAAGAATGTCGCCATAGTAAAAAAGTGTCATCTCTACCAGATGCTTCGAATGACATCTGTTTCAAATCTGTTAGATGACATTTCCCAAGTTAGGTTAGGTAAGGTAAGGTTGACAAATTCAGATATTCCAGGAAAACCCCATTCCTTAGAAGAAAGTTGCCGAAGTAAAAATTATCTGCTCTTCCAGACGCATCGAATGACGTCCGTTTTAAGTCTCTTTGATGACATCACCCAAGTTAGGTTAGGTTTTTTTTTTTTTTTTTTTTTTTTATTTATACTGACTGCTCCCCGCTTTGTGGCAGGACCTTTTTTATCTTATGCCTTTTTTTTGCCATATTTCTTTTTGGCCATTTTTCTTTTGGTAATATGTTTTCTTTTCGTATTTTTTCTTTCTTTTCTTTTATTCTTTTCTTTCTTTTTTTTTTTTTTTTTTTGCAGTCTTACAATTTGTATTCTTATCACTAATATAGTTGGTTCTTATAATTTTTATCTTATTCTATAATGATGGCTTATTTACATGTATTCTAATATTGCTTCCTTCTATTTATTTCTTTACTTGCTAAGTTTTACATTTTCATATTCTTGTTTTATTCTTATAATCTAATTTTTATTTCCTATCTTTTATTTTATATAACTATATTAGGATATTTCAGTTTCTGACATTAGTTCCTGCTCTTATATTGTGTCCGTCTTATTCCTTTTTATTACTATTGATGCTACTTTCATAGCAAATTCTAAAAATTTGTTTCTCTCTTTTTTGTTGCCAATTATTGCGCCCAGGTTATCCTTATTCAATTTTGTGTCGAGTGTTTGCTGCAGAGTGTACCTATCGACGCCGTGCAACGGGCAGTCCAGCACGATGTGGAAAATGTCCTCGCTCTCTGCCGGATCACAAACGCATGACGGGCTGTCCTTGCATTTGAACCTATACAGGTATGCAGAGAACCCGCCATGCCCGGTCAGGATCTGCGAGGTCAGTCGGTCGACTACCATTTTCCGCACCGTGCCGTACGCCTCCACCCCGCTAGGGAAGAAGGTCTTGGTGACCCCCGCTGTGGGTTCGGATCTATACCTGCAGTCCCAGGCCTCGATCGTTAAAGCCCGTATATGGCGTTTAACAAACGAGATGGGACTGCAGTCATAGTCCGACTTAGTTTTCAACTTGAGGGCCGCTTCCTTCGCCAGCTGATCCGCTCTCTCGTTCCCCATCACTCCGACGTGGGCCCTGATCCAGTATAATGAGACGAGTTGGTGATTGTCTCTCAGGAATTGCAGGTTACCCTGAATCGCCTTCGTGATCGGGTTCGATGAGTCTGGATCAACTATCGACTGTAAAGCGGACCTCGAGTCACTAAGTACTGCGGTTTCCCTATAGCCATTGCCAATAATAATTTCGGTCGCTTGGAGGATAGCATACAACTCGGCTTGGAAGACTGTACAGAATGGTTCGAGCTTGAACTTCCGGGTACTTGTCTCTGTCGACCCTTCCCAACAGGTTAGGGCGGCTCCGACTTTCCCCTCCAGTTTACTCCCATCCGTGTAGATTCTTACCAAGCCTTCTGCCAGATTGCTATCCTCTTCCGCGTTGTCCAAACAAATAAATTTTTCGTTGAGGATTTTGCTGGGGTGGGTGCCGTTTATAACGGATGCGCGCTGTTCGACCTTTCTGCCACCCAGTATTGCCTGGGGTTTCCCTCGCTTGGCTTCATAAAGCTGGGATGCTTCTTGGATCCGAAGATCCAGCGGAAGCAGCCCCGACAATACTAAAGCGGCATTGAGGGAGACCGTTCTGTTGCTTTTTATAATTTTCTGCGCGAATCCGCGTTGCACGACGTCGAGAGCTTTCCTGGAGACTATTTTTGAGGCCTGACTGGCCCAAACGCTAGCCGCATACAGAATTATGGGCTCTATAACGGCTATGTAAATGGTTCTTATTATTTCTGGATTTAGTCCCCAGGTAGCTCTTGCTGCTCTGCTTATGCCTTTGTAAATGTTGATGGCTTTCTTGGTAATATAGGAGATGTGCTTGTTAAAAGTTAGTTTATTATCAAAAATAACGCCTAATATTTTAACTTCCTCCACCATCTTAATGTTGACTCCCCCCATGCACAGCCTGGGCGTGTCGAACTTTAGCTTCCTCGTCAGAGTCATGGCCAAAGATTTGTGCGGTGCGAAGTTTAGCTTATTCGACACGCCCCAGCTGCGCACGAGGGCGAGGGCGGCATTTGCCTTGCTCTCGACCTCCAGGCCCGTGCTGCCGTCAATTATGAGCACTATATCATCTGCGAAGGCCTGACAGTAAAAGCCAGCGGCGGTGAGTTCATCGAGCAGGGGGTCCAGGATGAGATTCCAAAACATTGGTCCGCCAATGGAACCTTGGACGCAACCCTTGTTTGTTCCTTTGCTAATTTCTTCCCCCGCATATCTCACCGTCACTGTCCTGTCGCTCAGATAGCTACTGACAAGCCTTCGCAGATTGATAGGGCACTCTTTAGCCTTTAGTTGGCAGATGATTTTGGGCCACCATGCATTATCGAAGGCTCCCTCTATGTCCAATGATATCAGAGTAGTAATCCGCTTAGCCACGAGGTTACCCCTGATATGCTGGACCATGTCGTAGAGGGAGTCCTCTGTGCTACGCTGTGGCACAAAACCATACTGCCTCGGGTTTAGTTTAGGCAACACGTGCCACCTAATGCGCCTAATTAACATTTTTTCCAGAATTTTCCCTAAAATCGCTAGGAGCCCGATTGGTCTATATGACTTGGGGAGGGTATAGTCGTCCTTACCTGGTTTCCGGAGCATGATGACTGTTGCGGCTTTCCAGGGTTTGGGGAAGTGGGAGAGCTCTAAACATTTGTTATAGATCGCCAGGGCCAATTCCTTATCCGCAGATATAACGGCTGCGCATATATCGGCCGTAAGGCCATCTCCACCCGGAGCCTTCTTGGGGTTGAACGAGCCCGCGGCGTGGAGAAGCTCAGCTTCCGTAAAAGGGGGGTCGCTAAATTCATTTTCGCTCCCCCTATTTACTTCCGCTGCCTCCCTCCTCACCCTTGCGTGTGACTCGTTCTCCCCCAAGGCGGTATCCTCCGGGTAGAAGGTCTCCGCCATGATGCGCACCGAGTCCTTAGGGCTGGTGGTGATGCCGTCCCTGGCGATCGGGAGGTCTTCGTAAGAGGTCTGAGACCTTCCTATGACCCTATATATGCCCTCCCACATGGTTTCCCTCTCCTGTTTGCCGCAGAACTCCTTCCAACTTTTGGTTCTGGCCTCATCCATCGCTCTCTCATACTCCATTCGTGCTTTGTCATATTGCTCGGCAACCCATGCTCGCCGGTTTGGCGCTGCCCATTTTATCCTTTTCTTTAACTTATTTTTCTCCCTTTTCAGCTTCTCTAACTCCTCGGACCACCACGGCAACTTAATTTTAGTATTATTTTTCTTTAATTTAATATGTGTATCACAGACGTTTGTGATTGTATTTATATATTTTCCTATTAATTCTTCTATTTGTTCTACATTCTCAATTATTCTTACATTATTCACATTAACATTTTCCTTATTAAATTCTTCTACTAATTTTTCCTTAAATTCTCCCCATTCTGCGTTTTTCGTATTATATTTCCTAGTTGTTCTACTGTTAGTTTTCATTGACTCTATTTTCCCTAGTTTTATTATAAACGTAATTGCGTTGTGGTCCGAGGATGTTACGCTGCGATCTACCCTCCAGTTTCCTACTGCGGCGAGCATGTCTACCGAGCAAAATGTCACATCCACTCTACTAGTATACTCTCTTCCAGAGCGCCAGACTTCAAAAGTTGGAACGTCTCCGGTGTTCAGGATGTGGAGGTCTAGCTCGTTTGCTACCCCGACTATCTCCTCACCCCTGTCGTTTGTCTTCCTGCTGCCCCACCACTCGCTCCAGGCGTTTACGTCCCCTCCGATCACTAACTTGGAGCATTTTAGGCTCCCTATGATCTCCCTCAGGCGACGCATGAAGGGCCCCAGGTCACAGTCGGGCTCGAAGTAAAGGGAGATCAGTCCGATCGTCCAGTCAGCAGTTTCCAGCTTTGCAACCGCAAAGTTGGTGTTGGTGAGGTTGGGAAGTTGATGTAGTTTAATATCGTTGTTGAAGACCGCAATTGCGGCCTTGTTAACCTTCCCAACCTCCTGTGCTGCCTGGACTATCCTGACCCCCGCTGGGCCCGTCATGATGCCCTGGTTCCCCACGTACGGTTCCTGAAGGAGAGCAAAGAGTGCCCTCCTTTTCACAGCCTCTACAATAAGCTCTGCGGTTGCGTTCTTTTTTCTTTGTAGATTTGCCTGGAGCGCAAGGTGTTTGTATATGCAATCTTGAGCCTGCGAGGTGCCTTTAGCAATACGCCACTTTTTCCCTCGCTAACCTGTCCCATTTCCTACGGATGGGGCACACCTCACTGAAGGTATTGTGCCCCAGATCCATTAATTTAGCCCGTTTGCAGTTTAAGCAGCAGGGAGTACTCGGTTTTTCAGGGCAATCCGCTCCCTTGTGGTTGCTTCCCCCACAATGGCTGCAGCTGTCCAGTTGCTCCTTACAGGCCTGCTTGCTATGGCCGTAGCCCAAGCAGCGGGAGCACTGGATTAGTGGGGACTGATCTTCTACACTGGATTGACCCCAGTGCAGTTGAAGGGTCCCCCTTTCTGTCAGCTGCCGCCATATCGGTGGGGGGCACCTGGCAACCACGTGGGCGACGTGGGGGTTTCTCGTTTTTCTTTCGAAGAGAATTTCTATTTGCCCCTTAGTTCCTTCATCTTTGGCCATTCTCTTTATGGCTTCCTCAACCTGCTGCTTCTTTTCCTCCCCTCTGACATATCTAACTAAGACTAAGGGATTTTTGTTGATCGCCCTTTCTACTTTTAATGTTTCGTCCTTCATAAGTCTCCTTTGAAGCTTCTCAACTTCACTTTTATTGCCGCAACCAATGATCACTTTTTGATCCCTCGCTTTCCGGATCTTCTGGACAGGGATCCACTCGTCCTCCTCGACCGACGTTTTCCTGACGACCTCCAATACGTCGTCGCTCGTCAGTTTCTCGTCGGTCGAGGAGATGATAAGGGAGTGTAGTGTCCTTGGTTGCGGCAATTTCCTTTCGCTCCCAGTTACCTCTGCGTACGTTCTTCTTTCGCACGCGACCCTTTCCTTTTCCATTTCTGTTATCTCTTTCTTTGTCTCCAGCTGTAGCTCCTCGCATCTCTTGCTTACTTGGTTCGTTTCCACCAGCAGCCTTTCGATCTCAGCGAGCCTTTTCGCAGTCTCCTTCTCGAAGTTTGTGTTCGCTACAGCAGGTTTTTGGATTAATGTTCTGTTTCTCTCCTCTTTCTCTTCCTCTATTTTCTCTGCCGCTTCTAATCTTTTTACTAATTCCTTCACCATTACAACTAGATCGTCCGTTTCTCTCTGTATATTAAGTTTATTGTCTTTTGTTACCGATCTCACTGGTCCTTTTGCCTCCATTTGTTTGTAGATCCTTTCGCGTGCTTTGATCGCCTTTTCTTCGATGTCTTTCGCCATTAAGGAAGGTATTATATTCTCCATTTTTAGTTCGGGCTTTGGGACAGTAGCGGTGGCGTTTGCGTTTGATGTTTTTGGTTGAGGGGGGGATTGGTACACCATCGTAAGCTCTTTAACATTAGACCTATTTTTCGGGCTCCTTGAATTCATCTTGTGCTTGTGTAAAAAAGACAAGACAAGACAACGATTTGGTATGTATGAACGGACAATAATAAATTAACACAAATAAAATAAAATTGTATAATGGACACCACGATTAGTTTAACACGAATGAAAAGTTGTAAAGGTTTATATAAAAGGGGACTACACGTAATAAATTAACACAAAAATTAAAAATTAATAATTTAAAAAATTTTCAATAAATTAAAATTAAATTTAAAAACCTGTAAAAATTGTATAAAAGGGGACTACACGTAATAAATTAACACAAAAATTAGAAATTAATAATTTAAAAAATTTAAATAAATTGAAATTAAATTTAAAAACCTGTAAAAATTGTATTAGGGGGGACTGCACGTAATAAATTAACACGAAAATTAAAATTTAAAATAATAAAAAATAAAAATTATAAAAATTTAAAATTCAAATTTAAAGTTAAAAGCCTGTATAAGTTGTAAAACGATGGACTACACAATATAATTTAACACACAAAAATATTAAAATTATTAAAATAAATAAAATAAAACCTACCCTATTGACTAGAAAATTTTGTGAATTTAAAATGGAATTAGTAAATTAATTAAAATGAAGAATATCGAAATAGGTAGGTATAAGCAGTTTGTGTTTCGTGTTTTATCCTGTGCAGTTTAGGTGTTACTGAGAAATGTGTTATTCGTGTTGCGTTTGTGGTGTGAGTTTTGTGTTGTCTGTATATAAAGACCCTGGGAGCAGTTTCAGTTTCTTGACCTAACCGCTTCAAATCAAATAATCACAATAAAAACAAAATAAAATAAGATGACGAAGTAAAATAATTTAAATTTAAATAAAAATTTAAATTAGGTACTTAAACTAGGCCTGTCCTCAAAAGAGGTACAGGGTGTCGGTATAAAAATAGAATAAAATAATAGGTTAAATAATTTTAAAATTTAAATAAAAATTTAAATTAGGTACTTAAAAACTAGGCCTGTCCTCAAAAGAGGTACAGGGTGTCGATACAGGCACGAGACAAACAAAATAAAAAATAGATTAAAATAATTTTAAAATTTAAATAAAAATTTAAATTACGTACTTAAAGCTAGGCCTGTCCTCAAAAGAGGTACAGGGTGTCAATACTTATATCAGTCTTATTCTAGTTTCCTGGCTTCAATAGAAGCTCAGGATGTCCTATAAACAATAATTTAACAATAGATTAAGATCAATTAATAATAATTGATATTGTCAATATTAACTGATTAATGTAATTGAGCTAAAATCTTAACCTATAATCTTTTTTCCCCGTCAAAATTGGCCCAGTAGTTACGGAGATAGCGATTTCGCCCTTTGGGGGTGGGGGTGGGGGGTGAGCCTGTTAGAAGCGGCTATCGGATCAAAGTTGTTGTTCTTATCAACGTATAACGCAGAGATTATATGGATAGTCACCTCTCAACAGGGGGTGGGGGGGGGTTATTGTTAAAATAGGGGTGGGTTTTTTAAGTGGGGATGGGTAGGGAATTAAATTTAGAGAAGGTTTGCCGAATAAACTATGTAAGCCAAATGTATAGTTATGGTTTAATTTAGAATTTAAAGTTTTAAAATAATTTAGGGGTGGGTCGTAGGGGGTTGAAACTTTGGGGGTGGGTCAGGAAGGGTTGGGTTTGTGCGCAGCGAGGGGGGTGGGTCAGGGAGGGGGGGTCAAAATTTTTGTCCTTTTTGCTCTAGGACGCACCGTTTCCGAGATACAGAAACCTTATCTATTTTCCGATCTATTTTGACAAATACTTTAGTCGCCGGAAATTTTTTCCTGAATAACTTTGTTCTTTTGTCCCGGCCGTCCAGACGGTCGCTTTTTATCCGGGTAAATTTTGTTATAAACGGGGATAACTATCCTATACGGCGCGCCCTATTAGAAAAAAGGGGCGCAGCCTGTTTCCTCCCGGGAAATTCAGGAAAAATAGGGGTTGCAGTTTACCAACTTTCAAATAGTTTGTTTTAATGTTCCGGGTGAGCTGTCGGCCCCGGAAAAAGTCGCGTTGTATAGGTCACGACCCAACTTAGCCGTCCGTCTCCTTAAAAATTTCAGAAGGGGTTGGCAACCCCAAAATTTTTTGAAATATCCGAAAAAATCTCACCGGGGGTGGTTTTTGGGGGTGGGTATGGGTAGGTCCACCCTATGATCGTTTCTCCTCAAGAGAACCAATCCGGCGTTATTTTTGCGATATCTCGCTCCTTTTCAGAGTTATAGGGTGTGCAAACTTAACTGGGAATGGCTGTCTGGTCCCTATTCACATAAACAATTAACTTAAGGATATAATAATAAAATTTAAAAATCTTTTAAAAACAATTTAGGGTAGGGGATGAACCTCCCTGTCTACTGCCGCCGGCCAATTGGTGGTGAGGGAAAAGATAAACTCGTGACGAATTTCTAAAAATAGGGGTGTCTGACCAATTTCTGCAAATGGCCTCTAGGTTAAAAAGCAGCCCCCGGAAAAATATCCCCGGGAAGAAACTTTTCTTCCGTAAGGTCACAGAAGTTTTTTGAGACCACTTGCGACCCCAAATTCGGGGGTTGATTTTTTCCCTCCACACAAAGCTGTGTTCTAAGGCCTGCTACAACTTGTTTGTGCGGTTCGCCCTATATGACGACCCGATTTCGTTAGGGCGGCGCTCGGAAGCCTAGTCACTTAACCTAAGAATCTTATAGCTATTTTATAGAGGGCAACCAGGGCTTTCCCGTGGTATCACTACAATAATTTTAAGATTATATTTACATATAATTTTAAAAGTTAGAAAAATTTTTGTTTATTTTTTAAGGTGCAAAATTGTATTTGTCTTTCAAAAATAGGCTAAATTTCCGAAATAATTTAATATAAAAAATGTCACGGGATAGCCCCCGTTTATATCCTCTATTGGCCCGAAATCCAGTTCGTTTAGTTATAGAAATATTAATAAAGTCGATTTTATTTAGCTTTATATGTACGCGGCAATCGCCACGCCGGTCCCGAAAACTAAATAAAACCGAGCGCACAAATGAAAATTTTTTTAAAAAATTACTAATATATACCCGAAACTGTGGGAAATCTAATATTGATTTTTAAAATATATGTTATCGATCTGGATTTCGAGTTAATTATCCTTAAAACTATGACTAGAATCATTAATTTACAGGACCTTATATCTCGGCTTCCCGATGTCTCCCGGTTATCCTGGATGTCTTGATAAGTCGGCCTCGATGTCCCCGATCCGATGGATGTGGTCTGATGGTTGCAGGGGTCGTAGATCCAGACCTCGTGGGCACGTGGTCCAGGAGGTTTGTATGAGAACTTCCTGGATTCTCATCCAAAAAATCTGGGATTTCACCAGCAGCTGCCTTTTTGGAAATAAAAATTTTCCACAGTCCAAAAAATGTGGGTCACCGCGACAAATCCGGAGAAAAACGCACTTTACACTCCACTTAACCTCAATTATTTGTTTTTTTACACTTTTCCACTTAATTTTCACTTTTACACCCCTAGTATGGGGTATCGTTAAAACCGTCTCGGCAAGACGCGTCGATTGGTGTGAAATTTGTGGCGATTTGGAGCACTTTTACTAAAACTTGTATTTTTCAAGCGCGGAGCGACTCAAATTCGTGGCGCTCGGGTCGGCGGTCACAGTAGAAGTAGTTAGGTTAGGTTAGGTTAGGTTAGGTTAGGTTTTAGATATTAGTATTCCAAGTAAACCCTTCATATTTGAAGAATGTCGCCATAGTAAAAAAATGTCATCTCTACCAGATGCTTTGAATGACATCTGTTTCAAATCTGTTAGATGACATTTCCCAAGTTAGGTTAGGTTAGGTTGACAAATTCAGATATTCCAGGAAAACTCCATTCCTTAGAAGAAAGTTGCCGTAGTAAAAAATTATCTGCTCTTCCAGACGCATCGAATGACATCCGTTTTAAATCTCTGTGATGACATCACCCAAGTTAGGTTAGGTTAGGTTAGTTTAGGTTAGGTTTTAGATATTAGTATTCCAAGTAAACCCTTCATATTTGAAGAATGTCGCCATAGTAAAAAAGTGTCATCTCTACCAGATGCTTCGAATGACATCTGTTTCAAATCTGTTAGATGACATTTCCCAAGTTAGGTTAGGTTAGGTTAGGTTGACAAATTCAGATATACCAGGTAAACCCCATTCCTCAGAAGAAAGTTGCCGTAGTAAAAAATTATCTCCTCTTCCAGACGCATCGAATGACGTCCGTTTTAAGTCTCTTTGATGACATCACCCAAGTTAGGTTAGGTTAGGTTAGGTTTTAGATATTAGTATTCCAAGTAAACCCTTCATATTTGAAGAATGTCGCCATAGTAAAAAAATGTCATCTCTACCAGATGCTTCGAATGACATCTGTTTCAAATCTGTTAGATGACATTTCCCAAGTTAGGTTAGGTTAGGTTAGGTTGACAAATTCAGATATTCCAGGAAAACCCCATTTCTTAGAAGAAAGTTGCCATAGTAAAAAATTATCTGCTCTTCCAGAGTTCCAGACGCATCGAATGACATCCGTTTTAAGTCTCTGTGATGACATCACCCATGTTAGGTAAGGTTAGGTTAGGTTAGGTTTTAGATATTAGTATTCCAAGTAAACCCTTCATATTTGAAGAATGTCGCCATAGTAAAAAAGTGTCATCTCTACCAGATGCTTCGAATGACATCTGTTTTAAATCTGTTAGATGACATTTCCCAAGTTAGGTTAGGTTAGGTTAGGTTGACAAATTCAGATATTCCAGGAAAACCCCATTTCTTAGAAGAAAGTTGCCGTAGTAAAAAATTATCTGCTCTTCCAGACGCATATAATGACATCCGTTTTAAGTCTCTGTGATGACATCACCCAAGTTAGGTTAGGTTAGGTTAGGTTAGATTTTAGATATTAGTATTCCAAGTAAACCCATCATATTTGAAGAATGTCGCCGTAGTAAAAAAGTGTCATCTCTACCAGATGCTTCGAATGACATCTGTTTCAAATCTGTTAGATGACATTTCCCAAGTTAGGTTAGGTTAGGTTAGGTTGACAAATTCAGATATTCCAGGAAAACCCCATTCCTTAGAAGAAAGTTGCCGAAGTAAAAAATTATCTGCTCTTCCAGACGCATCGAATGACATCCGTTTTAAGTCTCTTTGATGACATCACCCAAGTTAGGTTATGTTAGGTTAGTTTAGGTTATAGATATTAGTATTCCAAGTAAACCCTTCATATTTGAAGAATGTCGCCATAGTAAAAAAATGTCATCTCTACCAGATGCTTCGAATGACATCTGTTTGAAATCTGTTAGTTGACATTTCCCAAGTTACGTTAGGTTAGGTTGACAAATTCAGATATACCAGGTAAACCCAATTCCTTGGAAGAAAGTTGCCGTAGTAAAAAATTATCTCCTCTTCCAGACGCATCGAATGACATCCGTTTTAAGTCTCTTTGATGACATCACACAAGTTAGGTTAGGTTAGGTTAGGTTAGAGACATTAGTATTCCAAGTAAACCCTTCATATTTGAAGAATGTCGCCATAGTAAAAAAGTGTCATCTCTACCAGATGCTTCGAATGACATCTGTTTCAAATCTGTTAGATGACATTTCCCAAGTTAGGTTAGGTTAGGTTGACAAATTCAGATATTCCAGGAAAACCCCATTCCTTAGAAGAAAGTTGCCGGAGTAAAAAATTATCTCCTCTTCCAGACGCATCGAATGACGTCCGTTTTAAGTCTCTTTGATGACATCAACCAAGTTAGGTTAGGTTAGGTTAGGTTAGGTTTTAGATATTAGTATTCCAAAGTGTCATCTCTACCAGATGCTTCGAATGACATCTGTTTCAAATCTGTTCGATGACATTTCCCAAGTTAGGTTAGGTTAGGTTAGGTTAGGTTATAGATATTAGTATTCCAAGTAAACCCTTCATATTTGAAGAATGTCGCCATAGTAAAAAAATGTCATCTCTACCAGATGCTTCGAATGACATCTGTTTGAAATCTGTTAGATGACATTTCCCAAGTTAGGTTAGGTTAGGTTGACAAATTCAGATATACCAGGTAAACCCAATTCCTTAGAAGAAAGTTGCCGAAGTAAAAAATTATCTGCTCTTCCAGACGCATCGAATGACATCCGTTTTAAGTCTCTTTGATGACATCACCCAAGTTAGGTTAGGTTAGGTTAGGTTATAGATATTAGTATTCCAAGTAAACCCTTCATATTTGAAGAATGTCGCCATAGTAAAAAAATGTCATCTCTACCAGATGCTTCGAATGACATCTGTTTCAAATCTGTTAGATGACATTTCCCAAGTTAGTTTAGGTTAGGTTAGGTTGACAAATTTAGATATACCAGGTAAACCCCATTCCTTAGAAGAAAGTTGCCGTAGTAAAAAATTAACTGCTCTTCCAGACGCATCGATTGACATCCGTTTTAAGTCTCTTTGATGACATCACCCAAGTTAGGTTAGGTTAGGTTAGGTTAGGTTAGGTTATAGATATTAGTATTCCAAGTAAACCCTTCATATTTGAAGAATGTCGCCATAATAAAAGAATGTCATCTCTACCAGATGCTTCGAATGACATCTGTTTGAAATCTGTTAGATGACATTTCCCAAGTTAGGTTAGGTTAGGTTGACAAATTCAGATATACCAGGTAAACCCAATTCCTTAGAAGAAAGTTGCCGTAGTAAAAAATTATCTCCTCTTCCAGACGCATCGAATGACATCCGTTTTAAGTCTCTTTGATGACATCACCCAAGTTAGGTTAGGTTAGGTTAGGTTAGGTTGCGCTCCGCTACCACGGGGTGCCGTCCTACCTCCGCCGCACGGTCGGGGCCTACCTGGCTGATAGGTCGGTGATCTACCCGGGTCAGGATGGATGGGGTCGGCGAGAAACGTCGTGCGGTGTTCCACAGGGTTCGGTCTTGGGGCCGCCCCTGTGGAACATCGGATACGACTGGGTGTTGCGCGGTGTGCTCCTCCATGGCGTCGGCGTAGTCTGTTACGCCGACGACACGTTGGTGACGGCGCGAGGGAGGACGTACCGCGAGGCGTCGCTACTGGCAACTGCGGGAGTTGCGCAAGTCGTGGCAAGGATCCGGCGGTTGGGCCTCGAGGTGGCGCTCAACAAATCCGAGGCTCTGTGTTTCCACGGGGCCCGGCGCGCGCCACCTGCGGGATCCAACATTGTGGTGGGAGGCGTCCGCATCGGCGTCGAGTCGACGATGAAGTATCTAGGACTCGTCCTCGATAGCCGATGGGACTTCGGGCCGCACTTCCGGCAACTGGCCCCTAAGCTGATGGGTGCGGCGGCGGCTCTGACGCGGCTGCTGCCCAACTTGGGGGGGCCTGAGTCATCTTGTCGGAGGCTCTACCTGGGGATCGTGCGGTCCATGGCTCTTTATGGAGCACCCGTGTGGGCAGATACCCTGTCGGCCCGCAACGTCGCAATGCTGCGAAGGCCGCAGCGAGCGATGGCCGTCAGGGTGATCAGGGGGTACCGCACGATCTCCCACGAAGCGGCCTGCCTGTTGGCCGGATCACCGCCCTGGGACCTGGAGGCAAAAGTCCTCGCGTCAATGTATCGGTGGCGCGGGGAGGTCCTGGAGCGGGGTGGAAGGCCGCTGCCTAGCGTAGTAGAGATGCATCGGTCTGAGCTCCGCCGATCTCTAGCGGCGGAGTGGGAAGCACGACTTGCGCAACCCAGTGCGGGGCACGCCGCTATTGCGGCGGTAAGGCCCGTCATGGAGGCGTGGATCGGCAGGAGGCACGGCGCTCTCACCTTCCGACTGACGCAGATACTTTCCGGACATGGTTGCTTCGGAAAGTATCTGCATCGCATAGGTCGGGAGCAGACGCCCGTGTGCCACCACTGCGACGGTTGCCCGGAAGACACGGCGCAGCACACGCTCGAGGAGTGCTCAGCGTGGGCATCGCAGCGCCGTGATCTGATCGCGGCGATCGGCGGGAGCGACCTCTCGCTTCCGACTGTCGTTGAGGCCATGGTCGAAAGCGAGAGTGCGTGGGAAGGGGCCGTCGCCTTCAGCGAGGAGGTAATGCTCGCGAAGGAGACGGCGGAGAGGGAGAGGGAGAGATCATCTATCCCTCTCAGCTCCCGCAGCAGACGCACCGGGCGCCGACGGGCGCAAACCGATCTGCGACCTCCATGAGAGGTAGCCTGCGGGCGGCTGACTTGGGGCAGTCAGCCGCCCGACCAGATACAGGCCCGAGCTGGCAGCGACGTGTCCTTCGTCGCCACTCGAAGAGAGGTGCGGCCGTTAGTGAACGGCCGCACCGAGGAGAGGGACCCGGCGATGTAGTCGGGTCAAGGCCTGCCGGGGAGCGGTGAATGCGCAAGTGGACCCGCACCCCCGGCTAAAGGCAGCAGAGGACACCGTGTGGTTTTAGTCAGTCGAGTCTGACATGCCCCTCCGTCTTCCCCAGGCGGAGGAAGTCCATGAGGATTTCCACACGTTAAAAAAAAAAAAAAAAAAAAAAAAAAAAAAAAAAAAAAAAAAAAAAAAAGGTTATAGATATTAGTATTCCAAGTAAACCCTTCATATTTGAAGAATGTCGCCATAATAAAAAAATGTCATCTCTACCAGATGCTTCGAATGACATCTGTTTGAAATCTGTTAGATGACATTTCCCAAGTTAGGTTAGGTTAGGTTGACAAATTCAGATATACCAGGTAAACCCAATTCCTTAGAAGAAAGTTGCCGTAGTAAAAAATTATCTCCTCTTCCAGACGCATCGAATGACATCCGTTTTAAGTCTCTTTGATGACATCACACAAGTTAGGTTAGGTTAGGTTAGGTTAGAGACATTAGTATTCCAAGTAAACCCTTCATATTTGAAGGATGTCGCCATAGTAAAAAAGTGTCATCTCTACCAGATGCTTCGAATGACATCTGTTTCAAATCTGTTAGATGACATTTCCCAAGTTAGGTTAGGTTAGGTTAGGTTGACAAATTCAGATATTCCAGGAAAACCCCATTCCTTAGAAGAAAGTTGCCGAAGTAAAAAATTATCTGCTCTTCCAGACGCATCGAATGACATCCGTTTTAAGTCTCTTTGATGACATCACCCAAGTTAGGTTAGGTTAGGTTAGGTTATAGATATTAGTATTCCAAGTAAACCCTTCATATTTGAAGAATGTCGCCATAGTAAAAAAATGTCATCTCTACCAGATGCTTCGAATGACATCTGTTTCAAATCTGTTAGATGACATTTCCCAAGTTAGGTTAGGTGAGGTTAGGTTGACAAATTCAGATATACCAGGTAAACCCCATTCCTTAGAAGAAAGTTGCCGTAGTAAAAAATTATCTCCTCTTCCAGACGCATCGAATGACGTCCGTTTTAAGTCTCTTTGATGACATCACCCAAGTTAGGTTAGGTTAGGTTTTAGAAATTAGTATTCCAAGTAAACCCTTCATATTTGAAGAATGTCGCCATAGTAAAAAAATGTCATCTCTACCAGATGCTTCGAATGACATCTGTTTCAAATCTGTTAGATGACATTTCCCAAGTTAGGTTAGGTTAGGTTAGGTTGACAAATTCAGATATTCCAGGAAAACCCCATTTCTTAGAAGAAAGTTGCCATAGTAAAAAATTATCTGCTCTTCCAGACGCATCGAATGACATCCGTTTTAAGTCTCTGTGATGACATCACCCAAGTTAGGTTAGGTTAGGTTGACAAATTCAGATATTCCAGGAAAACCCCATTCCTTAGAAGAAAGTTGCCGTAGTAAAAAATTATCTGCTCTTCCAGACGCATCGAATGACATCCGTTTTAAGTCTCTGTGATGACATCACCCAAGTTAGGTTAGGTTAGGTTAGGTTTTAGATATTAGTATTCCAAGTAAACCCTTCATATTTGAAGAATGTCGCCATAGTAGAAAAATGTCATCTCTACCAGATGCTTCGAATGACATCTGTTTCAAATCTGTTAGATGACATTTCCCATGTTAGGTTAGGTTAGGTTAGGTTGACAAATTCAGATATTCCAGGAAAACCCCATTTCTTAGAAGAAAGTTGCCGTAGTAAAAAATTATCTGCTCTTCCAGACGCATCGAATGACATCCGTTTTAAGTCTCTGTGATGACATCACCCATGTTAGGTAAGGTTAGGTTAGGTTAGGTTTTAGATATTAGTATTCCAAGTAAACCCATCATATCTGAAGAATGTCGCCATAGTAAAAAAGTGTCATCTCTACCAGATGCTTCGAATGACATCTGTTTCAAATCTGTTAGATGACATTTCCCAAGTTAGTTTAGGTTAGGTTAGGTTGACAAATTTAGATATACCAGGTAAACCCCATTCCTTAGATGAAAGTTGCCGTAGTAAAAAATTAACTGCTATTCCAGACGCATCGATTGACATCCGTTTTAAGTCTCTTTGATGACATCACCCAAGTTAGGTTAGGTTAGGTTAGGTTAGGTTATAGATATTAGTATTCCAAGTAAACCCTTCATATTTGAAGAATGTCGCCATAGTAAAAAAATGTCATCTCTACCAGATGCTTCGAATGACATCTGCTTGAAATCTGTTAGATGACATTTCCCAAGTTAGGTTAGGTTAGGTTGACAAATTCAGATATACCAGGTAAACCCAATTCCTTAGAAGAAAGTTGCCGTAGTAAAAAATTATCTCCTCTTCCAGACGCATCGAATGACATCCGTTTTAAGTCTCTTTGATGACATCACACAAGTTAGGTTAGGTTAGGTTAGGTTAGAGACATTAGTATTCCAAGTAAACCCTTCATATTTGAAGAATGTCGCCATAGTAAAAAAGTGTCATCTCTACCAGATGCTTCGAATGACATCTGTTTCAAATCTGTGAGATGACATTTCCCAAGTTAGGTTAGATTAGTTTGACAAATTCGGATAGGTATTTCAGGTAAACCCCATTCCTTAGACGAAAGTTGCTGTAGTAATAGTAGTAAATAGTAGGGATTTGTGTACATCAAGTTTACCTGGCGGCGCTACTGCCTATCCCCTTATTGGTGTCTCGTTACGACGTGATACGACCTAAGGCACATGTCGCCATTTAGCGCCATCTACCAGTGACAGGAATTTCCCACAGGCGCCACACTTGTGCATAGTTATTGACGTTCAAAAGGCGAGCTTACGATCGACATCGCAGTGCGCGTAATAAATGGCAGATGTCGCTATTTCTAATTAAGGCGTTGATGGTGTTTATCACGGCGTTAAGTCGACTTCAGACACCATAAGATGATACACTGCACTGACGTTAGGATGCGTTTGCACTGGGTTATGGGCACAAGTTAGTTCCAGATAGTTAATAAACAAGTTGTTTAATATTTTAAGAACAGGGTAGATAACTGTTAATCCACAATGGCATTTGGTTTTTTAATGTTTTTGTATGTTTACACTGCGCACAATCACTGTATAATATTGTCACTTGTTATTTCCACTTATTGTAGTATTTTTATGATAAATGTTTTTATTTACAGCTTTTTATTTTAAATCCCGTTGATAAATACTGAGACTTGCACAAGTTAAAGGTTCAGTACCCTCTGATATTGATGTTAGCCTCATGGAGAAAGTTACTCTATTTGTTAGTCTGTCCAACACTTTTCTCGTACTTGCTGTATAATATAGTGCTGTAAGTATTTTTTGTAGTTTACGTATAAATCTGTGACAAAAGAAACTTGACCACTTAGGCAAAACTCTCTAATCTTTTCAGACCAGCCAAACCAATTCCTAACTAATCTTAAACCGAGATCAGGAAAGTTGTCTAAGCAGGTTACCCGCGCCCCCTTAAAACGAAAGTTTGGCAAGTTCACTTTCCCAACTGTTCGAAGTTTCTAGAAGGTCAAAATATCTGTGTGGCATAAGCACTTCGGTAATATCGAATACCCGTAGGAGTGACTCTTTTCAGAATATTATTTAGTTGACTCTGTTTATGATCGTTTATTTATGGAGCGCCGAAGATCAGAATAACTTTTACTTCGTGTTTGCCGTTTGTATTGGCTTGAGGACCACACCGGTATTAGGATAATTTATTGGCATTGACCTTTTTCGACCTTATTTGGAAGTTGTTTGGAAGGGATGTTTATTGGGTTATCTTGATGCGTCACAATCCTTTTTGCATGAAAAATGGGGAGAGTCAAAACCGTCTATGTTATATAAATGTACATTGTGCATTACGAATGCACATAGCGGTTTCTGGTATCAATCAACCACCTATTTCGGTATCAATCAATTCAGCTTGACAGTTCATTGCTTGACATGACCCTTTCCCAAGCCGTTACACAACATTTCTCTATCCATACTAACAACCAGTTTTTGAACATCGCACCCAGTTTGTACTAGCAAAACGTTTAGACTTTTTTTATTGGGAGAAAACCACCACAATATTTCCAAACCACTGCAACTCCTGTAAGACAGAATCAACAGTGGCAACCACCAGAAAAGCGCCGAGATAATGAAGCTCGACGTATACCGAAGAGTTAATTGTCCTGTCTTGGATCCTGCAACGAAATTAATTAGGAAAGAATAGTGGAGGAGTAGGAAAAATATAGACTTATGGGTTTTTTGGGTGGAAAAAGCACCAAATGACCTTGCGTGAAGCGGTAGGAACTAACAAACTCTTACTTTCTAAAAATCAGTGGCTGATTTACCAATAGGCTAAGTAGGCTGGAGCCTAGGGCGGCAGATTTAGAGGGGCGGCAAATTTAGCCCAATTAATAAAAAAAACTTATAATTATATGTATACACATTAAGTTCGTAAACCGTATATGTATAAAAGATTACTGAACGCACTGTAAAATATAGGTACTTATGTGATCATGAAAAAATATTCCAATAGCGTTTCAATATTAATTTAAATTTAGTAACTTTTACCCTTTTATAAATGATATTTAACGTGTAATATGTTTCAACATTTATTTTTATACAAAACATAAACAAATATTTATTTTCTACTAGATATGGGCGCCGCGCCGGCGCGGCGCCGCCATGAGCCCTCCGCACGCCGCCGCCGCCGCCGACATTCGCCGCGCGGCGTGAGTGGCGTAAAGACGTGTATTTGTTTTCGTGATTGACTCATCCAAAATGACTGAATTAATATTCCAACAATCATTGGTCAACAGTTTCGGGGATATAACATCCCCCTGTCTCACTCCCCTGCGCAGCGCGATATGTTTAGACTGCTGGTTCTGTACTTGGACACTCATAGTCGCGGCGTCATTCAGACATTTCAGCACTTCGATGTACCGCCAGTGCACTTGACATCGCTGCAGTGATTGTAGAACAGCCCAGGTTTCAACGGAGTCGAAGGCCTTTTCTTTACAGGGGCTGTTATGCTCTTCGGACTTCTGTATAACCTTCTTCACTGTGTGGATGTGGACAATGGTGCTAAATCCTCCGTGAAACCCAGCCTGTTCCGGAGGCTGAAACTCGTCAAGCCTTCTTGCGAGACGGTTTGTGATGACCATCGAAAACAGTTTATAGACGTGGCTCAGGAGTGTTATGGGACGATAGTTTTACAATAGGGTTTTGTCGCCCTTCTTGAAAAGGAGGATCACAGCACTCCTGTTCCACGCCTTTGAAGGCGTCTAAAACAGAGTTGAATAGCTTTTGGAGCTCCCGAAGTACGGGCATTCCACCTGCTTTCAGAAGCTCTGAAGTGATTCCGTCTTCACCCGGGGCTTTTCCATGTTTAAGCTGCCTGAGGGCCTGATTTCCAGCAGTTCATCGGTGTTGTGGCGTGTCAGAGAGGCTCGGCTATCCTATGAAGAGGTGGCTTGTGGACCACGCCTGTCCTACAACCAGCCATAAAAGTCTTCTATCTCGGCTAGGATCTCCGGCTTTGAGGTTATGGTTTGGCCATTAGGTGACCTAAGCTTCGTCAGATCTGCCCTGGGATCTGGAGGCAACTGCCCTCCAGCGCGTCTATGAGTGGCGCGTGGAGGCGCAGCGCCGGGGCGAATCCCTGCTGCCTCGACAAGTCGAGGCGCGGTGGGAAGGGCTCCGGCGCGATCTCAGGGCAGTATGGAGGGAACGACTGTCGCAACCGAGGTCCGGGCACGCTGGAATCGCGGCGGTAAGACCCCTCTTTGAGGAGTGGCTGGATAGGCGT
Organism: Agrotis exclamationis; assembly: GCA_950005045.1. Taxonomy (NCBI): domain Eukaryota; kingdom Metazoa; phylum Arthropoda; class Insecta; order Lepidoptera; family Noctuidae; genus Agrotis; species Agrotis exclamationis. Next base: position 10,496,417 of record OX465434.1, read on the forward strand.
CACGGCGTCCTGACCTACCGTATGACGCACCGGACACGGAACCTTCGGGAGGTACCTGTGTCTGATAAGGAGGGAAGAAACGCCAGGTTGTCACCACTGCGAGGATCGCCTTGAGGACACGGTGGAGCATACGGTACAGGACTGCCCCGTGTGCGGCAGAGCATTGGTGAGCCCGGCATTGGTCGAGGCCATGATGCGGGGCGCGACGGAGTGGGAAGCGGTCGCCTCCTTCTACGAAGCAGTCATGCTCGCGAAGATGGAGGCGGGCCGCGTGAGGGAGAGGACAGCGTCCTCCCTCCACCCCAGCCGCAGTGGTAAACGGCGACAAAAGTCGGCAGACGATCTCCGGCCACCGTAGGCGCGGGCATGCGGGCGGCGAGTATTGGGCGACTCGCTGTCCGACCATGGACCATGCCCGGGTCGACGGCGCGTTGTGTTCCACGCGCGCCTCAAAGAGTGTCAGCATGATGACGGGGACTTCTAGAGGGCCAAAGCCTGCCGGGGTCGCGGGACTTATCTCATTACCGTGACCTTGGAACATAAAGGGCTATTGAAGGACACCGTGAATTTTAGTCAATACGAGTCTGACAGTCTCTCCCGTCCTGGCCTGGGTGGGAGGACTCATTTGATGATTTTACCGCGATAAAAAAAAGCTTCCTCAGATGCGAGCGTCTCAGCTGTTTGGCGAACACTGCCTTTTCAATCGTGTATTGGTGGTTCGGAGGTCACGTCGCACCAACTTGCTTACTTTCTTATTGAGTTCTTGCTTCTCTGACGGTGTAGCTTGCAGATCCCTTCTTCTGATGTCCATAAGCCGGAGAGTCTCAGCTGAGAGATTAGACTTAGTGCCCGTACGTTGCAGTTGGCAGATATTTAAAGTGTCCCTTTGAAAAACTGTTTTTTTTTTGTACCTGATGACCTGATCTGGACAAGGTATCCGGCCGGCTTTAAGAAAATAGTGAGTAGATTGCGAGTTTTAGTTGTACGTAGTAGAAAACTACGCCGCCGGCGCCACGCCGCCGCCGCTTGAAATTGGTCAGCGCGCCGCCGCCGTTAATTTTCAAGGCGGCGCCCACGTCTATTTTCTACTAGGTACGTATGTATTTACGTAGTAAGGGAACGAATGACATGACCGTTCGCTAAGAGTGTCTGGACGAATTGACAGCACGAGCCACGAATGCGAGTTAGAGAAACGGCAAAAGGCCTACCATGAATTTAACGAGAAGTTTTCATTTCTAACCAAAATGAGTGAGTTGTTACCATCGACCCTGTGGTGAATGTATCCTAATGATTTACAAAATGATTTAGTTCAGGAATGCGTACACTTTCAATGCCACCTTTCTTCTCAAAGAATTTTGATAAAACCAGATTCTGGATCATTAAGAAGTCTATCTTTGTTCCTGCGAAATCAAAATTTGGAGCACATTTATCCAAACTTGGATATACAGGGTGGAATTTTGTAATGCCACCTGGAGGGAAAGTACTCTTAATACTGCAGATAGAAAATTTTACTCAAGGAAACATTCCTTTATTTTTTAATAGAAAGCAAACTGCATTCAAAGATTTTCGAAAATTTCTTTTCCCACACCCGGGAATCGAACCGGTTGAAATCTGAAAAAATTATACCCTGTATTTTTATTGCATCAATGTTAGGGTCAATTATAAGGATGAAATCTCTCTAACAAACATGATAAATTAAATGAAAGGAAAACCAGGAAATCTTAAATTAATTTAATTATTTACAAAAAATGGTAAACTAACTTATTAGTTGCTCGAAATGGGCTCCATTCTCTTGGAATCTTTGAATGCAGTTTGCTTTCTATTCAAAAATAAAGGAATGTTTCCTTTGAGTAAAATTTTCTATCTGCAGTATTAAGAGTACTTTTCCTCCAGGTGGCATTACAAAATTCCACCCTGTATAATAGCACTTTGCATAGCTCTATGTACACCAGTGACAAATTGTTCAAGTGAGAGTGTGTGTGAGTTTTGGCTAGTTTTTTACAGAATTATTATGGTGGGACTTCACTTCTTTTTGTAGAAACGTGGGCATTTTTTTTTGTTTTTTTTTGACCTTCGATTTTTGTCATCAAATGAAGCGGCTCACCAAGTTGAACATTTTTTGTAAAGGCGGTATGTCGATGTCTAGTAGTTTGGTTGGGCTCTCTTGTGTTTTCTAATTAGGGTCACCAGGTACTCCAGATCTTCAATTATCCTAGTTTTTATATTTTTCCCTTTATGTAGCCATTAAACCCTAACTCTGTACCAAATTTCAGCTCTCTGAGTTTATGGGAAGTACTAGTTCTATTTTGATGATCATGAGTGAGTGTACGTGTAGTGCGAAACTTTGCTTTCGCTTAACTTCGGAACTAAATGACCTAAAGACTTGAAATTTTGGATTTTAAGCATGTGATTATAGCTTACTGGATGACGAAAATTTCTGCGTTCTGGTCTTATCCAGAGGTTTTTAAATAGGGGCCTGAAAAGGCGGCGAAATGATTCCAGTAAAGGATGGTACGGCAGTGTTTGCTTCGCACTCGTCTTGGCGGGGGAACTGCCTTGCCCCCCGATAACGAGATAAAGCCGATGTAATGAGGACGATAGAACACAGATCATAAAGTTGCAATTTCTGAATAAATGAAATTAATATGATTGTGAACTAAACTAACGTATTGAATTTCAAAAGTCAGTAGGGGCGGCAAAAATTGAATAGCCTACTAGCGGCAAATTTGTAAATCCGCCACTGCTAAAAATACCCTGTTCCTTCGGTTGTCCTTTGCGTTCCGGGGCCACGGTATTCTGTGAACAGAGGGTAATCTTCGAAACAGCGGCAAAATTCTTTCAATGATAGAAAATTGTGTTACCCCCCAGCGGATACCGTTCAGTCATGATAAAAAGCGAGTGAAACTGTAGGCGACTGCTAGTTTTGAAAAAGGATCCAAATGTCAGTATTAAAACAATTTTATTGTCCTCATCAGCAAATGGACCCAATTATGTCTCCATTAGATGTGCTTAAACGGTTGCGTGCGATTTCTAATGACGAAAAAATAGTCTTTAATTAGTACGACCACGCGCCAATCAATGGTTTGGGTATCAGTTCGTGCCAGCCAAAGAAGAAACCGCTAACAATTTAAGTTTTAAAAGGACTGGATTTTATTAGTTTTCTGGTGAGACTAAAATGAGTTTTTTTAATTAGGTTTTTTTGTTTCTTTTCAATACTAGCTTGCGTTGCGTGTTGGAAAACGGAAAAAGGAATTTAATTCTGTTAATGTTTATAGGTAATGCATTTTTTTCTTTTCTTTAAACTTTGTCCCACACTAGGAATTTCTTCCTGTATCGTGGATGCGTTTACAAACATAGAAACACATACACAAACACTCAGACCCGGAACAACTACTTGCAGATCATACAAATATTTGTTTCGTGAGGGAATCGAACCCGCGACACGCTGCGCTGCAGTCGATCGTTCAGTCACTGCGCCAACCAAGTGTCGTCTCTTAACATCTCTCGTTATCTTCCTTGGATCGCGGGGCTCTCTAAGCAGGTTACATTGATCCTGGAATGTAAAGGGCAAATTAAGGAATAAGGTGGATTTTAGCCCGAACGACTCTGGCAGCGCATTACCCAGGGCGGGAGGACTCTTTTGTTACTACCATAAAAAAGGTATCTGAAAGATTTAAAAAAGTCGCGATTTCTGGGCATTTATAACAAACCATCAGTCAAATAAGGTCTAGATTTGTCTAAGAATTTCAACACATGTCCTATAACGGGTTGTTGTACATTTACCACAAAGTTAATTCGCCACAGCTAGATTTTGTCATTGTGCCACATTTCCTCGTTTCACATAACTTTTACTTAAGACAGTGGCACCAACATTTCCATGATCCTGTTCTCCTAGTCTTTCTATTCAGATTCCACATTGTGTCTTCGGTTTCTGTAGTCTTGAAAAAAAACCAAAAAAAAAATGCTCAGAAAACGATTGACGCTCGAGCAAGTTACTCGAAGGAAGTTGTAGCACTTGAGGTGGTGAATGCGGCTTAATACTTCAAGGATGCTAAGTAACCAGACCTAATTAATTATTCACTAGAGAATGCGGCATATTGTGCTGACAATGTACGTATCTGTTTAGTCTCTCAGGCTATTAGTTAGGTATTAAGCATATTGCTAGTAATAGTCCTCAGGGGATCGCCATTGTTCTTAGCTCCAGGCACTTAGTAAGTGCACGCGGTTGTATTAAGTTTATGTAAACTATGAGATGAAATAATCGCAAACATTCTCGATGACCAGATATAAATAGTTATTTAAATAACCTAACCGTGGAGTTTCCGGTTTTTCTCCATGGAAACGATCAACCCAAACCAGGTAAAGTTTTAGATGTTTTTAAAGTGCCGATTGAGGCAAGTGTGAAAAAAAGTATTTTTATTATGATTTTTAAAAAAACAATTCCCTTCTTTGTCATGCTTTCAAGAAAGCCAAAGAACTAAACTAGTGTCAACCATCTTTTTTTAATATCCTTCCTTATCTCAATTTATCTAAAGTTGGCACACTACACATTTTTCTTCTATACATCTCAATCAGCTGTCACCTAAGAGTTCAATGCCTTCGTAACCTTATCATATTTCACGCAATCCATCCATCTTTTCACTTATACGCAAACGAAAAAAAGGCAACATCTTTCCACTACCACCCATAAAAACCTTTACCACTTCAATAAAATGCCTTGCCGTTGAGAATGAAAGTTCATATTTTCCTATGGAAGTACCCCTGGCCTCAAGAGTCTTACAAGCGTCTCAGTAAACAGATCCCATTCAAGTGTTGAATTACTCCGGTGATATTTCAACCCTCGGGGTGAATTCAGTCACTTGACCGAGGAATACTGCGGCCTATTTGTGCAAGCACAAGTGTGTAGTGATCTTTATTCGAAAGATGTGCAATGCATTGTGATGGTAATAGTTTTTGAAATCTGTGAGGCAACTGAAATTTTAATTTTAACATGTTGAATTAGTGTTGACAAAACAACGATATTGTGGAACCTTGCACCAGTGAAATAACCTTCCATTATACATATTGGTAACGTGATATTATATTATGCTTGAATAAAGATGGATACGTAGAAAATAGTATACCTATTATTAAGGGTCATTTACTGTTTTCTATGTATCTTTATTTCATTTTTATGGGTCAGCAGGGGCTGACCTATTTGATTTGTTGTTATTTGATCAAAAATCGATGCTGACCTAAATCCTGAATATTAATAAAACTAAAAGCACCACTTATTTTCAACCTTGGATTAGAGTGAGTAAATTATTCACGATAAGTAAGCAATTATGTAAATAATTCAAGTTATAATTACAAATTTTATAAAATAATTACCGTACCGTGTAAATTATTAGCCTGTAATAAAAAATATGTTTCCAAAACTACTTTAAAATGAGTTTCGAATGTCATTTCTACTAAAATACTCCTTGAAATGCTCCAACAAAATCGATCTTAGCGGATAAGAGAAAAGGACTATTTTTCCTTCAAAGATATTTGCAGTTAAGCTCTTGAGTTTTGCAATAAGTAATCATTACGCTTATTTAGTTGTAATTAGTTTCGCTTTGCACTTTGTTAATGTTTATGTAGGAAACTTTGCCAATTAACAACATGTGCAGAGAAATGTGTATTTTAGTGGTAGTTTAAATATACATACATACATCTCCGACTTTTTTTGAATGAATTATGTGAAATTAAACTTTGAAAGCTTTGGAAGCTTTCAAAGCGTTTCGTTACTGAAACGACTTTCAGCAGGATCGTTAACAAAGGAAAAAACAATTCATAATCTTTATAATCAGAATTGCTGATAGAATGCCATATTTTTGGGCTTCAGGTTTAGTGAAAATACTTGAAACCTAGATTTATATTAATAAATAAAATAAATTAAACACTTACCGTCGTACCACAAAAACTTTTAAACGTCTGTTGAACAAAGATAATATGTTTAAAGAAATGAAAAATTCAGTTGCGAGCAGGGTTCGATCCTGCGTCTTCTGGATAGGTACTCCAGACGCCTCAACCCTGCTCGCAACTGAATTTTTCGTTTCTTTAAACATATCTTTGCGAAGACGCGACGCAATCGTTATTGCGTATAAAAATATAACTTTAGTCTGTTGAACACTTGTTTAAAAAAATGTCAGATTGTGACGTTGAAATAAGGTCCGTTTTGCAGTCACACTTTTTTAGACCAAGTGTTCAACAGATGTTTAAGTTTTTGTAGTAAGGCTGTAAAAGTTTTCTATTCTAGGTTCGCAATAACGTTTTGTAAAGGAAAACATAAAATAGCAAAAAGCCTGTTTCTAAAATGTCTTTTCAGCAAAAGTTTTATGAAATAATGATACTGTTACTCGCGATTTCACTAATACCATCGACCTTTATATTCATAAAGAAGTTCGTTTGCACTCAAATGTAGTCCGTTTAATGATACTCGTAGTAGACATGGGCGCCGCCTTAAAAATTCTCGGCGGCGGCGCGCTGACCAATTTCAATCGGCGGCGGCGTGGCGCCGGCGGCGTAGGTTTTTACTACCTTCAACTAAAACTCAAAATCTACTTCCTATCTTCTTTAAGCCGGGACGACAGGAAAATGTCAGTCCTATACATACAGTAAATACTTTATCCAGATCATCAGGTACAAAAAAAAAACGATTTTTCCAAAGGGACACTTTAATAACATCGTAAAAATTTTTTCAACATAGACACAGATAATCTAAATATAGATTTCAAGTTACACCGTCAGAGAAGCGAGAACTCAATAAGAAAATAAGCAAGTTGGTACGACGTGACCTCGAAACTACCAATACAAGCCGAATTGAAAAGGCAATAGAAGAAAATCGGGGTGCTAAAGTGTTCGCCCAACAGCTGAAACGCTCGTATCTGACGAAGCTTAGATCACCTATTGGCCAAACCATAACCTCAAAGCTGGAGCTGAGATAGAAGACTTTTATGGCCGGTTGTTCGACAGTCGTGGTCCACAAGCCATCTCTTCAGAGGATAGCCGAGCTACTCTGACCCGCCACTACACCGATGAACTGCCGGAAATAAGCCTAGATGAGGTTGAGTTGGCCTTCAGGCAGCTTAAACATGGAAAAGCCCCGGGTGAAGACAGAGTCACTTCGGAGCTTCTGAAATCAGGTGGAAAGCCCGTACTTCGGGAGCTCCAAAAGCTATTCAACTCTGTTTTAGACACCGGGAGAACTCCAAAGGCATGGAACAGGACTGTTGTGATCCTCTTTTTCAAGAAGTGCGACAAATCCCTATTGAAAAACTATCATACTTATCGTATCGCAACTCTTTTCCTGCTGCACATCAAAGACCTACTTCAATCTGGTATTGTGACGTGTTGGGTACGCAGATGACAGTACAGTTTCAGAGAGATACGTGTCCAGCGCAAACACCATCGGGGATGAAGTTTGTTCCTTGTTAGGCCATGGTTGAGCGGACAAATTATGCCTTAACCTTGTCTATCAGTGGGGTGATGACAATTTGGTCTCTTTTAACAAAATCAAAACACAGGCTTGTCTTTTTACCGCAAAATGGAGTCGTTTGGATCAAATTCCTACTTTTCAGGGTGCATCTGTACCTCTGAATGACCGACTCGAGCTCCTAGGCATGGAGTTGACTTCTAATCTCAACTTTGGAGCCACCATTGTGTTCAAAGCCCGACTTGCGGCCAAAAAGCTGGACATCCTAAATAGAGTGAAGCGGTAATTCACGTCGCGGGACTTATCAAATTACCGTGACCCTGGAACGTAAAGGGCTATTGAAGGACACCGCAGATTTTAGTCAGTACAAGTCTGACAGTCCCTCCCGCTCTGTCCTGGGTGGAAGGACTCATTTGATGACTTTACCACGCTAAAAAAAGCGGTACTTCACGCCTGGACAGCTTTTAACTTTTTACGAAGCACAAGTCCGATCCTGCATGGAGTATTATAGCCACCTTTGGGATGGCTCAGCTAAATACCAACTTGCCGCTCTTGACTCAATGGAATGCAGAGCTAAGAGGCTCATTGGCGACGTAAAATTGGTGAGAACCAAGCTCCATAGCTTGACTCATCGCCGCAAGGTTGCCTGCCTGTCGGTCTTCTACAGATTATACTTCGGAGAGTCGGAGAGTGTACCCAAGAACTCCACGATCTCATCCCAACAGGCCCCTTCTATCATTGCACATCTAGACGCACGGCAAATTACCATTCCTACCTTATTGCTATACCACCAATTCGCACTAAGCGTTTCCAAGCGTCTTTTATAAAGCAGACAGCGAAGGAGTGGAACTCTCTGCCTGCGTCTGTGTTTCCGAACACATACATTAACCCTAATCTTTTCAAAGATGGAGTGAACAGGCTTCTTCTGGGTAAGCACTCCATTGTCGACCTTCTCTTAGTCACTCCTGACCTAGACTGTGGTCAAGAGCAAACCCCTTGGACATAAAAAAAATCGTCCCGTATCACTCCTGAGCCACGTCTATAAACTGTTTTCAAGGGTCATCACAAATCGTCTCGCAAGAAGACTTGACGAGTTTCAGCCTCCGGAGCAGTCTGGGTTTCGCGGAGGATTTAGCACCACACAATGAGGCAGGTTATACAGAAGTCCGAAGAGCATAACCAGCCCCTGTACTTGGCATTTGTGGATTATGAAATGGCCTTTGACTCAGTTGAAACCTGGGCTGTTCTGCAATCACTGCAGCGATGTCAAGTGGACTGGCGGTACATCGAACTGCTGAAATGTCTCTATGACGCCGCGACTATGAGTGTCTAAGTACAGAACCAGCAGTCTAAACATACCCTGTTGCGCAGGGGGGTGAGACAGGGGGATGTTATATCCCCGAAACTATTCACCTATGATTGTTGGAATATTAAGTCAGTCATTTTGGATGAGTCAATCACGAAAGCAAATACACGTCTTTACGCCACTCACGCCGCGCGGTGAATGCCGGCGGCGGCGGCGGCGTGCTGAGTACACACGGCGGCGCCGCGCCGGCGCGGCGGCCATATCTAACTCGTAGTATCGATTTCAATTATGATAAATCCTAACCCTTTTGCGCGATTTTGTCACACGGTCTCATATTCATTGGAATTACAATCTGCATTTTAAAAATGATGAAAATAACATAGATCTACCTTGCTGGTCTAGCGGCCGCAAGTGCGACTGCTCAGCAAGGTACTGTGGAGTTTTTAACCGACTTCAAAAAAAAAAAGCAGGTTCTCAGTTCGACCTGTATGTATGTATGTTTGTCCGCGATTATCTCGCGTTTGGCTGAACCAATTTTGATGCGGTTTTCAGAAAAGTGTTCATTACATTCTGGAGAAGGTTTTAGTATATAATACTAATGGATATCCCGTGACTTTGCCCGTGTGGATCCGTTTTTGCTTACTTGGGTTGTAGATTTTTAGAGAGGATTGCATGTTTGTCCGCGATTATCTCGCATTCGGCTGAACCGATTTTGATGCGGTTTTCAGTTACATTCTGAGGAAGGCTTTAGTATATAAAAAAAAATAAGGGATATCTCGTGAAGTTGCCCGCATAGATCCGTTTTTGTTGGTTACTAGGATTGTAGATTTTCAAAGACGCCGATTATAATTATGGATTTTTGTTGAATATCTAAACTAAAAAGGGGAAAATAAAAAACTTTTTGAAAAAAAGGGAACCGACTTTATAATATAACTTTTCTTTCGGAAGTCGGTGGCCATAGTCAATGAAATAAATAAAATCAAAGCCACCGACTTCCAAAAGAAAAGTTATTTTACACTTTTTGTGTTTGTTTTTGAAGTCGGTTCCCTTTTATCAAAAAGTTTTTTTTTCATCAGCAATCTCTTATCAACAGTCATAGAATCTGGAATTGTGGGTACCTAGCTGATGATAATAGGCTCCTTTTGTCAAACTTGACTGGGAAAATGTTGTAACATTAGGCATACTTCTCTTTAGGCGTTCCGAATATCTTAGCTTAGATACTGCAAACCTGAACTTTCTAACATGATCTGTATCTAGTAGGAAAGTGATCCCTTTCAACATTTATCATAATATCTGGAAATACCAATTAGGATCAAAAACCGTTAAGACAAAGGCCGTAGGTACATAGATCTTCAATTCATCACTTTTCTCGTACAAATTGATACAAGACGAATGTAGCGGTCACCGTTGACCGCATCTTGACTTTTACCTCGCAGGTTGATGCCACGGACATAAAGTTAAATGGATACTTATGCCATCAATCTTCTTGAGAGGTCTTCGACTTGACTAGACAGGTAGAGGGGTCACCTTGTACTTTTATAAAATTGCTAGCCCTCCATATTGGATTGTTTATTAGAGAGGGGCTTATAGAGCTTTCAACTAACTTCATACTACCAACACTCATGTGAATTAGAGTGTGATGAGTATGAATGTTGATGGATGGAGAGGAAGAGAAAGGCCACTTAATTTGGATACTTAGAATTTGTTATGAATATTATGTTCCTCATAAGGAACAGGGCGAAAAGCGATCTTTTCCTTCGTCGCACCTCTGACCTGACAGGAGTCTGATGGACTGGTATGTGTAAGATGGATGGATGTCTGTAATTATTTTACGCAAAACTGCAGATCGAATTTGGCACCCAGATAGTTTACAACCTCCTTTTTTATTTGAAATGGGTTTGCTCTTGACTTTTGTCCAGGTGACTGAGACGAAGCTTACCCAGAAGAAACCTGTTATCTATAACATTGAAGAGATTTGGGTTGAATGCTTTCAGGAAGTGAGTTCCACTTCTTTGCTGTGCGCATTATGAAGGAAGATTGAAAGTGTTTAGTGTGAATTGGTGGAATGGCAACTGAGTATGGATGGATAATCAACAGTACTTCTAGCTTTCATTTCTGTTAAACGATCCCTTGAAATAATTACCGCACTCCAAGTGGGCAAAGTCGCGACCTTAAACTAATTTCAATTAAAATAAATTCAAATTTAAAGCTCAACTAGTCATTTTGGCCCTATGCGTCAACAAACTGATTGCACTACTGTCAATTAACCCTCAAAACTCCCGTTCAAAAGCAACAATGAACGGTAATCGCTGTTTAACCCAATTTCGACTCTGTCTAATTTAGCGGATATAAGCTTACCGTGTTACCTGTCCATTTAGCGGCCTGTGTATACCAGACAGCTTCGGCTTCGACTATTCCCTAGCCTGTATTAGGTCAGATTATTTATTTATTAGGTTAGTGTATTTCGATGGAGAGTTTTACTTCGTAAAACATTTTAAATAAAAATGGTAGATTTTTCATTTATGTTCTCGTTGATGAAGAGAACATAAATGAATATCATCCCATGAGGGTTCTAAATTAATCCACAATGTGTTTCTACTGCTTTACTTCAATGCTCTTATTCTTCGCTTGACTACATATTTATAAAACTAAGTATAACTCTTGCGTCTATCGGTCTGTCTGCACGCAATAAACTGAAAAACTACAAATTGGATTTCCATTGAAATGTATGAAGTGATCACGGAGAAAGTTTTACTGTATAATTCATCGAGATTTTGTGAAAATTAGTCGAAATTATGATCGATTCGGTCTAATTTGGTGGATATAAACTTACCGTGTTACTTGTCTGCTTTGCTCTCGGTGTATACCACGTAGATTTGTCTTCAACTATTCCCCAGACTATAGGTGAGATTATTTAATTTATTAGTTAATTTTAAAAGTTAGTTTTCAGATCTTTACATACTTTTTGTAGGTCCTTTTTATATTTATACACATACTAATAAATTACGAGGACTTATTACGCACCTATTGTTATTATTAGGGGCTCCCTTTTCCGCATTTGGACTTATAGGTACCTACTCATACGCACCTAATCACTCTGCTAAATATTTTAACGGCAGTCAAATCAATCTCATAACATTAAATATTCTGTTGGCAAACCAATGGAAAATAGATACAACAATCTAGTTTAAAAAACTATGAAACACTCTTTTAGCACGCACTAAAAATTATACTTTTTAGTCTTCTTATTATTCTGACTTAATTTACTACTTACTTTATACCCATATCATGGGGGTGCATTTCAAATAGCAATCCGCCATCTTGGATGTCCGCCATATTGGATTTAAGTGACGTGACAATTTTTTTCGTATTCCTGACAGCAAACCCTTTCATTTGATACCCATATCATGGGGGTGGATTTCAAACAGCTAGTCCGCCACCTGGGCGAGGCCGCCATATTGGATTTTAATGACGTTTCTTAGCTACTCATGTATTGTTTTCGGAACTCAGAACGTGTGCAAAATTTCATCCTAATCGAAGACCGGGAAGATTCCAAGATTTTCGTACATACAAGTTAAGCTAATATAAGCGTGCTAAAAAGGACGCGTATCTCGTCAGTCCAAACAATAATTTCTTATCATTACGAAAATTGACATAATATAGTGAAATTACAAATCAGTAGCATCAGGTTTTAATCACATTTTGTTGTGTAATACTTTTGGAACAAAGCATCTGTACGTATTTCATGTTTTCATGAAACTTCACTATACACAGGTGGTATATTATTATACCGTCGTGATACAATTTTCTTTTCAAACAGCTTATGGTTTATTCATTTTCTGACCTGCATTTCGATACATAGGTACAGAGCGTTGCAGCAAAAATAATGGCGACAGTTGCACCCACGGGTAAAATCTATCGCGTACAGTTCGCCCATTTATCAAAAGATTTTGTTCGCTGAAACGAAAACTATGTTCCGAGCGAAACTCATACATTTTAAAAATTGTACTGACAACCTGTTTGAAATATTCTTATGGCTGAAAAATATAAAAAGTAAATAATTATCGAAGCTCCAGGTTTCAAACAGGATGGTTGATTTCATAGATATATGTATTAAAGAAGGAGATATGGCGTGGAATTCAAAATGTATAGAAATCCGATGAAGCCACAATTGCCCCTCCATAACGCTAATATTGGGCACACAGTTCTGTCAAAACAATACTACGAACAAGTGCACAGACGCGCCATCAATAACTCAGTCTTTTAAATATACCTAAACCTAATTATTTACACTACAGCGTACTTTTTCCGTATAATTTACTCACACTAAAACAATAATTATCATTGTGTGTTGTCGCGACACGGGGGGCGGATACGACTCTCCCGCTCAAATACAACGGACGCACCATGCGACATTACGGCTTGGTGAGGTATCGTTATGTCAGTTTTACATTGCTTGTCCAGTCACTTAGTTATAGACTGAGGTGGTTGTAAAAGAGCAATGTATTTAATGCAAAAACAATACAGTCGGAGTAATAAAGGAAAACAAGAATAAAGTAGTACAAGTCAATAGCTGAGCGAAACGCTCAACACCACGGTTTCACCGACACGCCCCCTTGCCACTTCTCCTGTTTTTAATATTTCTGTGGTTGATTTAATCAGCTCTTTAGTTTTTTTCAGGGAAGAAGTCAAGAAAATTAATTACACTAAAACATAATACGTCATTAGAATCTAAGCTGAAAAACCGACAATAAGTAGACAGAAAAGTTTTCTATAAGTTTCAAAATTATATTAATTTCATTTGTCACTTACGGCTAGGCAGATGATGATGATTTGACATTTTGATCTTATTAGGGTAAAACTGGGTACATCAGTCTAGCACTCAAGCTTACTGCCTGGAACCACACGTGAGTGTGGCCACTTTTGGCGTTTAACATGGCCGAGGCCGAGGGCCATGTTGTTCCGAGTAGTGAGTTTGAGTGCTAGAATGATGGGGCGTTTTGTCTACTAGAGCGTGTTACCTAGTTTTCCCCAGTGCATTTTTTTAGCTAACGCTGTTGTACACAGATCAGATCAACTAGACAACAACAACAACGTCTAGTTGGTCTAATCTAACAGTCTACAGTATACAGTCCTAAAGGTCAAGATCGATAGCCACAATTTATTTTTCTTAACTTACCTTGATACAAAACTAAAAGAAAAGAATATCACATTCCATGTCTTTATCGAAGTTATCAGTACCACGGAATATTTTACTAACAAGTGTGTAGCGAGCGGTGCTTTGTTGAATAATGTATTGCCTTACGCCTTGTGTGTAGACGGGCCATTCTTGAACCACATTACATATAGACATACCAACATTGAAACCGAAGTCAGAGTAATATAAGGCGGATGCGAACCGAAGCTGGATCAGTCAAACTTTATTTAGTGAGCCGTAGTACTCGTAGCGGGGACTATATAGTCCGCGTAGCATGTGTCCGGTGGTCGGTCGTCTGAAGCCAAAATCAAATGTATAGCGAACCGGCACTCTGGTGAAACGTTAACGGTGGTCGCACATTTATGAGCACTGTACGCGTTATAATTTTGCGCCGTCTTATATGACGTCATCAGCACTATTAACATCCTTCAATAAGTATTCGGCTGCTGATAGCATTTTCTGAAAGATAAAATTGCGAGATTTATTTTCATTTCAGACAACAAATGCGGTTTTTGCAACATGGTACGATTTTAAACAAATAAAATGCGATGAATCATAAATACAAATACCTCAATTTTTTTCAAACTAGGAATTTCTTCCTGTATCATGGATGGGTTTACAAACATGGAAACTCACATAAACAATTATCCGGACCCGGAAGAATTACTTGCGGATCATACAAATATTTGTTCAGCCACTGCGCCACCCGTGTCGTCAACCTCAATGAAGAATCATTGAGGATGACGACAAATTGGGACATCGTCAAAGTCAAGAGAGAACTCTCGACTTTGACTTCAACGATGTCCCAATTTGACCGTTTATATCATGGCTTGATATTAAAATAATTTAAAAACGCCACAAGTTGAGCTTTCAAAGAAAAGTTGTGCGTGTAAGCGATTTGTCTACGTCACCACGAACCAGCAACAATTTTGTGGCCTTGATGTTGTTCAAAAGTTGTGCGTCTGAACAGAATTATACCTTTGCTGTACTCGTAAGTAGGTCACGCACAACACGTGGCAGTAAACCGTTGTCGAGTTTCTAGAAAAACGACTTTGGTTAGTTTGAGGATAATAGATTCCTTTTTTAATTATGTGATGTTTTATTATTTGATCTATTTTACTTTTTTTTTTTTAGCTCTATTTGTACATAGATCGTATCGATATACAGCGTGAGGAAACTCAGTCATTTGGATACAATTATACGGGTGTATTTTTAACCGACTTCAAAAAAAGGAGGAGGTTCTCAATTCGTCGGAATCTTTTTTTTTTTTTTTTTTTTTTTTTTTTTTTTTTTTTTTTTTTTTTATGTATGTTCCCCGATTTCTCGAAGACGCCTGGACCGATTTGGAAAATTTTTCTTTTGTTTGAAAGGGTATACTTTCCAATTGGTCCCATGATCATCAGGTCAGGATCTGATGATGGAATCCCAGGGAAATCGAGGGCAACCTTCAAATTTTATAGGCACATAGTACCATTTTCATATATTTTCTAAAGCTGTTCAAGTATTTGCATCTGATAATCATCATCTCAGGTGGATGAGCTGATGATGGAAGGTACAACTCCTCAACGGCTTGGATTTGGCATCGACTGATTTAGTTTGTGTTCGCATATCTCTGGAACTACAAGTCCGATTTAAGTAATTCTTTTTTTGTTGTACTAAGTATTGTTTAACTTACGGAATACTGCAAGTTTCATCAAAATCGGTTCAGTAGTTTTTGAGATAGGGAATTTTATTAGCATATTGTGCACTTGAGCGATGTTGTTACCGGTGCTACGGGTTACAAAATTTTAGTGCACATACATGTAAGAGAATGATTTATTTGACAAGAATTTTAGTTGAATATTTAAACTAAAAAGAGTAAAATAAAAAACTTTTTCAAAAAAAAATGTAACCGCCTTCAAAAACAACCACAAAAAAGGGTAAAATAACCTACAAAATAACTTTTCTTTCAGAAGTCGGTGGCAAAAAAAAACAATGAAATGAAAAAAAAAATAAAGGCACCGACTTCTGAAAGAAAAGTTATTTTGTAGGTTATTTTACCCTTTTTTGTGGTTGTTTTTGAAGGCGGTTACATTTTTTTGTTGGTTGCAACCTTAGGACAGACAAAACTTCCTCTCCCTTTTTTATGTTTATAATTGGACCTTTTTAATATTTATTATTTTAATTATAGAGATTCTAAACATAGGTAACTAAAGCTAGAAATAAAAAAAAACTAAATATTTACAACAAGATACTAAACTTAAGCTAAAATAAAATACCTAATTTTAAAAAACAAAAAAACAATAATAATACCAGCACCTTTTAATAGTCTATTGATTTTCGAATACACCATAAATCTTTATCTACTTACGGTTAGACCTAGCACTCAAAAATTATTCCAGTAATGTGTTAGAAACATAAGTTTTAGGGGTCGAAGTTACTTTCAGGGAATATTATACTTCATGAAAACACTTAATAACATCTGTTTACCCTTTTTCAAATTTATTTTGGCATCGTAGATATAAGATAAAATAATAGCTAAGTTTTATTCAAATAACTTCAACTCAACACTTCTGTTCCACTCATTTTGTTTGAAAGTAAAAGTCATAAGAAACTAGGAGCAAAACCATGTTGATAACTTTTATTACGTTAGCAAAACCGAATAAATCTGTGTTATCTTATTATATATGATTGTGTATTTTATGTCGTTGCGGAGAAGATTTAAACTGAAATATTTTGTACTTCAGGAAAAAAGGACCAGTTTAAGATTTATTGAATTCAGCTCAGGCGAAATTATAGGGAATTTTTCTTCCCGTTTGTCCCCAGTGGGTACAATCGACCTGAAAACAACTTAACTTGAGGAAATAAATAAATAAATGCTAATTTGTCATTCCGCTCAAATATTAATTCACATAACAAACGATAAAAAAAGAACAAACAATAATAATTGTTAAAAAAAATACAACATTCTTTTTTCTCTTCCGGGCTCTCGATAAAAAGGTAAGCAGCTTACTAAAAGCCTTTTTATACAAATTATATGATATTTACTGGCAAGTTTCTAGAGCAAAAATATTGCTTCTAAGATTAGATAAAACGTGACTGGAATTATGACGAGAAGTATTCTATTTCTGGAGCCATTTTACATTCAGAATTCTTTCACACTGCATCGCAATTACAAGTGTACCCGTTTCTTTTAGAATTTTCTTTCAGCATTTCTCTTAAGAGAAGTACGCTTAGAAAAAAAGATACGTAAAATACTAATTAGGTGCGTCCACACAGAGCGAGCATTAGCAGCTCGGTTAGTGTGGAAGTGTCTCGGCCGAGGCTATCGCACGCGCTGCCGAGGGTGAGCGACCGACCCCCGAGCCGATTAAAATATTGAATAAGTAGGTGCGTCACACAGAGCAAGCAGCCTCGCGAGGCAGTTTTATTTATTTATTTAAACTTTATGCAACATCAAATGTACATAGGCGGACTTAATGCCTGAGGCATTCTCTACCCGTCAACCTAGGGTAGTAGTTTTCGCGCGGCAAATGCCTCGCGAGGCTGCTCGCTCTATGTGGACGCACCTATTCAATATTTTAATTCAAACAACTTGCAGGTCTAAACGTCGGTATTTATGTACTGTGAAACAAAGAGTGGTCTTTTTCCCACGTTTTTATACACTCACAATTCTTGTTTGTTTGTTTGTTTGTTTGTCGTTCCGGTTGGACTTTTGCAACTCAATTTTGAGGCACTTCCCGATAAGCTAGCAAGCTGAAATTTTGCACACACTCTGAGTTCTGATGACAATACATGTCTAGCTAAGAAACGTCATAACGAATCCAATATGGCGGCCTCCCCAAGATGGTGGACTGGCTGTTTGAAATCCATCCCCATGATATGGGTATCAAATGAAAGGGTTTGCTGTCAGGAATATGAAAAAAATAGTCACGTGACTTAAATCCAATATGGCGGACGTCCAAGATGGCAGACAGCCTATTTGAAATGCACCCCTATGATGTGGATATCAAATGAAAGGGTTTGCTGTCAGGAATATGAAAAAAATAGGCACGTGACTTAAATCCAATATGGTGGACGTCCAAGATGGCAGACAGCCTATTTGAAATGCACCCCTATGATGTGGATATCAAATGAAAGGGTTTGCTGTCAGGAGTACGAAAAAATAGTCACGTGACTTAAATCCAATATGGCGGACGTCCAAGATGGCGGACAGGCTTTGAGGCACTTCCCGATAAGCTAGCAGGCTGAAATTTTCAGGGTAGCTTCAAACCCGATTAACAAAGATAAAAATAATAAAATAATTAATAGATTTAAAAAAATCTAAAAACCCACGTTTTTAAATGTCCTAAAAATAAAAAAATAACCCTACGGGGCTGAGAGAGGGGCCACTCAAAACGTGGGGGCGTATCTTTACAAGTTACACCCACGATATATACATACACGTCATGTAAATATATCCCATAAATAATCCCTTAAATAATATACGGCCCCACGTTTTGAGTGGCCCCTCTCTCAGCCCCGTAGGGTTATTTTTTTATTTTTAGGACATTTAAAAACGTGGGTTTTTAGATTTTTTTAAATCTATTAATTATTTGGATGAGAAATCATGATGTTTTCCGGCCTTTTGCCAAATGGAATGGGTTCATACGTTTAGTATTTAATTATTTATTAGTAACTAAAACATACATACCCTATTTCTTCATTTTGCCTTTGCATTCCTGGGCCGCAATAAGCTCTTGAGACAGTCCCGTAACAATGGGCGATCTGATCGCGAATGCGAAGTTTTTAAGACAAGAAGACAGAGGAGGAGAGGCAATACTGTAGGTAGTTTGCGTGGATCTATTCGAATTTAGACGTAATCTAAACGTAATATTATGTTTGTATTTCCTGGAAACGTGAAGTGATATACCTATCGTTACTACTCGTATCTATATTTAGAGAGAAATGCAGCAGACGCCCAATTACGGGCTTGCGAATGTCACGCTCCACTACAGACGCTCTATGCGCCTTCCGGCTCAGCAACTCAATTTAAGTAGCATATTAAAGCGGGTGAGTCTATTGCCATCATCTGGACACATATAACTCTGGAATCCAGGCTGTTACGGAATATTTCTGGATCCATGAGCCCAACATCACTTTACCGTACTAGGAATCGAAGTAAGGCCCTCGCATTCAATAGCAGTGCTAGCAATTACTAGATCGGAGTGGGAAGCGGTGGCCTCCTTCTGCGACGCAGTCATGCTCGCAAAGGAGGAGGCGGGCCGCGCGAGGCAGAGGATAGCGTCCTCCCTCCACCCCAGCCGCAGTGAAGTAGTCGTTGGCAGACGATCTCCGGCCACCGTTGGCGCGGACATGAGGGCGGCGAGTAAAGAGCAACTCGCTGTCCGACCATAGACCATGCCCGGGTAGACGGCGCTTTGTGTTCCACGAGCGCCTCAAAGAGCGTCAGCATGATGACGGGGCCTCTAGAGGGCCAAAGCCTACCGGGGTCGCGGGACTTATCTCATTACCGTGACCCCGGAACATAAAGGGCTATTGAAGGACATCGTGGATTTTAGTCACGAGTCTGACAGTCCCTCCCGCCCTGCCCGAGGTGGGAGGACTCATTTGATGATTTTACCACGATAAAAAAAAAGCAATCACTAGAAATGCGAGATATTTTTTAATAATGGTAATTTTAGTTCACCTCTTTGTTTAATTGCGTCGACCAATTAAATCAGCTTTGATTATATAATAAAGTAAATCAGAAAGAATTTGGAATATTCCATTCTATTGAGCATTTGAACGGAAATATCGACACCATTTTCCGAAATTAATTTCCCATTTTGGTTTGACAATGGCGCTCTCTCTTAAATCACCCACACGTTGCGTCCTGTTCCATTGAAAACACATATCCGTTTATATTCAGGTTCATAATTGGAGTGGTGTGTAATTATTATATTTCAATAGTAGCAGGCGTAGTACGCACAACGGTCTAATATGAAGATTTTTTTTGCTGCAGAGAAACTGTTCTGTTTTTTATTCCTTGTTTTCTTTTAGTTAGTATGAATGTATTTTTTTCTTCTTTAGAAATCCTTATGGAAAAATGTTAGAGCAGGATCTTTTACAGAATACAGAGGTAAAAATATTTTTTTTTTTTTTTTTTAGATTTGAAAGCAGGTTCGCTTTAAGTACAACAGCGCATCCCGACCAAAGTGAACGGTCGAGCGGTCGCGCGAATCCACAATCGTTGATTCCAATATATTATAAAAATATAAACTCCTGTCAGCGCTAAAACGCGATTGATTTTGCCGAAATAAAATAATGAGATGGTTTAGTATTCGTGTGACAATCGTTTAAGTAATCTTTAGCTATAAAGAAAGAAGAACACAAATCCACTATGCGGGGACTCTGTAAACGTTTCCCTCAATTCGATTGTCGCCTTATAAAAAAAAACTTTAAGTTTCATAAAAAATTATACAACATGAAAAGGTGTGCTGCAAAGAAAACAGAACAGAATGCATTAATAAATAATTGGATATTGTCCGACCGAAATACTTGGATATTGATCAGATCATGTCAGTAAAGTAGGTCAGGTTGGAAGTGTCTATTTTGGGTACGTCCTTTTTTGACGAGGACTGCACGGTGTTTTGGTGTCTGTCAAATAGAGAAAGAAAATAGGTGAGTGTGTTCCGATTTTCTTGAGTCTACAGTAATGTTTTTAATATTTAAGAATACAATGTACTGTAACGCGCTCGTGGATAAAACAAGTTTCTAGTATTTCTATTTTAAGAAAAACCGGCCAAGTGCGAGTTGGACTCGCCCATGAAGGGTTCCGTAGCAGCAAGCATAGATTAGAGATATAATTATATTGAGATTAGTAAGTAATATACACAAACAATAAAAATAACTTTGTTTTTCATAGTATTTGTATGAATGGCAAAGTTATATTTGCGGTTTTTGAAAATGAACTATATCTCAAAAACTGCTAACTGTATCTCATCCAAACCAATTTTCGTTGGTAGTTTTGGTTGAGGTCTACATTATATATTTTTTTAGTTTTATCATTCTCTTATTTTAGAAGTTACGGGGGGGGGGGGACACACTTTTTACGAGGTATTCCACTAAGCACACCCAAAAGAAGCACACCCAGACGAAGCCCACCTAAAGTATTCCACTTAGCCCACCCGTAGGTGGGCTTCTAAATAAAAATTTAAAATAATTAATTTCCTATTCCACGAAGCACACCTACGAATATCGCATCGCATAGTGCGGGGACTAAGAAATAAAAATATCGATAGGAGAAAATATTTGGATGGATGGTTGGATGTGGTTAGCTTTATTCTTCAATAAGCTGATGCTGGAAGAAGCCATACCTGACGAATGGTGTAATAGTTCGCTAGTGCCCATTTTTAAAAACAAAGGTGATGTGCTGGAATGCAATAATTATAGAGGAATAAAGCTAATATCACACAGTATGAAAGTTTGGGAGAAAGTTATTGAAAGGCGACTGAGAGAGGAGAGCGAAATTTCACAGAACCAATTCGGTTTTATGCCTGGTCGGGGTACGACGGATGCCATCTTCGCTATCCGCCAACTGTGCGAGAAATACAGAGGTGCGCATAAAAACTTGCACATGGTGTTCGTCGACCTGGAAAAGGCATACGACCGGGTGCCCCGTGAGGTTCTGTGGTGGGCCCTTAAGGAGAAAAGTGTACCTGGAAAGTATGTACAGTTGATCCGTGCAATGTATAGTCGATGCAGTACCCAAGTCCGGTCTACAGCGGGCACTACCGGCAGCTTCAATGTAGCGGTTGGCTTGCACCAAGGGTCGGCTCGCAGCCCGTACCTCTTCCTGATGATAATGGATGCTCTGACGTCGGACATCCAGGAAGAGGCCGCCTGGTGCATGCTGTTTGCCGATGACATTGTGCTGATTACCGAGAGCGGCCTAGAGGTCCAGAACAGATTGGAGGTGTGGTGGCAAAGACTGGAGAACGTTGGCCTGAAATTGAGCAGAACCAAAACAGAGTATTTGTTTTGCGATTTTGGCGGTCTCTCCAGTCCTGTGCCCATTACTCTTGCAGGAACGCCCATACCAGTCTGTTCCGACTTTCGGTACCTCGGGTCGCTTGTCCAAGGAGACGGCGATGTAGACCGGGACATAACACACCGGATCAACTCGGGATGGATGAAATGGCGACAGGTCACCGGAACAACTTGCGACCCACGGATGCCCCTCAAGTTAAAGGGGAAAATATACAAATCCGTGATTAGACCTGTCGTATTGTATGGATCGGAATGCTGGGCTGTGAAAAAGATGGATGAGAAACGATTGCATGTAGCGGAGATGAGGATGTTGAGATGGATGTGTGGAGTGACAAGAATGGATAAAGTAAGGAATGAGTTTATAAGGGGAAGTTTGAAAGTGGCGCCTGTTACAGAAAAAATGAAAGGGAATCGTCTATCTTGGTATGGACATGTGATGAGGAGATATGACACCCATGTGGCTAAGAAAGTGATGAGTATGAATGTTGATGGATGGAGAGGACGAGGAAGGCCAAAGAAAAGATGGATGGATTGTCTAAGGAATGATATGAAAGAAAAAGAAGTACATGATACTGTGACGTCTGATAGGGGAGAATGGAAGAAGAAAACGTGTTGCGCCGACCCCAAATAGAATGGGATAAGGGCAGGAAGAAGAAGAAGATAGGAGAAAATATTTATTATTTAAAAGACTAGCATCTTTCAGTTTCATTATAATAATGTGACACAATATTTGTCATTGTTGTAATCTTACGATTGGAAATCGAAGAAAAAAAAAACATTTTTTTTTTAATATTTTTCTAATATCAAAAAACATTGTAAATATAGTTTTCCATAGAGATCTTTGTTGAAGTTTTTTTATAGCTACATGTTTAGTGAATAATAAAAATACTGTAGAGTATTTTTAACATAAAAATGACAGATTGTTTCATAATTACAATAAAAACTTACATTTAACAATAGTCAATAAAATAAAAAAACAAAGCCACCGACTTCCGAAAGAAAAGTTATTTTATACTTTTTGTGTTTGATTTGAAGTCGGTTCTTTTTTTTAAGTTTTTATTTTACCCTTTTTAGTTCAGATTATTCGTATAATCGGCTGTCTTTAGAAATCTATAATGAAAGTGACCAACAAAAACGGATCTATGCGGGCAACTTCACGAGATATCCATTATTGTTATATACTTAAACTTTTTCCAGAATGTAACAAATACTTTTGTGAAAACCGCATCAAAATCGGTTCAGCCAAACGCGAGATAATCGCGATCAAACATACAATCAACTTTGAAAATCTACAACCCAAGTAGGCAAAAAATTCCCTATCTCAAAAACTACTGAACTGATTTTGATGAAACTTGCAGTGTACCCTAAGTTGTATTGTCCAACTTAGGCTAGTACAACAAAAAAAGAATTACTTAAATCGGACTTATAGTTCCGGAGATATGCGAAGACAAACATAAAAACATACATACATACATACATACACTTTTGAAATTTAGCACATTTGTTCAGACGCTGATGTAGACTAACATATAGGAAAACTGGGCAGTTCTGGTTATATTACATACATACGGGTCGAATTGATAACCTCCTTTTTTGAAGTCGGTAAAAAGGAACATAATAGAAAAATTGTTTTTTTTTTTTCGGAAATATAATTATGAAACAATCTGTGATTTCCAATCGTAAAATTACTAAAATGACAAATATTGTGTCACATTATTATAATGAAACTGAAAGATGCTAGTCTTTTAAATAATAAATATTTTCTCCTATCGACATTTTTATTTCTTAGTCCCCGCACTATGCGATGCGATATTCGTAGGTGTGCTTCGTGGAATAGGAAATTAATTATTTTAAATTTTTATTTAGAAGCCCACCTACGGGTGGGCTAAGTGGAATACTTTAGGTGGGCTTCGTCTGGGTGTGCTTCTTTTGGGTGTGCTTAGTGGAATACCTCCTTTTTACCACTTTGGAAGTGTCTCTCGCGCAAACTGTTCAGTTTAGAAAAAAAAATATGTTAGTAACCTCAATATCATTTTTAAAGACCTATTCATAGATACCCCACACGTATAGGTTTGGTGAAAAATTTTTTTTTGAGTGTCAATTCTAAGTATGGGGGGCACCCCCAAAATTTGTTTTGTTTTGATTTTTGTGTGAAAATCCTAATGCGGTTCACATAATACATCTTTCTACCAAGTTTCAACAGGATAGCTCTTATACTTTCGACAAAAAGTGGCTGTGACATACACGGACAGACAGACAGACAGACAGACAGACATGACGAATCTATAAGGGTTCCGTTTTTGCCATTTGCCTACGGAACCCTAAAAAGCATGCATAATCCCCAAAATGTTAAGGTAGGGACTTTATGTTTTTATACGTATGTGAAAACCGCACATGGACAACCAAAAAAAGCTATACAATTTGCTACAACTTTATCTCATTGGCAGCGGTGGTGAGCCTCATCGGGGCCGACTTGTGCCCACTATCCAAACAGTTTTTATTTCCGTCCCTCGGTGCGCATGAGTTCCTTCTGGTTGAGCTTGCTTCATCTTAGGTCTTATCTTTGCTTATGAGGTAGATGAAATGGATAAGCTCTTGTCCTTACAAGAGCTTATCATTTCAAATAAATTAAGAAACACGGCATGCGTTAAATTTACAAGCACAAAATTATCTAAGACATCACATTTATTTCACCGTGGAAAAAGTTGACTTAAGGCTCTAGTCTTCTAAAATTCACTCGCGCCAAATTATTTGCGAAACTTTGTATGTGTTTTATGAATAAAATAGTGAAATAGCTTGAAATATTATTATTGCACATAAATAACCATAATATAAGTAACAGCTAGTTATTTTTTTCAAGTTGATTTAAGTGGATAATATTAGGTAAATCAAGCGTTCAAAACGGCTCTTTCGTGCCCAACGTCATTTCGAGTTACGTTTGTGCACTTTATCTGAGACAATGAAGAATTCATTTAAAAATCTGTTCAGCACATAATGACCGCAACATTCTCGTCTTCAAAATGCGCTGATTACTTTTTTCTATTTATCTTTCATTTTCTCAATTTAGAAGTCAGAATATCATCAATATTCTCGGATTTTACCTCTTAATAAATAGTCTTTTTCATAATAACTATGCATTGTAGGTATGTAATATTTAGATTATTATGATGTCAACAGATCAATAAAGCAAATACAAAAAAAAAATTGTACCTAAAGCGCTTTTTTCCAACAATAAAAAATATCTCAAATAACCTCTAAAAACAGTGTTTATATACAAGCATTGCAAGAGAAAATCCTCAGTGGCCCCGGCACCACAGAGTACATTTTATATAGCTGACCCGGCACGGCCGGAGCGAACGCACGTGGGGTCCACGCCGATTTTTTATCGGTACCTCTCGCTCGCACATTCTCTCGCTCTAACGGTGATGACGCACAGTTACGCATCACAAGTTGCTCTAGTTTATTATCTAAGAATATAATTTTTAGAAGTCGAGTGTTTTTGTAAATATTCATTTAATTTTGTGTATTAGCATTAGTTTATTTAACAGATGTCAAAAAACATTTTTTTAAAACATTTTTTTATTTTTTAAAATACTGAATTTAAAACAATATAATATGTAAAGAAAATAAAAACAAACTGCCGACCTTACAGGCGTACTTGGGCGTGTATTTTTAGTGGTCCCTTCGAGAAAAATAATGCTGCCGAATTAAAATGGTTGTCTCTGTCGTAACCCTAGAAGGTACCGTCTCTCCAAGAAATACAGTCTTCTACCCGTGTTTCCGCACTTGTTTTTTTTATCGATTTACTGAGTCCCACCAGTAGGACAAATCGGTAAAACAAGTGAAGGTCGGGAAACATTTGCTTAACGATAGCAAGTGAAAAAAAAAACAGGTTCAAGCGATTTTCGACCTTATTGACATTAATAAAAACACCGGATTTTAATGAAGGAGCAATGTTAGCGAACGAGAATGTGAGAAAAACCAAACCAAATTTCAAATGTCAATAAGGTCGAAAATCGCTTAAACCTATTTTTTAAATTGCTAATATGATCTTGATTTGCTGGTAAGCTTTCATGACGGCTAGGGAGTAATTTAAATTCGTTTGGGCAGGCTGAAACGTTCACTTATATCTATCTTGGAAACTTGAACACCTGGTGCAGAACCGCAACAGACCAGCTAAACTATAAGAGATGCAAAAACGGTGCCATAGCAAAAATTGTTCCACGTGATGAGCATTTTCTGCTGAGAGAATAAATTTGAAGATCTGGAACACCTGATGTGGAACTCTAAGAGCCTAGCTATACTATAACATACATATATAGGAATGACGTCTTAGCTAGATTTGTTCAGCCTAATGAGCACTCTCTGTTGACGTGTAAAAATTGAAGATCTGGAACACCTGATGTGGAACTCCAAGAGCCCAGCTACACTATAACATAATTACCTAAGTATATAGGAATGACGTCTTAGCAAGAGTTGTTCAACCTGATGAGCACTAATAATCTGTTGACGTATAAAAATTGAAGATCTGGAACACCTGTGGAAATCAAAGCTGTCACTAATTTCACTGTGTAATCATAAAATAACATTAGCTGAGAGTACCAGTGAAAGCGGTTACAGTTTAGGACTGATTTTCGATGACGACGAATATATGAATAAAAATTTGACTATACGGGCCAAAACTCCTATTATTCTTTTTACCCGGGCTCTAGGAATTAGGCATCAGACGTTTTAGATCTTCGATTTTGACGACCCCATTGTCGTTGGCATAGGCAACAGGATCCGCATACAAAGTCGCGGGCTAAGCTAGTAAATCAATAGAAAGCAAGGAAGATGAATTAACGTTTCAGTTGCTGGTAAAGAAATTTTTAAATTCTTCATCAATTTCTTTGTCCCAGCTTATAAGACCACGTGAGGTCTCTCTTTTTTTTTCAGCGTGGTGAAATCATAAAATGAGTCCTCCCACCCCGGGCAGGGCGGGAGGGACTGTCAGACTCGTAGTGACTAAAATCCACGGTGTCCTTCAATAGCCCTTTATGTTCCGGGGTCCCGGTAATGAGATAAGTCCCGCGACCCCGGCAGGCTTTGGCCCTCTAAAGGGCCCCGTTATATTGCTGACGGTCTATGAGGCGCGCGTGGAACACAACGCGCCATCGACCCGGGCATGTTCCATGGTCGAGAAGCGAGACGCCCTTTACTCGCCGTCCGGATACCCGCGCCTACGGTGGCCGGAGATCGTGTTGATACTTCCGTCGCCGTGGGCGTCTACCACTGCGGCTGGGATGGAGGGAAGATGCTGTCCTCTCCCTCTAGCGGCGCGCCTCCTCCTTCGTGAGCATGACTGCTTCGCAGAAGCAGGCGACCGCTTCCCACTCCGTCTCGCCCCGCAGCATGGCCGCGACCAATGCCGGGCGCGAGAGGTCTCCGCCTATCGCCGCCGTGAGAACATGGCGGTGCTCTGCCCGAGCGGGGCAGTCCTGCACCGTATGCTCCACTCCACCGTGTCCTCCGGCCGATCCTCGCAGTGGTGACACCCAGACGATTCTTCCTTCCTCATCAGACACAGGTACCTCCCGAAACAACCGTGTCTGGTGAGGACCTACGTCAGGCGGAAGGTTAGGACGCCGTGACGCCTATCCAGCCACTCCTCAAAGAGGGGTCTTACCGCCGCGATTGCGGCGTGCCCGACGTGAAGTCTCTAGTATCAAATTGTTACTACGTTTTTTTTATTTCTGATAGTTTTATTGTTTATTTTTTTTCCAAGCAAGATAGCGCATCCCGGGATTTTTCGACAGTTGGCGGGGCAGCCTTTCGTGTGTGGCTGACACACAATTTGCCCCCCCCTACTACCTGCGGTCGGCCAGTGACGCACCGTGTGCCGGATGTCGCTACCCTCCACGACCAGTCTCCCGATAAGTCCATAACAGCTCGAATCATTCCGGCTAGCCAGCAGTAGAACGGCTTTTTTGAACCAACTCCTCTTGTGGCTGATTTTGCACGGTGGGTGGTCGCAAGCCTTCGGCCGAAACCTACCACCAGTTGATGTCACCTGATTAGCACCATCCAGAGACGCACGTGTTACGTGTAGGTAAATATAGTATCATGAAGGCGTACTCTCCCACGGACGCGAGTGACTCAGTCCCTACAAAAAAAGACCTGTAAAAAGTTACCTTCAAAAAGTGGTGATAAATCAGCCTATTTTGAATAAATGACTTTTGATTTTGATTCATACGTTTTGTTATACTAAACTTAGTTTTTTTTATGTTCAATGAGTTTAAACTAAATCTATGAGAGTATTTAAATAGTATTAAAACACTCGTGTGATACTCGTATTATTACAAATCAAGTCATATTAAAACTCCTTATTATGCAACTATTTCTAAATCCTTTAATAATCCTTAGTAGAGAAATATTTTCGACTGTATCAAAATTGTTTTATAATACTTCGCTAGGCAGGATGTATGCGGGGTATCGCGGGGAG
The DNA here is from genome assembly GCA_950005045.1 of Agrotis exclamationis. NCBI lineage: Eukaryota > Metazoa > Arthropoda > Insecta > Lepidoptera > Noctuidae > Agrotis > Agrotis exclamationis. The sequence goes on from OX465434.1 coordinate 10,524,867, forward strand.
CCGAAATTTGACGTACGACGTATGGACTGGCCGAACGCGATTCTATATTGTGCAACACAAGACTAAAGCCTTAAACTTTACTATGTCAACTTATGAATTTCAAATAAATCAGAACATTGTACTAAATTACTTACATAAACTTAATAGGATACTTAATCAAATATTGAACGATTCAATTACTATTCAAAATTTGGAATATTGACAAAGTTCCATTCACGGAACTCAACCTCCGGAAATTGACGTATTTTACATAATTTAAACAGTCCAGAATAGATTATTAATATTGACCTTTTCAGCCATCTAATCAAAACTATTATTATTCAACAAAACTGTTATTTCCTTGTTTTAAGGTCAACATAAAAACACGAAATATTTCTGATTAAAATGTGACGGTATCACGGTATGCTGAGGCTGAGAATTTCCGGAATTCGGCCAATTACAGCAATATTTTATGGAGAAATTCCTTCAAGTGGCCTTAAGTATTATTTATTTTGAGTTTTGGAAATGGATTTTTTCTAGATACATAATAAGTTGAATAATATCACGTTACTTTTGAAATAGCGTGCGGATTTATTGTGATATTAATGAAATAACTTTCAAACGAATACGTTGTGGTGAGACTTTATTTGACAGTTCAACAAAAGATTACATCAATCAAAGACAACAACAGTCGTTTACATGAGATTTCCACAGATTAAAAATATTCATATCACAGAGCCGCCAGATTCAAAATTATTTCATATGTTTATTATTAAAGGCGACTCGTTAAATGGATGCAAAATGTCTCAAAAAAAATAAAATAAAATTGTTCACTAGCGTTTATTTCTGATAAAAAAAAAACAAAAAAAATCTAAATTCTGAAGCGACATACAGACGATATGGGAAAAAAAGAACTAATATTTATGGTGCATTCCTCATAAGAGGGGGCGTAGATTTTTACAGTTACTTTAGAAATAAAAGTAAAATAGTTGATAAATCAAACGAGAAGACAGAAAAGCCTGTTCAGCATGACGATAAAATTAATTACTGTGGATTAAATTATTGTAATCTAATAGTATATTTCATGGCAAAAATGTTTAGTCTCGAAGGTCTTTATTAGTAGCAAAAATGCTCTAGTTTATGTATGACATCTGTTTGACTGCTTGCTTATACATCTCTAAATGATCGAAAAATTGGCTGTCTCTATCATGAAAACAATCGTTCAAACAAAAGCCATTTACACTTGTCTCGATAAAACGCAAAACTTCATATTTCAGGAAAGTTAGTAAATTACCTGACATGCGATTCCAGCGAGGCGAAATTTGAATTCCAATGAGCCAATATCGGAGGAGTTCGGATTCTTATCGAAAAATTTGAAGTTTGAGCAATCTTCCAATTTGTATTTTGAGCTCAGTTTCTACCTTTAAAGGTGGTTTTTAAATGGATATACACACATCAAAAGTGTCTAGGGATCAACATATATTTTTGCAATAACTTTTCTCCTGATTGATATTAATTAAAATTTTCTTTAAGGATTCATCAAATAAAGTGTTTTCGTTTGTCACAGTAACGATAAACCAAGTCACCTTTGCATTAATAAAGAAATTTGCCATTTTCCTAATAAAGGGATTTTTGACATTTGAACCACTAACACAAAAGTTCGAAAAAAAGACTGAAATAACAGTTTTCTTTAAAATTTTATTGGGTAACTTAAACAATTAATAATCCGTGTTTCTACCGCGAACACTAACAACACAAGAACATCGGTTTGGCATACTCAAAATGAGTTCATCCAAATCACGCTGTGGAATGGCCGCCCATGTTCGTTGCAACAACAAAAAAAGGTCTTCTTGCGACTGGATACCCTCCATATTCGGCAGAGCTCTTCTCTGTAGCATATCCCATGCATGCTCAATCGGATTCAAGTCTGGCGACTGAGCAGGCCAGGGCAGGACATTGATGTTAGCTGCGGCGAGAGTCTGTCTTACAACTCTTGCGGTGTGCGGTCGTGCATTATCATGCATTAACTGAAATAAGGGACCGATTTGCACTTGTAGAGGAACGATGACGTCTGATACAATCGTCTCAGGATAAATTTGAGCGTTGAGGTTGCCTCTTATCCAAATCAACTCAGTTCTTCCGCCGATCCAAATACCCGCCCATACCATGATGGTTCCACCACTATAAGGATGGACTTCCTGGCAGGATTTTAATCGCTGTTGGCGTCCAGGGGTTCTCCAGTGTCGTATACGTCTTGTATCCGGTCTCATACCGAAACGAGACTCAACAGAAAAGCACACGAAACGCCATTGTTCTTCTGCCCAATTTCTGTGTTCAAGAGCCCATTGATATCGAATCCTACGATTGTGCATTGCTATAGGTGGTACCCGTAGCGGTCTTCGGGAATGAAGGTTCACTTCATGCAAGCGGTTTCTGACTGTTTGGTCGCTAATTAAGTTCCCTGAAGAGTGATGAAGCCTCACGGCTAACATCATGGCGGTTATTGTTGGAGCTCTTCGAGTTAAGATTTGAATGTATCGGTCTTGTCTCCGTGTCGTGCAGCGATACCGTCCTCCATGGCGCTCAGCCACGGTACCAATGCTTCGGTAACGTGTCCAAAGTCGACTGATAACACTCTGACTTGTATTCAGAGCTAAAGCCACAGTACGTTGCCGGGAACCAGCTTCTATCATTCCCACGGCTCTGAGCATTTCTTCCCTGCTTAAATGACGTCGCCGCTCCATAATAACGTTGGTTTTAATCAGTAGTAGGGAAACAGTAGCACTAATAATGTCTTCAATGCGTTGTATGTTTTTATAGGGAAAATATTGACAGCTGATTTTCATCTTTTACTCGAATTTGATTCACAGTTCCTGATTCAAATTATGAAATGCACCAAAAAGGATCCATATAAATTTATAAAATCATAAATTTATTACAAAGCCACATCTCAATCTCAAGAAATCCGCATAAAAATGCTTGATCCCTAGACACTTTTGATGTGTGTATTTAATGATTCAGAATACGTCAAGTTCCTTATCAGTCAGTGATGTTGACTCTTCTTTTAATAAAAAGAGATGGGTAGTGTGATTTTGTGAGGTAGCGCTATGAAAGTACCTAAATGAATTGACTAATTAAAAAAACTTAATACTTTTCAATTATAATGAACATTTACAGCCATGGCAACGTAATGTATAAACGCAGCAACTTACGCTTTTTATTTTTGCTGAGTAAATACTTTGATCGTGTCTTTACACGAATTGACTAACAATTTTTCAATTACAAAAATAAAGCCTCCTGCAGACACACGCGATTAATCACGCTGCGACAACGAGCCAAGCTAATTTCCACTCTAAAATACTGCGAATGGACCGCGACATGTCGCCCCGCGCGATTAATCGCGTGTGTCTGTAGGAGGCCTAAGTTATTTCTTATTTGCACGAATATTGCCATTGAAAAATAGATAACAATTCTAAATTAATAAATAGTAGGTAAAATGCATGGCAAATTGCGAAAGCTAATTTAATTGGGCCCATTGGGAAAGCTAACTGTTTTTCAATCACCATTGTGCCTCTATTGTGTCCCGCAACCGTATTGTGTTCGAATTACAAATTGTTTTCCTTCATTTGTTTTTACGATTATAGCTTCCTGTTGTTAAAATTGTGGCTTTAGGTTTAGAAGTAAATTATAATTATTATATCAAATGTAATTCAGAATGTAGATTAATCATGAAAAACTAGGGTTATTTTACTACGCGAAAATGCATTAATTCAGTGATGATTGATCGACTGATAAGGCAGCCGATTTTTTTCCCACTTTCACGATTGGTTTCATAAAAGGCCAATTCAAGAGTTTTCCACTTACATTTTTAAATAATGTATCATTATTGAAAATGGCGTATTGCTTTTGAAGTTTGATATTGTCCTAATAAGGACACAACTTTTCTGGTAATACATATCCAATACGAGGGGCTATAAGTGGGGTATAATTTGACTATTTCGCCACGACAAAAAAGGGGCTTTTGTTAAACTTTACGGTTTTTTCAAACAGCAATTAAAACGAATCTTTTGTAATGGTAATTAAGTCAATTATTACCCCCGCAGTCTCCTTCAGTGGAGGATATAATTGTCACGAAAAGCTTTGTTATGTTTATGAAGCATTTCATTTTTATTGTTATCAAATTATTTTAAATTAGGTCCGTACTTTGACGAACGAATTCATTAACAACGTTTAATCAATTAGCTAGAATGACAAATGTTTATAGTTGACCAGTTTAAACATTGTTGGTAAGTACTTGTAACGTTTACGTCTTATAATAATCTAAATAACAGCCCGTGACTTCATTCGCGTTGCGGTCGAAAATTATCCTTCGAGTATATTATTCCGGGATAAAATAAAAGGGAGCCTATGTGTTATTTCAGACTATTATTATCTATCTGTGTGTCTTCCACCCAGATATAAAATCGTGAAAAAAACGTCCACCTATTCATCTATCTATCTAAACTTTGGCATTAATTACATTTATAATATAAAATGTGGAAACGACGAGGTAAAACACGTGGACACGCGTGTATAAAAAAAGTCGAAACGAATAAAAAATCGAGAATAACGCCCCCGCCTAACCTTTATTTGAAATTGGAGTTTTTTTGAAGGTTAACAAATTTAGTTTTAATTTTAATCTTGTTCCATCAAATAAATAAATAGCTACCTCGACAACTTTATCAGGATAAAATTAACAAGCTCGTAAGACATGCGCAGACATTCACTGCTGTCATTTCATTATCATATCATGGTTCTCTTCATCTTCCAAAGAATATAATTATAATAATTATTGCAAGGTTTTTTTTTTGTGGAAAGGAAAACTCGATTGTGAGCAAGATTTGAACCTGTGACCATTCTAATTTAGTACCTATTTTAGAAGCTCTTTGCAACCCTACTCCTAACTTCGAATTGCTTATAAAAATATTCAATAAAATCCACATATTCCCGTCATCAGTGTTTTAGGCTGAGATCTTTTTAATGCTTAATTCGTTTTTCAACATTGCTAAATACGTTTCACATAAATTAATTACAATGGTTACCTTGAGAAGTGCTTTTCGTTTCGTGAGTATTTCATAAAGAACATTGTTTTATAATACACTTATTCTTGTGAATATTTTATGTAAGAATTTAATCCGTATTAGACAAAGCACTCAACGATTAATAACCGTAGGCGTAAAAGTTTTGGGTTAACCCATTTCAAAAATAAATAATATTTTCTATTACAAAAAGTTTTAGTTCCAAACTAAAAACTTATGCGTCATATGTCTGACAAATGTAATCTAGAAAGCAAAAGTTGGAAAACTTTCTTTTCTTTCTTTCAACCCTTCATATATTCGCGAATTGGTCCTAAATATCGGATTTCAGTTGCAAATGTCGCATTTGTCTATAAAAATGTTGTTTATGAAATGGAAGTAAAATCTCAATTCATTCATTTACGACCGCCGGGGATTGCGGGTCTCTCTTCGTTTCAAAGAGTTATTTATGCTTCCTCTCACCTTTGAGGTTTTATTTGGCGAATTTGACACGACACGACACATTTAAGTATTTCAAATGACTTTGCAAAGTTGTGACTTTGGAACTGTGCTTTGGGTGCTTGAATTTTCTGTTTTAGTAGAGTATTGGCTGAACTGACATGAAAAATATCTCACTAGTTTTGCTTTCGGGCGTAATATTTCTTTTACATCATTGAAAAAATTAGGGTCAGTACGCACTGGGTCCCGACGTGACGCGACGATATTGGAAATGTGTATCTTTTGGTGAATAGTAAAATAAGGTTAGATTTTGAGTCAGTTATTGAAATGTGCACCGAAACGCGATACTGCATCGCGTTTCGGTGTGAATTAACCCTAATAACTATATTGTAATCTTTGCTTAGGCAAAGACTACAATATACAGTACAAAAACAACGAAGACCACAACGAACAAAAAAGTGGGTAGTCCGATTTATCTGCTCATAGACATCCACCCACAAGAACTTCAGTTTATCCGTGATCATGGCGCTTGCAATAGTATAGTACTGAAATATCGGAAACTCAAAACAAATAAAAAACATGGTAAATATCCCTTTTTAACCGACGAATAAAAAAGGAGGAGGTTCTCAATTCGACATGTTTTTTTTTATGAATATAATAATAATATTCCACAACTATCACACAACGCCATCTAGTCCCAAGCTAAGCAGAGCTTGTGTTATGGGTACTAGACAACTGATAAACATACTTAAATATTTCTAAATACATACATAATAGATATATTACACCCAGACACAGAACAAATGATCGTGCTCATCACACAAACATTTGTCCTGGGTGGGAATCGAACCCACGACCTCCGGCATAGCAGTCAGGGTCACTAACCACTAGACCAATAGGCCTGTCAATGACCTGGCCTGTGTATGACCACGCATAACTTTTCCAAGCGTGGTCCGATTTCAAAAAATCTGTTTTTATTAGAAAGAGTATAAATCAAAGTTGGTTCCATTTAAATTTCAAAAGTGAAGTCGGCCTCTAAGGGTAGAAAAAAGGAATTCATTATCAATTTTCCTACAGAATTTTCAGTTGTGAGTCGATTCTGTTGAAATGAAGTTAACATTTAGGTATGTCGTTCTGAGGACAATACTATATAGGGTGTGAAAAATTAACTGCAGGAATTTTGTGTGCGTACTCGGTATCAAAAAACAAGTAGGTACATTCCAAAAATTTTTCGAGCATTAAAAAAAATCAATTTTTTTTTCAAGCATTTTTCATTTCAGGCGGCGGCCGACAAGGCGACGCAAGCGGTTGCGACAGTCGTCGAAAGGATCCGGCAGCTGGGACTCGAAGTGGCGCTGCACAAAACAGAGGCCATGTCTTTTCATGGTCGTCTGAACGCGCCACGGTCCGAGTCCCACATAACGGTGGAGGGGGTTCGCATCGGCGTCGGGAGGACGATGAAGTACCTGGGACTCGTCCTCGACAGCCGGTGGAACTTCAGGGAGCATTTCCTGAGTTTGACCCCAAGGCTGAACCGGGCAGCAGGTGCCCTCAGGCGACTCCTGCCCAATCTCGGCGGGCCAAACGCCTCCTGCCGTAGGCTGTACGCCGGTATCGTGCGGTCCATGGCCCTCTACGGGGCCCCCGTGTGGGCCCTGAGCATCCGGACGCGACCACTAAAGTTGGTCGCATGCCAGAGGGTCATGGCTATCCGGATGATCCGGGGATACCGCACGATCGCCGGCGAATCAGCCAACCTCCTTGCCGGATTACTGCCCTGGGATCTGGAGGCGACTGCCCTCCAGCGCGTCTATGAGTGGCGCGTGGAGGCGCAGCGCCGGGGTGTAACCCCGCTGCCCCGAGAAGTCGAGGCGCGGCGGGAAGAGCTCCGGTGCGATCTCAGGGCAGTATGGAGGGGACGACTGTCGCAACCGAGGTCCGGGCACGCCGCAATCGCGGCGGTAAGACCCCTCTTTGAGGAGTGGCTGGAAAGACGTCACGGCGTCCTGACTTACCGCATGACGCAGGTCCTCACCGGACACGGAAGTTTCGGGAGGTTCCTGTGTCTGATAAGGAGGGAAGAGACGCCCGGGTGTCACCACTGCGAAGATCGCCCGGAGGACACGGTGGAGCATACGGTGCAGGACTGCCCCGCTTGGGCAGAGCACCGCCGTGTCCTCTCGGCGGCGATAGGCGGAGACCTCTCGCGCCCGGCATTGGTCGAGGCCATGCTGCGGGGCGAGACGGAGTGGGAAGCGGTCGCCTCCTTCTGCGAAGCAGTTATGCTCGTGAAGGAGGAGGCGAGCCGCGAGAGAGAGAGGACAGCGTCCTCCCTCCGCCCCAGCCGCAGTGGTAGACGCCCACGGCGTCGGACGTCGCGGGACGATCTCCGGCCACCGTAGGCGCGGGCATGCGGGCGGCGAGTAAAGGGCAACTCGCCACCCGACCATGGACCATGCCCGGGTCGACGGCGCGTTGTGTTCCACGCGCGCCTCAAGGAGTGTCAGCATGATGACGGGGCCCCCCTCTAGAGGGCCAAAGCCTGCCGGGGTCGCGGGACTTATCTCATTACCGTGACCCCGGGACATAACGGGCTATTGAAGGACACCGTGGATTTTAGTCAGTACAAGTCTGACAGTCCCTCCCGCCCTGCCCGGGGTGGGAGGACTCATTTGATGATTTTACCACGCTAAAAAAAAAAAAAAAAAAGCATTTTTCATTTGGTCTATTAATATGGCTAATAAAATAAGTCAAGTACCTAAGTAAGTAAAATAATTTTGTATTCAAAATTTATAACTACGAAATAAATTTTATAAAATAAGTTATTTGTATTTCGATGAATTGCCAGTCCAAAGTCTTCACAATGTGATGTGAAAGTTGGAATCAGGTGTGAACGCTACACACGGGTGAACGACCTCAAAGAGCAATCAAATTCATTAATATGGTAAAAAAAATGCTTGAAAAAAAAATTTTTTTTGAAAAATTGCTCAAAAAAAAAATTTTTTTTTGAATATACCTGGTTTTTGATACCGAGTACGAACACGAAATTCCTGCAGTTAATTTTTTAACACCTTATATAGCAGAGATCTGGAGAAGATAAAACGATGTCGTCCCTATCATCTCCAGATCCAGATCAACTCCAGATCCTTATTATGTTGTAAAGTCAGTTCCAAGAGGTAGGTCACCTCTTGGAACTGACTTTACAACACACAACTCAACAGTTAACACCAGCTATATCGTGTTTGGGCTCATTTCACTCATCTTGATGAAAACTTTAGACCTTACTGAGGTATCATTGGCATCCAGGGTCTGAGGATGGAAACGGAAGGCAAGAACAAGAGGTCCTAAAAATTAACAGCATCTTTATCGAGTTTGGGCGCATTTTACTAGTCTTGTTGAGAACTTTAGATCTAGGTGGGGTATGATATTGTCATTGAGGGTTTGAGGATGGAGACGGAAGGCAGCAAGAAATCCTCAACAGTTAACAGCAACTATATTTCATCGTATTTGGGCTCATTTCATTCATCATGATGAGAACTTTCGACATAGCTGGGTTTTGACAGTCATCGACAATCTGAGAGTGCAGACTTTAGTTCCAAAGAGGTCCTCAACTGTTAATGCAGTAGTTACTGTGACGGTTACGTTGACAATGATAAAAGTGAAAATGGTTTTCTCATGTGTAACACACTCACAAGTATGGTATTAAACTGAAAAGCTAAAAATAAAAGCTTTAAAATGAAAAGTTAAAAATTTGAGGCAGCGCCAAAGTATCAATCAACGAAGATCAACCTAGCTACAACTATTCTTCATTCCAAATAATCAATTTACATGTTTGTTTGGCGCCGCCTCAAAATTTATTTTATGCTTTCGATGTTTCGTCGGCTCAATTGATGAAATGGTTATATTTACAAAGTGTTAATAATAGTTGTGTAGTGTATTATATTTATCACTCATAAACGGATTCTCGTGATACGACGTAAATTATGCTATGTGTAAATTAAACTATTGTTCAGTTATTCAAATGCGATGGTAGACTTCGCTTGTAATGCTGTGTAATGACTCAACACGCTTTTAACGTCACTTGTCAGATTTACTCCACATTAAAGCTATTGTCAAACAGACAGGCGAAGTGAATGCGATCCGAATATCCGAATCCTGCCATATAGAAAAGCGAAAGCGGTCCGATAGTCTATGTGACAGGCTTCAAACAATTCCATACATTACAAACAAAAACGCTACGCTTCGCGATCGCGCATTAATGTTAAATGTATGCTTTAGATGTTAGACCGTGGAACATTACAGGGTTGATGTTTAAAAAATACTCGTTAATGAAACAAACATTTATTTAATTCTTAGTTTAATTTAGTCTCCTTTATTGTAAATATTTTATTTTTAATATTTTAGTAAGTATGCATAATAAAAATGTTAACATCTAAACACATTTTGGTAGAGATAAGCCATCATTTATGAAATTAGTGAGTAAACGAATAATACATTTTATTAACCCACCTTGGGTTCCACGTCCTAGTGCTCCACTAAGGTCATACGAGGACTATGCGGGTGTCTGAGATGGTTTTTTGAGGAAAGAACCACACAGATTTGAGTGGACCTTTCCAGTCAGTGCAAGCATTTGGCGGTTATCGTGTAGCTCGACTCATAACTCAATGACGCGACGAACAATAACAATATAAATACCAAATAAAGGACATTTGGGTAGGCCGCTTTAAGTTCTCAAATTGTCAGAAAAAATATTATAATTAAAAAGCAAGACTTCCCCACATTTTTCCTCGGCCTTAACGAGGCCATGAACAAAATCCATTGTAAATAAAAATGAAAGAAAAAATAGCTAAACATCAAACCAATACTTAGCTTTACGTATTTCCCTATATTCGTTAGGTAGTTCCTCAGTTCTGCCAGTTTGAAGTACCACGTCGAGGTTAGAAGCTCGTTGTGGAGATCTCAATTGCGTTAATTACAGTCCAATTTGTGCAACAACAGTGAATGCGAGGCTCCGGGAATACACAAGAGGGAATGGAAATGCAATTCAAACGATTACTACTTACCTATCTAGTATCGATACAACAAATTGTATGGCTATCGTTTGAATTTCATCGAGATCATCATAATTAGCTAATGAAGTTCCCATTGTTGGAGCACAGGCTTCCTCTCTGTGAGAGGGAGTTGGGCGGTAATAAAGGAGAATCCAGAGAGGGTCTGGGTGTTTGTGTATATGTGTTTCTATTTTTGTAAACGCAACCATTGAAACAGACACGGAGAAATTCCTAGCCAACTATATCATCATACATAACCATTCATCATCGGGGTGGCGTTTGAATTTACTTCTTCATCATCATCAGCCGGAAGACGTCCACTGCTGAACATAGGCCTCCCCCTTAGACCGCCACGCCGAACGACAATTCGCCACTTGCATCCATCGGTTGCCCGCGACACGCGAATTTACTTCTTGATTACGTCTAAATCTTTGACAATATTAGTGCAATATCAATCTCAATTAAATCCCCCTGGTAGGTTTACCGGCCAGTCTAACCTAAATATGAAATCTAGACAGCCACAATGCCCTGAAATCCGAGACGCTAGGGACCTCAATTAAGACATGGCCAAAACGGTCCCCGCCTAGACGCTACGTAAATTAAGCCTTTACATACAGCACGGCCGAAGATTTACTTGATCCTCTGACATATGAAACGAGTCAAAAACGAATTAAATGTTTGATTTTAAATTGATTCTTATTATATTTCACAAGGTAAGGCTTATGTTTCAGTATATATTTTTCTTGGATTTCTTCTCCGAGTGCGACGCGGCGTTGTCAATCACTTTTGAATGTAATGGCTCTAAAATATTTATAATGTTGACAGCAACAAAGCAAAACCGCAAAAGGATTAACATAAGCTGGATGAGTGTACTATACACATTGTTATTACGTTTCAAACTGGTTTTGTGGTTGGCATGGTATATGATGATATTCTAAACACATAAAAGGCAAAAGCATAAATTTATCAATTGGATATTACATGGACTTGGATTAACACTGATACGAAAATCACACCTGTTTAGGTAGAGGTGTGAACTTGAACATTCACTTGTAACAGAATATCGAACATTCGCCGTTTTTAGGGTTCCGTAGCCAAATGGCAAAAACGAATTCCTTATAGATTCGTCATGTCTGTCTGTCTGTCTATCTGTCCGTCCGTATGTCACAGTCACTTTTTGTCGAAAATATAAGAGCTATCCTGTTGAAACTTGGTAGGTAGATGTATTTGTATTTGATTTTTACACAAAAATAAAAACAAAACAAATTTTGGGGGTGCCCCCCATACTTAGAATTGAAACTCAAAATTTTTTTCCACCAAACCCATACGTATGGGGTATCTATGGATAGGTCTTTAAAAATGATATTGAGGTTACTACTATCATTTTTTTCTAAACTGAACAGTTTGCACGAGAGACACTTTCAAAGTGGTAAAATGTGTGTGTGTCCCCCTCGCTAGAACGCTCGTTAGAATGCTCGCTAAAATGCTCTCGTTTGTTTTATGTAATGTAACATTCGCAAGAATGCGCATTACAAGTGAATGCTCAAGTTTATCAGCACCTGTACAACCACATTTCGTACTCGCAAAAAAGGTAAAATATCCGTGATCTTTATGCCACTCTGTTTTCCATAAAATACAAAAGAATGGAACTCTAGAAGCTGCGATCCCTCACAGAGCGCTCGTGCAAATAGTGAAAGATTTTCTAATCCAATTGGTACAAGCAGTCATCCGTCTCGCAAACTTGACTTTTGCAATTCTGCGTTGAAGGCATCTCGTTGGCATTTGCTATTTTTTTCAGAACATGTATGAAAGTGTTCACGGTTTACGTATTTTTCACATAGTTTAGGTAAAATAGGAGAATGTCTGTATAAAGGACCGAAATTCGAATCACGTACAAAGGTCATTTGTATTGAAATGTGAAGTCTTTTGAGAGCCCAAAACTGTGGTGGTCAGTTTCAGAGGCAGGAATACCTACTACAGTACTTTTTTTCATTGTGAATCTTTTTTTAAGTTTTTCATCTTTTTTTTTAATTTTGAACCTGTGTACCAACATGTATTGTGTAGTTGGTCTCTACCGTTTTATTTATTGTTTACTTAAAATAAGTTTTGGCGAATGGTCTTTTGAAATATCGTGTGGATTTACGAGGTTTTAAATTAAAATAACTTTTCTGTACGACACACACGTGAAAACGGTTTTTATTTTTATTGACATTGACATAAGACAGTTCTACAAAACCATAGATTACAGACATGGACCCTAGTTTCATAGATTGTTACTAATGACCCCCTTGAGATATTTATATTATTATTTCATGTTTTTATTAAAACTAACTCTATGTAAAGAAGCCAAACCAGGGAATGCAAAGTCTATCAAAAAATTAAAATTGGTCATTAGTGATTTTTTCTGATAAAGAACCTAAGTAAATACTGAAGCGACACTCATAGGATAAGGGGAAAAAGGGAACTAATATTTATGGTGCTGTTCACACGTTCCATGCCCTTAAGAGAGGGCGAAAATTTTTACACCACCCCTCAACATAATATTTTCCCGTTTTCCCTGTTTAAAACATAAACATTAAGCTAATTAGTACTAGATTGTTAGTGATGCATTTTTTAATGACACATTCAAACTTACTCCTTTATTTTTAAAAGAATTTAACTAAAAATGCATGACCAACGTTACATAGATTATGTGCATAGCCTATATTCTTAAAAAATTAACTTAACAAACTTCTCAAAAACAGTTTTTCCCAATGGCTTAGTTAATAAATCAGCTAAATTATCCTGTGTTTTAATATACTTTACTGAAATACACTTATCCTTTATTTTGTCCATAATGAAGTGATACCTAATATCCAAGTGCTTTAATCTTTTATTATTTTCATTATTATAAACAAGTTTTATTGCTGACTGATTGTCTTCATACAAGATCACTTCATTACAGACAACATCAAAGTCACACAACAAGTTTTTCAGCCAACATGCTTCTGAAATAGCCATACTTAATGCAATATATTCAGACTCAGTGGAGGATAATGACACACTAAGTTGTTTTTTACAACACCATACTACAGTACAATCGAATATTTTAAACAAATAACCAGTGGTAGATTTTCTATCTTGTGTGTCACCGGCCCAATCTGCATCAACAAAGCCTTGCAATTCTGTGGATGTGCTATTATATACCAAAGAGTAATTTAATGTACCTTTTATATACCTTAGAATACGTTTCAATGCCTTGTGCAACATAATACTAGCACAGTGTTGGTACCTGCTGAGGAAACAAACTGATACACATAGATCTGGTCTTGTGCCACAAACTGCATACATTAAACTGCCTACGAGTTGTCTACACTTTTTCTCTATTTCTGGACTTTCTGATTTTTCCCTTTTTAGTCTTTCAAACTTAAAGTTTTGGTCTATTGGAGTAGAAACTGGTTTGCAATCTGACATATTGTAATGCTCTAAAACTTTAGTAAGATATGTTTTCTGACTAATTACCGTTGTACCTTTCTTTTGATCAATATCGATACCCAAGTAACATTTGGCTAAACCTAAGTCTTTCATCTTAAAGTGACTGCTTAGCTCGCTTTTAAAATCTTCCAAAACCTTGTTTTCAGTGCAAAACATAAGAACATCATCAACAAACAGCAAAACGTATAGCATACATTAATTTACCTTTCTGAAATATAAGCAATGATCATTTTTAGATTTACTGAAATTTTCTTTACTCATGAAGTCATCAAACTTGTTATTCCAATATTTAGGAGACTTTTTCAAACCATACAATGATTTATTTAACTTGCAAGTTTCACCGCTTGGTAACTTTATGTATACACTCTCATTTATGTCACCATGTAAAAAAGCACCTACAACATCCATCTGATGAACTGGAAGTTGAAGTTTATTTGCAACTGCTATAAAAACTCTAAAAGTAGGCAATTTAGCCACAGGAGAATATACTTCTAAATCACAATCAGACTGTTCAAAGCCTCTTGCTACTAATCTAGCTTTATATACTTTATTAGTACCTACTTGTTTAACTTTAAAAACCCATTTACTAGAAATTACTTTATTCCCCTCTGGTACGCTATTTACTTCTGTCCATGTGTTATTTTCTATCAGAGTATCTAGCTCAGTCTTCATAGCAATCTTCCACTCTTCCTTTTCTTCAGAGTCAAGCGCTTCCTCAAGAGTAGCTGGCTCTGTACCGATGGATAGAAGGTTTGTATCGTAGTCATCTAGCCTTGATGGTTTCTTTATTACTCTGCCTCTCCGTGAATGTGTTGATACTTGAGGTGTTTCTTTTGCCTCTTCTTCTTCTGACTCGGATGTTTCTTCTGAATTTAGAATTTCCTCTGTTTGTACTTCTGTATTTTCATCAAGATCTGATAACTGTGTTACATCTTCTTCACCTTCCTCATTAAAGCTGTGATATTCTTCTCTTATTTCATCCTCTTTATTATTTATTTCTTCTTTTAATAATAATGGGGTTATATTATTATGATCTTGAAAAATATTACCTGGCTTTTGACTACTAAAATTGCCTTTCAGAAATGTTACCTCTCTTTTAATCAAAACATCATTTTTATGGGGAAAATAAATTCTAAAACCTTTTGTTGTTTCACTATAACCTACAAAGTATCCTATTTCAGCTTTGCTATCCCATTTTTTGCGATAATGATCTGGAATGTGTACACCTACCTTTGAACCAAACACTTTTAAATGATTTATATCATATAATCCCTTTTTATACCAGAGCTCATATGGAGTTACATTTTTAATCCTACTTTTACCAGTTCTGTTTATAACGTAAACAGCTGTATTGACAGCTTCAGCCCATAAAGACTTATCTAAATTACTTGATAATAATATTGTTCTAGCCGCTTCAGTTATTGTACGCATTTCACGTTCTATGCAACCGTTTTGTTGCGGTGTGTACGGAGCACTATTTTGATGTACAATACCTAAATGATCTAAGAGAGACTTCACCTCTTTGTTCATAAATTCTGAACCACAATCTGATCTTATTATTTCAATTTTATATTCTAAGTTTTTAGTAACAAAATTTAAAAAGGTTTTAATTTTATCAAATGTTTCAAACTTATTTTTCAGAAAATAAACCGTTCTATACTTTGAAAAGTCATCCTTTATGAGTAGATAGTACCTGGATCCACCTAATGACACCGTCTCCATTGGTCCGCATAAATCCATATGTAAACATTGACCGGGCTTGTCTGTCCTATTTATACTTATAGGAAATGGTTTCTTATGTAACTTACCCAAAAGACATGGCTCACATGTTATTTCCTCTTGTTTACTAACACTGAAATCTATATTACATTTATTTAGCATGCTTTTCACCTGTTCAATATCTTGGTGACACATTTTATCATGCCATACAGACAAACTGTCACTTGATTTACCAACACAAGCATTTTGAACTTTATTAGACCTAAACTTCATTATAAACAAGTTATTTTTCCTATATGCTAGTGCACAAACACTGTTATTGTTATTTTTCCTGAAATAACACATTTTACTAGTAATTTTTTAAACATAACCTCTATCTGTAGTTGAACTTGCTGAAAATAGATTCATCTTGATGCTAGGAACATGTAGAACGTTATTTAATGTTGTATTTATCCATTGTTTACCTGTAAATGCTTCTAAAGAAATAACTCCAATACCAATGGCTTGTATGATTTTGCCGTCTCCAATAACTATTGATCTAGGACATTCTAGTTTTTTATAGTCTTTATACATATTATAATCATGACACATGTGCTCTGAAGCTCCACTATCCATTACCCAACAATTATCACTTTCTAATTGACTGTAAAACAATGATGATAGCTCGAACACAGAGAATGCATTGCTTTGATTTCTTTTGTTTACATTTTGACTTTTCTCATTTTTATTTTTAAACCAACAATCTGAACTTTTATGATTATTCTTCTTACAAAAATTACAATTAGTATTATTAATTATTGTACCTTTACTTTTTGATTTGCAGTCCTTTTTCAGATGTCCTACTTTGCCGCACCGATAGCATTTTCTTGTAGACTTGTGTACGAATGCAGATGACTCATCTTCTTTGTTTTTGGTTGAAGCACGTTGCTCTTCTATCAGTAATCTCGCCGCTAGCTCGTCCATGGTCCTTTTTTCTGCTGGCACCGATTCCCACGCTGACACAAAGTGCTGGAATTGTGATGGGAGAGATGAAGTTATCTTTGTGATGGCCATAGTTTGACTCACTTCAGCGTTGAGATTCTTCAGTTTACTCAGGAGAGACTCGAACCGTCCCAGAAACTCTGATACGCTTTCTTTCTCTTCAAATTTCATTGAAAAGAACTTCTGCTGTAGTATATGCACAGACAGCTCGCCTCGCTGTTCAAATATTGTATTTAGCTTATCCCAAATTTCTTTTGAGGTTTTGCAGCCTAATATTTGTGGTATCACCTTTTCAGATATGCTTGTTACCAACATACCTTGAGCTTTCGCATCTTTCTGCATCCATTTCACCTGATCTTCTTTAGCCTCGAATGTGCCTTCAACGACGTCTAACAGATCCATAGCTCTTAGGAGGACTCGTATTTTGAAACACCACGCTGTCCAGTTTTCAACACCTTGAAGCTGCTGATAGCTTTGTCCAGAAGCCATATTTCCGACGGAATCCATCGCCGTATTATTGTTGCTTTACCGCAATCACCCGTCTCACGTGCTTTATTGATTTATTGGCCTTTACCGACCAAACCGCCGACCGCCACCGGAGCCCCGAGCTGACCGACGTTTTGCCGCTTGACCGCAGCGTTTCTTGATAAAACAACTAATCCAGCACGATTATTAGGCCGTATGCTATGTCTGGGCCGATAACCTTTTGAAATATCGTGTGGATTTACGAGGTTTTAAATTAAAATAACTTTTCTGTACGACACACACGTGAAAACGGTTTTTATTTTTATTGACATTGACATATGACAGTTCTACAAAACCATAGATTACAGACATGGACCCTAGTTTCATAGATTGTTATTAATGACCCCCTTGAGATATTTATATTATTATTTCATGTTTTTATTAAAACTAACTCTATGTAAAGAAGCCAAACCAGGGAATGCAAAGTCTATCAAAAAATTAAAATTGGTCATTAGTGATTTTTTCTGATAAAGAACCTAAGTAAATACTGAAGCGACACTCATAGGATAAGGGGAAAAAGGGAACTAATATTTATGGTGCTGTTCACACGTTCCATGCCCTTAAGAGAGGGCGAAAATTTTTACATGGTCGTGTGCAAATATGGTATTTTTTGGCTTTTCTTTGCAATTCCTCTTGAATTCTTTGGGCTGGCTTCATTTTGTTGACGTTTTCTGGCGATTGTCTCTGTTGATTGATAATTAGGTTTCATGAGCTGTATTGGTAGGAAAAAAAGGCGAAAAAAAAACACCAGTTCATAAAGAAATCAATTGCTCAAAAAAGCTATGTTAGGTACTTAGAAACATTTATTATTCATTGAACACATTTTTTACACACGACACTGTTCCAAGAGACTTGTATAAAAAGAATTACCTAATTATCAAGTTATGTATGTTTAAGCAAAATTAAATGTTAAATTCATAACTTTTCCACATACCTGTCTACGGTTTCTTTGGAAGAGATTTCTTAATGAAATTAGCAATACCTTTAAACTATTTTAGATGTTTCTTAATGAAATTATTGTTCTGTGTTCTTTTTCTGTTTGTTATTACTGATACATCGCATACATTTAACATTATTTACAATTTATAATTACAGGGGTCTGATCCCACGTGACAATAATGGCGTGATTTGATTTATAACAAACCTGTTCACGCACACAAGGCGTGATTCATAGATGACGCGAGGGGACTCGCGGAGGGCGCGGTGCGGCGCGGGACGACAACGCAGCGGCGCGGCGCGGACCAGCAGCGGCTCCCGCCGCCCGCACCTCACTCCATCACTGAACACGGTCGACGACGCGCGCGCATTAATTCTCATTGTACAGAGCTAGTCCAACATTATACTGTCTTTGTAGAACCATTATAAGTGCATATACAGTCCATTTACCTTTTCATTTACGAACCTTTAGCTAGGTCCTTAACAAAACCAATGATCATTAATGATATTTTCTTCTGTTATTTCCAACTTCAATTCTAGGTCGCACATTGCCAATTATGCCATGTTAAACGTTGGTATAAAACCTCTAGAGGTTTTCTTACATCGATCTGTTGATACAGTTTCAACTAGGGGCTAATTAACTGTTTACTTGATTGTTTGTTTTGCTGATTATCAGTAATTTTATAAAACAAGAGAATAACACGCTTGTTAACGCAATAAATATAAGTTTTGTGTTACTTCTAAACAATTTTCTGAAGGGAAAACTCCTCCTGAGTCCTGACTAAATAATAGAACCAAAGGTCTTTATCAGTTAGACTTAGTGACAATTAGATCAATATGGCGGACAAGGAAATAAAATCACATGAATACTGAGCGCTTTATGTATAGTTTTCATGTCTTTTAACTTAAAAACCGTAGCGCAAAGAAGCAAACTCTAATTCAAAGTACCTAATAATACACACACTACATGACAAACTTCTGGTTTCCTTGTCGCTCGCCTCACAGTATAATTAAAACGTAACTACTTGAGATGCGAGAAAATTTAAAGTTCCCCGCAATGATACTCCCGGAGAGTTAACGATAAAAACTTAAGTTCAGTAGAGAATTAAATTAACACTAGCTCTGGAAATTGTTAAGATTTCCTCAGGGAAGAAAAACTTACACTCTTAATGGTACTGGGTAAATTGTTTAGTTTTAGTTTGAATTTTTCCTGTCTTTTTTTCTACTGGTAACATCATCAAATGAGTCCTCACGTGCTTGGTGGAGAGCGCAAAGGAAGTTTACCCTATTCGCTTGCCGAAATCTAAGCTTAGACATTCCTGCGTCCCTGACAGACGTTTAAAACTATCTGTATACCAAACCCTCTTGACAAGTGGCAAGCGATAAACGTAAACGCTCAGCGATAAACGTAAACGCTCAGTAGTCTTAAGTACATTTTCGACTTTATACCCTAGCGCATAAAATTCAAAATCTGTTAAAGATTACAGAGTGTTTTCGTTCGTTCCGGTCAGTAACGCTCAGTTCTTCGCTTGGCATTTGTCTTTGGTGTGCTGGATCTGTTAACAAGTTTTTTTGTGTATACGTAATAAACATCCATCTATCCTTACTTTCGTTTAAAATATTATAAGGTAAGAAATGTAAGATTATTATTCCAAAATAAACACTTTGCCAGACTAATTTAATCCTATATCGATGTAAATCTGCAACCATAACCACAGCAAAGGGCTTTACCTCGACCATTATCGGGACGCTTTTCAGATTCACGTGCAGGGTTAATTATTTCACTAATGATGCATGTGTTTCAAAAATTCATTATAGTAGTAGTAAGCCAATAATCAAAATAAGACCTAATTATGGTACCTTCAAGGAGCCAGTATAACATTACTTCTAAACGCACACTTTTGTTATCGCGCGTTTTGCTATCGCACGTTTTGAGAAAAAAGTGGTAAAATAAAAATGCCACTACCTTATTCTAATATCTTTTTAACAAACGTATTTCTAACGACCCTTTATTTTATTTATTGGTAAAAGTTATTGAGTGTAAAAGAACAAAATATCGTGAGTTAAAGATTCTTAAAAAAAACTGTGTGTCTTATGCTAGCTTCACACGGCGCGTAATACGAGTCGCGTCAAGCACCGCGCGCGTAACGTGCCATGCGAAGGCAACTACGGCTCGGCACGACTCGGGCTTGCACGTCCGATCCGTAGATGTCAGATTGCACTCGAGGACGCGAAGAGCGCGCGCGGTTCGCGATATCACGCCGCGGCGTGTAAAGCCTAGCATTAGAATTATTTATTATTTTTCTTTTTGAAAATGGTAAGTTTTCTTCTTCATTATCATCGGCGTGTTTGCACCCTCTGCTAAGTAAAACACATTTTTTTTTGCGCGAAGCTACTATTTACCTATTTAGTGAAATCTCCTAATAACCATAAAATTATAGCTAACCTTTAACAAAATAATTTAATTATTCACATATTCAATTATTACAAACAAAAGTAACCTAAACAATCAGACACATCACGCTAAAAGTGGTGCATATCTCACGAACCTCATTCATTCTCAAACAATACTTTCTGTGGGACTTTGTTCGTGTGCTATTCGTTCCACACTCGTTGTTAGTTAATTTTGTATAGTCTCATCTAATGTTTGGAGAAGCCACTGTGAGATTTGATCTATCAGAATGACAAGTGAGTGAGTGGCTGTTGTTCCCTCTAGATGTCATTTGGCTTAGTGATTATTATAAGCTGGCCCAGTATCATCGGTCCCGACTTATAAGTTAAAGTCATGGATTACCGGTCGCGGGACTTATCTCATTACCGTGACCCCGGAACATAAAGGGCTATTGAAGGACACCGTGGATTTTAGTCAGTACAAGTCTGACAGTCCCTCCCGCCCTGCCCGGGGTGGGAGGACTCATTTGATGATTTAAAAAAAAAAAGTCAAGGATTACCCAGCCCAGGTGCAGGTACTTTTTTTTTTTTTTTTTTTTTGCGTGGAGGATTATGGTACATACTTCCTCACTGAAAGGAGGTCTGTGTCCCAGTAGTGGAAACATTATAGGCTGATGATGATGATGATGATCAGGGACCTCCTTTCACCCCGGTATTAAGTTCCAGTGGGATAATTTTGGATATACATGCGGGTGAAGCCACCGGCAACATCTAATTTTGTTTATTTATTTAGATAATCACTTGTACAAGCTCTCCTTGGACAAGCGATGTATGTCCCGGTCTACATCGCTTGTCCAAGGAGACGGCGATGTAGACCGGGACATAACACACCGGATCAACTCGGGATGGATGAAATGGCGACAGGTCAGCGGAACAACTTGCGACCCACGGATGCCCCTCAAGTTAAAGGGGAAAATATACAAATCCGTGATTAGACCTGTCGTATTCTATGGATAGTGGAGTGGTGGCCCAGTGGTATCGGCCCCGACTTACGAGTTGTAGGTCGTGGGTTCGAATCCAGCCAGGCACATTACTTTGTGTAATTTATTTCATCACCACTGCTCTCAAAACGGTGAAGGAAAACATCGTGAGGAAACCGGCATGTCCTAGAACCAAAAATTCGAAGACATGTGACATCCACCAACCCGCACTGAGCCCGCGTGGTGGATTGTGGCCCACTCCCTCTCTCAGAGAGGCCTGTGTCCCAGCAGTGGGAACATTTATAGGCTCATGATGATGATGGTTGTATGGATCAGAACGCTGGGCTGTGAAAAAGATGGATGAGAAACGATTGCATGTAGCGGAGATGAGGATGTTGAGATGGATGTGTGGAGTGACAAGAATGGATAAATAAAGTAAGGAATGAGTTTATAAGGGGAAGTTTGAAAGTGGCGCCTGTTACAGAAAAAATGAAAGGGAATCGTTTAACTTGGTATGGACATGTGATGAGGAGGGATGACACCCATGTGACTAAGAGAGTGATGAGTATGAATGTTGATGGATGGAGAGGAAGAGGAAGGCCAAAGAAAAGATGGATGGATTGTCTAAGGAATGATATGAAAGAAAAAGGAGTAAATGATGCTGTGACGTCTGATAGGGGAGAATGGAAGAAGGAAACGTGTTGCGCCGACCCCAAGTAGAATGGGATAAGGGCAGGAAGAAGAAGATTTAGATAATCACTTAATTAATCCGCAACATTGTACCGGGTTTGGGTGTTTGTGTATTATTTTTCAATGCACCCATAGAAACTCCTAGTGTGGGACAACGATTTAAAAAAAGGTAAAGATAAATCCTGCTTGTCATATCATAAAACAGAAACACTTTGAAAGGCGTTATAAATACAATTTAGATTGTGTTCGGATACACAATCTAAATTGTATTTAGGGTAAAACACAAAATAACACGCAAAAAAAACTCCAATATTTTAGACCAGAAAGCTTCCAATTTTATTTTGATAATACTCTTGAACACGTGTCAAAGGTTTGCGGTCGTTTTGCGCGCTATTGTGGCGGTAAATAAAATGCTAGCACTATAGGTAGGCACTACATAATGTATGGACCGAATTCCATTATTCGGCTTGGATGGTATACGGCAAATTATTGATGACTATCGGGATTCTGTATTGTGAGCTGGTATTGAATAGCTGTAGTTACAGATTTTGTTTTTAATAAAGAAAAACAATTAATTTTCGTAGTTTACCTACCATAAGCTTAGCATAATCCGACTATTAATTTTTCCACTAATGTGACACAGGGCTTTCTTTCTGTGAAAGAGAAAACGCTGTAGTCCATCACTCGGGACCAGTCTTTACGTCTTATATTTATTACGCATTAGTGAAAATTACAATATTGTCCAAATTGCTTAGTTTTTTTTAAAAAAGACCTTTTTATGGTATCTTCAAGGAGCCAGTATCACATTACTTCTAAACGCACACTTATGTTAACGCGCGTTTTGCTATTGCACGTTTTGAGAAAAAAGTGGTGAAATAAAAATGTCACTACCTTATTCTAAAATCTTTTTCACAAACGTATTTCCAACGACCCTTTTCTAAGATCAAATTCCTCAGCTCAATAATCCGATCAAAGTCATACAAGCAAAAAATAATAAGAACTATGTATTCACCAAACAAGTTTCTGGGGGCCTAATCTCTAAGCACGAAAGCCGTGGTTTCGGTCTTAGTTACGGGCATTTTCTATGCCCCGTGACATTGAGTCCGAATTAAGAATAAATGATATTACGAGTTGACAGATAGTTCCTTATAGTCCGCGTGATCAGCGGAAAATTCGTGGTATTACATTTTTTAATGATGCAATTTGATGTAA
This sequence comes from Agrotis exclamationis, assembly GCA_950005045.1. Taxonomy (NCBI): domain Eukaryota; kingdom Metazoa; phylum Arthropoda; class Insecta; order Lepidoptera; family Noctuidae; genus Agrotis; species Agrotis exclamationis. The sequence continues at coordinate 10,548,318 of OX465434.1, forward strand.
TGACATAGACACTAGCGCCTACTGGAATCCTTTGACTTCAGTCGTGGCGTGGTTTCTAAGCGTCCGTCAGTAAATTTGATTTTGACGTTCGTATACATATTTAAATCCGTTCCCGTATCTTCGTTAACGGACTTAGAAAGTAGGCCGCTGTTTCATCTTACCATGTGAAACCCTTGCGACACCGGATAGCCCGAGGCATTCCTTTTAGATCTTTCCCCCGTTCGTTATGTTAAAGCTTCTTCGTCTTTGCAAGGTATAAGTGACCTATTCTGACATTTATTTTTGTTTTCTTGCCTAAACAAGGACGAATGCGAGTTCTTTGCCACTTGTAAACCTAAATCACGATGTAAACAAGAGGGTTTGTTTAATTTGTGAGCGGGAAGGATTATGGAGGCGATTTCGGTTTTGTTGCGGTAAAAAATGTGTCCCTTTTCAGATAAAATGTCTTGATGGAATTTGTTGTGACAAAATAAAGCTTTGCTCATTATTTCAGTCTCGGCTAAATGAAACAGACCGAAGTTAAACAAGGTATTCGCGTAGCGTACACGCAGCGAGTGGTGCTAATATAAATGAGACCTAGATCGACTGCGTCGCGTGTTCGAAGCTTGCATCAAAATTGTTGTACTTTTTTAAGCTATTGCATAGCTTTTATCGCAGGCTCTGAGCTCGGCGCGCGCGAAAAACGTAATGAAAAATCCTAAGGAAATTTCCTGACCACATCTGACAGCATGCATCGTCTACCATCGTTTCAGTTCGGGAGACTTCAGCAGTCATAAAGGTTCGGACAGACGTGCTCATTACTAGCACGAAAGCATGCTTTTATTGAGCAAGGGGCAATTTTATTGAGGGAGAGGGAGAGGGAGACGGAGAGGGAGAGGGAGAGGGAGGAGGAGGTGTAGAGGGAGAGGGAGGAGGAGAGGGAGAGGGAGGAGGAGAGGGAGAGGGAGGAGGAGGAGAGGGAGAGGGAGGAGGAGGAGAACGTTTCTTGTCTCGTGGCTGTCCATAGCCTAATTAGTATAGTAATAAATAGGTATAATAAATAAGTAATTATAATTGCATAAGTTGATAAAAAATGCTATGCAATAGTTGCTTTACCGCGGCAGTCACCGAGTGCCACCCGTTTTTTTATAAATATAATCGTTCTTCCACACTGTGAATTATTTATTGTGTTGTGTGTGCATTCAGTGCATTGACAAACATTCAAACAGTATATCTCTATTAGAAACTACTACTTGTAACTATATCATATGAATATTTGTTCCGGCGGGTATCGAACCCGTGACACGCAACGCAACAGTCAATAACTCGATCATTGCGCCAAAGTTACAAGACCTTTAGAAAAAAATAAATGATTCACCTCTTATTGTAATGTAACATTTGAAATTAGCAAAATGGTATTCATTTATCAATTTCCATTCAAAAAACGACTTCAACTTCGTACCATATTTCATAATAACACTGGCACTTTATAAAAACAGCTGTTCCTATAAACATACAAAGCGGATTTCCCTCCGGTAAACGCAAGGTGAAACAGGAAGTAGGTATACGGAGTGAGGACACGTTTCATTTTTACAACGTACTTATAAAATACAACGGACGGATAATAGAGTTTAAAGATAAGGTAAGGTTGTTATAACGCTTGTATTTTTTTGTATTTTAATTTTGTGTTTTGAAAAATTTTAATGTGAAAAAGTTGCTACGTGAGTTTACCTTCCTGCTGCACTCCACTATTTTCGGTCAATAAAGGCTTTATTTATATCTATATATAATTTCTTTATTGTGCCCAATGGAGCAAACTACCGGTCTTTAATGGAAACAAAATATTATGACATCTTTTTAGGAAAGTGCTGCAACATGTTGATTAAATGATGATGAAAAAACAAAATCATTATTTTTAATCTAACTTGCCATGGCTTCTTCCGGCTATTCAAAATGGTTAATTTTTTATTTATCTAAAATTGAAATGCTCTTTGCCTCAACCCTAGAAGCAAAGATTCGAGCTAAGATAGAGCGTTGCAGATGCATCCCATCAAACCCAGAATCTCATCCTCAATCGCTCATACAGAACCAACATTATTTGTTGTCTTATTTTAGATATCAAGAAACCTCCTCATCACAAATCAACAGAAGCAGGCCAAATAAATATTGGTGTTTAACAGTTACGTCTCCATTAAAATCTAGAATTTCAACAAACAAATCCTTTACAAAACAGTCGTAAAATAAACTATAAACAGTACAGTTTAAAACACACAGCCTTTAAACCACTCCAAGTCGTATTTTCGTCACGTGTTGTATGCTGTTGACAAGCGGAATTTCAGTTGTACCAGATACATTATCACCTTGACAGGCTCGAGTGCCTGAAAAACGCGACGAAGCGTGGAAATGGGAACAAGAAATGTCCCTCTATTTTCAGAACGGATTTACGTGGACTAAGAATGTTTTAAATATTTACTGCTACCAAGTTATTGTGAAATATCGTTGGGACGTGAATTTTAAAGCGCTTTAAATGTTTTCGGAGCTGTACAAGGAAAATGAATTAACTGTAGTGAACATCTAAACAATTATTTTTTCTAAATATCTTCGATCAATAATAGTACTAGATTCCCGATGAACGCTTCAAAAACGGCCCGAAAAATACCGCCACAAACGGTTTTGTGACGGTATTTCGAATCCTTATTGGTTAGAATTTAAGTATCATTTTAGAATGACTACTTTCGTACTGATGACATTTTATCTTCAAGAAACATTTTTAAATTGTGAACGTTAAACCTTTGTCGGAGAAAAGCTTAAATAAACACATTTTGCAGTGGTAATTAAACTTTATTTTTGAGTGTTAAGGTTTATAATAAATTGAGGTTGTTCATACTATTGAACATTTTTCTAAGAAATGTAGATGTTTACGTCTGTGCAATTGTGGCCACTTTTGCAACTCTTTTTCGTTAGTGATCCTTAATCTAGAGCTATTATTGATCGAAGCTAAATATAAAGTATTTGGAACTCCCAGGAAAAGTATAATGTGATATGTGATTGCGTAAACAATGCATAGATATGCGATAGCAATAATCGCGTTTGATCTGGTGGCATTTATTGAAAACTCCCGTTGTCTGTGCCGGAAACCCATCACCACCTTCCTGTTGGGTCCATTTCAGGATATTCATCATCATTATGAGCCTATAAATGTTCCCACTGCTGGGACATAGGCCTCCTCCCTGTGAGAGGGAGTGGGCCGTAATCTACCACGCGGGCCCAGTGCGGATTGGTAGATGTCACATGTCTTCGAATTTTTGGTTCTAGGACAAATGCCGGTTTCCTCACGATGTTTTCCTTCACCGTTTTGAGAGCAGTGGTGTAGAAATAAATTACACAAAGTAATGCGCCTGACGGGGATACTTACTTCTTTCACTTCTCTTCAAATACTACATATCTACAGTACTCGTAGTATGGAAAACTAGCCAACATAAAAAAAAAATATAATTATATTCGAATTGATAAACTTTTTTGAAGTCAGTTTTAAATGCTTAATTTTTGTTTGTTTTCGTGTTCTTTCGTAAGTAAACATTGTCGTAAATGAAAATAAATAAGATTTTCTGTTACTGACGGCGACATACAATTTATCTGCCTCGTCAAGTTTACGCCCAAAACTTAGTGCCCAAGTTTTATTACCAACTAATCTAAGTTATAATCTAGATTAGACTTAGAAATTTGTTTAAGCTACGTTTAATATTTGATAATTCGTTACTATGAAACAAGGCGTTGATAAATTTGTGACGATAAAGATGGATTAACATCAATTTTGTTGGATTACTAAAGTTCTATACTGTGTGAGTAGTCTTGAGAGCTTCTGGATTTATTTATTTTATTAAAGATAGGCTCTCGTTTAATAACCATCTCGCCTGATGGTAAGATGTGTTCGACGGTGAAAGACGCTTTACTAAAACTAACCTATTCATTTTGACTGAAAGACACCAAGGTTGTAGCGATCAGAAAGCACAGACTGGTAGGGAAGTCCACTCCTTACCTTTGGTACAATGAAAGTATTTCAAAATGCTTTGTACAGAAGGGTAGGATGTTCATCATATATCTAATAAGTAATAAATAATAGAACATAAACATACATCACACCTGTAATCCCAAAAGGTCCCAGAGGTGTAGGTACTTACGTAGTACCCGTATTTCGCAGTTATGTTTGAGACTTATATAAAAGAGGTGAACTTATTACCATCAAAGGGACAGAAATCTAGACTCTGTGGCTGCTTTTGAGTAATTCTTAATGGAAAAACCCAAGCCTGGGAATTGACACAAGGACCTTTATACTCTGTAGTCGAGATTGCAACCACTCACCAAAAAGGCAGTTGTAGCTTTCTAACTACATCTTTATACTACTTCAATAAAAGAAAATCAATATTTAAAAAAAAAATTAAAAAAACCGGCCAAGTGCGAGTTGGACTCGCCCATGAATAATTTAATTATAATGATATAATTATAATGATATAATTATATTGAGATTAGTAAGTAATATACACAAACAATAAAAATAACTTTGTTTTTCATAGTATTTGTATGAATGGCAAAGTTATATTTGCGGTTTTTGAAAATGTACTATATCTCAAAAACTGCTAACTGTATCTCATCCAAACCAATTTTCGTTGGTAGTTTTGGTTGAGGTCTACATTATATATTTTTTTTAGTTTTATCATTCTCTTATTTTAGAAGTTACGGGGGGGGGGACACACTTTTTACCACTTTGGAAGTGTCTCTCGCGCAAACTGTTCAGTTTAGAAAAAAATGATGTTAGTAACCTCAATATCATTTTTAAAGACCTATTCATAGATACCCCACACGTATGGGTTCGGTGAAATTTTTTTTTTTGAGTTTCAATTCTAAGTATGGGGGGCACCCCCAAAATTTGTTTTGTTTTGATTTTTGTGTGAAAATCCTAATGCGGTTCACATAATACATCTTTCTACCAAGTTTCAACAGGATAGCTCTTATACTTTCGACAAAAAGTGGCTGTGACATACACGGACAGACAGACAGACAGACAGAGAGACATGACGAATCTATAAGGGTTCCGTTTTTGCCATTTGGCTACGGAACCCTAAAAACTAGAGTTTTCATAGATTTCAATTAATTTTTTTAAGTGGGTTACGGTAAAAGCTTCCTACCTTTAAAAGCGAGTGGTCAAACAGTCAGGAAATAGTGAAGAGAAAAATACACCTGAAATATTAGTATTTTCAGAGCAAGACGCTTTCAGTACGAGTGCATTAAGTGCATTCCTCTAAATGAAAAAATTTTTGGAGAGGATGAGTCGACTGTAAAAGGCAGTGCTCCTGAAAATTAAGTGAATATTAAAACTGATTATAATTTTCTTAATAGTTACAGAAACTAGCGACATGCCCCGGCTTTTGTACGGGTATTATAATGTATGTATTATACAATAATGAATTAACCTTTCTCGATCTATTGATGAAAACCGCATTAAAATCAGTTGCGAAGTTTGAAACACCAGGTGGCCTACCACGAGCTCTTAACTTGATCCAATTTACGCTCAGGGAACGAGATGACGCTAGACGACTTGTATAGCTCTCTCTTTCCCACAGCCTAAACTGGATCGCGTTAAGAGCTCGTGGTAAGGCCTCTGAGCGTACAAACACTAGACGGCGAGAAGAGACTAGTAGAGATGACGAGTATTGGCGTTTTCAGGTTGTTTAATGACCAAAATGTTTAACAAAATGAATTACAAATATAAAAATGTTCCAGGCTTATCAGTACAAAACAAAAATTATATCATTGTTTAGACATCCAGTTCAATACATTCATATAATTCTACAATAAAATAAACAAATACGGCAACATGAATTATATATCTGCCCGCTTTTTACCGGAAAGCCGAGGATTAGTAACGTATTGTTTTGAATATTTGACGCGAAATACAGCGGGCGAAGGATTTATTGCAGAGCCGGGCGCAAGTGTGATAACAGACATTATTGTTTTATGGTAACATAGGCTTTGCCAGCGGATTTACCCGCGCAGTAGGTAGTCGAAAATTATGCCAGGGGAACATAATATCAGGATAAAACTCATCCTATTTGCTTATCTAGGTTATAAATTGTATTAATGTCATAGGTATATTATCCAAACCCGTACCCTTAGCACGAGTTTTCAGTATTTGAGACGTAAAGTAAACTGGAACTTTGACAATTTCAAATTGACAATTTCAAATTGACAATTTTCAAGGAAAAAATTAGTTCCTTCTTCGCACACCAGAGGCGCTGTTCCATTTTTTCATACAAGAGACGCTGTAAATACTGAAAAGACGCTGTAAAGTAAAAGAGTGAAAACTCGTGCTAAGGGTACCGTCTGGCGTTTTTTAACAAACATCATTTCCACAAACTTTCACATTTATTTTAATAGTAAGATAGCTTTTTACCCGCGGCTTTATTTACGTCTTGATTGGTTATTTTTCCCCGGAAACATTATGCACAGTCAGTTGGCAATAATACAACTTCTAGTAATAAGTGAAATATTTTTGGAATGGGAAGAGTCATTCCGAAGCTTACCAACTACAGTCTGACAAACATACAAGATGGCGAATGTTTTCATGGTCATGAGATTTTATTTTATTTTGAGAAAACTGCGTAAGTGTACGTGAAGAGAAATTCGATATATCGGGGTTCAAACTGTGTTCTTTTCTATTCATACAAAAAATAGCTTTTTCCAACAGCAAGTAATTGAAATACACATAAATGTCTAGAATCTGTATGTCTTCTGAAATGCTGAATTTTGTTTTTAATATTCTGGCCGTTACTTAATTGAAAAAAAAGTCTTGTAAGTAATAATAAAATCTCGTTACTAACTAAGGAGATTTCTTTTCTGTCGAAAAGTTCTTAAACTTTTTAGACATATGAATTACAATATCAAAAATCTTATGGCAACAAAATTTACTCACTATAATAATAAATCAGTTTACAAAGCTTTATTGTTATTTGTTAAACGATCAAAATTTAATTGGACATGTTTATGCGGATTTGATTAAAATAGTAGGAATTGATCAAAATTACGTAATCCGCTTGTAGCATTAAAATTATTTTGGTACACATTAGAACAATAATTTTATAAAGATAAACAATTGAAGTTTTCACCAATACGCAAGTAATATGATTTTGTATCAACAAAAGTAAATTTGAACAAGTTTCAATACCTACCACAGACCTAAATACACAGTTTTATAGCCTTTACCTTTGACGAGGCATTATTCATAGCCTCATAGTTCAGTGTGGGCGATCCCCGAAGCCATTGAAATGATACGCTCGGATGAAACTACCAGACTTGGCACATTTTTTGCAAAATTGCGGGAAAATGGGATTTTTATTAAATCAATATTCATGAAAATGAAAGGTCACTCCTTACTTTTGGTAACTCCAACTGCTAAGAATCTCACATTTTGCAAGGGTTTTTTTTAGTTCGATTTTGTATAATTCGACCCCTAAGGGGTTGTTTTTAGGGTGGATAGTTTGTATGAAACTTCGTTACTACAAGTGTCTCAAAATATAATAATATTTCCTATTGGATATTTATTTATAATTTCCAAAAGTATGCTATAATGAGGAGTAGAAATTCATAGAGGAAAATATCTGAATTTGCGCGGACGAAGTGCTAAATACTTTATTTTGATTTGAGATAGGGCGAGAATATTGTAAATTAATTTCACGGTTTAAGTTATCATACTTTAATTTACGGCAGGGCTGTTTTCATTTATTTGTTTGAAAATAATTGGACAGTATTTATAAAAAACTTTTAATAAGAATTTGTAGGTTTTTCATTTTAAAATTGTAGCAAAATAAAAGTTTTTGCTGTTTTTCAGTTATTATAATACTTTCTTTTTATTAACTACTCACTCAACTACCACACCATTACCCACTATTAATTACAAAATGCAATACCGCTAGTGTACCTTCACACCATAAAGCAGTAACCAGCTAGACCGTAAAAAACTAATTATGCAAGAAGTAATGACTTTCATTACTGGGTACTTACTGGTGACATAACGAGGTTCTTGTTTTACAATGAGTTAATAATACTGCTACTAGTACCGGGCAAATGCCTCGTTTCATACTAAAGGTAACAGAATGACTGGGAGTATTTGTAATGTCACCCTACTAGCAGTAGCATTTACTCGTAGATGTCACTCTATATTCTGGTAGTCTCAAGATTTCTTCACAATGTTTTCTTTCACCATTCAATGATATTTAATATTAACGTACTTGAGAGATTGGGATTGATTGAAAGTCTACTTAAGTGAAAGGACTTCATCATCATCATCATCAGCCTATAAATGTTCCCACTGCTGGGACACAGGCCTCCTCTCTCTGTGAGAGGGAGTGGGTCGTAATCTACACACATGTCTTCGAATTTTTGGTTCTAGGGCATGCCGGTTTCCTCACGATGTTTTCCTTCACAGTTTTGAGAGCAGTGAGAAATTATTTAGTAGCTACGGGCCAAAACAACATAAGAACATTTCATTTCCAACAAAGTTGATCAAGAAATAAAGACAAACATTTATTGGCACACACAAGTCCTAAGTGCACACAGTATAGGAAAAAAAAACATAATTATACACTTAAAAAAACTTAAAAACTAAACAAAAATATAATACTGTGTCGTTCACGGCTGTGCCAAATAGGCCCATCACACCACCATCCCACAAAGGTAAACCTCATAACAAACGGAATAAATGTACAGAGGACTTAAATGTTCAACCTATGCGAGATTAATTTTATTAATACCAAGGAAAGAGTGACATCATAATCTGTCGGTTTATTTAACAGCGGTTTAAGGCTCTCCCTCGCCTTTTGTTTGACAATGAATTTAATTTAAATTATTTAATCGTGTGTAATCAGTCCCTTTGATTTCGTGGTGGAAATGAGGACATTGTTAATTCAAGATGGCGTTAGTATTTAAAAGGGTTTGATAGTTAATTTGAATTTTTGACAGTGAAAGTAATTAATGAGGATGGTACGAGTAGCTGGCAATTTTTTTCTTTGTTTGAAAATGTTTACTCGTATGTATCTAAACAGTTAACCAATGTACTTCAAATTCATATTTGACTAAATAATAACTATTTCATGAGATCGTGTCATTTGAGGTTATCACCAATTCACACTTGTGTTTAGTTTACGATTTTGCAAAATATGTGGCTAAAACACTTTCTTACAGTTACCCTGAAAAAATATGCCTAAAAATTATCATAAATATATTACAATATATAAACCTGTTTGCTTATAGTGTCAATTTTAATATCCAAACAAATTAAAGTGAGGGTTGCTGGCTACTCATAATTTTTATTAATGCTATTAGAACTACCCACGTTTTGTTAAGTCTATTTTTTTGAGATGGGGATGTAAAATCATAAAATGAGTGCTTTTGTCCCGGGTGGAGAGAAAATGACTTTCAGACACACACAAAATCTCCCTTGTCCTCCGTATGTCTTGCGACTCAATAAATCTCATATTAAAAGTCTATGTTCACATTACTAGTTTGTCATTAAATTAACGTTTGAATGTATATTGTACAGCATAATTATACGTTTATTATATTGGTATACTTAGGCATGGAAAGCAAAAAGCAGAAAGCTATAAGAATAACCTCACGATCTTTTCAGGAACGATGACTTGCATGAAAAGTGCTTCTTTGAGAGCTTTTGCTTATAAAAATCTGTAGGAATATTCAGCTTAAACTGTTTCCGCTGCTGGGATAAAGAGCTCCTAGTTTGAAAGACAAAGAGCAGTCCCTCCCGCCCTGCCCGGGGCTGGGAGGACTCATTTGATGATTTTACCACCAAACAAAAAAAAAAGGGCCGTAATCCAATATAACATTATTGTTTACGGATTTCTTGCTTTACGAGATATGCGGTTTGGTATATTTTTTCTTTATTCTCAACGTTTTATTGCCCATTGAGACCTATCTATACATATGTATAATAAATCTGTAGAAGGGTCAATTCTGTACATTGAAAATATTGAAAAAACAAATAGCGGGGGGTGTTGCTGGATCGATACCAAACCCAAATATGTGATTAAAAAAATTTTTGTCTGTCTGTATATGCAGGCATCACGTAAAAACTAACGGTTCGATTTCGATGAAACTTGGTATAATTATACCTTATTATCCTAGGCATAAAATGGAATACTTTTTATCCTGGAAAAATAAGTAGAAAAAAAAAACTTATTTTTCACTTTTATTCATAGACGTTGTTCTGTAGAACCGCGAACACACGTTGCATTACCCGCAGTGGAATCAGCGCCGTAACCTGTAGCACCGAAAGTCGGATTTGGCTTGAACCGTTTGCGCCACACGCGGGCCACGCCTCCCGAATCCTATATAAGGAGCCGCGTTCCGCGCCGCGCGATGCATATAAATTCTGAATTTTGATGCGAGCGGACGTTTCCAGTGTGGCGAGCGGTCGTCCGTGGAATTAATATTGTATGCGTGTAATTTTAAACCGTGCTTTTCAGCGCGACCTTTTTGATTACTGTTCAAATCAGTTATTTGTAAATACAAGATCGGAATTACTATGAAAAAAATACTTACTACAGAACGCGAGCTCAACAGTAGTAGCTCAATAGAGGGATATCCTTAATTATTAAGGCTTAGCCGTATTTGGGTCCAATAGATATTTATAAGATGTCATTGTCAGAGTTACTCAAAATGGAGAAATAAACCATCCACGCGAAGACCGACATCCGCGCGGACGGAGTCGCGGGCGGAAGCTAGTGATAAATAAAATAATAATAATTTTTACAGTCTTGGTCACGAGATTGTGTTAAATGCCCCGTGACCCTCGAAAACATAGGGCACGTGAAGGAACGGGAACTTTTTAGTTACCAAGAGTCTAACAATCCTTTCTGATCCCTCAGAGCCGGACTCAATTGATGATTTTTTGAAAAAGGCATGCCGTTTCTTTCATCGTCACACTCGTGTATTGAATATGCGACATATTGATTCTTAATCTAAATATTTACCAACATATCGGTTTCAGAAGAAACGACTACTTACGACATCGAAAAATGATCTTTATACATAAAATTAAACCATATTTTTAAGGTTTCACACTCAATGATAAAACAAAAAGATCAACACACTTTAATTAAAAAAAGTTTAATCTCGTGCTAAAAAATAATTATCGAAGTTAGCTAGGGAAAGTAAACCCCAAAAACCACATCTGTGAAGTCCACATTATAATTGGATTCCCTTCAAACTTAAATAAATTAGCAATGAGTAAATAATCCGAACTTCTAACGAGACTTTTACTTGATTTCTGTTAGTTTTAAACATTAGTGAAAATCCAATGTGGTATGGTTTAAATTATTGCGCTTTTTGATCATCCAGAGAAAACCAACAGATACTTATGAGAGAGCATCGAGCAGTAGGTAGTGTCCCATTGGTTTTGACCCCGACTTATGACTGTGTACGTACTTTGTGTCATTTATTTCGTCACCATTGTTTCATTTTAAAACAAATTACTTCGCTTTGAGCTATATTACGCCGGGCACGCCGCAATCGCGGCTGTAAGACCCCTCTTTGAGGAGTGGCTGGATAGGCGTCACAGCGTCTTGAACTATCGCATGACGCAGGTCCTCACTGGACACGGAAGTTTCGGGAGGTACCTGTGTCAGATGGTGAAGGAGGAAGCGCCGGGGTGTCACCACTGCTCAGATCGCCCGGAGGACACGGTGGAGCATACGGTGCAGGACTGCCTCGCTTGGGCAGAGCACCGCCGTGCCCTCACGGCGGCGATAGGCGGAGACCTCTCGCGACCGGCATTAGTCGAAGCCATGCTGCGGGGCGAGACGGAGTGGGAAGTGGTCGCCTCCTTCTGCGAAGCAGTCATGCTCACGCGGCTATTTAAAGACACCGTGAATTTTAGTCAGTACAAGTCTGACAGTCCCTCCCACTCTGCCCTGGGTGGGGGAGGACTCATTTGAAAATTTTACAATTTTTTTTTAAAGGCTATATTACGTCCTAGCCAAAGCGATCATTACTAGAATAGGCGAAGGATTTGTTTCGGCGAAGACACAAGAGTTTGCTGTCCATCGATTTGCTTAGGCCTGGAGTTAGAAATTGTGTTCGAACACTCAAATAAAGTTCAAAATAAATATACCGAACAACTTTCTATTTCGTTTATTCTGCAAGTAAAAGATGTTTAGTTTAGCAGGCGTCGTACAATCGGGGCATTGATTTTATCGAGTTAAACTTATACTGCATTCAGATAAAGGCGACACAAGTTTCAATGTTTCAGACAATTGGCGAACTCAAAAGTTTAGCGAGGCAATTGAACAAGTTCTCAAAGACAAGTCCGGGCCAGGATTATTAAACAAAACAATGAGTCGTTGCTGATAAGTTTCATAGAGGCTTTGTGGCGCAGTCGGGCCTTAGTAGCTGGATATAGATGAATAGAGAAATAATTGGTGCAGTGTTTGTCATATTTTCTCACCATAAGTATTAAATGTTTCCTTTTCTTAGTATAACTCATTAAGTCCCTGGTTGGAAGCCTTACATTCAAGGCACTCACACGATTGTCTGGTTAAGCAGCACACAACCTCATCTAGGTTGAACTGCGAGATGCCAACAAAAAAGTATATTTAATGACACAATAACCCTATTTTTGATGCCTGCTTCACGTTCTACAATTAGCAGTTCCCGCTGATTCCTTCTTTAGACTGGGCGTGTCATCCTTTCACATTAGGTATTTGCAATGAGATGGATGACCATCATAAATTCCTCTTTTGATAGATTTTCAAAATGTAAGACTGATTGATGTAATTGTCGTAAGCTACCAAGTGAGTCAATAATGCCTCCTAATCAAAAGTCTACAGTGACGTCATAAATATTGATTAGTATTTTATCACGAATATTGAAAATTACTATAGACATCGAATAATGGCACCTTGGAACTTAATAACAGTGTTCTAAACTTCAAAGGTGGAACTTTACACCACAAACGCAAGAAAATTGGTCGACAAACTATAGGTCGTTTCGATATAAGGCTACAAACAGACTAGTTAAAAGTAAAGTTTTTCATTTCTTACAAACAAGAATCGGTCTCAGCTGAAACAAATCCTTTTTTGATAATGTCGAAGTGATTGACAATGATTTACATATATTATATGTCCATAAAATTATGCTCAAAGGGCAAAAGCATTCATGAGATTTTAAAGCATTTTTATTTAGTCGGCATAGACAGGCAGTCAACGAGCCAGTTTTATGGAATGATCGATGTAACGGAGAATTAGTTATCAGTTCGCGATATTGGAAATAACACTCACAAAACCTTCGTTAAAACTTTTAATTTCTTGCAAACACACACTGAATAATCAAGGATGCCCAAGATATGGCTCGATTAAAAACTTAGGAACGCGGGAAGTTTGGTTTGAGTAACCAAGATGTCTACCCAGAGTGCCGGATCGACTCAAAGTGACCCTTCACTCAACTGTCACCGTTCACGTGGCCTACCTCCACAGGTTAGCCAACCTATCTGTCAGCGTCAGTACCTGTCAACGTCGAATAGCTGATGAAACTTCCGAATCGACATTCAACTCGACTATTCGCTCGGTGTCGCCATTACTCCACGCTAACCATTCCCAAGTTACTACTTGACGTTCCTAAACGTTATCTGTCAAATCTAACTACATAGTTCCTCCGATGAGAAATAGATGGCGCTGATCCAGATTGTTTGAAATGCGTCTGCGCTTCGACATATTTATTCCACCTAGACCACATACCTAGACTTCTTTGTGACAGTTCAGTAAAAATGCCACTTTAGCAGAATCATTATTTGAAATACGTTATAATGTGATGAACGACATTCGTTTTGTTAAAAATCTCGCGACAGAAAATTGTATCGAGACATAGAATAAGGGGTTCTAGCACTGAGAAAAAGCTTCCCTGCACTAGTCTCCATCCCTATCAATTTTCACATATCTTCCCATTCTCCAGTCCAGTTCGTCTTATCACCTTCTTTACAGCTTAAAAAAATCACGAAGTTAAATTTTCAAAATTTCATGAAAATAATCAGTGTGGTGGCTGCCTAAGATTTTCGTAGGTAAATTGCTTAGGAAAGGCCACGTTAGTGGGTAGTTGGGTAGACCTCGCCTTGTTAGATTTAATCATGTTAATAACTGTGACTTTATTGTGTGACGTCGTCTTTAATTAAGAATGTAGCCAGTGTGTCGTGTCGTGTAATCGTGAGGTGAGTGATGCGGTTTATTATGTCAGGTCAGTGAGTAGGTTTTGTTTGTGTAGAGTTCTGTTATTTTCATGAGGTTATTGAGTAACCTTTTTTCAATTATCCATTGGATGTTTTCTCCACCATAAAAAAAACCGTTAATTGTAGAACCTCAAAACAAAAGTGTTAAAAACTAATGCTTATTTACTTAAGTATTTGTATGATAATAGTTTTTTTGATTAATGATTTATTTAGTAAAACGATATCGTTATTATTATTTTAAGTGAAAAAAAAATCAGAATAAGCATCGCACAAAACAAAACCTCCAAATTCCACGAACGGCACCAAAAGCCGTGAAACAAACCAATCCCTATAATCAAGCTCACTAAAACCATACAAAAAAAACCTTACCAACTGTAATAAAAATATGCATAAACGAAGTACAAGTAACGGAGTGGCATGCAAGCAAACCTTAATGGTGCAAAGTGCATTCAACCGCAGCCTACAGAAATGGGCTACAGTATAACGACTTGGATTGGATTTGTTTTGTCAGGTCAAAGGTGAAGGAACTCTTGCGTGATCGGCTGTATTGCGACTCAGACTGCATAGTCGCGGAGGTGAGAAGTGTGTGGAAAATGGAGTGGAGGTGGTATTACATTTTTAACCTTTTTTGTTTACTCCAGTCTGTTCCGCTGCTAGGGCCTCGCCAAGTTTTTCCAAAAAAAATTGTCTTACGTCATCAAAACTATAAAACTTATCTTGCATTTTTTTTAAATTGCTCCGCTTCCTAATAAGAGTTGTATTGTAAGTTTTCAAATATTTAGACTCACATACACAAACAGTTAGATCCGGAGTAACTACCTATGGATCAGATATCTGTTTGTTTAATTTTCGAATCAAGCACGCAACAAGCAGTGCAAAAGCCAATCACTTTGCTATTATACCAGCCAAAATAAGACAAGTTTGTAGTGGAAGCGAACAGCGCAATGGCAAAATAGCACGCGCTAATTATGAGCAACTTGATTCGAATTGTGAGGTAATTATTGCCATTTTATTTCACGCAAAATTATCGATTTTCATATCACCTATTTGAAGACCAGGCTTTACATCATTAGCAAAGGAAATCAGTCAATATCATTATCATTTATTGATATTACTAGAGTATAGCAAGTTTCCACCTTGAAGCTTATCCCCATGAACGCCTCTCTGAACTTAAAGAAGCATTACACACCTTGTGAACTAGACGCAATAGTTCCAGCGAAGCGTTGTACTTATACAGATGAATGGATGTCGTCAACTTGACTCATCCATGCGGTATGGCGAAGTTATTTTATGCCAGACATTTTCATTTTCTTTATCCGTTCATCAGCAATGATTGCATTAAAACACTGTGGCTGAGATTTTGTGTTTGTTGACTATAAACAGTCGCTTCCCTGTCTGTAGGTACGCTTAGATCTTTCAAACTACGCTACAGATTTTAAAGCGGTTTTCAATAATAGCTAGAGTGATTAAGAGGAGAGGTGGTGAGGATTATTTTTATATATAAAACATTATAATGATGATAAGCTTGTACAAATTAAAACGCTGTTTCTTTTAATTTG
This sequence comes from Agrotis exclamationis, assembly GCA_950005045.1. NCBI lineage: Eukaryota > Metazoa > Arthropoda > Insecta > Lepidoptera > Noctuidae > Agrotis > Agrotis exclamationis. The sequence continues at coordinate 10,564,143 of OX465434.1, forward strand.
TAAACGAACCAACTAACATTTTTTTGTCTTGAAAAAATATGAGAGCCATTAGTACGGAAGCTGTTGTAAAAATAAATAAATTACTAAAGAATACGGAGATTTCTTACTTGTAATTTGAGGTCATAAGGACGTCCACAGTCAAATCTCTTAAATAAATAGCAGTAAAGTTGTTGAATTTATGACAGTAGACTGAAGATGTATATGACAACATTAGCAATCTAAAATGTTGTAATTTTATTTATGCGGCTTATTGTCTTGGCCAGAAAACATAACTTTCGCTTTGCTCATTTAGTTGATAAATTCGTTGACAGCCAATTGTAAGTAATTTTCAAAATATAATAAGTTGACGTTTTCCGTGACCTAAGGTCCCGATTTCACGTTAACCAGAAGTCGAGCGTTCCGTAGTGACGGGACCATTCACGCAACATCACACTGCACTCAAAGACAAATAACGACTGGCTGCTGACGTTGGTAAAAATGAGCTGTGTGCAAAAACAAACCACTTTCTAGAGCCCTGACACAGCCAGAAGGCGTTGCAGCAGACCTCTTAGAAGATGGCGGATAACTGGACAAAACGTACCAGTGGTCCATTTCAGTTGTGTATATATATATTATCAGCCTATTGCCGTCCACTGCTGAACGTAAGCCTCCCCCAAAGAGCGCCAACTCTCCCGGTCCTGGGCAGCCCGCAGTTGTGTATAAGGAACTGGAAGTAATAGGGGGTGGCCTTTGACCAGAAGTGGATTGATGTAGGCGAGCAGTATTAGTATTTGACGTTTGTGAATTTATGAAGTGAAAACTTCTTTAGCGGCGTTGTACACTTTTTTGTAATGGGTAAAAAATTTAAAACTCGCGACAGGGTCACGTGACCCTGATCGAAAAAGCGTAAGACTTAATTATTTAAGTAAGCGCTATCTATCGCTCTTAGTGTGAACCACGTAGAAATGTAAAAATGAAGAGACAAACGATGGCTTGCATTTTAATCGTACAACGCCATCTATCGAGCATATATGAAAACATTTTTGTACGACACTAACAAGATGTAACAAAATTCGATAACTTCATATCTGTACCACTCCAGTTTTAAAATATAACAGTACCTAATAAAAAAGTTTTCACTTCTACTGGCACTCCCGGAGTGCAACCCGTCTTTTTTTGTCAGTTTTTGAATGAATACGTGCCTAAATTAGAGCCCCCAAACACAGACTCAAGTCAATCAAATTAGATCGATGTAGTTGTCCTGCCCTGTTTGTCTAAGCGCCAATTCACCTAATGAACACTGATTGGTTGCGACCGAACTATTTATGTGAACCCAAGTTACGATCCCTTGAAGTACGTGCCAAGAATACAGTGATACCTATAATACTAACTTAGTGCTAGCCAAAAGGACTTGAATACCTAATAAGTTATTTCAGACAGGGAATGTATTGTTATTGTAACTTTAGAAGACATGAAAGAAATGCTAAATTTTATCGCCTATGAAGATTATTGAAGTGGATGTATTTATGGTAATGCGTAAATCTTCGTTAAAAAAGGCAGCGCGTTGCGCGGGGCGGGCCGCCGGAAAAACAAGCGGCGATATATTAGACGTTCAAGGAGAAGCGGCAACAATTATCCGCACCGCCCAACGCGACGCTCGACGCAACGCGGGTCCTTGAACAAGGCGTAAAGGTGAGCCACAACCTAATATAAACCACGTTTAGGAGCTGTCTGTGACATTATGTGCTCAATGATCGATGATCGATTATGTCGATAAAACCCCTTCTACACGATCGAACCCGACCGCCGACAGAGGTGACCTTGGTCGTGTCAACCGTCCCCAACCGTCTAGAACGCTGTCGGGGTCCGACCACGGACACAGCCTGTCGGGATGGATGCGCTCCCGACCAAGGTTGTCCGAAGGTCGTTTGACTCCGCCCATATCTGGTCGGCCGACCAACTCTACACGGTTGATTTTCACCCCAACTGGACCAAGGTCACCTCTGTCGGGTGGTCGGGTTGGATCGTGTAGAAGAGGTTTAAGGAAAATATGTCAAAATTTACTTTATTCTTTATAACTTTCCTGCGCTGAATTGAAAAAAATATTCTCAATGTAAGATATTAAGCGGTTGTTGAAATCCATAACCATTTTTGGGAGGTTTATCTGTCAATATTACGATAAATTTCTTATCAATAACTATTAATACGTTTTTAATACCACTTACGTACTTACTCGTAATAGATGAACTGTGGCCATTTTTATAACAATTGTTTTGACAATTGAATGCCGACCAATTGGTCGCCTCCAGTAATGATGTTCTTTTTATATCATAAAATAAAAAAAAAAATGAGCTTACGTATCATCTGATGGAAAACGATCACCGTAGAGTATGGAGGTCTGTGACATCCTGCAACATCGATTGCGCGTTGGTGACCTTTCAATTTTCGCAAACAATTAAAAAAGAAAATATTGTAGTAGATTTTGCTGGATAAAAATTGTATAAATAAATTAAAAAACAGCTGCACACTAAAATTCGTAGCTCCGTCGCAACTTTACACAAGCGTTCCTTAATTTATAGACAACGGATATCCGCAAGATAGTGGTGTCTAGCCGACTAATTTACAGTCCGACACACAATGTTGTTTTCTTACTACAAAATGTTTTAAAGTTTTTACTATGCCTACAATGTTTTTTTTTAGCTTTACTTACGATGCTTTTTTGTGACTTGTGACTGGAATGTACTTTCACCACTGTGTTCTGACAATTCAAAAGTTTTAGTAACTCATTGGTATATTTTACTGCTGTTTTTTCAGTAGGTATAGTGATGTATTGTACTGATAATACCTCCTTTTAAAAACTGGAGAAGTCGGTTATTCAACTTTATAAGCAATTATGTCACAAACACAACAAGTCTCCGTTTAATAAAGTTAAATAAGTTATGCGATAATTATAAGAGAAATGTCAACTCACTATTTCATAAAATTTATTTACTTAGTTTATTGTACTTACAAGTGTTAATAAAGTGCACTGAAATATTTCTTTCGTAATGCATTTATGATTAGTTTTGAACACGCTAGAAATTACTATTTTTAAAATCATTGCCCCCTGGGAATTCCTTGTTTATATTAAAATTCTCATAAACAAACAGTCGGACCGGAACAATTTTACTTATCGATCGCACAAAATATATCTGTTCGGTTCGCGACATGTTTCCCAACATTCTATTGTTCGGCAACTGTACCTATTATGCCGTCAAACCATTATTAGTTTAGTATGAGAACGTGAACAACTTATAAGTTAACCATTAGTTCATTAAAAAGTTTACACCTCTGCCTATGCCTTGGAGAATTTCAAGCGTGATGATATGTTTAAGTAATTATGTACAAACGGCTGAAAAGTCAAGCAATTATGTTACCTTCATTTAAAGTTGTAATTAAAAGTTATTATTAGTTTTGGATTTCAAAGTTCTTCATAAATAACATAATAATGAATGTAACCCATTCACGGTTTTATTTTCATTATAACCTTGCGGTTTTAATGAAGATAGGATACTTACTTATTTAATGAAATGCTTTTGTCCATAAAACATGGTTGAGGATCCTCTAGATTGATCATTAAAAGAGGTTTATTTATTACCAGTAAAATTAACAGAATTTACGGTTTGTTTGAATGAAGGATGTTGGGAATGATTCTGCAATTCTATTCAATGTGAAACAATAAATCTTAATTAACGTTAACTGCGGTTCTGCGTACCTTGATTATCTCGCTGTGCGACCAAATTCGCCATTATGTTATTTTAGGAGAGAGTAAGGCGCCTATCCAATAAGACGTACAATTTTCTAAATTCTAATTTACTCGTACTTAATAGTTTACTTAACAACTGGAATACTGCGTTATAGCGGCCATACACCATACTGCCTATCGTACAATCGGCATGACGCTGCCGATTTGATCAGTTAGATTTGACCGTGTGTGGGCGTGGAATCCATCAAATTGGCATGACAATAGGCTTGATCATGCCGATTTGATCATGCCAATTTGATCAAATCGATTTGATCAAATCGGAATGATCAAACTTCAAATCGGCAGCAGTGATACCAACTTAGCAACTTTATAGCTAGATCTAGCTAATATTCGGTAGCTACTTTTTAACCGACGTAAAAAAAAGGAGGATTTGGAACGAAGTTCCTTATGACGCGTTGCGAAAGGGGGCTAGGAGTGGAGTGGAGTGGAGTGGAGTGGAATGGAATGGAGGGTCGAAAATCGCCTGATCCTTTTTTTAACTTGCTATCGTTAAGCAAGTTAAAAAAACAGGTTCAAGCGATTTTCGACCTTATTGACATTCAAAATTTAGTTTGTTTTTTCTCACATTCTCGTTAGCTAACATGGCCCCTTCATTAAACTCCGGCGTTTGCATAAATGTCAATAAAGTCGAAAATCGCTTGAAGGTCGGAAAACATTTGCTTAACGATAAGCAAATGTTTTCCGACCCTCACTTGTATTACCAACTGATTCCCACTAATGGGATAAATCGGTAAAAAAACAAGTCGGTAAAAAAGTAGCTAAAAAGTTAAGCCACAAGTTTTATTAAATTGTAGCTGTCGGTCACCGAATAATAGCTAGATCTAGCTATAAAGTTGCTAAGTTGGCATCACTGCTGCCGATTTGAAGTTTGATCAAATCGATCGTCATGCCGATTGGACGATAGGCAGTATGGTGTATGGTGTATATGGACGAACTGCCAATTTGATCAAATCGATCGTCATGCCGATTGTACGATAGGCAGTATGGTGTATGGCTGTTCGTTTACCGAGCAAAATATTTAATATAAAGGATAAGTATTTAAATTAAAAAAAATAATGAATTTGATTTTTATCTCTTGAAGAGGGATTACGCATTTGATAAGATATCCCAATTTCTATTTTTCGGGATTTAATTTACTGATAGATGAGAAGACCGAAGATAAGCCAAAGCCGCAAGCAAGAGCTAGTCAAAATTATATTCTACCACAACTAATAAAACGTGGCGTTTTTTTTGAATTATGAATACGAAGTGATACTTATTTTAATAAGTACTTATACTTTTTACTCCTCCAAGAAATAATACTAAAAAGATGATTGATTCGTAATAAACTAATGAATCAGCACCAGTGACAAGTGCTACTGTCTCCGAGATTCAAGTGTTAGTCGACTCTTGACACCTAAAGCCTGTTACCAGCAGCTTTGATGTATCAAACAGTTCAGTAAAATTGACTTTTCAGCGAGTCAAGTTTTCCTGTTGTGCATGTTGAAGTTCTTTGGCGTTATTTTATGGCTGTACTTCAAAGGAATTTCCTAGAACTCTTCATTACGGTACATAGTCAATTTTCTCTCATGTATTTGCCAAGTGCTCTCAAATAGGAGGATTTCGTAAGTGTCATTTTTTCAAGATAAACTTCAAGAAACCTTATACCGAACACCGTATTATTATGTATTATTACGGTGTACAGCGATTTTGAAAATCTGAATGTGGTCAGCAACTTTTGATGCTGACTGTACGTAGAATCTTAGAGGTCTACACATAGGCATGTTCAGCATGAATGAAGGGAGGATCCCCAGGAGTGACCAAGAATATACAAGCAAAAGATTGTAGGCACCAAATCTTTTAGACTTTTACGATTACTTATTTATTCCTACTTAGTTGAAAGTTTAGTTATAAAAAAACATGTTGATAAAATGTTAATTTATGTACATACTAGCTTCTGCCCGCGACTTCGTACGCGGATCCTGTTGCTTATGCCAGCGACAACGGGGTCGTCAAAATCGAAGATCTGAAACTGGTCTGATTTCCAATACCAAGAGCCCGGGTAAAAATATAAATGGGAGTTTCGGCCGGTAGAGTCAGATTTTTAATGATATACCATCGTCATCGAAAATCAGTCCTAAAGTCTTACCACCTTCACCGCGTGGAGGTACTCTCAGCTAATGTTATTTTATAATTATACAGTGAAATTAGCGGTAGCTTTGATTTCCACGTCAGACGTTTCTGATCTTCGATTTTTATAAGACAACAGGAAATGCCCATCAGACCGAGCAACTTTTGCTAAGACGTTATTCCTATATGTGTTATGGTGTACCAGGGCTCTTGGAGTTCCACAACAGGTGTTCCAGATCTTCGATTTTTATAAGTTAACAGAGAGTGCTCATCAGGCTGAACAACTCTTGCTAAGACGCCATTCCTTTATATGTTACAATGTAGCTGGGCTCTTGGTGTTCCACATCAGGTGTTCAAGATCTTCAATTTTTATACGTCGACAGAGAGTGCTTATCAGGCTGAACAACTCATGCTAAGACGTCATTCCTTTATATGTTATAATGGAGCTGGGCTCTTGGTGTTCCACATCAGGTGTTCCAGATCTTCAATTTTGATACGTCAACAGAGAGTGCTCATCAGGCTTTACAACTCTTGCTAAGACGTCATTCCTTTATATGTTATAATGGAGCTGGGCTCTTGGTGTTCCACATCAGGTGTTCCAGATCTTCAAGTTTTATACGTCAACATAGAGTGCTCATCAAGCTGAATAACTATTACTAAGACGTCATTCCTATAAATGTTATAGTTTAGCTGGGCTCTTAGAGTTCCACATCAGGTGTTCCAGATCTTCAATTTTTATACGTCAACAGAGAGTGCTCATCAGGCTGAACAAATCTTGCTAAGACGTCATTCCTTTATATGTTACAATGTACCTGGGCTCTTGATGTTCCACATCAGGTGTTCCAGATCTTTAATTTTTATACGTCGACAGAGAGTGCTCATCAGGCTGAATAACTCTTACTAAGACATCATTCCTATAAATGTTATAGTTGAGCTGGGCTCTTGGACTTCCACATCAGGTGTTCCAGATCTTCAATTTTTATACGTCAACAGAGAGTGCTCATCAGGTTTTACAACTCTTGCTAAGACGTCATTCCTATAAATGTTATAGTTTAGCTGGGCTCTTGGTGTTCCACATCAGGTGTTCCAGATCTTCAATTTTTATACCTCGACAGAGAGTGCTCATCAGGTTGAATCATTCTTGCTAAGACGTCATTCCTATAAATGTTATAGTCTAGCTGTGCTCTTGGAGTTCCACATCAGGTGTTCCAGATCTTCAATTTTTATACGTCGACAGAGAGTGCTCATCAGGCTGAATAACTCTTGCTAAGACGTCATTCCTTTATATGTTATAATGTAGCTGGGCTCTTGGTGTTCCACATCAGGTGTTCCAGATCTTCAATTTTTATACGTCGACAGAGAGTGCTCATCAGGCTGAATAACTCTTGCTAAGACGTCATTCCTATAAATGTTATAGTTTAGCTGGGCTCTTGAAGTTTCACATCAGGTGTTCCAGATCTGCTTTATTCTCTCAGCAGAAAATGCTCATCACGTGGATCAATTTTTGCTATGGCATCATTTTTGTATCCCTTATAGTTTAGCTGATCTGTTGCGGTTCTGCATCAGGTGTTCAAGATTCCAAGATAAGTTATAGCCTATATGTTGGCCAGACTTAATACCTATACAACAAAATAAAAATCATTCAAATCCGTCCAGTAGTTCCGAAGATTAGCGTGTACAAACAAACAGACAAACAGATAAACAGACAAACAGACAGAATTTTTCTTTTTGATTCGTGCTCTATTACTGTTTCTAAACCCTTCTCAATTATTATTTTTTTAATATATTCAATGTACAGACACAGTTTTTTTACTGTTTTATTATATGTATAGATATAGATTTCAATTTTATTTTAAATACAAATAAATAAGCAAATTTTGAAACCCCAAGAAATCAAAACTTGATATAGATTTAACGTAACCTCTGGAATTTAATCGGTCAGTACCAGTAAATCAAGTTGAAGATCTTAATTGAAATGAATGGTTCCATATACGGCCGACTAGCATCGGCTACTGGTTTCGTCAGTGATAAATAGTACATTACATACTAGAATGCACATGAACCAAGAAAATGTCTTACGGAATCTTGATCACACATCACATAATTATTTGGTAGGTGATCGGTAGATTATTAATTTTTTTTATTATAAAACATGGACACGCTTGCAATTCCTAAAGGGTCATGAAAAAGTGTCTCTAGTAGTTCCCCCACATTTCCCCAGTTATGATAAATCTTATGTAATATATCTGTCGCAGTAAGATAGATAAAGCCGTAACATAGTTTGGGATATAATTATTTACCGTAACATAGTTATACCGTTGGTTGTAGAAACGATTGGGGTCACCCCGACTTCCATCCCCTTCGTGGTTATTTTTTTTTAAACCACCCAGAAGTAGGAGCACCGCTCCGTCGACACAGGTATAACTATGTTACGGTATATAATTATATCCCTAGGGATATAACTATGTTACGGCTTTATTTATCTTACTGCGACATATCTATTGTCATTTACAGTGCACAAATCTAGATACTACCGAGAGATTTGTAATGGAAAAACCCCGTAACACTGATCTCAGTACTTTATTTTTGTTTAACGTGATATAACCATCAAATGAGTTCCCCCACCCAGGGTGGGACGGGAGGGACTGTCAGACTTGTACTGACTGAAATCCAGGGTAATTCTTCAATAATCCTTTTCATGTCAGGGTCACGGTTATCTGATGAGACAGTCCCGCTACCCCGGCAGGCACCTTCGCATTGATGCCTTCCTAGCATGACTGCTTCGCAGAAGGAGGCGACCGCTTCCTATTCCGTTTAGTACCGCAGCATGGCCTCGACCAATGGCGGCTGCGAGAGGTCGCCCCCTATAGCCTCCGTGAGGACAAGGCGATACTCTGCCCATACGGGGTGATCTCAGTACTGAGAGTACAATTAGGACCTCATGATCAGCAGTCGCGCATGACACTACAAAATCAACAAGGCAGACGAATATCTGAAAGAAATTATCAGTTAAAGCCGCAGTTAGCTTTCAATTTAAAACTCAGACGATAAACTTACTTTCTTGGTTTTTCTTTCAAAATAAAAAACTCACAGCTCATACCTTTTGCTAGCAAAAGTAGCAAGTAATGTTCTTCTGTAGTGCTATCTCCACTACTTTTTATTTAATGTTTCTAAGCTTTATTAAATTTTTCTACTCGTGTGTCCTTTCACATGAGAATGCACTTTCATTGTCTCTTCGTCTAACTTACCTTTTGTTTTGTGCTCCATCTTCGACATACGTGTCGCAAATACTGCACGTCACTGTGAGACTGAGTTTTCTATTTTGGGTCTAATGGCATCCGAATAAAGTCCAATTTCATTCTTCAATATTGATCGATATTTGTGATCAGGTTAGAGCATAGCTTTTTTGTTGGACGCATTAATATCCTGCATTCAATAAGTGGAATTATTTAATAAAGATCTATTAAATGATATCTTTCCCTGTTGATTGAAGTTAATTCTGCTGAAAAAATAAAACCAAATTGTTCAAACCCAATAGCATCTTCGAAAAATGCGTAGTTACGTAGGCGTCTTCATCATATTGAAATAAAAACATCGGTGTATAGGAAATAATGTAGACAATCCACTTCCCTATTATACCGACAATTTTCTTTAGTTACGCTATTCCGGGAAGTCAATTTCAAGCATCAAATTTCGAAAAGCTGTGAACAAAATATATATTGAACAATAATATATATCTTCGAGCAAAAAATACATTCGCAAATAACAAACAATACAGTTTTTCTATGAAAATTGGCAAAACATGGAATTTTGTAACCCTCAACGGGTTACAAAGTGTATGAAAATTACCAACAAGATAGGATAAAAGCTAACTACTCCATTTTAAACTAAAATACTTTGCAAATTAAAATTCCGTGGAAACTTTAACTAAGTTTTTTAAACAAACTTCACGACGCAAACAAGAGCATGGTCGACAAAAGATTTTAATCTAACTAAATGGGACTGGGCAGAAAGAAACTTGGGTCCAAGCAAGCCTTTCATGTACGAAAATAGCATTGTATACAAAATGGAATGTGCACGAATAGACCTCGCCGTGAGTGCGAGCGCACATTAGGCGACTGGCAGGCGCCACAGATTGTTGCCTAATGTCTAGTACTAGGTACGGAATTGCTGCTTAAATTTTCTATAACATTGTAATATACTTTTCACTTACGTACACATTATGCTAGAGTAAAAGCTAGGATAAGGGTTGTGTGGCTAATCTTGTCTATGTAATCTTCTTTATTTTACTGTCAATTTTTTTAATTTCCATATAGAGAAGCAGTCGTATCGTTTTACGATCTAATCTTAATGGAGGTCATGATCAGGTTTTACTACATTATTGGATAGACACAAGTAAAACAAAACTAAAGGCCACACATCAGGATACGGTCAAGTTAATTAGTTGTCATGGTATGGATAAATCGACATGTGATTCGGAGGAACGGGGTGACATCACGATTAACAGAGAAGTATGAAAGAACAAGGTGTGCTGATCTGAAATGAATTGAGATAGGGGTAGGAAAATGATGATGAAGATTGCACCAATTGACAGGCCTGTTGGTCTAGAGGTTAGTGACCCTGACTGCTATGCCGGAGGTCGTGGGTTCGATTCCCACCCAGGACAAATGTTTGTGTGATGAGCACGATCATTTGTTCTGTGTCTGGGTGTAATTTATCTATAATATGTATGTATTTAGAAATATATAAGTATGTTTATCAGTTGTCTAGTATCCATAACACAAGCTCTGCTTTTTTTTTTGGGTGGTATAATCATCAAATGAGTCCTCCCGCCCTGGGTGGGGCGGAAGGGACTGTCAGACTCTTACTGACTAAAATCCACCAGTGTTCCTTCGGATACCCTTTACGTTCCGGGGCCACGGTATCCTGGATTAAGAAAAATCCGCGACCCCGGCAGGCATTTGGCCCCATAAGCCCCATCGGTGACGCGTGAAACACGACGCGCCACCGACCCGGGCTTGGTCCTTGGTCGGACGGCGAGCATACCCATTACTCACCGTCCGCAAGCCCGCTCCGCCGCTGTGCCCTCTGCTATTCAGAGGGACACGCGTTGGAGCGTCCACCCGACAGGCTATTGGCATACGGGCAAAGAGACCCCTTAGGCACAGTGCCTAAGGAAGAGTTTTTGCCCGCATCCCAGGGTGCACCGGCCCGAAAAACTGGTCTTCCCCCCGGACGTATCCGAGAGGGAACTCCAGTCCACGGACGCACGTGGAGGTTTCCTGTCTTAGCACCCCAACACAAGCTCTGCTTAGCTTGGCACTAGATGGCGTTGTGTGATAGTTGTGGAATAATATTATATTATATATTATACCTATTATATAATTAAGAAAAAACCATTAAATTAATTATTTTTAAACGCAATAACGTATGCGACGCGCATCGTAAAGATGATTTTTGAGGAAAGAAAAATTCAGTTGTAAGTGGGATTCGAACCTGCGCCTTCTGGATAAGTACCCCAGAAGCCTTAACCAACTAGGCCATTGCAACTCGCACTTGCAAACTGAGCTGGCGCTACCCCACTTGCAACTGAATTTTTATTTCCTCAAAAATCATCTAAACAATTAAATGTTGGCTAGTCTGTGACGTCCCTTATAATCTCAACCAAAATACTCATACCGTCGTACATTCTATTATTAACATCTACTTATATTTGGACCTTTTGAGATTCGGATTAAATAATATTGTAAAGCACTGAAAAGCTGACCAGGAAAATTTTATCTTTCTCCCTGGTCGACCCTAAGGTGCCGTGTTTGACAGATGCCGAGGACGCCTGGAAAGTGGCTTGCCCAAATACGGATCGGCCCGTGAACCTGTTTTCCCAGAGACAGTGGGACGAGCCGCTCTGCAGGTTGGTACGGAATAATCTCCTTAATACGTCCACCAATACTGCGGAGCGTGCCCGCCTGCTGGCTGTGGGTGAGTGGGAATCGGGCCTTTGGCTTCAGGCGCTACCTTCACCCAACATAGGTACTATTTTGGGTGATACAACATTCCGGGTCGCTACTTGCCTACGTTTGGGCGCTCCTTGTGGTGCTCCACACCGCTGTCAATGTGGTGAAGCAGTCGACTGCCTCGGGCACCATGGCCTTTCCTGCAGCAGGAGTGCAGGTCGGTTAGCACGACACGCTAGCTTAAATGACATAATCCGTCGTGCTCTTGTCACCGCCGGGGTGCCAGCCGTCTTAGAACCCAGTGGCTTGGCACGCGACGATGGGAAGAGACCAGATGGTATGACTATAATGCCATGGAAGCTGGGTAGGCCTTTGGTGTGGGATGCAACATGTGTCGACACCCTTGCGCCATCCCATCTTCCTAGTTCAGCGTGTTGTGCTGGCGCCGCTGCTGCATGTGCTGAAAACTCCAAGCGGCGCAAATACATTGGCTTAGCTAGTAGCTATGTGTTTGAGCCGTTTGGGGTTGAAACTCTAGGGCCATGGGGTCCGAGTGCCCACAACGTTTTTAAGGACATCGCCAGGCGTTTAGTCGACTCTTCAGGTGACCAGAGGGCTGGCCTATTCCTAGGCCAACGAATCAGCATTGCCATACAGCGTGGCAATGCTGCCAGCGTTCTGGGCACTGTTCCCGTTGACAGCGATGTGGACGTATTCTTTGACGCCCTTTGAATGTTTTTTCTTTTACTTATTATTTTGTATTTTTTTTGTACATATTACTAGTTAGTTTTTATTTATAGTTTGTTCATAATTTTAGTATTAGTAACGTATTTAGAAGAAGATGAATAAACACTAATAGAATATTTTATTAAAAAAAAAAAAAATATTGTTACGATTTACGAAGCGGAGAAAGATGTATACATAGAACGAGCAATCCTTTGATAAATATGAAGAGACATTCTCAAATGTATATTTGAGATGGTAATTTTAATAATATGCGAATGTAGCGTCGGCAAGCTGAATTTAAATTGAGAAAATACGAGACTACAGGAAATATGTTGTCAAGGATTGTGTTTCTGTTACATTGGATTGAGCAGTGCTTTGACATATAAAATAAGATATTATTGAATATAATTGTGCAGATTGTCCTGTTATTTTATCGTCGGAAGTGATCCTGACCGTCAGCGAGGTCTTCGATTTTACTGATAGACATTAATATTGTAGTATTATTTTATTAGAATAGTTAATTGGAGGTTAACTATTCTCTGCTAGGTTGATGGCAATAAGTTAGCCACTTATTTATTTGGCAACTAAATGACCCAAATATGGAAGTAGTATACGATGTATTTTCCACCTCCATTTCCTTTAGATTATAATGTTTGACGCCCACTAAAGTGGACACAAGTCAGCTTGTTTGTTTTCCATTAGAGAGTGTTTTGTTTTTCGTCGTGACAATGTTTATAAACAGTTTATACTATAGAACCTTGGCTCTATTAAAACATGGGCCGAGTAAATACTGCTAGTAATTACTTTGTATAAAGTGCGGGCTTTGAAGTATCAATATTGTGCGGTAACAACGTTCGAAACTACGTGCGGGCGAAGGGTGGGCATGACAATGAAATATATTGTAATTTAGCTTACTGGTTGGGAGAACATATTTTTCATATCACCATATTTGTTAAATATGTAATGAGAACTGAACAGCATCCGTAAAGTTAGGCATCACGTCTTATTTAAACTGATCACGTGACGTACTCGCACGCACAGTCGAACAATATATTTACTTAATCTCTTTAAAACAAAATCGTGTGCACAGGATTCCAAATCTGTAAACCACACTGTAGCCACCTTTTGTTTGGGAATGGGATGAATGGGCAAATTAAAGGAATAGGGAAATGAAATTATAAACGCCGTGAAGTCATTAAAATACAGAATGATTTTTAAGTCACCATCCAAATTTTGATATATTAATCTTTGGCGAAAATCATTGAATACGTGTTTTTTCTTTTTGTATCACTCAATACAAAAATAATGAGATATCACGTCACAAAGTTATCTATAAAAAGTTGATGAATCTGGACACCGCGCTGTGATGTGTCGCTCAGGTGTAGCGGGGCGGGGCGGGGGGTGCGCTCTGCCCGTTTCATGCACCGGCAAGTGTAGTATTATTAACGTTTAGCTTTATGACCACGCAGAGCGGATAATTCTTATGAGAAAATGATTTAATATGAAAATTTTACGTACCGATTTTTTTTTTCAAAAATGGTGTTAGTGATTGATACCTAAAGCCTAGAAAAATTTTGGATGATAGTAAAAAAGTCTTCCTGTATATGCATACACAAGAGCAAGTGTTTGGTAAATATTTCAGAGGACTGTACGTGTACATGTAACCTATATTACGTGATTATGGGTTTATTGTTGGTGTATGTTTTAGAAAGTTTTTTTTTGGTTATTGGTCGTTCAACAACCCCAATAACGATGAATCAAATAATAATCAAAGCAATAATAGCGATTGTGACTACTGGCAAAAAGGAATTAGGGGCGCATAACCAGAAATTTGGCAACGTTGCAAATAGCTGTCAAATATTTACAAGTTTTAATTAATTTGGAAATGTTTCTGTGTGGAAATAAGAAATATGGCTCTGTAGTGCACTAGAAAATTGATATAGGAATGCAATTAAAACACTGAATTTGATGTTGTAACCACTTCAGGTGTATAAAAGGCATTTGGAAAGTTCCCAAATGCTTTTTTTACGTCTAAAACTAAATATTCAGTGTTACGATATTCATTACTGCATTTCCTAATTATTGTTTTAGTGCACTACAGAGCAATATTTCTTATTTCAATACAGGAACAATGCCAAATTAATTAAAACTTGTTAATATTTGACAACTATTTGCAACATTGAAAACTTTCAGAATACGCGCTCTTAAAAACGCCTCTGCCGTACCTTTTACAGTCAAGAATAATGAAAATTCAACTTCATTATAATTTTCCCCTTGTTTCACAATTAAGTCCGACACAAGGTGTCCCTATAACTCATCCGAAGTGACTTCAGTGCGTGTTTATAAGTGCTACGATTTATGTTTGTGAATGTTATCATGCGCTACGGCGTAGCGCTACTATAGTGCTACGACACGCACCACACATTTAGTAGCTTGTTTAAAATTCTTCACATAAACGTTTATGTAATTACAAGATTGATGACAGCTTTTTTACTGTATAACTGGTGTTTTAGTTTTGGAAAAAGATTTAAAGTTTGAAAATAATAATTGAGTAAAATAAGTAGCCGCATTGGCCTTCCAAATTGTCTAAAAGTATCGTGTAAATTGAACTACATTTATTATATGTAACTTCATCACAGCTGGGATAAAGGCTTTATTTCTATGAGAGGTTGTGCACAACGTCAAAATGCCTGTAGGACCTTTATGGATCAAAAAAAATTTTTCTTAACGTCTACATGACCAGAACACTTAATATTAAATTTCAATTTGTCTAGTCTAATCTAATATAGCATTGCAAACTATCCTTGAACAAACCATAAAACCAGTAGTTGCAATAATGAATAGTACCCACAAGACGACGGCATAGAATATTTGATTATATTACACTGCTGCTCCGGTCGGTACTGTATGTACCTATAATGCATACTAGTCCCATAGTGGAATTTAAAGCTAACATTATGACTTGAGAAATTATAAGTTTAATATGCGACAAGAATCTTTGGGAAATGTTGAAACTAGTTGTAAAATCATATATTATGGTTTAATTTCGTGTTATTTTGTTTTATATTATTTTGTAGGCAAAATGTCCACTTTAAGCCTCCTGCAGACACACGCGATTAATCGCGCGGGGCGACATGTCGCGGTCCATTCGCAGTATTTTTAGAGTGGAAATTAGCTTGGCTCGTTGTCGCAGCGAGATTAATCGCGTGTGTCTGCAGGAGGCTTTATTTCAAATACGAGAGTCAAAAAACCTTTTTAGAATATTATTATTTACTAGCTTTTGCCCGCGACTTCGTCCGCGTGGAATAGTTACTTTGGGCTAACGTTAAATTTAACCCAGATTTTGAAGCATTCTTCATTGGCGCTCCGCTCCTATTGGCCTTAGCGTGATGATATATAGCCTTTCTCTATAAATTGACTATTTTTGTACCTTCGGCCGCGAGACGCGTCGAGCGCGGCGACTGATTCTCAAAAATAATCCTTATAATTATGATGATTCAGTATTCACGCACGATGGCTTATTATTAGCGTATTTCATGTATAACTTTGGTGTTTCTATACCGATTTATGTTATTCTTTTTTATGGAATAGTTAATAATGTTAACTTCTTCAATTAGGGGTAACTGAGAGTGTTAAACGTAAGAGTATACAAATAAAAAGCTTCGAACTGCTAAGCTATCGGGAGTTACAGGTGTTATTGTGATTCTACCATAAAAGATAGACATAACACTCCGTTAGTCGCGCGTTCTACTATTGTAGAACACACATGCATTTCGTGGAATTTTAACGTAAATTATGTGTATCTAGAGCCCCCACTCATAGTATTCCTCTATTACTAACTATTGATCACTATTAGCATCTCTGCAGCGACATGCGCGACCGCGTTTGTTAGTAATTCCACGCCAAAACTAAAATTCTACAATAGTAGAGCGCGCGAGCACTCGCGCGACAGTTTTTTCAAAGGTTTTTGTGAAGTTTACCCTTCATGTGTATTTTATGTAAGTGTTTATTTTATGTATAAAACCATTGTTTATGTGGTTTTATTTTACTTTGATATTATTTACAACCAAAATAACCATATTTCACAGACGTACTGTCTAATATTTGCGACTTCTCCAGAAACTGAAGCGATAGCCTCTAATATTTTTTAATGTAATGAATATAACTGATACAAAAGGTTTCATAGTACATACAATAAACAAGGACTACAGAAAAGGGCAAGGAATGATCATTCGGGTGCTTAGTCAAAAGCGAATAGACCGCGTTATATGGACTTGGATTTCGCCTGTCACACTATGCATACAAAGCAAAATAGCTATTGGATGTATTACAAAATCACTGAAAATTAATGGGAAAATGCTTTTGAGCATTAATAAGACATCTGAATTACAACTATGCCAAGCATAACCCCCCAATACTAGTCTCATTGTGACATGTTGGCTTTGTGGTAGAGCACGCAATAAGTACACCAGAAAACAATGTAATACCCGTGACAAGTGGATTTATCCTCAAAATCAGGTTCTTTTATGTCCTGGCTGTTGTAAAAATGATGCAGACAGTGTGGAGGATATGAGCAAGTAAAATAAGAAGCCTGAGAAAATCAAATGGTAAAAAAATAATATTTATTCTCCAAATTCACAAGAAGCCTGATATTAAGTTCTTTATAAATGTTAACAGTTATGTATTGTCTGTTTTAGTTTCTTATTGAAGTATACTTTCAAATGATATTTATATTATTCACAAAAAAGAACACTGTCCCTTGAAAATCTCAACACAAAATTGTTCTACATATGTAGAGCGCGCGAGCAGTCGCGTCCCAAACAGGGGTGCGTGTAATGGAGTGATAATTATGCTGTCGTGGGATATTTTTTATATAATTTTAAGGAGAACATTTCCGTCACAAATGATTTCTGTGTAGTGACGAAAGATTAAAAAAACCCACATTTTAAATGTCCTAAAAATAAGAAAATAACCCTACGGGGCTGAGAGAGGGGCCACTCAAAACTTGGGGGCGTATATTATTTAAGGGATTATTTATGGGATATATTTACAAGACGTGTATAGATCGTGGGTTTAACTTGCAAAGATACGCCCCTACGTTTTGATTGGCCCCTCTCTCAGCCCTGTAGGGTTATTTTCTTATTTTTAGGACATTTAAAAACGTGAGTCTTTCGATTTTTTAAATCTATTAATTATTTTATTATTCTTATCTTTGTTCATCGGGTTTGAAGCTACCCTGAAAATTTCAGCCTGCTAGCTTATCAGGAAGTGCCTCAAAATTGAGTTGCAAAAATCCAACCGGAACTACAAAATGTGGGAAAAACACGCTTTTAAAAATTATACTTTTTTTTAGTCTTCTTAATATTCCAACTTAATTTACTTCTTATCCGCCAACTTGGGACGGCCGCTATGTTGGATTTAGGTCACGTGATATTTTTTTTCGTATCCCATTCAACAAACCCTTTCGTTTAATACCAATATCATGGGGATGCATTTGAAATAGCCAATCCATCATCTTGGATGTCCGCCATGTTGGATTTGACACGTGACTATTTTTTTCATATTCCTGACAGCAAACCCTTTCATTTGATACCCATATCTTGGGGGTGCATTTCAAATAGCCTGTCCGCTATGTTGGACGTCCGCCATATTGGATTTAAGTCACATGACTATTTTTTTTGTATTCCTGACAGCAAACCCTTTCATTGGTACCCATATCATGGGGGTGGATTTCAAACAGCCAGTCCGCCATCTTGGACGTCCGCCATATTGAATTTAAGTCGCCTTAATATTTTTTTCTTATTCCTGACAGCAAACCTTTTCATTTGATACCCATATCATGGGGGTGGGTTTCAAACAGCCAGTCCACCATCTTGGGGAGGCCGCCATATTGAATTTGTTACGACGTTTCTTAGCTAGTCATGTTTTTTCATCAGAATTCAGAGCGTGTGCAAAATTTCAACCTGCTAGCTTATCGGAAAGTGCATCAAAATTGAGTTGCAAAAATCCAACCGGAATCCCTTCACCGCTCTGCTCCTATTGATTGTAGCGTGATGAAAAGTATTCTATAACCAGCTCAGGAGTATGAAAAATATTTGTACCAAGTTTCGTTAAAATCCCTCGAGTAGTTTTTGTTTCTGTAACGGTTATACAGACAGACAGACAAAAATTTTACTGATTGCATTTTTGGCATCAGTATCGATCCCTTATCACCCCCTGACCTAATTATATTGGAAATATATTTCATGTACAGAATTGACCTTTCTACAGATTTATTATAAGTATAGATAGATATAGATATCGGGAATCCAACCGGCACCAAGCAGAACAACAATCAATTTCTCAGACACTGCACCAAACGTTTAGTCAATTATCATCATAATCCCCTTTGTACAAAAAGCGACTCAAGTCTCCGATACTCTACGACTTCGGCATCAATTGACGCGTGCCTGTATACAAACCTCCATGGATAGGGGAACAGTGTATAAGACGGGGACGTTAATAATCGCGAGGTATAATGGGGACATACACTCTTTAGGCATATTATATAAGCGCTTGTGCTACGTTAGTTTTGTGTTAAGTTTGCCTTAAATGTGTGATTTCCCATCATACCTCGCGTCCCCGTCTTATACACTGTTTTCCTACCAAATTCATAAGGTATCTGAGACTTGTGTCGCCAAGTATTCGAAGGGTCTTATTTTCCTGCTGATTGGCGCAATATGTCTTCTTTACCATAAAATATAATTGCTGGCCATCTCCTTTCTAGCCATATCCTTCTTCACAAAGTCCATCCATCATCTTATATCCTCTTTTAGTTACACTTATATGCTTATGTCATCATATCATCAGCCGGAAGACGTCTACTGCTCCATATATAACATAGGCCTCCCCCTTAGACCGCCACGCCGAACGACAATTCGCCACTTGCATCCATCGGTTGCCCGCGACTATCACGATACTATGTCTATATCATCCATGTACATTTATACTAAAACTTTCCTCATTGAATTGTCCTCACTCTTCTTACGTACATTACGTGCCGTGACAACCAATTACCATACAACTTTTCGGTCGTTAAGTCATAAAATTAACATTTATTTAATGTCCTGTAGAGCTCTTTAATATTATCTTAACTTTAACGTCCTGGTAACCCTTTTCACGGCTTGTTAAATTTATAGGCTTGAGTTAATTTCTGATACATTATTATGCAGGTACAAGTGACCTACTTACTCTATCCCTTTTTTTTTTAGAAAAAGGATGTCCTGTCCTAAGAATTTCTCCTGTATCGTGGGTAAAACAAACGTTTAAACTTACATACAATTTTAGACACAGCCGGAAGAGCTACTTGTAGACCATACAAATATTTGTACTGTGCGGGATTCGATCCCACGACATGCAGCATAGTCGATTGCTTTGCACTAACCAGTATTTACTTGGTACCTTGAGCATGTTTTCTTGCCTATTCGTGTTCTAAGTGAATAATTTCTTCTTTAACTCAGTGATATCATACAAAAATATGCTCAAATACATAGCGTGCCGTAAGAATATGAAATTATTCAACAAATAAAATATTTGCATTTCAATTTACGGCTCGACCCAATTCTTTCTGAGGTATTTGTATTTAATTTCTTTTTCTTGTTGCAATAAAAAGACGAGGAATAAAATAAAGAGCCATTTTATTGTTGCCAAATGTGTACTTTCTTGTGGTTTTTTTATTTGTTTCGTTTAATGTGCTAACCACATGGTTAGGCGTCTTCTATATTTTATATATACCTAGTACCTATCACATAGTATTGGAATTATTATTTTTGTTCACACTGAGTATTTTAGAAATCCATTCAAATTATTACTAAGGCGTCTAAGTGCAGAAAAGCACTATTTAAATAAATCTTTTGAAAATATGAATTGACGGTATCGTGCCTAAAAAGCCTCCATTTTTAATGAGTAACAAAACCATCTATTTGCAAAGATCTTCAATCAGAAGTAAGATAAAATCTATATAAAAACACAAGTGTTAGCCAAACAACTTGAACTTTAAAGGCGTCCAAACAGTAAGTTTTCACAACTGTATCCAATGACTACGTCTTTCACATTATAGGTAGGTCATCTGTGAATTCCCCGATATATATTTGAAGGGCCTCTATGGAACAGCACGTGACCTAAAAACCGGCTGAAAGGAAATGTCTCCAATTAAAAATTGACGGTCGTCAGGCATCGTTGTATGCGGACGCGGATGGATGAAGATATTCGAATGGGCATGGTAGTTTGGGAATGATTATTTTTGAGGTTGTAAAATTATCAAATAGTCCTACCCTCTGGGTGGAGACTTTCAGTTCTTTTACTGACTAAAAGTCCGCTCTGTTCTTTTGCGTTCCAGTACTACAATGTCCATTTACGATGGTCCTGCGGCCCAGTTTGAGAAATGGGACACGTTTTGTGGGGGCAAAAGCAGCTGATAACAATAAATGTTCAATTGCCTAGCCAGCAAGTTAGAGAACATAGCGTTTTTTTTTCTTAGTGGCCATTTCCCGCGACTTCGGTACCCTTCAGAGAAAAATAGGGATTCATGCAAAAAAAGATGCGTACCTATCTATAATCAGGAGCCTCTGTTTAAAAATTAGTAAACATCGGTTTTAACATTTCGGAGTGGTAGCATAACAAACAAACTCACTTTTGAATTAATAAGTAAGGATGACTTAAAGCCTCCTGCAGACACACGCGATTAATCGCGCGGGGCGACATGTCGTGGTCCATTCGCAGTATTTTTAGAGTGGAAATTAGCTTGGCTCGGTGTCGCAGCG
Organism: Agrotis exclamationis; assembly: GCA_950005045.1. NCBI lineage: Eukaryota > Metazoa > Arthropoda > Insecta > Lepidoptera > Noctuidae > Agrotis > Agrotis exclamationis. The sequence goes on from OX465434.1 coordinate 10,585,517, forward strand.
CGATTAATCGCGTGTGTCTGCAGGATACTTAATAATTGAAATGATAAAGTGACGCAACAACATGTAATCATCAGTGTATTTTATAAATTGTTTTCAGAAGCATTAAGAATGTGAAACACTATAAATGTTATTTATATCTACTCAAAATTATGATTGTAAAATTTTATTTTTATATATAAAGGTTAGTTACAAAATATACACAGAAAAGTCGTACCTATATTAGCTTGTTAACACAAACAAAGCTAAATGATTTCATAGAATAACAATTCGCTGTGCATTGAAAAATTGCTACAATTTATTTATTACACGAACGCATCGAGTTAATAATTTTGCTAGAAATACACACATCTATGTTAAATAAACGTACCCTACATGCCAAGTAAATTAGCCTACCTACAAAGTTTCAATTAACTTAAATGAAAAGGCTAAAACACACACCACTTTTAATAATTAATTATTCAGAACTGGATGTAATTTAATTAATTATTTTAACGGTCTGAGTATTTGGTTATCGTAGTGATGAGTTTAATTTACACTGGCGTTACACGTATGAAAGTACTTTGTCAACTTTAACGAGGTAGGGTAGTAACTGTTTTAACACTTAATTATTTGAGAATAATAACTCAGCTAATAATATCAGCTGTATCAATTTTCGGAAAATAAAGCAAGAGAAAAAATATGAATGATGACGCATTGTAACTGCAGCTTTCGAAGTTAAGCTTGCTTGCTTTTTGGAGTTTTTTTCAATGAAAGTATCACTTAGCTATTAGCTCAATAACAACTTTTGTCTTAGGCGTGGATTACATGTTTTCTCAAAGAATCTCCCGCATTTTGTTTTTCAACAATCTATTTGCAAGTTTTATTTAAATTTGATCAGCGATTTAGCTTTGAATTCGTATTTTTTCTTAATCGGCAACATCGGATTCCTAGATTTAGATTCTTCCTATGATTCCTATGATGAAAAATGTAAAAACAGAAAAACTCACATGCATCTGACATTATTATAAACTTACCGTCGCTGTCGGCAATGGTATGGTAAGAAAAACTAGAACAAAGCATAAGGCGTTTGTAGAACACAGAACACGTGTCATCTACTCGATATTATTTTCTATTTCTGTTACTAACAATGTGTCGTGAAGTACCCACATATTCACAGTAAGCATAATTTATTCACGTCGTTGTACGCAGAACCGATATTTGATTTGTGAAGGTCTTTGTCTCAGGTTAGGTTTATTGTCGTAGGATTATTGAAAAAGTATTGGTTCGCTCTTCGTGGTTCTTTTATTTTAGCGGTCCCGTTGTCTGTAATCAAATCTTGTAAGTTAAGTCTGATCCACTTCCCGTTCTATGAGTGCTAAAATTTTGCACGCATAAATGTATATCGCGTGACAATGCAATATTATGCTGGTGTTGATCTGATGATGGAGCTGGAAGGTGGACATAGGACCTCTGTAAGTCAAGTTTAGACTTGTTTAATTCGTCTTGACGAGTACTTAGTCTATCGTAAGTATTTTTTTAACAGTAAAAGCTTGTTTTGCAAAAAGAACCTAGTTTTTAATGACTAACTTGCTTAAATTTTCTTTCAGTGGAGTTTATTTTGTAAAATCAGCTGTCTGCATTCCAGGCAACTACGTAAATTAAAAGTGGAATGTTTATCACGAGTATTTCTGTTATGTACTCCTGCTTAACCATTCGGAGAACTTTAGGCGTATTATTATGGAGATTGGCACCATTCGGTGCTGGTGATAATTACTTTATTTTTTATTTGTCGAAAATAATGCAAGAAAAATCTGTGTTTATAACATGAATTATAATGTTTTTTATAGGTATTCAATCCAAAAATTGTTTGAATATTATTCAAAACTTACCCAACATGCCCCAACACCGTGTATGATAGAAAAATGAAATCCCCACTTAACGTGTACAATAATACAATTCAAGCTAGACGTGGTGAAACTGGAAGGGAGACCACGCAACCCTAAAAACGAGAGAAAAAAATGCACTTCCTTCAATTCTATTTGAATTCATTCTGACAATCTTGCGAACCAATCTCATTTTATTGACCGTTCCGTCTTAAGTTATTGGCATAAGAGTTTGATGACCCCGTAAAAGTTTAACGACAAATAATTTTGTCTCTGCTCGTCTATAAATCTTTGAAGGACTTTTAGTATTTTTAGATTTGCGCTGGATTTTCTAGGACATAGTTTTAGAATTGAATCTGAAGTGCTGAGTCAGAAGAGATACCATTTATTTTTATTGCAGAGATAATGTAAGCCATTGACTATAAAAGACACAGTAGAAAGTTGTAATGTTCAAAAATGGGCCATAGGTGGATGATATAAGTTTTAAAACTGACTTGTTCTTCTTTCTTTTTCGTGTGAGGATGTGGTCACCGTCTTGTGACAATTTATTAATTCGCCTCTGAGACCACCACAGCCCTCTGACGAGGCTTTGTATTTGTACCTATACTAATTATAATAAGTCCAGGTTTCCTCACGATGTTTTCCGTCCCCGATGTCAGTGATGTTCAAGATAAACTTAGAAAGTACATAAATATAAATTATAAAATATACACATTGGTCCTGGCTTGGCTTTAAACTAGCAACCTCATGCATGGGAACACTTGATGACACCATCATCAGAATTTAAAACAGGATATTTACTATGTTAAACTAACGCTACTAACTGCGCTTACAACAGTGCTGAAATATTCTAAACTGAAACAAATAATACAGGTCGTAAAGATCCCATTCTAATTTCTAACGATTTAGGAAGATGATGTTTACCAAAATCTGTACAGACCGTTAGTACCTAGTTGAATTCTCTTATAAGTTGTTCAACTTTCTTGTGTGGAAGTATTCATAAACAAACAGGAGCATATTTTATCTTCTAAACCGTTAGGATATCGAGTAGCAAAGTCGGTTCCCGCACCCCGCGTAGAATTTTCCACAGTGTAGACAGAGTTTTAAATAAACTAAGGCCCGTATTACAAAACGCACTCAATACTCAAGCATTACTAAAATTAGTTTCAACCAATCAAATGGCTTGAATCTAGTTTCAAGTAATAATAATAATAATAATTTAATAATTTTTATTTCAGAAATCAACAGGTTTTACATAAACAGTGTAGAGATCTTCTTTTAAGTATGAAGATACCTGTGCCAGAAGACCTCATTCTTCCATATTTCATAAATAAAATACAAAGCCTGTTAATACTGTGACTTAAAAACTAAAATACAGTTTGACTGAAACGAAAAAAATAAAATAAGATAATGTATGTAAAAGTAAATGTGAGTATTAATGAGTACATGGGATGAGTAAAGGGTTTGAGTGAGTTGAGGAGTGTAGTGAGTCGGTCGTGTGTGTGTGTGTGTGTGTGTGTGTGTGAGAGAGAGAGTGTATGAGGGGTTGTGTGTGTGGTTGTGAGTAGTAAATGTAGTTAATGAACCACGTAGACTAGAAATTTGGTAAATGTATTATATGATAGGATGTAGAAGTATTTCTGTCTCTTCATAACTGAGAGCCTTAAGCCACGTAGTTAATGTGTTTTTACAGTCACTGTATGTCATTCGGTAAATCGATAGCTTCTTGTTTATTGCGTTGTAGAGAAAAGTAGTTTGTGCGACATACTGTCGTCTAGCAAATGCAGTGCGTACTCTAGCCCCAGTTATACCACCATAGTTCCTACGTTTCGATAATACGCTAGGGTTGAAATCTATTGATTTATGCATTTTTAAGGTGGACACCAAAATGAACAATTTTCTGACAGTTAGTAGGTCACAAAGTTTATAAAGGTCTTTCGTAGGAAAACGGTAAGGTTTAAAATACATAGTCTTTAGGAGGGATCGCTGTGCCCGTTCTACACCTAAAAATTTTGTTTTTGAGGCACCTCCCCAGACGGGAATACAATAAGTTAGGACGGATTGAGCAAGAGCAATGTAAATTTGTTTTATTAATTTAGGTGACGCTATATGTCTTAATTGTTTAAAAATCCAAATTAATTTTTTGCATCGGTCACTAACCAACTGTATTTGGTCATGCCAACAGAGCCGCTGGTCGAGTATAATACCCAAGTATTTGGTTTTTTCGACCCTCTCAATAACCGGACAAGAGCAGATGCAGCCCTGAGTACTATCGCACTGGTGTACCTTAACACGGAAATTGGAATCTGGCTGGGTCTTTCTGCTTAGGGTGAAACACAAATAAACTGTCTTTTGGTTATTTAGTGTTAGTTGATTTGTTCTTAGCCAAGACGCAACTCTTGAGAGTCCCACTTCAGTTTCCATACGAACTATTTCCCAACTTTCACCACAGAAAACCAGTGCAGTATCGTCAGCATATGAGAATACCTGGGCGCCACCTGCCTTCAATCCGCACAGATCATTTATGTATATAAGAAATAAGGTGGGCCCAAGTACGCTCCCCTGTGGTACACCGAAGGTTACATCAGCGTCCCTGCTTACATGCTGTCCGATTTTAACACTTTGTGTTCGGTCTGTTAGGTAGCTTTTAAATATTTCTAAGGGAGTGCCTCTGATTCCTATGTGTTCTAGCTTGCGTACAAGGATGGGGATAGATACTGTGTCGAAAGCCTTTCTTAAGTCAAGAAAGACTGAAAGACATTTCTTACCTCTATCAAGATTTTCAGTAATGGAAGATGTAATAGCTATCACAGCATCTTCGGTTGATTTGCCCTGTCTAAATCCAAACTGTGAGTCAGATAATATATGATATTTATTTAAGTATTCTATTAGTCGCTTGTTTAAGAGTTTCTCTAGGACTTTTGATAATGCAGGCAATACCGATATAGGTCTGTAGTTGCCAACATCATCTCTAGCCCCATCCTTGTACACTGGCGTGATAGTAGATTTCTTCAGAAGTTTAGGAAATATACCTTTCTCAAAGCACAAGTTGGCTAGGTGAACAATGATTGGAACAATCTCGTGTTTGGCTAATTTTAAGAAACTTGTTGGAATGCTATCACAACCTGGAGCGCAATTTGATTTTAAGTTCATAAGTAAATGGTACACTTCGTCTATGTCTGTGTCCAAAAGTACAAATGATGATAATTGTGCATTATGAGCACCCAAGTTAGATCTAGCATTTGTTTTAGGATCTGACAAGATCTTTTCTGCAAGTTGTTTCCCTACTCCTACAAAGTAATCATTGGCATGATTGACCGCTTCTATTGGAGAGGACTGACTATCCAAGAGTTTAGAATTTTCTTTGTTAGTTTGCTTCATGTGCGTTATGGTTTTAATATTTTTCCAAAGTCTTTTATTGTTTTTTGTAGAATTTAGTAATAGATCCTTCTCATATTTACGCTTTAGTTTTTTAATTAACTGATTACAATAGTTACGATACCTTTTGTAACTAATTTTTAATATTTCATTGTGTGGTTCATGTCTCAATTTCTTTTGCATTCGGTTTCTATTTGTAATACACCGTAATATGCCTGGAGTTATCCAGGGCTTTATAGTTCGTCTAGATTTAGGGATTCTAGTATTAATAGTATTTTCCTCTAAAACTTCCGTTATCTTTTTAATTAAAAGATCAACTACGTATTCAGGGTCATTAGAAAACAAAAGTTCGCTAAGATTTTTATGTCGTAAGGATTCCAGTGCACTGTCAAAATCTGTGGTTATTTTGGTTTTTCGAACCTTATTCTTTATTTTTGCTTTCGATAAATTTAGAAATAATAGCGAATGATCAGTGATAGATGTATTAAGAATGGCAATATGAGCAGATGATTTCCCTTTATTAAGCTTTATCATAAAATGATCTAGACAATTGTTGAGTCTAGTAGGAAAAGTATGTCCTGTCATCAGCCCATGCATTGTTAACATTGTTAAATACGTTTCCCTATTAGTAATGCTTGAGTATTGAGTGGCGTTCTGTAATACGGGCATATTGACTACAATAAAATGTATTCATTAACTCGATCATATAGACATCACTAATGCATCAATTCGCAAACACATCAAAAGTTTAACAATTAATAACAATATCAAACTCATCGATCAAAACATATTACATATTGCATTATGCGTTGAAACTATTTCGAAAATGTAATTAAGTATTTTGTCACAACTTTTGTTAGTTCGGAGTAAAATCAATCATCATTATCGTTTCAACTGACTATGTATTATTAGGCCATGTGCACATAGTATGCACTGGAAAAATTGAATGATAAAAAGTTGTGATCACGTGTATCCATCCCATTAATAAAAAATTATAAAGGTCAACATTCATACTGCTCAATGCTGTGTGTACGAGGTTTTAGCATCGCCATCGCTTGAAACGTCACCTCAATAATGAGCGTGCGCGTACATAATGAATCATCTTTGTTGACACAAAGCCGTCGCAAAACCAACATGGATGGCAAACATCATAATTTGTGCGACTATCGACGATTTCGCCAGATGACGTCAGATTTCATTTGATGAGGTAGAATCGGTGCTGTTTACGTTATAACGTCATTTGTATCTTGAAGAACACAACATTTTTTGGTATAAGGAACAATATCGTTATGAGAGTGATTCCAAAACATACGGAATTGGTTGGACCCGATGCCGGACGGACGCCGCCGTTCAATAAATACGAGCTGAATTTTTTGCTTGTTTGGATGGTATAATGTTTTGTTTTTTTTCTAACGAATTTGCTGATTCCGTGTACATAAACCCTCTTTTAATACATGCACATAAACGTCACGATGCATGTTCTGTGTGATTATCTTTTTGAAAACTCAGTACCTTAATCCATAGCAAATGTCACACTTCTCTGTTTATTCATTAGGAGAGCCCCGTTTTATATCTATTATTTATTCTTTTGTGATGAAACCAATTTAAAACGTAGTGTACTAAAAACAAGAAAAACACTCTTCGTAATGGGTTTTACGTGTGTCGGATACATGGTCTTCAATTGTTTAAAAACTGCGGGGTGAAGTAAATTGGATGTTAATTTCAGGAACGTAAAGTAGAAAGTAGCTTGCGTCATTTTGAATAACAGGAATTGTTTAATTGAGAAGCAATTTAACCAGTCTTCTTTAGAAGTTTTTTTAAACATAATTGCGCAAATAGGACAATTTCACGCAGATGTTAATTTAAGGGCTGTTGACATTCTTTAGATGAATTACGAGATGTCATCTTAAAGTTGTCATCATTAAAATTATCATAAGAATTTTTGCGAAAGTGAAAAGAATATCTTCTCCAAATATCATATTTCCTCTTTTATTTTTTTACATCGAGTTCTGCTGCGACTCAAGGCTTGAGTGGGGCGTCTGACAACGGGGACAAGTGTCAGAGACGATCTTATAACAGAAAATCTTTTTGCTGGGCTAAGGAGTACAATTTTGACATTTACATGACATACAAATTATTATTTATAGACAACTGGAATAAGCATTCGGGGTAATAAGGGTCACTTTTTGAGGGTGTGGATTGTGGGTAAATTATAATTAGGAAAGTAAAGTTTCTGAATTATTGAAACCGCTTTTTTACTTTTTTGCCTTCTAGGAAATGTCTTGCATTTTGATAATCTTTGACGACATATTTGGCATTACAGTTGACTGATTGACACGTGTTCGATCCCAAAACGGTACAAATATTTGTATGCCCTGCAGGTTGTTGTTCCACAGCCTGATACAATAATAATTATCGTTCTAATGGCTTTGCTAATCATCTGTCAACATGGTTCAGGGACAAATTCGGCTATGCTTTACTAAAAGCGGTAATTTAGGTCAAGTGAAAAATGGGTCATAGACATAGGGCGACACACTACGGTGTTTTCAGCGTTTTTAAGTTTGAAAGTGTCTCTTTGAAGCTTTATTATTAATAGCAACCTAAGATTTTTTCACAGAAATTAAGTAGGTACATCGAAAAACGTTTATCTTATATCCAACAAACGTTTTTAATTAAAACAAATTAAGTTTAACACCAAGTTGCTCGTGATGTTCCGTCAATAATTTATATTTTTATTGTGTCTGTTTTTATTTTAACTGCTATTTAACCCTGACATATTTTTCTCTAAACTTAAACATTTATTTGAACCGATCTCAACTTCCGTCTTAATTATTCAGCAATTCTATGAAAAGATCTACAAAGTCTATAAAATAAAATATCTGCAACATGGTCTCAGTTATTTATGGAATCACAGTTTTTTATCACATAATATAAATAATCTCGTTTGTTCATATTTGTTTTGCCCTTTTTTTTAAAGAATCGAAGTCGGTTAAAAATAAAAAGTAACCACCAGTTTCGGGAACAGAGTCCAAGCTGCCGGTGGCCTCCAGAAAGAGGAACCTCCTCACTGTGCGCGTCTTGTCCAAGAGTAATGCTTTCTGCATCAAGTATCATTATATTAAATCTCTTTACTGTACAATCCAGTGATATACTATCAGTAGAACCCAATGATATCCATAAATAATACCTCAAACATTTAATTTTATTCAAAGTCCCTGATACGCATCTCATATTTCCAGATTATTATCGTCTCAATCTACGTCTCGATTATTCTGAAACTCAACGCGGACGATCTGTTAAGTCAATAAGCCTATAAATCTATGGAATGGCTGCAATCTGGATGCTACTCGACCGCAGCTGCAGAGACAATCGATTTTATTAATTATAGCAGACGGTGAATGACCGCGGCTAAGCCTACATATAGCTGTGGCTATCCGAGATTATTTCAGGACTGCTAAATAAACAATGCAGTTCGAAATGTTAATATGAACTCTGCTAATATTATAACCTGTAGAGTACTTTGTCATCATTATAAAAGCTTCAGAGTACTGGCCCCTGTTCTGCATGGTAAACATATTTGGCCTACAGGTGCTATATCTAGGGGTAAGCGGATTTTAAACCCATTCACAATTATATGAGAAATTTATAGTCGGCAAAATTATTTAATAAAGAAAAAAACCGGCCAAGTGCGAGTTGGACTTGCTTGAAGAGGGTTCCGTACGATGTTACCTATCACGTTTTTTTTAATCTGACCCAAATTGGTACGCACAATATTGAGTGATCTACCATGTTATTTTAATATCATAGACTTCTTATAGGTTTTCCTATAATCTATAAGTAGAAAACTAATTTCTGTTTTTTTTTCAAAATTTTAGGTTCAGTAGTTTCGGAGATAAGGGGGGGGGGAGGGGGATCGTCTATTTTTAACCGACTTCAAAAAAAGGAGGAGGTTCTCAATTCGGTCGGTATGTTTTTTTTTATGTATGTACACCGATTACTCCGAGGTTTCTGGTCCGATTAGTGTAATTCTTTTTTCGTTCGATGCAGTATACTTGCAGTTTGGTCCCATAAAAATTTCATCCAATTTGGTTCAGTACTTTTTATTTTGTGAGCATTTTTATTGATGGATGATGTGATGATTTTTACTTGTTTGAGTGTTTGTTACGCGATTACTCCGCCAATTGTGGACCGATTTTCAAAATTCTTTTTTTGTTGTACGAGGAATAGTTCACTTTAGGGAACACTGCAAGTTTCATCAAAATCGGTTCAGCAGTTTTTGATAGGGAATTTTATTAGCTTATTGTGTACATGAGCGATGTTAATACCAGTGCTAAGGATTACCAAATTCTAGTGCACATGTAAGAAATGATGTATTTGACAAAAATTTGGGTTGAATATTTAAACGAAAAAGAGTAAAATAAAAAACTTTTTTTAAAAAAAATTTAACCGCCTTCTCTGGCTTTGTTTTTTTTATTTCGTTGTCTTTTATGCCACCGACTTCCGAAAGAAAAGTTATTTTGTAGGTTATTTTACCCTTTTTTGTGGTTGTTTTTGAAGGCGGTTAAATTAAAAAAAAAAAGTTTTTTTCTTAAATAACTTGGAAACTATTTATTGTAAAATTACAAAAAAAAATACATTAAAGATCTACTCAACAAGACCTTTCATTTGGTATGTCACACGATGCAGTTTTCAATTATTTTTTTTAATTTTCCCCTTCCCCGCCAAAAATTACCTCCCACATACAGATTTCATCTATTCACGTCGTTGACGTTGATCCAAGCACAGAGGTGTGCCTCTGTGCTTGGGTCACAGGAATTGATATGTGTACCAAATTTCAACTCAATTGGTCTAGTAGATTCGGAGATAATTGACTGTAAGCGACAGACAGACGGACACACGAGTGATCCTATAAGGGTTCCGTTTTTGTATTCGGACTTACGGAACCCTAAAAAATAGGGAATCAAAGTGTGTGTCCACACTGGAAGCCTAGCGCGGCGGCGGCGGCGGGCGCGGCGGCGGGCGCGATCAGTTTCCACACTGCCGATCAAGCGTTTGTTTTTGTTGCGGCGACTTCAGGTGTTGCAAACCGGTGGTACAAAGTAGACATCCTACGGTAGTAATTTAGTGCATGTCCCTGATAACTAGATGGCGCTGACTATAAGGCCGAAATAGTTGGCTACACCTGCCACTCGCCCGTTACATCTATTGTTGCTTAGCAACGCCTAAGCTCGCAAAATCGCTTGTAGCCATCGCGCTAGGCGCCTGCCTTTGTCACTTCTGTGTGGCCACGAGCGGCGATTTCATGCGTTTAATATTTCCGCGCCCACCACCGCCACCGCGCTAGGCTCGCAGTGTGTTTGAGCACATTATGTGTGCGTCAGGTTAGGTTAGGCTGGCAACAAAAGTACAAAAGTAGTTTTTTACGACATCGTCTAGAACAGAGCTTAGACGAATTACTCGTACTTGCACATAAACTACAACACTTACTACAAAGTAGACGTAAATGTAGTTTCCTAAGATAAATTCTACTTCTCCAGAACTCAAAGAACCATCAATAGACTACTCAGAATAAAGATACTTGAGCCTCATACTAACTTAGGACCACAAATCCGACTGAAGACTGGATTTGTGATCCTAAGGTATTATCTTAACTTGCAGCCATTCGAACTTACGGTGTTAATATGATATACGGAAAATAAAGGGACGACAGGAAATTTTAAAGATTTAAATCGTTACTTTCATACTACGGATTTCAAGGTCATAAAATTAATGTATTGTCTAATTGTGGGACATTGACACGAGGTGATCATTCAACTGTTTTAGCTGTGCAACTAGTCAGCCGCACAGCTAAATAAAACAGTTGAATGATCACCTCGTGTCAATGTCCCACAAATTTTAGCACTTAAAATTTAGTCTGATTGTCATTTAAATATGGACCATATTAAACTGTAGTTAAAATATGCTCTTACGCTAAAATTAAAAAAAAAAAAACATTTTGAAAAGAACATATTTAAGTTGTATAAATTTTTAGAGTAAAATGTTATTATTATTTACACATATGTGTAAAAGCTAACCTAACAAAGTCATTAATTATTAGACCGGTCTAGACAAAATAAATAACACAGAAAAATATCGGTGAGCATATGTGGGAACAATGATTAATAGCAGGGATTTTGTCATTTTTCCAGCACGATACGAAACCCCGCATTTTTTTATGAATTTTAGGAATATCGGCACACAAAAGTTTCTACGTGAAAACGTGACTACGTTTTTTTTACTTTGGCATGAGTTGCATGAATAAATAACGAAGGATTATTGCTTTTTATGTACAATTTTCATACAACGGCATTGGTTATTCTTCTTATCGTAATTGACTCTGCCCAGACCAAAGGCATTGGTTGATCTTAATACATAAACAAATCATCTCTGATAACCCAATGGGTATTTTTTTCTTATTTTAACGGTGCCCCACACTAGGAATTTTTCCTGTATCGTGGGTGCGTTCACAAACGTATAAATTAACATTCACAAACACCCAGACGTGAAACAACTACTTGCAGAATATTTATTCCACTAGACTAAAGAGAAAATGCAGTTCAAATGCATTGTAACCAACTTGGATCGTGTAGCTAGCTTGCAGTCAGCGTGCAGTCATTTGAATTGCTCGTGGAATGCACACCGACTGCAATTGGGCAGCACGGTTGGTTTTGCAGTTGTATTGCAGTGGTATTCAAACTACGCAGTCGAGTTGAAATGCAGTCCGTCTGTCCAGAGCTTAAAGTTTACAGTGGAATGAATCGTATGAATAAATAACGAAAGTAAATATTGTTGATTTTTTTTTTTATATTATTCAACAAATCTTTTAGGATGGTCGCAGTTAATGTTCTAGTTCTAAATAAAAATTCTGAAACTGCATACAAATAGTTTCTTTGAAATATTATCATTTATCTATTCTGCGTTGAGTCTATATTAAAAGCATTTCCAGTCTTTAGAGTCTAAAATAAATATGAGCAATATGGTATGTTATGAAAAATATTTTGTGAATGTTTTCTATTGAATTTACTAAGTCTGTCATAAATATAAATATATTTAATGTCGTTGATAGAAAATAACCCGTATAATATTTAATGCCTATTAGGTGCGTCCACAGTTCCACACAAAGCGAGCAGCTCGGTTAGCCTGGACGTGTCTCGGCCGAGGCAAGATCGCGCGATGCCAAGGGCGGGCGACCGATCGCCCAAGCTATCCAGTGTCGGCTTTTTGTTTTGCTCACGTATATTGTTTAGTGTCTCGGTCGAGAAACAATAGGCACGTCTACACAGAGCAAGCAGCCTCGTGAGGCATTTGCCGCGCGAGGATGTTCGCTCTGTGTGGACGCACCTATTGAAGATTCTGCTCTTTCACATCAAGTTCAAAAACGATAAAAGTGAAATTGATGCGTCAAATCTATCCTCATTTTATTTAATTTGATACTAAATCTTTGAAGGGTCTAGTCGTTAGACTGAAAAGCAATTTGATAAAAATTGCATTCACGTAGGTATTTTGTGCGAACATGAAAGGTTCAGAGACGTTTTATATAAAATTCAATGCTTATTACATTGCTACGAGTATATAAACGTATAGGTAGGTAACAGCACTCTCCCTTTGTCTGCGTTTAGATCTAATAACATGAAAACTGGTTTTGTGGAACCATCTCCTAGCGGTCCACCTCCGGCTACACAGGCTACCAGTAACGTGTGGTGACGGCTGAGTTTTAACTGATTACCCGGCCCTGGTCGTCATCACGCTCGGGCACACTGCAACCGCTTCACTAAGACCACTTTTTGAGGACAGGCGCCTTCACCTTCCATCTGACGCAGGTCCGCACTGGACGCGGTTGTTTCGAGTGGTATCTACTGTCAGAATCATCGGGTGTGACAATCGAGCGAACCGCCACTTGCCTCGCCCGAGACTCGTCCACACCAACCGAGCTGCTTCGCGCGGAAAGTGCCTCACGAGGCTGCGCGCTCTGTGGGGACGCACCTAATAGTTTCGCCCCTGTTACATAGCACTCACACATTATTTCGCGATTCTTGGGTTTGCTAAGTACCCCTACCATGTTTCACCAGATATATTTAATTATGTTCAACAAAGGTCCTCAACAAGTACCAGGCTGTCATAAGTCTACAGCAGTTAATCAGTTCAGAGTACACCCACGTATGACATCACTACATTACATGCATACCCACGTAGATGGGGCTTATGTTGGCATTCCTCTAGCCAATGTCGACATCGTCTATCGAGTGGATTAGATTGACCTATGTCACTTCAATGTTTACAATCCCCACACTATTTGACGTTTGTGTAACGAATATTGTGTTTTCTATTGGCTTGAGAGCTTTTTGTAAAGGCTTACGGGGAAAATTTTCTGTCTATCGCCTTGCGATACAAAGTAGGTAGAAAATAAGAACAGTGTTACGAGTATATTTTTTGCAATGGTTTTTCGTTAAAGAGGATTTTACACTGAAGTTTTTATTTCCTGATCTACATATATTGAGGAGAAAATTGTAGTCGTAAGGATATATGTAATAATGCAGCTGTCAGCGTTCTAAAAAATCTATCGGACTGATAGAGAAAGAAAAATGTTTATTATGACAATTAATATGCCGAAAAGTACTGTTTGAAGAACGATTTCTCAATATCAAGACATTAACTTGCCTCTTGCTACATGTCAGCTTAGTTTAAATTCAACTAATTAAGGCATTGCTGGTTATAAAATACAAGGTCATGAATACAAGATAGAAAAGAATATTTCAGAAAAAAGCTACTACAATATTTGTCACCTAAAAAATTCAGAAAATTAATTAATCCAAGGTGACTTTACGTTTAATGGCGACCGTGATTTGTGTTTTCTTTGACACTCCTGATTTTTTTGGTCGCTTTACACAGAAACATTATACTTCCCTTTACAATAGGGTTATATTGTTAAAAAGAGGTGAAAGAGAATGGATCAAGTAGGTTAATTGGTCTGGTAAAACAATAACGTAATTGGTACAAATGAACCAGTTGGTTGAGTCAAAACTAGGACTATATTATGGGATCCGTGTGCCCAAATAGTCTGCAGGGATATCCCTAGGTGGTTGGTTGACACGACCTCACGTGACCAGACTGCTGGCCTTATTTTTGGTCAAAGAATCAGCAATTGCCTTCTTCTTCTTCTTCCTGCCCTTATCCCATTCTACTTGGGGTCGGCGCAACACGTTTTCTTCTTCAATTCTCCCCTATCAGACGTCACAGTATCATTTACTCCTTTTTCTTTCATATCATTTCTTAGACAATCCATCCATCTTTTCTTTGGCCTTCCTCTTCCTCTCCATCCATCAACATTCATACTCATCACTCTCTCATTTCCTACGACGCGGAAAAGCTGTCCGAAGTGTGGCTGCTAATTCAAAAAAAGTGTTTTTTGTTGGCCTCATTCTGGCCCAAAAGCAAAGTTGAGTCCTAAGCTGATGGGGCTAGTTTATCGAGAAGAAACTGGGACTGATATTATGCTGACGCACAGTCGGAACAGAGTGTGAGACAATGAGACTTTTCTCGCTGACAGCGAAGTACCTAGATATTTTTTGAAGCCCTGTAATTATTTTCTTTTTCATACCTTGAAGGTTCCTCAATATTAATATTAATAAACGAGTCATGATAATCTAGATAAGGGCGGCTAAATTTTGTGCTTTTGTGATAGTTCAATAAAAATACATACATAACGTATCCACACAATAAAAGCAAACTCCCACACAAAAATAAATCTCCACAAAGCACATTTAATCCTTTTTATATTCAAACTTATTGCTCTCAAAAGTCCACAGTATCATAAAGTATAGACGCTACTATAATGTTTTCTCATTTTCAGCTTCAAACCGAGTAAAGCCTAACCAGAACAACCAACGAGGCTAGATCACGAGATATTTCCTGAAATACTTCCCACAAACCGGGACCGCATTGCCGGGGATTGCATGCAATGGATTCGAGTTAGTTATTTCGTGTTTGATGCAGTGTTTATTACTGTGTTTTACTGAGAAATAGAAACACATAATCACAGAAAAGGTAAAGATTGTATTTCATCAATAGTACAGCACGATACAGTTGGTGCAGTGGCTGAGGGAATGAAGGCTGCGTTGCATGTCGCGGGTTCGATTTCCGTAGGGAAACAAATATTAATTGTAAGACCTACGAGACGTAGTTTTTCCGGGTCTGAGTGTTGTGAATGTGAGTTTAGGTTTTACAAATGCACTTACGATACAGGAGATTTTTTAAGAATTTACTACAAAATATATGTAAAGATTTTAAAATTAATAATTAATTTCAAAACATTTAATCGAGCAGTCTTAAATTTTATACATTCATTAGATTTCCAAGAGCTTGATCATATCATAAGTTAATGAAGCCTCTAGCGGGGTGGTCGTTACTTCATACTTTTGACATCATCGGTCAATATAATGAATCGGCAAGAAGCTCTTTACATTCATTTGAAGCTCTCCTTATTGATAATACCCACTTAAAAACTGATTTATGTTTGTGAAAAGTAATAATTACACTCAACTTTTACAGTAATCAACCATTTCCGAACTCTGAAACCCGATGACGAATCTTGCACTCTCGTAAATCACTTTGCATTCGACCCGACAACATCGATAAGCGTCACCCGAGCTGTTCATGAATAATTTATGATACCGGGCGTAAGTATTGGAAACCGAAAAACCACAATATGTATGATATCAAACGGAACTCGTGTGACCTCTTTATTTACGCCTGCTTTATGGGTAAGTAAGTATGGACTATTGACCGGTGACAATCATGACCCATCAGAAAATACTTTATTGCAGCTGAATTTACTGTCGGTTAGATTTTGCCATTAATAAACTTTTTTTAGGTGGGAAAACCATCAAATGTGTCCTCGCGACTAGGGTGGAACTAAAAGGATCACTGTCAGTGCCATCGTTATGCTAAGATGAAGAAGTCTATTTTCTACCAAAATTAACCTAGAATTAGATTTATCATTTTCAGTAAAAATTATTATCAATATTAATTTTCCAATAAATTGTTACAGTGAAAAAAAAACTACAATGAAAACAATACCGTTTAGACCAGCTTTTTCAGTAACCAAACTAATTTAGCGTAATTTTATAAACAAGTTAGTTGTTTTAAAATTGAGAACCTTCGATGTAAAATGCATTTAAAAATTACATATTTTCAGCAATATCCGCAATACTTTTTGAAACGAGTTTTCAAGCCTGTTGAAAAAAAATCCCCGCTTAAAATTATTGTTTTCGACAAAAACACGAAACTTATTATAAAAACTGACAGCAATTTCAGTGAAATAAATTCTGAAGCGTCTGGATCGAAATTTAATTTCGTTATTTTCATAAAAAACTTTTGACATTTTATTCAATTTTAGCATAGTCGGCCATTATTTTTTACGCCTGAGCGTAAAATTTAATACTGTTGAGTAAGAACAAGTGTTTATAAGATAAAGATTCATAAGGGTAAGTTGTTTGATCAGTAGTTAAACTATTCTTACACATATTTTAACCATTAAAAAAAACTATTCGATTTTAACAACAGCTGTTTAACTATTGAAAAAGAACTGGCCCATTGCGACATTGAAAACTGACTTTAACTTTACATTTCACATTAATTTAAGCTGACGTGAATATGAAAGTAGAAATGTTGTATATTACAAACAGCTTTAAAATAACCAGCCTTAATCGCCTCTGTCCGATTTAGTTTGGATGTAAACGTGGCTTTTATTTAGCTTTGTTGAATTATTTTGGCATGTTAAGAGCTTTAACCGTATATCAGCACGTAGTTTTAAATGTATCATTCGTGTATTTCAGACAGAGCGCTATAAACATTTATGGAAACATTTTGGTATTGTTATGATCATATTTATACTAGAGAGATAGTCTACAATCGTTGTAGATAGTTTTATAATTTGACTTGGGTAATCACTAAACTGTTTTTCAGTGTTCACCAGTGCTAACTGCAAAGCACTATTTCATATTTCAGTATTTATTTATTATTTTAAGTAGAAAGGGTACTGAAAGGTTGCTCAACGGTCCAAACAACAACAAATCAACAATTAATCTAATTATAATTATTTTAAAGGTCTGGCTATCTTCAGCCGCTCGAATTGGTTTTGAATTAAAATTAAAAATAGAAGACCTATCTTTAAACAAACCGGCCAAGTGCGAGTTGGACTCGCGTGAAGAGGGTTCCGTACGATGTCACCTATCACGTTTTTTTTTAAATCTGACCCAAATTGGTACGCACAATATTGAGTGATTTACCATGTTCTTTAATATCATGGACTTCGTATAGGTTTTCCTATAATCTATAAGTAGAAAACTAAATTCTGTATTTCAAAAAAAATTAAGTTCAGTAGTTTCGGAGATAAGGGGGGGAATGGTCAAATTTCGTCTATTTTCTTGAATAACTTGGAAACTATTTATTTTAAAATTACAAAAAAAATATATATTTAAGATTGTCTCAACAAGACCTTTCATTTGATATGTCACACGATGCAGTTTTCAAATATATTTTTTTAATTTTCCCCTTCTCCCCCAAAAATTACCTCCCATATTCAGATATGGACTTCTTATAGGTTATCCTATAATCTATAAGTAGAAAACTAATTCCTGTATTTTTTTCAAAATTGTAGGTTCAGTAGTTTCGGAGATAAGGGGGGGAATGGTCAAGCTTCGTCTATTTTTTTTGAATAACTTGGAAACCATTTATTTTAAAATTACAAAAAAAATACTTTTAAGTTTGTCTCAACAATACCTTTCATTTGATATGTCACACGATGCACTTTTCAAATATTTTTTTTTTAATTTTCCCCTTCCCCCCCAAAAATTACCTCCCATATACAGATATGGACTTCTTATAGGTTATCCTATAATCTATAAGTAGAAAACTAATTTCTGTATTTTTTTCAAAATTTTAGGTTCAGTAGCTTCGGAGATAAGGGGGGGGGGGGAATGGTAAAATTTCGTCTATTTTCTTGAATAACTTGGAAACTATTTATTTTAAAATTACAATAAAAATATATTTAAGATTGTCTCAACAAGACCTTTCATTTGGTATGTCATACGATGCAGATTTCAAATATTTTTTTTTTAATTTTCCCCTTCTCCCCCAAAAATTACCTCTCATGTACAGATATGGACTTCTTATAGGTTTTCCTATAATCTATAAGAAGAAAACTAATTACTGTATTTTTTTCAAAATTTTAGGTTCAGTAGTTTCGGAGATAAGAGGGGAGGGGGAATGGTCAAATTTCGTCTATTTTTCTTGAATAACTTGGAAACTATTTATTTTAAAATTACAAAAAAAATACATTTAAGATTGTCTCAACAAGACATTTCATTTGATATGTCACACGATGCAGTTTTCAAAACTTTTTTTTTCATTTTCCCCTTCCCCCCCAAAAATTACCTCCCACATACAGATTTCATCTATTCACGTCACACCTCTGTGCTTGGGTCACAGGAATTGATATGTGTACCAAATTTCAACCCAATCGGTCTAGTATATTCGGAGATAATTGACTGTAAGCGACAGACAGACGGACACACGAGTGATCCTATAAGGGTTCCGTTTTTGTATTCGGACGTACGGAACCCTAAAAATATCCTTGTTAGTGATTCTGCTTTAAATAGAAAATATTATATAATAGTGTGTTTTTTAATCTTTGGAGCCTCCAGACTTAATGCCATAGTAAGCCGTCTCGAATATTCTAATTGGTTACCTATCTAGGTATATAAAAGGCTTACATATTTTATAAAGATTGCAATAGTTATTTGTCACGGCGGCGCTTAAATTTCGGGAAAAAGAATTTGTATTTCCAACCGTTTTTCCATTATTTACCATTAAAAGGATCCATCCATCCATGTCAGCCGAAAAACCTATTCTATACAAATGGATCGAGAACATATTGGTCTACAAATGCTGGTATTGTTAGTGTTCCTTTTACAATTTATTTCGAATAAGAAGGAAATACAGCATGATGGATTATTTAATAGATTTTATTTATTTGTCCGATCTGTAATATAAAGAGAGTGAATTTAAAACATTCTGCCACAGCTTTTAGGCAATCATTTCATGACAAAAAAATACTTTTTCAAGCACATGTCAGTTTTCATTGCCTTCTTTTAATTTAAAATACCACTGTAGATTTTTCTCCTGTAACGTGGGTGCGTTTACAATCAGGCCCGGAACAATACTATATTTAGGAAAAACAAATATTTGTTCCGTGCGGGATCTAACCCGCGAGGTGTTGCGCAGCAATTGATCATTCAGCCACTGAGTCAAACGTGCCGTCCAGGTTGGTAACCGTACCCGTCATATAAGTTTAAAAAAACAAAAAAAAAAAAAAAAAAACCATGTCAATTGACTGACTTTTCAGCTTTTCCCATTTCCTTCAATTCTCATGTTCATATAGACTAAATCGGCGTACACATGTAAAGTTAAATAAACTCAAGGTTTCATCAATTTATAGAGAGTAAACTAAAAAATTTAGTCCTTATTTTGTGTATCGTACTACGTTATTAGAGATGCGCAGTCCAGTAGTCACACGAGGACTCGGCGAGACAGTATTAGTGGGTCCCTTAGGTTCCATTCTTCGGTGACAATGGCTGGTTTATACGGGCCAGCCACAAGCTAGGAATATTTCATATTGTGTCGCATTGTTGTACTATACCTATTCTTCATATGCTTGTGTCTGTGGACTGAATTTGATGTTTGTGTGATTAGATTAAATTTTGTATTTTTTTACACATACCTTAATGCACCTTAATGGATTTCAATAATG
Source organism: Agrotis exclamationis (assembly GCA_950005045.1). Classification (NCBI taxonomy): domain Eukaryota; kingdom Metazoa; phylum Arthropoda; class Insecta; order Lepidoptera; family Noctuidae; genus Agrotis; species Agrotis exclamationis. Next base: position 10,605,605 of record OX465434.1, read on the forward strand.
AAACCGATTGCAATCAAAAATTTCAATTTTTTGGTGAGTGGGCTCCCTCTTGGCGGTCCGCCCCGGGCAACCAGCTCTATAGGCTACGGTGATGGCTGAGAGATACGAGTACCACTGGCACTGGTAGGCTTTACCATGCCTGGCCCACGTCCACCATCTTGTCCCGTCCACCATTATGTTCTGTTGGTGTGCAAAATTTCAGTTTCTTTCGGTGAACTCGCTTTATCTTCGGCCTTACTTTTGTATCTGAGCTAGATGAGGTCAAGAGACATCCATTTCTAATAAAACTTAAATCACAAAGAGCTGATGATGATGATTTATTGTAATTACTTATTGATATTAATATAACTTTGTTGTCATCCGTAATTGGCATAACTTAATAACAACTTAAGTTATTCAAGCAACTCACTTGGGACCGAAATATCTTAGTTCATATCAGATCACACCCTAAACTATGATGATGATAGTTATAATAGTTAGTTAAGGGAATGAGATTTAAAGGTCCATTTAAGTTTAGTTACGGAATTGTTTTAGAAATATTAATGCAATCAGTATTATTTGCATTAGATTTTTTAGTTTTTTACATCAATCAACGCTATTCATAATATTTAAAAAAAAATACAAATAATATGCTTTTAAACCGAAGAATTACTTGGTCTTATTAGAATTGGTCTTATGAGAGCAGTGGTGGCCCAGTGGAATCGGCCTCGACTTACGAGTAGTAGGTCGTGGGTTCGAACCCAGTCTGGCGCATTATTTTGTGTAATTTATTTCAACACCACTTCTCTCAAAACGGTGAAGGAAAACATCGTGAGGAAACCGGCATGTCCTAGAACCAAAAATTCGAAGACATGTGACATCTACCAATCCGCACTGGGCCCGCGTGGTAGATTACGGCCCACTCCCTCTCACAGAGAGGAGGCCTGTGTCCCAGCAGTGGGAACATTTATAGGCTGATGGTGATGATGATTAGAAACCTATAGGGGGGGGGGGAGGCTGATATGGTGATGATGGTGAAATTGAAGGATTTTTATTAGCAGTGGCACCTCTTCAAAAACAAATACTTTTGCTGGTTTTAAATTCGTTTCTGGTCGTATAAGAGTTCATCGAACTTAGAATTTTTACCTAAGCCAAATAGTCTCAGACTGAGTAAATTCTGTTACAGTAAGGCATTGTTTAAGTTTCGTTCAATTAAAATAGTTTCACAAAGGATTTCCTAAGCCTTCTGTTATATCAAGAATAGTAAGCTCTACTATAGTAATGATTCTAAGATTCATGCACAATACTTACTTAAATACGTACCCCTCCTTGAAATCTTAAAACTATCTTTGATCGTGAGTGGTTTTAATCTATTAATTTGCAATCAGACTTTTTGACCATTTTCAGAACTATCAGTAATGAAAACAAGGCTCAAGTTTAAGAAATACCTATATACTTCCTAATATTATAACGCTGAAGAGTTTGTTTAATTGTTTGAACGCGATAATCTCAGGAACAACTGGTTCAAATTGAAAAATTCTTTTTATGTTGAATAGTCCATTTATCGAGGAAGGCTTGAGGCTATATAACATCACGCTGTGACCATAAGGAGCGGAGCAACGGAGGTGAAACCATGGGAAGCGGCTAGTTTTGTATATGTATTAAACATCTCTTGTACCTATCGTTATAACAGTTAACTGTAGGTACATAGAAACTCAAATGCTAGAAATCGAATTGAAACCGATAGGTTTACCAATGTTTGTTTCCCTTGTTCACTTTGGTTATACCAACATACGCCATTCGTGCTTTGGCAGCAAAATGAAACTCCTATCTACGGCGGAAACGTTTTCGGATAGTCGATACTACCTCTAGTAATTATCTATCTTGGTTTATGGTATACCAGTTTGCCAGTTTGACTTTGAATTGATTTCAAAATTAAAATGACAGCATTTATTTCAAGTAGGCCAGTTACAGGCACTTTCAAATTGACAAAAGACAAAAAAAAAAAACCTTTAAAAATAGTTACGGTGCTACAGTCCCAGTCACAAGACATAATAACTGTGAAAGTACCGTAGATGCCCATTCCAATGCGTAGATCTCCATTGAGAAGAACGGGCAAGAAACTCCATGGACAGTTGGACACTCTTTTTCAATCGCCAAAATTATTATAGAACCTTTGTTACATACATCATTCATTTTCAGATGGTACATTATGTGAGAACGATGTAGCAAGTTAAAAAGTGTCCATAGTAGGTACGTATAAATATAAAAAAGGCAATAGAGAAATAAAAAAAAAGTATTGGAAATGCCTGAGTATGCACACAGTGCTAGTGCCGATAGTAAATTGGATAATTATTAATAAACACATCTCATCATCACAGACAGTTTTATTTTAGAATGACAACACATCTTATAAACTAGTGTTCTATGTCATCATGTGACAGATTACCTTACGGCCAGCAAGGGCCTACAAGGAGTATCAACACCTTCAACACGCACCCTTAATCTGCCACATGCATACGCACCCTTAAGGTTACCAAGTGTACATGTCACACTTTAATCGCACCAGGTTACCCGTACCGGTCGTACCTAAACACGCATAAGCATATAAGCACCTTCGTGCACGAGTTTACATAAATATATAGCACTCGACTGTACACATCTTCACATTACAAGAAACCATCGAAGATAAACAAAATAGAGATTAAACCATTACAAAAACCTAAAACAATTCATTTCAAAAATTTAAGTTAAACCACGTTCACTATCCCCGCCCTCTTAATGGGTAATCTCGCTAAAGCTAACTTTATCTTGGGGCCTGACAGAGACTTTGTTAACATATCTGCCACCATTTCATGTGAAGGCACATACCTCACCTCAACCGCATCATTCGATATCGCTTCGCGAACAAAGTGGTACCTAATATCGATATGTTTCGTCCTATTATGGTTCATCTTGTTTCTCGCTATGTGATGTGCAGACTGGTTGTCATTATAAATGACTACAGGCTTATCACAAGTATCATTTGTTAAACTTTTTAACAAACTCCTTAAATAAATCGCTTCCTTTGAAGCTTGACTAAGACCTATGTACTCTGCCTCAGTTGAGGACAGAGCCACACATCGTTGCTTCCGACTCTCCCACGTTATTAAACTCTCGCTTAATTTAAACATTAGACCCGTAAAGGATTTCCTATCGTATGACCCACCCCAATCAGCGTCCACGTAGCCAAGAAGTTCTAATTTACCTGACTTTCGAAAGGCGAGCGCAAAATCAGATGTCCCTTTTAAATATCTAAGCACCCGTTTAGCACACTTATAATGAATTTCATTATAACACGAATTAAATTGTGATAGAACGCTAACGGCATGCGCAATATCAGGCCTACTATTTTGGGCTAAATAATTCAAACATCCTATGATATTTTGATATGGCAACCTACAATCAGACTCGGAAGCTTTTACCAATTTGATGCCGGTTTCCATGGGGGTAATGACTGGTTTACAGTCCGTCATTTCGAATTCCTTTAAAACATTAATAACATATTGTCCCTGATCAAGGTAAATGGTGTTTTCGTCTCTCTTAAGTCTCATGCCTAAAACATGTCTAGCACGACCTAGATCCTTGACCTTGAACTTTTTCAATAACCCGGTCTTCAATTTTTCTTTTTCATTTTCGTGTATACGACTATAAAAAATAAAGATATCATCAACGTAAATAACTACAACTATTCTATCCCTATCTCCTACTGACTTCTGGTATAAACAGGGCTCTATTTTCGATTGCGTGAAACCTAGACTAAGCATCTCTCGGTCAAGTTCATTAAACCAAGCATTCGATGCTTGCTTGAGACCATACAACGACCTATTTAATTTGCATACCTTCGTCTCTTGACCTTTGGTGATAGCACCTACAGGCTGCATCATATAAATGTCTTCCTTCAATTTACCATAAAGGAAAGCAGTCGTCACGTCCCACTGATCTATGTCCCAATCATATTCTACAGCTAATGAAAACAAAAGTCGCAAAGTCGAGCTCCTCACCACAGGGGAATAAGTTTCGTTATAGTCTATGCCACGTACCTGAGTAAATCCTTTCGCTACTAGCCTAGCTTTATACTTTGAGACTTTACCATCGCTATCTCGCTTAATCTTAAAGATCCACTTGCATTGAATCGGTTTCTTATCACGTGGTAAGTCAACTAGTGTCCACGTCTGGTTCTCCTTCAACGATTGCAGCTCATCGTTCATGGCCTTCTGCCACAACTCACGATCAGGTCTAGCTAGCGCCTTCTCTACAGTCGTCGGATCACCGTCAATTGCCGCGAGAGCATTGATGCACGTGTTTGTGTAGTTGACTGGCTTCCGTGCACGCAGGTTGTATCTCGGTTCTATATTAGTTTCAGTACTCGCTTCTTGAATCGTAGCGGATTCGGTACTTTCTGTATCTGCATCCTGAAAATCATCTTCGCTGTTTGAATGAACATCAGGAGAAACATCCAATATCGCAGGTTCAGTTCGTTCCTCTTCAATGAACATAGGAACAACTGCGTTCTTAGTCACATTCATACCATCACCAGGAAACACATTTTCCAAGAACTTCACATCCCTCGCAACTGTTATCTTGCCAGTCTGTGGGTGCATCAGTCGGTAACCTTTCGTAAGCTCACAATAACCAATAAAAATCAACGCTTCAGTCTTCATGTCGAGCTTTTGCCTTTTCTGCTTCGGTTTAAATGCAAACGCCAAACATCCGAAGATTTTTAAATGACTCAAGTTTACTTTCTTACCAGACCAAAGTTCTTCAGGTACTTTATTCGTGACAGCCTTTGTGGGGCTTCGATTCTTTAAGTAAACTACGGTACGTACCGCCTCAGCCCAAAACATCTTGCTTAAATTCGCCTCATAAAGCAACGTCCTTGCTTTCTCTATAATCGATCTGTTCGCCCTCTCAGCTACGCCATTTTGTTCAGGCGTATACGGTACAGTCGTTTGGTGCTTTATGCCAGCTGACTTGAACAATTTATCGAAGGCGTGGTTGCAAAATTCTGTACCATTATCAGATCTGAGGCATTTTATCGACTTACCAGTCTCTTTCTCCACTTCCGCCTTAAACTCACGGAATTTATTGAAAGTTTGACTTTTATTTCGTAAGAAATAAACATACGTCTTGCGCGTGTAATCGTCGATGAACAGCAACATGTATATGGAACCAGCAAATGATGGCTCTTCCATTGGACCGCAGATATCCGTGTGTACTATCTCTAGAATCTGTTCTGCTCGTGTGCCTTTGTTTTTGAATGGGCTTTTGCATGTCTTACCGTTTATGCATGGAACACATGGCTCAATATGTTGTTTACTGTTGAATTCCATACCAGTCACCAAATCTTTTAATATCAGCATGTAATTTTTACTTAAATGCGCCAATCTTCTGTGCCATAAATTTGACAGAAGTTCATTTGACAATGTCGCGTTGACGTAGTTTACGTTTTCATTCAACTTGAAAATTCCATCAACCTCATTGCAAGTCGCAACTATTTGGTCCGATTTATTCTTAATAGTGCAACCTCTTTTATCAAAATTAACCGCGAAATCTTTCTTTACGAGATCGCTCACTGATATTAAGTTCATAGACAGACGAGGAACGTGTAGAACATTTTTCAATGTAAAATCTAAATTTTCGCTTACTTTTGGTACAGCATTTCCTCTTCCTTCAACTGATATTTCTTCTCCATTGGCCACTTTAATTTTCAAGTTACTCTTTACTTTCTGAAAGTTATATAACTTTTTCGCATCGTAAGTCATGTGGTTTGAGCAACCACTATCTACATACCAACCAGTTTTGTTTGTGGTATTCTTCTCTCCCGTACTCAGGCACACACCGGCATTCAGCTTCTTACATTCAGCCGCCTTGTGTCCTTCTTTGTGGCATTTAAAACATTTGCGCACTGGTTTCCGAGCATTGTTTTTTGGTGCCTTTTTTTGTTCTGAAACAAAGGCTTGCTCACCAGTTCCAGCTCTACCTTCAGCTTGTCGATTAGCTTCCTGAAGCAGTTTGGTTTTGATCTGCTCTAAGCTAATCTCCTTCCCACTATTGTCCACTGCCATTATCATCGGGTTGTAGTCTGATGTTAATCCGGAAAGTAAAATGGAAATGATCCAGTCATCTGAGACTTTTGCGTCTATTGCAGCCAATTGTTGTGCTATGGATATTACTTTTGAAACGTATTTCTCCATACATGAAAAGTTTTCCAACTTACATGTCGACGGGTAAAAGGCAAAAGGGGTCAAGCACCACAGATCATATTGTTCAGGAGAATAAATAGAAAGTTTTAATAAAAAATATCTCTATAATGCTTTATTGAATCACATCACAATCTTCAGAAAAGTTTACTAAAATACAATGTTCTTTAATAATTTTACATCAAAATAAGCCTGAGATCAATAGTTTCAAAGATAGATGTCGTTTGACTCCAGGTTTTTACCATGTTTATCGCATTTGCGAGGGGTCAAGTAACAATATTTAATGTTGGAATATTTAGATTTTGGCCTAAGCTTCATGTTAATAAAGTAATATTTTATTTTATTTGGCACAACAGATCATAGAACTAATTCAGATTTTGGCTTAAGCTACCATAATCTTAATAAGTATTATTTTATATTTGGCACAGCAGGTAGGTAATAGAATTATGAATTATTTATTAAACTAAAACAATACAAGAAACAAGACTGGGCTCCAAAAAACAGCAATTACCTAACTGTTAGTACATACAACAGCATGTTATCACATTATTTGAGTAAATAAACCACAATAATTTGGTATACAAATAATAAATTTGTTACAATGTAAATATACTTATAAAAAAAAAATTAAAGAAAAACAAAAAACCCGACTGCATAAAAACTAATTTTGAAAAATACGTGAAAAAATTAACTTAAATTAAAACTAAAAAGAAAGAAACAAGCCCAACAGAACAGCAGGAAGAAGCAGAACAGAACGACTCACAGTCGGGGCCCATACAAATTTTACAATCAAATCTTCCCAAGGGGGGACTGTGAGTCGTTCTGTTCTGCTTCTTCCTGCTGTTCTGTTGGGCTTGTTTCTTTCTTTTTAGTTTTAATTTAAGTTAATTTTTTCACGTATTTTTCAAAATTAGTTTTTATGCAGTCGGGTTTTTGTTTTTCTTTAAATTATTTTTTTTTTATTTTATACTTTTTAGTTACGATTCATTGTTCACTGGTTTTTTTGTTTGTATATCGTTTATACTTGAAATAAAAACTTAAATCAATAAGTAAGAAAATTAGCGAGAATGATTATTTTGTTAAACAACTTTAAATCGTTATATATCCTAAACTATTACTTAAAATGAAAAATGATAAAAGAAACCTAAAGATGATTTTAAAATACCTATTCAACGACACCCCACTTGACATAGTTCATCGACTTTTATTTTTTTCATTTTGACAATATGGCGTCTGGTTGTCGCTGTGGTGAATTTTGATTACTGTCATGTCTTTAGTGACACTCGCAAGGTTAAGACGAATCGATTGACGTAAGAATTATCAAAATCGGCCTACGCGTTTGGTCTCTAGAACGCCACATAGAAACAAACATACATACATACATACATACATACATACATAGACTGATTAACACATTACCCTCCTTTGCGTCGCGCAGTCAGGTAAAAAAAAAGTAGCAGGGGTTGTTATTTTATCGATGCCGAACCCGAAATTGTAATTAATTATTTTTTGTCTGTGTGTCTGTTTGTCTGTTTGTCTGTGTGTTTGTGCACGTTAATCTTCGGAACTACTGGACGGATTTGAATGATTTTTTGTTGTATAGGTATTAAGTCCAATTAACATATAGGCTATAATTTATCTTGGAAACTTGAACACCTGATGCAGAACCGCAACAGAACTGCTAAACTATAAGAGATACAAAAATGGTGCCATTTCTGCTGAGAGAATAAATTTGAAGATCTGGAACACCTGGTGTGGAACTCCAAGAGCCCAGCTTAACTATCACTACATAGTATAAAGCAAAGTCGCTTCCCGCTTCCTGTCCCCCTGTGTGCTTACATCTTTAAAACTACGCAACAGTTTTTGATGCGGTTTTTTTTAAAGATAGAGTGGTTCAAGAGGAAGGTTTTAATGTATAATACATGCATAATATCGTAGAGAAACTCTTATAATTTTAGAGGTTTTGTAAGGTCGTAAATAAACTATTTTTTGCGCTTAAATTGCAAACGCTGGCTGAACCCTACGAGATAGATCAAACTGATGTACCACAGTATTATACACCTTAATAAGGTCTACAATAAAGTCCGCGATGGTATATGTCTATCTCTTAGGGATAACCCACAATAACTATTTTTGTCGACGTTTAACGGTCTGATGGGCATTTCCTGTTGACTTATAAAAATCGAAGATCAGAAACATCTGATGTGGAAATCAAAGCTATCGCTAATTTCACTATACGGGATGAATTTTTTAACTGGGCGTGGATGGCTATTTCCGAAACTATGAGGAATATCAAAAAACGATGAAAGGAGTCTCGAGGCCGATTCTGATGAAAACAAAATCGGCCTCGAGACTCCTTTCAACGTTTTTTGATATTCCTCATAGTTTCGGAAATAGCCATCCACGCTCAGTTGAACAATTCACCCTGTATAATTAATTATAAAATAACATAAACTGGGAGTACCTCCACGCGGTGAAGGCGGTAAGACTTTAGGACTGATTTTCGATGACGATGGTATATCATTAAAAATCTGACTCTACTGGCCAGATCCCATTTATTATTTAGGTACCCGGGCTCTATTGGACATCAGACGTTTCAGATCTTCGATTTTGACGACTCCGTTGTCGCTGGCATAAGCAACAGGATCCGCGTACGAAGTCGCGCGCAGAAGCTAGTTCTTAATAAAATAAAAAATCAACAATTATTCGGTCTAAAATACGTCTCAATTTCACGTTTTCGGGAGTTGCAGACATGTTTTATATAAAATGTTAATCTGTGTTAAAAACTGCGATCGCGTTTCAAACACGCGTGAACTTGCTTTCACGCACACAAAACATACACCCACTTGCAACAGCGCTGGCGCGCGTACTGAGTGAATCAAATGCAACGTAATGAAAATAAAATTATTTAAGAAAGGGGCCAAGCGCCAATTATGTTTAGTTGACAATCTTTACTATATTGGTGTAAGCGACGTTATAGTATTTCATTTTCTTATCAATAGTGTTAAGTGAAAAAATATTACTAAACAAATAAAAGGAATATGGATACAAACGACATATTTATTTCTAATATTGTTTTCAAAATTATGCCAAATGACAAGGCGATACAAAAATGTAATATACAAAATGGTCCTTCAACCAAGCAAGGTAAAGTCGGTGTCGCTTGAGCACTTTTGGTAAGTATCGATTTGGCAATTCAGTACAAATAATTCTTTGGTGCAAGTGACTTTTTTTCTTGCTAGAAAAACGATACTATGACCATTCGAAAGAGAAAAAATAGTGGAGTTGGGGTCAATAAAAAAGTTAAGATCGCAAAATGTGGCGCTTGACCCCTTTTGCCTTTTTACAGTCGATGTCCATAATTGACGCTGCAGTGATATACGTCTACCCCAGCCTTTATCTTCGTATGCTACGCACAGACTGTGCCATACCTCATGCGCGGTCTTTGCGTTATAGACATGCGCAAAACATGAAGGCTCCAACAGCAGACAAATGGTAGTACGCGCCTTTCGATCACTATCTTTGAGTGCTGCACTGACTTCTTTGGCTTCTACAGCCTCCCACCAGTTTTTACATTCCAAGTAGTTTTGAACTTGGATTTTCCAAACCTCGAAACCAGATGCACCCTCAAGCCTTTTTATTCCACAAATGGAACCTGACTACAAGTTCTGGTCGTCTGACATCATCGAAAAAATTTCTTGCGTATTTACCAAATCTTCACAATTTACGATATCAGGCACTTATGGTAGTCCTGGGCCCATAACCTATTGGAAATGCCTGAGTATGCACACAGTGCTAGTGCCGATAGTAAATTGGATAATTATTAATAAACACATCTCATCATCACAGACAGTTTTATTTTAGAATGACAACACATCTTATAAACTAGTGTTCTATGTCATCATGTGACAGATTACCTTACGGCCAGCAAGGGCCTACAAGGAGTATCAACACCTTCAACAAAAAGTAACCGCCTTGAAAAACAACCACAAACAAGCATAGATTAGGGATATATACTACTCAAAACAAAATAAGGGCCACCTGGTTTTTATTGATTTATTAAATAATGTTTAAATATTACTAGTTACAATGACTGAATCTGATTAATATTAATGGTTTTAGATGGAAATACACAAAAATTAAACATGTATTCCAATAAATCGTTAAAATAAACCAAATTGAATGAAAAGTGAAGAATTGCAGGAATGTATCAAGTTACATAAAACATAAAAAAATCGAAAAAAAATACGTCTTTAATGTTCCAAAGTGTTCTTTTAAGCTTCTCTTTTAACTCTGTTCTCTCTGTTCTGCTCATTTTATGGGAGGTGGAATGGTCTGGATTAAATACCGAACATTTTCTTTTGGGATACTCTACCAGCAAGTTTTTAGACATTTTATGAGATCCAGCTGCGTGTTGATGGGAATTTTACTTTCTTTTTCACTCTTCTTTAACTCATCTCTTAAATGCTTAATAGAACTCAGGTAAAAATCCTGGGTGTCCACTGTAACATCGTAATTCGAGCGTAAGGGAATGTGTGCACTGTTAGTCGCGTCGTGTTCGCTCGAGCATTATCCTGCTTCAAGAAGAACTCAGGTATTCCTTGCTGTCCGAATGGGATAATGTGGAGTTGCATCACAAATTCTACGCAATTTTGAGGAGTTACAGCACCCTCGTTAAGAAGTGCGAGCTTAGTTTTGCGTGATAGAGATAACCGCCCCAGAGCATAACTCAGAACTCGCCAGAACAGTCTGTTTTAAGAGTTCAAGGATCTGAAACCAGTTGTTTAGATCTTCTCTACACTCTTATGAATCAGTTCTTATTGAAAAAAAATAACCCACCAGTCATCAATAAAAAACAATGAAGCCCAGTCAAAACAGTTTAATAAATTTTCTCCTTCGCAAATGTTTCACGATTTGCACCATACGCTGCAGTTAACTGGAGGCGAACGAAGCATCATCTTGAGTATTGTTAGTCTTTATGGAGTCGATTCAGAATAGTTAGTCAATTATAGGGGTGCCTGTAGCTCGACGCAATGGAGTTTGTACGGTCCGCGCAGTAGATTTTCGCTCTATTTGCGCGGTTAAACAAACTTAATGGTCTTCTTGAGCTTTACTTACTTACTTTCTTCCTTGACCACGGCGTCTGGCGATATTACCCGTCTTTTAAGACCAGTTTCAAGCATTTTAAACCACTCGTTGGGAATATTCCACCATTAAACCTACCTCTTCTGGCTACGGGCCCCCTGGATTAAGGTGACACCCCAAGTGGCTGTTTTTGCGTCCATATGTCTCCGAATACATGACATTATGAGATTGAAAGATCATTTAAGCCTGCTTGCTGTATTAGTCGAAGAAAACTCCGTTAGAAGTTTGAAAATTAAAAAACACCATACCGTAAATTCTAAGTAATTTCAAATATCGAATTAAAAAAAAGTTATGAATTTCCAATTATGCCGTAGAAACAATATTAATACTTGAAAGAAACCATAACAAGATATTTAGTATTTATTATGTACCCAGAATAAGAGCAATACTTGTTTAAAGTGCAATTTAAAAAGTGGCCCTTATTTTGTTTTGACGAGTATAATTATATTGAGATTAGTAAGTAATATACACAAACAATAAAAATAACTTTGTTTTTCATAGTGTTTGTATGAATGGCAAAGTTATATTTACGGTTTTTGAAAATGTACTATATCTCAAAAACTGCTAACTATATCTCATCCAAATCAATTTTCGTTGGAAGTTTTTGTTGAGGTCTACATTACATATTTTTTTTAGTTTTATCATTCTCTTATTTTAGAAGTTACAGTATTTTTTTTTTCTAAACTGAACAGTATGCACGAGAGACACTTCCAAAGTGGTAAAATGTGTGTCCCCCCCACACACATTTTACCACTTTGGAAGTGTCCCTCGTGCAAACTGTTCAGTTTAGAAAAAAATATATTAGTAACCTCAATATATTTTTTTAAGACCTATCCATAGATACCCCACACGTATGGGTTTCGTGAAAAAAAATTTTTGAGTTTCAATTCTAAGTATGGGGGGCACCCCCAAAATTTGTTTCATTTTTGATTTGTCGATGTGCGGGCCTATAAAATTTGAGGGTTGCCCTCGATTTCCCTGAGATTCCATCATCAGATCCTGACCTGATGGTTATGGGACCACTAGGAAAGTATACCCTTTCAAACAAAAGATTTTTTTTCCAAATCGGTCCAGGCGTCTTCGAGAAATCGGGGAATATACATAAAAAAAAAAGATTCCGACGAATTGAGAACCTCCTCTTTTTTTGAAGTCGGAATAAATTAATAATTAAAATAAACCGTGGCCGCTAAGAGATGACCAGTCTCAACTGATAGCGCCCGTTCACGGACATGACGCATGATATCAGCACCATTCAGCTCAACTATTTTGAAGGGAACTGAACGATTCGACACACGCGCCACCGCCAGGGTACATTCAAGTAAAAAAAAAAAGATGTAGGTATCTGGTGAATGATATTCATGCAGATAATAATGTATAACAGTCATGCAACAAATTATCTCTGTTGGTCTCAGAATTATCTATACGAGAATAATCGTACCCTTTTTGGGTCATTCACGTTCATCGATCTATATTAGCATCAGATTCCATTACTACGCATCTGACCTTTCTGGACCTTACCAATAAAGTCAGCTAGAATAGATAAAATAGACTTCTTCCAGAACGTCTCATAGACGCCTTTCATCCATCCTCTCATCGTGATATTATAAAACACCATTGATGTATATAACGAATATTCAAATATGTATTGCCGACAAATCGATCGCCCTTGAAAGTCTAAACAGTGTTTATCTTCGATAAAGCGAGCAATTTCGCCTCCACAGATTAAATATCAAGCCATTACGTTTAATTAACGTTCATTGAACCATCACTAATTGCGAGAAGCGAGTCGAGTGTGATATTGTTGATCTCGTTGCTATGGTAACGGCGGTGACAAAAATAATTGTTTTTGAAAGTTCATTTGTTTTTGGGTGCATTCAAGCGTGGTACGGTCATAATTAAGCGCGGGTCGATGGCACGGCAAGTACCACGCGCGCCTCAAAGAGCTGGGCCTAAGCCTGCCCGTGTCGCGGGACTCGTCAGGTAACCGTGGCTCCGGAACGTAAAGGCCTATTTAACGACACCGTGGATTTTGGTCAGTACAAGTCTGACAGTCCCTCCCGTCCTGCCCTGGGTGGGAGGACTCATTTGATGATTTTATCACGTAAAAAAGGTCATAATAAAATCACCGGGGAAGTAGAAAAGGACAAGGATATAAATTGAACTTTTGGTGAGGTTTTACAGAAAGGTCAGCGGTGTTACTCCCGAAACTGATTCGATTCTGATTTTGTTTCCATTCCATTCGAATTTCGAGATGGCGCTAGACGACTTGTATAGCTCTGTCTCTTTCCCACATCCAAAACAGGATCGCGTTAAGAGCTCGTGGTAAGGCCCCTGGTGCGTAATACTCGCTAGGGGCATGTGTGTATGACAAGATGTATGAACATAAGTCATCATAATCATCATTTCAGCCTATGCCTCTTTCAGGGAGCGCCACAACGCGCGATCTCCCGCATTTTTCATCCAGCCACTGCCAGCTACCTTCTTCAGGTCATCGGTCCATCTTGTCGGGAGGTGTTCAACCCTACGTTTACCTACACGCGGTCTCTATTCGAGACACTTCCTACTCCACCTTTCGTCGCTTCTGCGGCAGACATGAACATAAGTACGAGGCGAAAATGGCATATAAGGCGACTTTATTTCGCTCAGGCTCAGAATGTCCCTTTCCGAAAATGTCCCTTAGTTTCCCTTTGCTATGATTACCAAAAGGTGTTTTGTAGTTTAACCGCACCACCATCTAAAAACGGCGAGAGTTTGTATAATTATGTTTATGAATGTACTAACTTTAAATTTCATTATTCATAATCTGGTAACTTAATTAAAATACAACTGAATCTTTTTTTTTAGTTTGTATTATGTATTTGATGTTTACATTATTCTATGATATTTAGTAATTTAATTAAACCACGATTCCGATTTCCGACTGTGTGTAAGTACCTAAGAAATGGTTTCAAAAGTTACGCATATTTTCTGTTAACTTTTCTCTTAAGTATTAATTTAAAAAATTACCTTCAGCATCAGCCTATAACAGGCTCCTGGTGGACACAGGCCTCTCCAATCGCACGCCATTTTACTCGATCACCGGCTACTCTCGTTCAACTATTACCGGCCACCTTGTGAAGGTCGTCGCCCCACCTTGCCTCAGGGCGTCCCACCTTTTTTTACGTGGTAGAATCATCAAATGAGTTCCCCCACCCAGGGCAGAGTGGGAGGAACTGTCAGACTCGTACTGACTAAAATTCACGGTGTTCTTCAGGAGTCGCGGTATACGTGTACCCCGCGACCCCGGCAGGCTTTGGCCCTCTAAAGGGGGGCCCCGTCATTGTTTCACACTCTTTGAGGCGGAGGGGGGATGGTCAAATTTCGTCTATTTTCTTGAATAACTTGGAAACTATTTATTTTAAAATTACAAAAAAAAAAAAAATTTAAGATTGTCTCAACAAGACGTTTCATTTGATATGTCACACAATGCAGTTTTCAAAACTTTTTTTTTCATTTTCCCCTTCCCCCCCAAAAATTACATAGATTTCATCTATTCACGTCACACCTCTGTGCTGATATATGTACCAACTGATATGTGTACCAAATTTCAACTCAATCGGTCTAGTAGATTCGGAGATAATTGACTGTAAGCGACAGACAGACGGACACACGAGTGATCCTATAAGGGTTCCGTTTTTGTATTCGGACGTACGGAACCCTAAAAACTGATATCTTATTTTAATAAAGCGAGTTTAAAACTAAATAGTTAAACTCGTTTAATCCAAGAGACGGTGGATCCATTTCAAAGTCACTTTCTGTCAAGCTGAAAGCTTCATAAATCCAGCAGACTTTGAAATTCCTCACTTTTCTCGCCTTTGTAACCTAATGAATTTTTAACTCTATCACTTAACTACTATAAAATTTTCTTACTTAGTTTTAGTGAATGGTTTTCCGTTCGTGACCGATTTGATATACAATTTTAAGCTAGAAAATCTAGGTATATTTTTTGTGGATATTTCTACGAACGCGGTGGATTTTTTTTAATTCTGTTGAAATTCCAATATTGAATTCATGAATAACAATAATTCTTCGAATCAAAACGAATTCATCCTTAGAATTTTCTTCAGAGGTTCTCTGAGAAATTTACGCGCATTTCGAGAATAATAAATAAATCTAATGTTTTATTCAAATGTTAGTCACCATTTCGTCATGAAACGATTAAAATGTGTTTGTTACTTCAAAAATAATTTGTTTTGAATTGCATTCTAATATTTTGTATATTTTTAATCACAAACAATGTGGTTTTACGAAGTCTCTTATCGTAGGCTGAAAACATAATATAATAAAATCTAGGTGGCATTTTTCGCGACAAACTACAAATAGTTGCGCTCAAAGAATTTGGTAAAAATGCCAGCCATGCTAAGCCGACTGTGAATTCCCGTCTGAGCATTGCCTGTTCAGGTAAACCAGGAATTTGAACACTATGTACAAATGTTTCATGCAAATGTTAGATGTAAATCTGAAAACATAAAGTTTATTATTGTGTGAAAGCGCATTTTATGTCTAGAGTCTGAAACGTGGCGTTAACTTGTCGCTAAGCATTCGGTAATGGACTAGCGTAGTTAGCTTTTTATTACACCGTGAAAACGCACCTTAAATTTTATTGCGAAAAAGCTATAACGATTATTAGATTTCAAAGAATCCATTTTGTTGTAACGTTATTAATGTTATGTATTCAATTATTATTTAAAAAAAAATCTCGGTGATTACTGACTACATTCGGTTCACCTCGTGAACAATTTACTTAAAAAACTGGTTGAAAGTCTTAAAATTAATTTAAATGCTCTACAAATTTGCCTTGTGCACCAATTATGTATACGGTAGCATTAAATCCGCCTTTTGCAAAGTTTAATAACAATTTTGAAGTTTTTTTAGAAGAATTAATTTACAATTCTTCTCATAAATTTAAAGATTGTGAGTTTTTTTAACTATAAATGAGTAGTTCCTAGTCATTGCCTGAATGCTGAAGATAGTGAGGGATCGAGGATATGAACATTGAGAGTCTGTCAAGTTATGCGAGCTTTTGCTAAATGACTCATTTGATGTTAGAGGGATTTTTTACTTTTATTTTTCCCACATATTTATTTGCCAGAATATATAAGGTGCTATATTATTATCTGCCACCACTTTAATGGGGGGTAGTATAGTGTTTAATGATTACAATAGTGAAGAAATTTCGTACCTTGGAACAGCTGATTTAATTTGAGAAAATCATCATCATCATCATCATCATCAGCCGGAAAACGTCCACTGCTGAACATAGGCCTCCCCCTTAGACCGCCACGCCGAACGACAATTCGCCACTTGCATCCATCGGTTGCCCGCGACCCTCACGATGTCGTCGGTCCACCTAGTGGGAGGCCTACCTACGCTGCGAGAAAATAAACAAGTTAAATTAACATTGGCTCTATTCTGCATAACGAGGTTCACAAATTACGCGCGATGTGTCGCGGGGCGGCGCGGCGCGCAGCGGTATCGTTTGATAAGTATGGCAACAGTGTATGAAAGGCGCGCCGGCGTTTTGCGAAATGATTTCAATGAATTCAGTGTGGAGCGGCAGCAGCTTAAAGCCTCCTGCAGACACACGCGATTAATCGCGCTGCGACAACGAGCCAAGCTAATTTCCACTCTAAAAATACTGCGAATGGACCGCGACATGTCGCCCCGCGCGATTAATCGCGTGTGTCTGCAGGAGGCTTAAGTCTATTGGATGGTTTTATACTAATAAATCCAGTCAAATTTATACGTAATTATTTTTGTATGAAAAAAAAATATGACAAATAATCAATTATTTATCTTTAGTGTTGTAATCTATTCACGCAATACGATCTCCCATTAAAGCGGTGGCAGATAATAATATAGCACCTTATAGAAACAGTTACATGGTAAATTAAGATAAAAGTCTATATAATTACTGTCATTTTTTTACGTGGTAAAATTATCGAATGAGTCCGGGCAGGACGGAAGGGACTGTCAGACTTGTACTGACTGAACACCAAGGTATCCTTCAATAGCCCTTTACGTTCCGGAGCCACGGTTACCTGATAGTCCCGCGACCCCGGCAGGCACTGACATGCATCATGGAGTTTACAAAAATTAAGGGTTTATTTACTTGACAGGCACAAACTAGTAAAATATGTATGTCATAAAACCTGGCGAGGTATCGCCATCACCATTACCGAATCAATTTGTGTCAACAACGAGTGAAGACTGCAACTCATGGTCTGTCTGTAATTTCCCTCAGGACCAGTCTGGTTCGTGGTCCCACATAATTATTTAGGGTAATAGCATATTCGTATTGCCCCACTTTTGTTTGTAATTTGTTTGTGTTGTAACCGTATTTTGTCGACTCGTGTAGTCAGGTTGAGAATTTTAATTTTGTAGTACACGATTTTTAATCTGAATTTTATATAAAAAACTCTACCAACTTTAGTTGAAATGGTTTTTAGTTAACTTCTAGAGATATTAATGTATCAAAATGAAGACAAGACGTTTATTAATATTTTTATTTTACATTAAAAAAATTAAGATTAAAATTAAATAATGACGCGAAACCGCTTTAAAATTGAAAACACTTGTTTTCCACAAAATATTTACTCAATGCCAATTTTATTTACGTCTATGAGGAATATTGATTGTGATTTTTTTGCCATGAAGACCTAAATGCTAAACGATACGTCTATTTTCGATTAATAAATCTGAGTATTTACGTTATATTTACATAACACACTCGTGTTAAAGCCTCAGTTTATAAATTGTTAATTAGAGCCCTGCGTCATAAATACACACATCAAAAGTGTCTAGGGATCAACATATATTTTTGCAATAACTTTTCTCCTGATTGATATTAATTAAAATTTTCTTTAAGGATTCATCAAATAAAGTGTTTTCGTTTGTCACAGTAACGATAAACCAAGTCACCTTTGCATTAATAAAGAAATTTGCCATTTTCCTAATAAAGGGATTTTTGACATTTGAACCACTAACACAAAAGTTCGAAAAAAAGACTGAAATAACAGTTTTCTTTAAAATTTTATTGGGTAACTTAAACAATTAATAATCCGTGTTTCTACCGCGAACACTAACAACACAAGAACATCGGTTTGGCATACTCAAAATGAGTTCATCCAAATCACGCTGTGGAATGGCCGCCCATGTTCGTTGCAACAGCAAAAAAAGGTCTTCTTGCGACTGGATACCCTCCATATTCGGCAGAGCTCTTCTCTGTAGCATATCCCATGCATGCTCAATCGGATTCAAGTCTGGCGACTGAGCAGGCCAGGGCAGGACATTGATGTTAGCTGCGGCGAGAGTCTGTCTTACAACTCTTGCGGTGTGCGGTCGTGCATTATCATGCATTAACTGAAATAAGGGACCGATTTGCACTTGTAGAGGAACGATGACGTCTGATACAATCGTCTCAGCATAAATTTGAGCGTTGAGGTTGCCTCTGATCCAAATCAACTCAGTTCTTCCGCCGATCCAAATACCCGCCCATACCATGATGGTTCCACTACTATAAGGATGGACTTCCTGGCAGGATTTTAATCGCTGTTGGCGTCCAGGGGTTCTCCAGTGTCGTATACGTCTTGTATCCGGTCTCATACCGAAACGAGACTCATCAGAAAAGCACACGAAACGCCATTGTTCTTCTGCCCAATTTCTGTGTTCAAGAGCCCATTGATATCGAATCCTACGATTGTGCATTGCTATAGGTGGTACCCGTAGCGGTCTTCGGGAATGAAGGTTCACTTCATGCAAGCGGTTTCTGACTGTTTGGTCGCTAATTAAGTTCCCTGAAGAGTGATGAAGCCTCACGGCTAACATCATGGCGGTTACTGTTGGAGCTCTTCGAGTTAAGATTTGAATGTATCGGTCTTGTCTCCGTGTGGTGCAGCGATACCGTCCTCCATGGCGCTCAGCCACGGTACCAGTGCTTCGGTAACGTGTCCAAAGTCGACTGATAACACTCTGACTTGTATTCAGAGCTAAACCCACAGTACGTTGCCGGGAACCAGCTTCTATCATTCCCACGGCTCTGAGCATTTCTTCCCTGCTTAAATGACGTCGCCGCTCCATAATAACGTTGGTTTTAATCAGTAGTAGGGAAACAGTAGCACTAATAATGTCTTCAATGCGTTGTATGTTTTTATAGGGAAAATATTGACAGCTGATTTTCATCTTTTACTCGAATTTGATTCACAGTTCCTGATTCAAATTATGAAATGCACCAAAAAGGATCCATATAAATTTATAAAATCATAAATTTATTACAAAGCCACATCTCAATCTCAAGAAATCCGCATAAAAATGCTTGATCCCTAGACACTTTTGATGTGTGTATTATACATACGTGCATAGGTACGTGAAACAATAACTATTATGATTAGTTTAGTGGCTTCTAGAAAGCTCTACTGATTAAAGCTAAGATTATTTGCGTGTAGATTAAACTATTAGTTTAGTCTATTATGATACTAAACACATTATTAGCATAATAGAATAGATCGATGTCTGACCAATTAGTGAAAATACTACGCTATCCATTCAACGAAAACTGATTTAATTAAAATCGTTTTTGAAACTGATTATTGATGAGTGATGACTTAAACAACACTCAGTTAGAATTTAGTTAACTGTTTTTTTATGGGTGGTGATTTGAGGATGTTTAAAGCCTCCTGCAGACACACGCGATTAATCGCGCGGTGCGACATGTCGCGGTCCATTCGCAGTATTTTTAGAGTGGAAATTAGCTTGGCTCGTTGTCGCAGCGCGATTAATCGCGTGTGTCTGCAGAAGGCTTAACATCTGTTTGAAAACTATAACATTGTTTGACTATTTCATAACACATATTATTTAAATTCTATTTTAAAGATTGGTTTCTTCTTTCCTATACGTATAAAAAGATATCATAGGCATGACTGACATTCTTTTATTTTAAAATCAGCGTAGAAACAGTCATCAGTCTATCAGTTTTTCCAAGTAAAAGAAAATATATTTGCTTTGCTTCCTAAAGCTAATAAAACATAGATAGAAAAATGTTCATAATTGTGCATAATATAATTATTTCTGGAGCGGTTTGAACATTAAAAACACTTTCCTATAAACCTGGGATTTTGATTATGTCCATTTGTACGTAGGGACCGTCGTCGTCGTGCAGGTCGAACTGTGTATGTATGTATGCATATTAACTTTATACGAACTGTAATGGTTTATTTTTGGAAGAAGTACGATTGAGCTAGGCATGAGCTTTGTCCAACTTAACTCTATAAATGAACCTAGATCCATACTAGACGCGTAGCGTTCACCGACATAATATGTGAACCTACCTTAACGTGAAAACTAATTGTAAATTCATGTTGCTCAATCTTGCTCAGTTCATAAAGCGAAGTCACTTCAGGTTAACTCGAATCTCCAAGATTCACGAAGAGTTTTGCTCCAGTTGGGATAGCATTCTTAATGACCTTATTACGATGTCGTTTTATAGACATTGAGTGATGAAGACCTTGTCTTGCTTATAATTTAAGTATACTCTTTTGCATAATGTTTAAACGCAGAAGTTTCGGATCGCTCTTACACGTGCTGTGAAAATTTGATTTCGAATTTGCTTACATACGTAGGTATTTGAGAAAGAGACAGTGTGCGCTAGTGAATGAAATGTGTGTACACAAGGGTCCTTGAAATAAATAGTCAACTGAATCATAATATAATTCAAGCGTGACTATTCGCTACTTATAATTATGATTGGTCCTCATCAACGTTTGGAAAGGAAGGATAGACGGCTGTTGTAACGGACTCATTTGATGAATTTACCACTAAAAAATTAATTAAAAAAAAAGAAAAACTTATGCTTATGCCGCGAATATTTAACGGAATATCATTTATTTAAAATGTTTGTGGAGCACTATTGTATTAAAGAAAAATAAATTAAAATTAAGATATAAGTGGGTCATTATATACAGGATTTCCAGGTCTCACTTCCAAACTGGGTCAAAATTTTCAACAGGTTATGGGCCCAGCACGCTTCCACTACGCCACTCTGCATTTGTTGTAAGAAAATTTTATAAATAGGTTTCATTGTGAAAACCTCCTTTTATAGCTGGCCGTTTAGAATCAGTAAGAAAAAGTAAATTGTCTTTATGACGGATGTTTTTATGATTGCCGAAGTCTCCCGAACTGAAACGACGTTAGATGTTGCGGGGTGTTAGGTTATTTTCATTAGGTTTTTTTGTTAGGGAATTTCTTGATTCGGTCGCCGCGCTCAGAGCCCGCGGTAAAAGCTATGCAATAGCTAAAAAGATTCACACACAATACAAATCCATCTTTAGCCATAACAGATACATTATCTACCAAATAGCAAGAAAGACGAAGATATACATTTTCACATTATACTTATCCGTGTTTGTGATCTTGAGTTAGGTTTACTCGCCTTTCGTGACGTATTTCTTGAGACGCATCATCACTTTATACATTTGCTAATCTGGTTTAATCTTAAACGGTTTTCTTGACGACTTCATATTTGCGTTTTTTGGGATCTAGGGAGCTTATTTATTATTATCATTGCCATCAATCGGGTGTATATTACAAATAATTTTCTTGAACAAAACATCATTATCGTGCTTACAGTCCTCAAAGTGTAGACTGTTGACTCCACGGTGGTTGCTGAGAGGTGTCCTTATGGAAAAATCCAATAGATTTAAAATCTATTGGATTTTTCTCGATCTCATGCTTAGCAGTTGCGCTTGATATTCCTAGCTCCTATCCATCCCAAAAAGTCATCGAATACCTACTGTGGCCTTAATTACAGTTACTTAGCTAGCATCAGGATCGTCAGTCACTACATAGTGATTAATTATTTCTTTTCTGTTTTCATTCGACTACATCAAAGCCTAAAATAAGGGTTATGATTTTAACTGTGCTACACGTGTGCCTTTGTCTGTATTTTTCTTTGAATATGGAGTAAAGGGTTTAACGCCTACAAGCAAGATTAAACGCACTAGTGCAAGATGGAAAGGATTTAGGACTGTGTTACCATTTTTTTTGCGTGGTAAAATTTTCAAATGAGTCCTCCAACCCCGGGCAGGGCGGAAGGGACTGTCAGACTCGTACTGACTAAAATCCACGGTGTCCTTCAATAGCCCGGTCCTTTGTGTTCCGGGGTCACGGTAATGAGATAAGTCCCGCGACCCCGGCAGGCTTTGGCCCTCTAGAGGGGGGCCCCGTCATCATGCTGACACTCTTTGAGGCGCGCGTGGAACACAACGCGCCGTCGACCCGGGCATGGTCCATGGTTGGGTGGCGAGTTGCCCTTTACTCGCCGCCCGCATGCCCGCGCCTGCGGTGGCCGGAGATCGTCTGCCGACGTCCGATGCCGTGGGCGTCTACCACTGCGGCTGGGGTGGAGGGAGGACGCTGTACTCTCCCTCACGCGGCCCGCCTCCTCCTTCACGAGCATGACTGCTTCGCAGAAGGAGGCGACCGCTTCCCACTCCGTCTCGCCCCGCAGCATGGCCTCGACCAATGCCGGGCGCGAGAGGTACTGTGTTACCATTTAGTGAAAAGATACAGTCATAATTTAAATAGTTTTCTTTACTTCGTATTCGACACTATTAATATAATAAACAGTTTAACATGTCTCATATATTGCTTTCGTGCACGGTTATTACGCAATAAATTAAAGGAACACGTTATAAGGCAATAAATTATAAGAAAATTGGCGCGAATTCTCCGAGGCGCCTCGATGCAAACTTGTCGCGATTCGCAACGAGCTTTTAAGTATGAAAATATTCAGTATGTAGAAACTTGGTCGAGCACTTGTAGGATATTCTTGGAAATGCTGTACTTGAGAAAACTGAATGAACATTTCTGTTAATATTTTAGTTACTACGTTATAAAGGTCCCTTTTGCATGAATGTTAAGGTTTTACCATAGGTATAAGTATTATTTTTTTAAAACTTTAATCATTACTTTAATATTACCTCTTTTTTAACCGACTTCAAAAAAAGGAGGAGGTTCTCAATTCGTTGGAATCTTTTTTTTTTTTATGTAGGTATGGTTCCCGATTTATCGAAGACGCCTGGACCGATTTGGAAAATTTTTCTTTTGTTTGAAAGGGTATACTTCCCAAGTGGTCCCATGATCATCAGGTCAGGATCTGATGATGGGATCCCAGGGAAATCGAGGGCAACCTTCAAATTTTATAGGCACATAGTACCATTTTCATATATTTTCTAAAGCTGTTCAAGTATTTGCATCTGATAATCATCATCTCAGGTGGATGAGCTGATGATGGAAGGTACAAATCCTCAACGGCTTGGAGCAGGCATCGACTGATTTAGTTTGTGTTCGCATATCTCCGGAACTACAAGTCCGATTTAAGTAATTCTTTTTTTGTTGTACTAATGTTTAACTTACGGAATACTGCAACTTTCATCAAAATCGGTTCAGTAGTTTTTGAGATAGGGAATTTTATTAGCTTATTGTGCACTTGAGCGATGTTGTTACCGGTGCTACGGATTACAAAATTTTAGTGCACATACATGTAAGAGAATGATTTATTTGACAAGAATTTGAGTTGACTATTTAAACTAAAAAGAGTAAAATAAAAAACTTAAAAAAAAATGTAACCGCCTTCAAAACAAACCACAAAAAAGGGTAAAATAACCTACAAAATAACTTTTCTTTCAGAAGTCGGTGGCAAAAAAGACAATGAAATGAAAAAAAATAAAGGCACCGACTTCTGAAAGAAAAGTTATTTTGTAGGTTATTTTACCCTTTTTTGTGGTTTGTTTTTGAAGGCGGTTACATTTTTTTTAAAAAGTTTTTTAATCATTCATTTTTAAAAATGTTTATTACCTACACGTTGTTTCATTCTAATCTTAAAACAGTTGATAATGTTCTTAAATTTAGCTTTTTCTGTAACACTATCTCATTTCAAAGTATCTTGGTCGCAGGTTCAAGTCCTGTCCGCACTTGAATATTTATTTCCGATTTGCTTCGCAGGCGTTAATGCGTATAAAATTAAAAAAAGAATACTACTATGTTTTACAAAAAACAAGAAGGATCAGAAAAATACTAAAACAAAATAAATCTACATAATTATCACAGGCACACAAAACAGAAATAGCAGTTAGTAAGAACACGTCTTAATAAAGTCTGTTGTGATATGATAACACTCGTAATTCACAAATATTTTAAAATAGTCAGTATTTTGGATGAATTTGAATAGTGTACGTGAAAAAAAACCTACAAAAATTAATCTACTAGCCGTTCGGGTAACAAAACCCCAACCACGGTCTGACATCATCCAATCACTACTCTCTTGTTTAATTTTTTTTTTTGCGTACACGTATCTCTACTAACAACAGAAATTTAATTTTCCTGTTTGAATTATACAGAGCCTTAAAAATGTACCGTTATTGTCAGAGGATTTTACATTGAAGCCGTATTAGTTCGGCCCTGAAGCCTTATTGACGTTAGGTTTATTTATTGTGCAGTAAGTGCGTGTCAGTTAAAGGTATTTGTTAACCTAACATTACGTATGCATGTGGCAGCAATGGCCCTTTCGAGATTCAGGAGCTTTTTTTTTTAAGCGTGGTAAAATTATCAAATGAGTCCTCCCACCCCGAGCAGGGCGGGAGGGACTGTCAGACTTGTACTGACTAAAAACCACGGTGTCCTTTAATATACCTTTCCCCCCGTCATCTTGCTGACGCTCTTTGAGGCGCGCGTGGAACACAACGCGCCGTCGACCCGGGCATGGTCCATGGTCGGGCAGCGAGTTGCCCTTTACTCGCCGCCCGCATGTCGGCGCCTACGGTGGCCGGAGATCGTCTTGCGACGTCCGTCGCCGTGGGCATCCAACACCGCGGGTGTGGCGGAGGGAGGACATTGTCCTCTCCCTCACGCGGCCCGCCTCCTCCTTCGCGAGCATGACTGCTTCGCAGAAGGAGGCGACCGCTTCCCACTCCGTCTCGTCCCGCAGCATGGCTTCGACCAATGCCGGGCGCGAGAGGTCTCCGCCTATCGCCGCCGTGAGGACACGTCGGTGCTCTACTGGGTCCTCCGGGCGATATTCGCAGTGGTGACACCCAGGCGTTTCCTCTTTTCTCCTCAGACACAGCTATCTCCCGAAACTTCCGTGTCCGGTGAGGACCTGCGTCATGCAGTAGGTCAGGACGCTGTGACTCCTATCCAGGCACTCCTCAAAGAGGGGTCTTATCGCCGCGATTGCGGCGTGCCCGAGATTCAGGAGCCTTAGAATAAGATTTCCGTATTTTACGTGCAGCTAAATAATTACAGCTTCACAGTCTTCTGGGTTAAGCCCCGCTGGCTGAGGTTGGTCTATGTATGGGCGACCATCTTTCATAGTGAGTTTCCTCCGTGTCTCTGAAAGCAGGTGGTCCTGGCTGTCATTTGTAGATCAATCTATTATAATCGTTACTATTGGTCACAAGCTCTTTCTGACAGTCCGTCTGAGCCAGTCTTACCATAGAGTATCATATTACCCAGTTACTGGGTTGTGGAGGTCCGATAGGCAGTCGCTCCATGTAAAATACTAATATGCAGCTGTATCTGGTTCGACTGGAAGCCGACCCCAATATAGTTGGGAAAAGGCTGGGCAGGTGATAATTTTCCGTACAGCGTACAAGTTAACGTTTTTTCGGCGTTAATAAGGTACTGTGTCAAGCTCAAATCAGGAAAAAAACTAAACTGTTTCTTAATGATTAAATAACATATTTTATTTAATAAACCTAAGACGCGATAAGTCTAAGTGTAAGAGCCCTTATCACGAGTTTTCACTTTTTTACTTTACAGTGTCTTTCCAGTATTTACAGCGAAATATACAAGAAATGTATGGAAAAATGGAACAGCGCCTCTGGTGTACGAAGAAGGAACCAATTTTTTCCTTGAAATTTAATATCAAAGTTCCAGTTTACTTTACGTCACATTAAGTGAAAACTCATGATAAGGCCTCAGAAGTCTAAAAGGCCAACTTTCGTGTATATGTAATTGTTATAAGTAAGTTTAATAGCCTGACATTATGAGAACAATTTGAACAGCTGAGTACCTACCTAAGTACAAATTACACCCTCGAAGGGAGATATTTTGTTTGAGTGGCAAGTAACGGGAACAATTGGGCTTAATTCGCTCTTTGGTTTTTAAACGACTACGAAAATTTTCTTACGTTTTTATGTAGATACGAATATTGATTCGGAGAAACGCTTGAAGGGCACAACGTCAAAAGTTTTGAGCACCAAGTAATCTGGGTGCTGTAACTTTTCCACGCAATTAAAGCCCTTTTGTTGCCTCTTACTTAAATAAAGAGAAGTAGGTTAGGTCTTGGGATCCATAGAGTAAATGTTGAGCTCGTTATTCAGATTTTCTGCTATACTAACGTGTAAAATTTATTTAATTACGACCACGTAGAGAAACTTCTTCAAGGCATAGAGATTCTTTGGAATGTATTAATTTATAATAATGTCTGTAATGTTAAATTATGTAATGTAATTGCAATCTCGAGGTATCTCTGTTGTCAATCTGAAACGTCGACGAAAAGTAGTACCTACCGTGTGTTTCTGAGGTAAAAAGATGGAAATGTCCTCTCCCATTCCCCTGTTCGATTTGACCCATAAATCCATTGCCACCCAGTAAAGTACCCAAAAAAATGACGTTAAAATATTCCATATTTATCACATACTCATTTGCTTAAACAATAGAATAAATATGCCGTTTTACTAATTTTGTTGCAATCCATAGTTTAATTTTTAAAACTCTCTGTTTAATTCACCAAAATGCGAGTATTGTAGGGAAACAACGAGGTTTAACAGCGACTTGTATGGTAACCACAATTTATCGAAAGGCATAGACGAGTAAACTACGTTTTCTTAAGGAAGGGTTACAAGCCAACTTTGCACCCTCAATGGGAGATTTGTAAGGGCTATCTTTGGCTTTGAGGTTTTACAAATTCCATAGCCTTGCCATTATGGCTAATTTTGGTGTACGAAAGGATGTTGTTAGGGATGAAAATGTTTTTGAGAAAAGGAAAATTCTGTATATAGATTTTATTTTGTAGAAAGATGTTTGAATTTTCGTACAGATTTGCAAAGTTAGTTTGCATTTTAGGGATTCATTATTATAACATTTAAGGGTGAATCCTGATATCAGTTGATTCCTTTGGCGAAATTTATTTAAACAGATTCTCTATAAGTAACAATGTAAAATAAAATGTAACTTCATTAAACATTTAACGAACAGGCATCACTTTTGGCCGGATGGTTCACAACATAATAATGTTGATATCATTTATTTTTTTTTTGACCAAATAAAAAAACGAGTTTTGAAAAATCAAGTTTTATTACTATTTTAAAGTAACCTCAATACTCAATTCTTTATTGCATTCCATATGTTACATAGATGGTAGAAATAAAAATGGTACAAGATCAAATATGGACCCTGTCGGGCACGCAAAATTTAGGAGAGAGGAAGAGGGCTGAGGTACAATATAATTAAATCAATATTCTTATTAACCTTTAAGTACACGCGTTCTTTTTGGTAACGTTCCGTCACGCGTGGGGTCCAGCAGTACCCCATAAATATTTGACCCGTATTTTTAAAATGTCTGAATAAAACTAAAACAATTAAGATTATAAGGGAAGACATATTATTAAAGTTTAAAAAAATAATTTATTATTCCTTAAAAAGTCAATCTTTTGATAGTGAGATTTTTTTTACAATAATAACAGCTCACACACAAAGATTTTTTGAAGCCCTAAACTAATGGCCTAAAATTTAATAAAATAATTTGCTTCTGAGTAAATTATTATTTTTTTCTTGAAAATTAGGAACTAAAAACTTCTAATTAAAAGTACAATAAAAAATCATGTGAAAAACATAAAAAATGACAACGCCTCAAAATTACTATTTTTCAGTACTGAGATTGTGTCTAGTCTTATAAATTTTTGATATTGGAGTCACTAAAATCGTGTGAAATTTATATAATGGCGTTTCTTGAGAGTTGGCGCCTAATATTTGCTATTATACAACGCTAACTCTAAGGAAGATGAAAAAATACAAATATATAAATTAAAAATTTATGCTACGTAAAATCACGGGTGGGGTCCACAGGTATCCCCAAGTGAGTAGTATACCTTGTACCTTAGCGGGAGCGTGACATACTTCCACCCATCGATAGCCTCTGCAAAGCATTGAGATTAACTGAGTGTTATGTGGTTGTTTGGGAATAAAAGATACTTCTTGATGTACAGGGTTTAATTGTAATCAGACATACAATATTTACAGTACAGTGTTCACAGACGGGGCTAAGGCAGTGCAGTGACGGACTGAACCCGGACCACAGATTATATATCATAGATAATTAATAGTGAGGTGGATGCTTACTA
The DNA here is from genome assembly GCA_950005045.1 of Agrotis exclamationis. Taxonomy (NCBI): domain Eukaryota; kingdom Metazoa; phylum Arthropoda; class Insecta; order Lepidoptera; family Noctuidae; genus Agrotis; species Agrotis exclamationis. The sequence continues at coordinate 10,634,409 of OX465434.1, forward strand.
TATTACTAATTAGTGATGATACAACATCCCCCCTGTTGAGTTCTAATTGGACCCCTGACAAACAATTAAAAGATATATTATGCTATGCAACTATACAATGACAAGATACTTAAAGATACTTATAGTTACACTTATTTAACATTCTTATTTATGACAGTATATATTATTTATGACATAGCAACTTAGTTAATCTATTTCATCTATTAACCTTCTAGTAGGTTTTACAATGCGACCTGACTTTGTTGTTATACTTGAGGATTTTTGAGATGAGGAATCTTGTTGTCTAGACGACTCCTGTCTGTCACCTTCCTCTCTCCCCTGTGACGAGTTGGATTGCATAGGAGGGTTTGAAAAATTATGAGAATACTTATGTCTTAAGTGAATTCTATTCCTCCTATACCTAACACCATGGACATCCTCAACAACATAAGACCTATTATTTAACAATCTTTGTTTAACAATAGCTTGTTCCCAGTCACTTTTAGGATTTCTTTTAAAATAGACATGATCATTATAATATAATATTGACAAAGGCTTTGTATTTCTGTCATAATACTTTGTTTTATTTTCATTATTTTTCTTGACTGACTCTTTATAATCCTTAAAAGTTACTACTTTTGGTTTTAATCTTTTGTATGACACTGGGATATTATCTCTTAAGTTTCTAGACATTAGCAATTGTGCTGGTGATGACAAATTATTTTTAGGTGTATTTCTATATTGTAATAAAGCTATGTATGGATCTGATTTGTTTTCTTTACATTTCTTTAACATATTTTTTATGATTTTGACTGAGCTTTCTGCTTGACCATTCGACTGTGAATGATATGGACTAGTAATAATATGTTCTATGTCCCATTCTAACATAAACTTTTTAAATTCAATTGACTGAAAAGGAGGTCCACCATCTGACACTAATGACAATGGTATTCCATGACGAGCAAAAATAGACTTTAAATGAATGATAACGTTTTGAGATGTACTGTTTTTATTTAATAAAGCAATTTCTATGTATTTTGAGTAATAATCTGTGACAATTAAATAAACTAAGTTATCAAAATGCATTAAATCAATACCGACTTGTTGCCATGGATATTTACATATTTCAAAATTTTGTAGTGGTTCCTTTTGATTACATGGTTTGAATTTTGCACATACAAGACATTGTTCTACTAAATTCTTTATATCACTTGACATATTTGGCCAATACAAAGATTCTTTTGCCAATTTTAAACATTTATTTATACCTTGGTGACCCTTGTGAATCTTGTCTAACATTTCTTTATGCATAGACTGAGGTACTATTAATTTTGAACCTTTGAAAACTAAATCTTTAATAACATGGATTTCTCCTTGAATATTCCAAAATGGTTTTACCAATGGACTGACATGGTTTTTGCTTTTTGGCCAACCTTCATTATAATATTTTTTCAATAATTGCAAGGATTCATCAACTTTGGTTTCCTTTGCTAATTTTGTGCTGTATTCTTTTGTGATTGCTAAATTAGAATACATTAAATTGACATGACAAGACATTTGTGATTCATTTTCAGGTATATAATGGTCTTTTAAAGCTGCTCTTGACAATGTATCTGATATATACATTTCTTTACCTGGGACATGTATGACTTCTAAATCATATTTCTGTAAAGTTAACATCATACGCTGTAATCTAGCTGGTACATCATGTAATGGTTTTTTAAATAAATAGACTAATGGTTTATGATCAGTATGTACTGTGACTCTATTACCATATACATATTGGTGAAATTTTTCACAACCAAATTGAATAGCTAGTAGCTCCTTTTCGATTTGAGCATATCTTTCCTGAGTTTCAGTTAAAGTTTTTGAACTGTATGCAATAGGTTTGTTTTTCTGTAAAATGACTGCACCTAAAGCTGACTTTGATGAATCGACTGACAAGACTAATGGAATCTTGGGATTATAATGAGCTAAAACTGGTGAGTTAGTAATCTCATCTTTCAGTTTTTTAAGACATTGACTATGATTCTCATCCCAAGTCCAGACTGAATCTTTTTTCAAAAGATTTCTTAATGTTTGAGTTTTTTCTGACAAGTTACTTATAAAAGGTCCTAAATAATTAATCATACCTAGTATTCTCTGTAACTCTTTGACATTTTTTGGTGTGGGCATATTGACAATGGCTTTGACTTTCTCTTCGTCTGCCCTTGCACCATCTTTACTGAAGACATAACCCAAAAAACAGACTTCTGAGACTAAAAATTTACATTTTGACTTGTTAAACTTTAAGTTAACTTGACGTGCTCTTTGCATAACTTTATGTAATCTTTCATTATGTACCGACTCATTTGGTCCATAAACTAAAATATCGTCTATGAAAATTAAGACTCCTTCTATATCACCAAATAAATTCATCATAACTCTTTGAAATATTTCAGATGAGGCATTTATGCCGTAAGGTAATCTTAAATACTTATATCTACCAAATGGTGTTTGAAAAGTACATAATTCTGAACTATATTCATCCAGACGTAGCATCCAAAATCCAGAGAATGCATCCAAATGAGAAAAACATACAGCTCCTTCAAGCTGAGACCTAATCTCATCAATTGACTTTAATGGATAAAATTCTCTCATAATGTTCTTGTTTAAATTTCTAGGATCTAGACAAATTCTTAACTGACCTGAACTTTTTACAGTTACGACGACTGAGTTGACCCACTCTGTAGGTTTTGTAACCTTGACAATGACTTTCATAGCCTCCATGCGATCCAACTCCTCACGTAGCTTCTTTAGTAAAGCAAATGGAACTTTCCTTGGCGGATCCACGCATGGTACTGCATCAGGCTTGAGTTTAAGATGACAGACTGGAGGTAGACACCCAAGACCCTGAAAAACATCATTATATTGTGTAAGAATTTGTTTACAAAAGTTTTGTTTACATACTGAAAAGACACGATTTATTATACCTAACTTTTCACAAGTTGGTAGACCAAGAACTAATTTCTATAATCATAACAATCAATGAATATAAAATCGTTTTGTATACCACTCAAAAGACATAAAACTTATTTGGTCTATTTTTTTTTTCTTCCTGGTATGTAATCTAACTCTGATGTACCTAGTAATAGTACCACCTACCATGAATGCTCGACGGAGCCCCGCTTCGCGGGGCTCCTATTTCTGAGTGCAAGGTTTAAAGTAACCTAACACGAAGGAGATGGCGGGGTCTTTCAGACCCCGCCATCCCCTTCGAACCTAACCTGTCCGTGTCGGGGTGCCCCAAGTCCCGAGCTCGCTTCGCTCGCTCTTGCATCCTAGGTCAAATAACTGATTACTACCTGTCATGCTGGCTCGACGGAGCCCCGCTTCGCGGGGCTCCTATTTCTGCGTGCAAGGTTTAAAGTAACCTAACACGAAGGGGATGGCGGGGTCTTTCAGACCCCGCCATCCCCTTCGAACCTAACCTGTCCGTGTCGGGGTGCCCCAAGTCCCGAGCTCGCTTCGCTTGCTCTTGCATCCTAGGTCAAATAACTGATTACTACCTGTCATGCTGGCTCGACGGAGCTCCGCTTCGCGGGGCTCCTATTTCTGCGTGCAAGGTTTAAAGTAACCTAACACGAAGGGGATGGCGGGGTCTTTCAGACCCCGCCATCCCCTTCGAACCTAACCTGTCCGTGTCGGGGTGCCCCAAGTCCCGAGCTCGCTTCGCTCGCTCTTGCATCCTAGGTCAAATAACTGATTACTACCTGTCATGCTGGCTTGACGGAGCCCCGCTTCGCGGGGCTCCTATTTCTGCGTGCAAGGTTTAAAGTAACCTAACACGAAGAGGATGGCGGGGTCTTTCAGACCCCGCCATCCCCTTCGAACCTAACCTGTCCGTGTCGGGGTGCCCCAAGTCCCGAGCTCGCTTCGCTCGCTCTTGGATACTAAATTTTTCTAATAACAATAGCATTCGTGAAGGCAAACAATCAAAGCCCAAAGGATAAGCCAAAGTCATCAAAGAAAATGGTTTAAACGTTAAATTATATGTTTCAAACGTTATCATAATGATTTTCGCTTAAATAAACGTTATATCAAATAAAATTATATGAAATGAGTTTTAGAGTAACACAAACATTATGTGTAAAGAAATTATATCAATCGTTGGGTATTTCTCACGTTGATTATATCATGTGAACGTTATTGAAATGAAAATATATCAAATAACTTTATATGAAATGAGACGCACCCATCCAGCAACACCCCCCGCTATTTATTTTTTCAATATTTTCAATGTACGGAATTGACCCTTCTACAGATTTATTATATGTATAGATTTCATCTTGGCAATAAGCAACACTACTTCGACGTTGACTTTCAAAACAATACAGTTATCCACAGACAGACTTTTTTTTTTTTTTTTGCGTGGTAAAATCATCAAATGAGTCCTCCCACCCCGGGCAGGGCGGGAGGGACTGTCAGACTTGTACTGACTAAAATCCACGGTGTCCTTCAATAGCCCTTTATGTTCCGGGGTCACGGTAATGGTATAAGTCCCGCGACCCCGGCAGGCTTTGGCCCTCTAGAGAGGGGGCCCCGTCATTATGCTGACGTTTTTGAGGCGCGCGTGGAACACAACGCGCCGTCGACCCGGGCATGGTCCATGATCGGGCAGCGAGTTGCCCTTTACTCGCCGCCCGCATGCCCGCACCTACGGTGGCCGGAGATCGTCTGGCGACGTCCGTCGCCGTGGGCGTCCACCACTGCGGGTGGGGCGAAGGGAGGACACTGTCCTCTCTCTCACGCGGCCCGCCTCCTCCTTCGCGAGCATGACTGCTTCGCAGAAGGAGGCGACCGCTTCCCACTCCTTCTCGCCCCGCAGCATGGCCGCGACCAATGCCGGGCGCGAGAGGTCTCCGCCTATCGCCGCCGTGAGGACACGTCGGTGCTCTGCCCAAGCGGGACAGTCTTGCATCCTCTACTGTGTCCTCCGGGCGATCTTCGCAGTGGTGACACCCAGGCGTTTCCTCCTTTCTCCTCAGACACAGGTACCTCCCGGAACTTCCGTGTCCGGTGAGGACCTGCGTCATGCGGTAGGTTAGGACGCCGTGACTCCTATCCAGCCACTCCTCAAAGAGGGGTCTTACCGCCGCGATTGCGGCGTGCCCGGCCATCGGTTGCGACAGTCGTCCCCTCCATACTGCCCTGAGATCGCGCCGGACCTCTTCCCGCCGCGCCTCGACTTCTCGAGGCAGCGGGGAGGCACCCCGGCGCTGCGCCTCCACGCGCCACTCATAGACGCGCTGGAGGGCAGTCGCCTCCAGATCCCAGGGCAGTAATCCGGCAAGCAGGTTGGCCGATTCGCCGGCGATCGTGCGGTATCCCCGGATCATCCGGATAGCCATGACCCTCTGGCATGCGACCAACTTTAGTGGTCGCGTCCGGATGCTCAGGGCCCACACGGGGGCCCCGTAGAGGGCCATGAACCGCACGACACCGGCGTACAGCCTACGGCAGGAGGCGTTTGGCCCGCTGAGATTAGGCAGGAGTCGCCCGAGGGCGGCTGCTGCCCGGTTCAGCTTTGGGGCCAAACTCAGGAAATGCTCCCTGAAGTTCCACCGGCTGTCGAGGACGAGTCCCAGGTACTTGATCGTCCTCCCGACGCCGATGCGAACCCCCTCCATCGTTATGTGGGACTCGGACCGTGGCGCGTTAACGCGGCCATGAAAACATATGGCCTCCGTTTTGTGCAGCGCCACTTCGAGTCCCAGCTGCCGGGTCCTATCGACGACTGTCGCAACCGCTTGCTTTTACATGTTTAGCGTAAAAGTATACTCAAACATGACAACTTCTATGGACTGTTAATAAAATGGGAAAATCACTTATTTCAATGTGTTTCTTAAATATTCAGAATTTACTAAAACCTTTCCTAGATTTTATTATAGTTATGACAATGTTGTTATTTTAAATTTAAATTTAGTTTGTATAACTCGATACAGATACGTGTATTACTTATGTGGTTTTCTTGATCATCAGCCTGTATTCGTCCGCTGCTGGACATAGGCCTCTCCCAATGTGCGTCACTGAGCCCTGTTTTGAGCTTTCCTCATCCAGTCTCTGCCGGCCGCCTTTCCTAGGTCGTCACTCCACCTCGCCGGTGTGGTTGTGGTGCTGTGGTTTTCTTAGAGACTTAAATTACTAAAAACGTAAAAATAAAGCAGTATTAGCAAGCTTTTACCAAACAGTTTAGTTCAAAAGGTTGTTTTTTTTATTTTAACTAGGTACATGAACGAATAAAAAAGAAACACACTGACTTAATTTATTTAGATGTGCCAAATAAATTAGACCATTATCCGAGCAGCTTCAATTTACAATTAAACGGGAAAAGTTTTAACAGGAACGTCTGTTGTGCCAATCAAGGTAGTAAGCCTATCTACTTAAAATGCAGGCAACGAAAGTTGTTAACTTCGGCGACGAAACTTGGAAACTTCCTAACGAAAGAAGCATGCGTCTCAACTTCAGGAGTTTTACTCACAAAGAGTGGAGTTAGAAATTGTAGTGAGTACTTACGTCTATATGGACGGCCATGTCATGAGATTTTTAACCGACTTCAAAAAAGTAGGTTATCTTGCGTTGGGCTAAACCGACTTTGATGCGGTTTTCGGTAAAGTGTTCGTTACATTCTCGAAAAGGTTTTAATATATAACACTCATGTACATATATCCTCTGACGTTGCCCGCATGGATCCGTTTTAGATAGTTTGTAGATTTTTTCAAAGACGAAGCAAATCTGAAATCTCGAAATCTGAAACAAATAAAAAGGGTAAAAAAGAAACTTTCAATAAAATAACCGACTTCAAAACCGGCCACATAAATCCATAAAATAACTTTTTTTTCGGAAATCAGTGTCAAAAGTCGAAAAAAAAAACAAAGCCACCGACTTCCGAAAGAAAAGTTATTTTATGTTTTTTTGTGTTAGCGTTTTGAAATCGATTCCTTTTTCATAAAGTTTTTAAATGAGTACTTAAATATGAGATTCTCAAAGTTATGGAACACTATGGATTTATTTTTTTATGGTAGTAAATGCCTGGTAAACTTCCTAATTAATCATCCTGTTTATTAGTGAAATCCACATAGATTTCCGTTCAATGGTTCAGTGGGACTATATTTTATAATATGTAGTGGTGAGAAAATTGTTTTAGGATTTTACTTCACTTTAGAATTGCTTACTGCGCTTTGTTTAAGAAACTCAACACTTTATTGCATTTCATAATTTGAAATAGAACAGTTGGTATGTTAAAACGTTGAATCAATTATGGACCCTGTCGGGCACAGCAAAGTTAAATTAATTGGTAATAGGAGAGAGGATGAAGGCGCTTTTTTGTTTTAAATCAAGTAATGAATTAATGTTAAATTAAAATAGTAAAATGGCTTTTGTGGTATTTCCATTTAATATCATAATTATATTTTATTGAGTACTAATAAATTATTATGAGTCTTTATTTTATATTTGGTTTTAGTCTCCCTAATAAACCTTCACTTTGCCATTTCTACACAGGTCATAAATATTAATGGTTTGTTTACTTTCTTTCGTCCTTAAACTGTCTGATTCAAGGTTATAGGTAATTACAATAAAGCGTAGGTTACGGCGTCCTTGTTTTTAATTTTAAATGACCTAATTATAGAAGATTATTGGTTTTATACGGCAATAAAACCTACCTCAAAAAAATTTAAGTTTTATTTACTTTTGAATACATAAATCTGGTGATGCTTTACTTCGTTTCCAAGCTTTATTTATACGGATATTACAACTAAGTATTTTTTTTTCATTCAAATAAAACAAAAATTTAAAAAAATACTTGTTTGTGACAAAATGAAAAGTAAAAACAAAGTATTTAAGTACATGCATTTTACTTTATAATGAACAATTCAAATAATTTGAAATAAAAAAAAACTTTTTCCAAAAAGTAACCGACTTCAAAAATAACAACAAAACAAAAAAGGGTGAAATAACCTAATTACTTAATAATTTCTTTCGGATGTCGGTGGCTTTATTTTATATTATTATTTCATTGATTTTTAGCCACCGACTTCCGAAAAAAGTTATTAAGTAATTAGGTTATTTCACCCTTTTTTGTTTTGTTGTTGTTTTTGAAGTCGGTTACTTGTTGGAAAAAATTTTAATTTTACCCTTTTTAGTTTATTTATCAAATATTCAACCCAAATTCTTGTAAAATACAAAATTTTCTTACATTGCACTAATCTTGTAATCCGTCACAACATAAAAAAATCCATGTCTCAAAAACTACTGAACCGATTTTGATAAAACTTGCAGTGTACCCTAAGTTGAACAATACCTAGTAAAAAAAAAAGAATTACTTAAATCGAACTTGTAGTTCCGGAGATATGCGTGCACAAACATAAAAACATACATACATACATACACTTATGAAATTTGGGACATTTGTTCAGACGCTGATATAGACTAACATATACGAAAACTGGGCAGTTCTGATAATATTACATACATACGGGTCGAATTGATATCCTCCTTTTTTTTGAAGTCGGTAAAAAACAATTGCCCAACAATGCTTTCAGAAAAGACTACTAATAATTCAGTCAATTATTCAGAAACCAAGAAACGATAAATCGTGCATAATTATTTTATATGGAATTCAAACCAACCAGCAATAAATTGAATAGATGATCCAAACACCGTACTGTGTCATTAACTTCACAACTTCCTAATATAATATGTTTCAAAGTAGTCGAAGAGTCGGGCGTAAAACTTTACCTTCGTATAGTTTACTGCAACTTATAAAACTTACATCAAATAAGTTATGACAACTTGCCTTAACAAGACTTTCCAGCTACGTTTAATCCCGGGCACGCCGCAATCGCGGCGGTAAGACCCCTCTTTGGGGAGAGGCTGGATAGGTGTCACGGCGTGCTGACCTACCGCATGACGCAAGGTCCTCACCGGACACACAAGTTTCGGGAGGTACCTGTGTCGGATAGGTAGGGAAGAAACGCCTGGGTGTCACCACTGCGAGGATCTCCCGGAGGACACGGTGGAGCATACGGTGCAGGACTGCTCTGCTTGGCCAGAGCACCGCCGTGTCCTCACGACGGCGATCCATTGGCATTAGGCATTGGTCGAGGCCATGCTGCTGGAGTGGAAAGCTCCTCCTTCTGCGAAGCAGTTATGCTCGCGAAGGAGGAGGCGGGCCGCGTGAGGGAGAGGACAGCGTCCTCCCTCCGCCCCAGCCGCAGTGGTAGACGCCCACGGCGACGGACGTCGCAAGACGATCTCCGGCCACCGTAGGCGCGAGCGTGTGGGCGGCGAGTAATGGGCGACTCGCTGCCAGACCATGGACCATGCCCGGGTCGACGGCGCGTTGTGTTCCACGCGCGCCTCAAAGAGTGTCAGCATAACGACGGTCCCCCCCTTTAGACGGCCAAAGCCTGCCGGGGTCGCAGGACTTATCGAATTACCGTGACCCTGGAACGTAAAGGGACAATCTTCAATAGAAGGACACCGTGAATTTTAGTCAGTACGAGTCTGACAGTGCCTTCCGCCCTGCCCTGGCTGGGAGGACTCATTTAATGATTTCAACACGATAAAAAAAAGCTACGTTTAATAAATAAAACTACGGGATTTGAGTGAAAGAAATAATTATTTCCAATAAAAGTAACATTTAAGCATTTATACGGATATTATGTCAGTACCCCGGAAATATTTATTGAGGTTAAGTTCATCATCATCATCATCATCAGCCGGAAAACGTCCACTGCTGAACATAGGCCTCCCCCTTAGACCGCCACGCCGAACGACAATTCGCCACTTGCATCCATCGGTTGCCCGCGACCCTCACGATGTCGTCGGTCCACCTAGTGGGAGGCCTACCTACGCTGCGTCTTCCGGTCCGTGGTCGCCACTCGAGAACTTTTCTTCCCCATCGGTTGTCAGTTCTACGAGCGATGTGGAGGTTAAGTTAGAGTGGCTAATTAATATTACAAATGCGAAAGTAAGTTTGTTTATTACTTTTCACACCTAAACCACTCAACACATCATTCTGAAATATTGCTTAGTAGTTCATTTAATTGTTACTACTTAGGGTCAGCGCACACCAAGAGCAGAGCAGAGCAGAAGCATTTTCTGAGTTTATTGAAAAAAATCTACTATATAAAAATAAGTCGGGTTTTCCTTCCTGACGCTATAACTCCAGAACGCACGAACCGATTTCCACGGTTTTGCATTCGTTGGAAAGGTCTCGGGCTCAGTGAGGTTTATAGCAAAGAAAATTCAGGAAAAAAAAAATTCTTCTTCTTTTAATCACCAAACGAAATGTTACATAAAACGAAGCCATCTGGTGGCGAAACGGAGTTCGCCGGGTTTGCTAGTTGTCTATAAAACGTCTCTTTTTGATGACTATATTTCGTTTGGTGGACACAATACAAAGTATATTACTCTTTAACGTAATAAAATTACATATCCATAATATTGTGGTTCGAGCATTAAGAAATAATTTATGTTGGAAAGACGTTTTCATGATAAGGGGCTGGCATTTTGGACATTTATTTCGTTTTGGCAGAGGATTAACAAAAAGAAAAAAATAAGTGTTGGCATAATATTATTTCCTTAAATCATCAACCCATCTTGCAGCAGGGCGTCCTACACTGCGTTTGCCCATTCGCAGTCTCCACTCTAGCACTAGGAAGGTGGCTGGCAGTGGATGGATGCGGGCTGCCCAGGACCGGGATGGTTGGCGCTCTTTGGGAGGCTTACGTTCAGCAGTGGACGGCAATAGGCTGACAATATATATATAATATTATTTGCATTTCCTGCATATGCTGAAAAAATATTGCTGGAACAAGATTTTTAGGGTTGGGCGGTTGGGGGAACTGGCCTCTGGTCCGCGGCCCAGATCATGGTTTACGTCATTCAAAATATTTACCGATTGCATGCATGCATTGAATAGAAAAAAAATGGCCAAGTGCGAGTAGGACTCGCCCATAAATGGTTCCGTAGCAGCAAGTAACATAATATAAAAGTTCTTGCAGTTGGTTGTAACTTTGAAAGGTAAATTGCGGTTTACGATTTATAACGTATTAAAAAAAAACAAACGAATGAGTTGATCTCGTTCAAACCAATTTTCACTGGAAGTTTGCATGTTCAGTTTAGAAAAAAAATACATATAAGTAACCTCAATATCATTTTTAAAGACCTACCTATCCATAGATACCCCACACGTATGGGTATGGTGAAATAAACATGTCTGAGTTTGTAGGTACTTATTCTAAGTATGGGAAACCCCCAAAATTTGTTTTTTTTTTGTGTGTGAAAATCCTAATGCGGTTCACATAATACATCTACCAAGTTTCAACAGGATAACTCTTATACTTTCGAAAAAAAGTGGCTGTGACATACGGACGGACAGACAGACATAACGAATCTATAAGGGTTCCGTTTTTTTTCATTTGGCTACGGAACCCTAAAAATGGGGTATTTAAAGAAAAACAAATAAAACGAGTATAAAAAATAAGGGTAGTATCTTGACCTTCAATATGTCCGTAACTTCCCATGTGTGGTCTACTATAAAGTAATAGCCATGAAGGGAAGAACAAATAATTGACTTCTGCGTAAGCCTTCAAGTATCTTGCCTTGAAACTGACTTTATTTGCTTCTTAAAAATAGCACAGATTAAAAATATACTCTATTCCGCCCACACTGAGTTAATATTAAAATTACATCATCTAATTTCATGTCCAACATACTAGGTACCTACCTACTTTAAAAATAGCTCAGCTTTAAATAAATTGTTTTTAATTAGCCCGTTTACACCTATGACGCACTGATTAACTTGATGTACGTACTTTAAAATAATTAATGTCGTTTAAGTTACGAGCGCTTTTTATATTCCGTTTAAAGAAGAAAACAGTGAAATAAAATTTCCACCTTTGCGTCGTTTCCATCGTTGTCTCTTACTTGAAGTGTCTATTTCCTAAATAAATTCAAGAATTTGGATTTTGAATACATTTTATTCATTATAGTTTTTTTTTTGGTACGGTTGGTTGTCAGATTTTTGAGATTTTGACTTACCTGTAACGACTTCTAAAGATCTGTAAAATATGATAGCCCGGACCCTTTATGATGCCCAATCCAGAAATTGATCTTGACAAGTAAGTTACACTGCTTAGGCTTGAGGATAGAAACCAGGCTGTTAATATCCCGCAATACTTATTTTGTTATCGTTTATTTTTAATAGAAAACGCACAAAGAGCTGTCAGCAATCTGACTGACGCCCCCTTGGAGGGCCAAAACCTGCTGGGGTCGCAGGACTGTCTTAACAGGTAACCTTGGAACGCAAAGGGCTATTGAAGAATCACCGTGGATTTTAGTCAGTACGAGTCTAACAGCCGTACTACAAAAACTTAAACATCTGTTGAACACTTGGTTAAAAAAAGTGTGACTGCAAAATGGACCTTATTTCAACGACATAATCTGACATATTTTTAGGCAAGTGTTCAACAGACGTTTAAAAGTTTTTGTGGTACGACGGTATATACAGTCCCACTCTGGGTGGGAGAACCTATTTTGATGATTTTACTAGGTATAAAAGTTTAATTAACAGGTTACGTAGGTTCTTGCACGATATAATAAATTGAAAAAAAAAACCTACAAAAATAAGAAGCGTATTAATAAAAATAGAACAACTGCTGGCTCTAAAGAAACAATCAATCTTCTGAAATTCGTATTACATCGCAATTTATACAATAAAAGATGAAATTTTAATGTCTTCAGAATTATAATAAAAGATGAATTTCTTTTAACGGACGCCGTTGATATTAATAATTGTGATGGATCTAGATTTCAAATTCAAAGATTGACACCTTGATCCTTTCATTTCTTTTTCGATAGGAATTAGTAAAAGAAACAATTTTATTTCATACGAGTGTCAATTCGATTTCGAAGTTATAATTGCTTAAATAATTTCTATTACCGTGATTGAGATATGGCCTATTAGTCGCCCAGGGCTCGAAATTCGAAAACTTAACATTAAGTGAATTACACTTAAATGATGGCACGCGACGATGGCAAAAGACCGGACGGTATGTCTTTGTTTCCTTGGAAGATGGGTAGGCCTCTAGTGTGGGACGCAACCTGTGTCGATACTCTTGCGCCATCCCATCTTCCAAGTTCATCGTGCTCTGCAGGCGCTGCTGCTGCGGTTGCTGAAAACCTCAAGCGGCGTAAATATAGTAACCTAAGTAGGAACTATATTTTTGAGCCGTTTGGGGTTGAAACTATAGGGCCATGGGGTCCGAGGGCTCACAGCCTCTTCAGAGTCATTTCAAAAAGACTTGTTGACGCTTCCCGTGACCCAAGAGCTGGCTTTACCTTGGTCAAAGGCTTAGCTTAGCTATTCAGAGAGGTAACGCTGCCAGTCTCTTGGGCACATTACCAGCTGACAGCGTTGAGGATGAATTATTTGATGCTCTATAATAGTTTAGTTTAGTTTTATTTTAATTTAGTATTTTTATTTTTATAGTTATTATGTTATAGTTTAATTAATTGTTCAATTGTACTTAAGTAGTGGTTTGAAAAATAAATGAAGTTTTTTTGCACAAGTCCATTTAAACTTTAATTGTGCCTTTAATTCTCCTCCGTTCACGTGATCTTCGTATTAATGTATTTATGTAGATGCTTAAAATTTAGTAGTAATAACCAGCAGGGCTGAACGAGTGCACATCAACTAACCATTTCTTAAAATAAAATGAGGATATTTCTTCCACATAAAATACATGATAAAGTTTTAAGCAATAAGTCTTGTAAAATTACTGCCTTTAATGTTTAAAGCCAGTATTTGGTTATACCAGATTACTATCAACGAAAATTTGCACCTATTCATAGCCAAACGAAAGCCAAATTCTTGCCAACTTACTGTTATTACCTTTTATCAGTGCAATAAAAGTCAAGGACATTTTCAAATCAACCGCAATAGTGCCATACTTGTAAATCTGTTGCCAGTAGCACAGGTGACACTTTAATGTTGGCAACGAAGCCAAAACGTTCCGCAGCCAAGAGGATGTTATAGCGGCCATACACCATACTGCCTATCGTACAATCGGCATGACGATCGATTTGATCAAATTGGCAGTTCGTCCATATACACCATACACCATACTGCCTATCGTCCAATCGGCATGACGATCGATTTGATCAAACTTCAAATCGGCAGCAGTGATGCCAGCTTAGCAACTTTATAGCTAGATCTAGCTATTATTCGGTGACCGACAGCTACAATTTTATAAAAGTTGTGGCTTAACTTTTTAGCTACTGTTTTACCGACTTGTTTTTTTACCGGTCTATCCCACTGGTGGGAATCAGTTGGTAATACAAGTGAAGGTCGGAAAACATTTGCTTATCGTTAAGCAAATGTTTTCCGACCTTCAAGCGATTTTCGACCTTATTGACATTTATGCAAACACCGGATTTTAATGAAGGAGCAATGTTAGCTAACGAGAATGTGAGAAAAAACAAACTAAATTTTAAATGTCAATAAGGTCGAAAATCGCTTGAACCAGTTTTTTCCACTCCACTCCACTGTAAAAAGTGTCGTGACAATTTTTTCCGCCTAGCCCCCTTTCGCAACGCGCCATAAGGAACTTCGTTCCAAAAAAATAAACGTTTCGAATTGAGAACCTCCTCCTTTTTTTTACGTCGGTTAAAAAGTAGCTACCGAATATTAGCTAGATCTAGCTATAAAGTTGCTAAGTTGGTATCACTGCTGCCGATTTGAAGTTTGATCATTCCGATTTGATCAAATCGATTTGATCAAATCGATTTGATCAAATCGATTTGATCAAATCGGCATGATCATGCCAATTTGATGGATTCCACGCCCACACACGGTCAAATCTAACTGATCAAATTGGCAGCGTCATGCCGATTGTACGATAGGCAGTATGGTGTATGGCCGCTATTAGGTGGTTCCAACAGTTTTAAATTGCCTGTATTTTATTTGGTGGTGCAACTAGTGGTGATCGTATCGGAGTGAGTTGTGGCCGGGTTGTGTGGTTGGAGCATTTTGTGCTCCTTAAACGGGGTGAGAATTTAAAGGACGCTATTGCAGCATTTTCTTTGTAAAAAACTTTTGACTCTTTATGAGTTATTTTTGTCAGATGTGACAAAAGCAAGCTATATGCGCTGGTTATAGTTTTTGTACCTATTGCCTACATCAGGCGAGGTAAAGTTTGCTACTCGAAAGCTAAATAAGCATTTTCGATGTGGATTTACGAACACCATCACCAGTCCGATATACAATACACATACTAAATTCTTATGAATAGTTACGTTACTCATGTTAAAGGAAACTTTTCAAGTATCAACATACATCTTACAAATATAACTTAACCTAAAGTCAATAATATTTCAATGTCGTTGGCCTTCACCGAATTCTTCAAAGAAAACTGAAACATTAAGTAAATTCCGAACTTCACAAAACGTTACGGCAAAGTTTCTCAGCTATAAAGTGAAAAAGCCAGAAAATTTCCTCGGCAGTCAAATCACTTTTTCATGCTGTAATATTGTCGTAACACACCAAGTTTATAAAATTTTCAACGACTATTTAATTATTTATAAAGGGCCCAAAAATGGAAGCAACTTTGTCATGTCTATCTGTACCAAAGTTAACCCTCCACTGTCCAGGTTTATCTACATTATACAATGTTTCGCACAAAAGCAACTTAATTAACTAAACGAAACTTTGTTTATAATAACATAAAATTCAAATTGCGTTAACTTATTTTAAGTGGTTGTTATTGGGTTAATGAAAAAAAATTATTGTACGAACAGATTTCTTGCTTCTAGTTTTTGACTGTTATCCTTGGATTGTGTTTGAACATTTTTGACAATCATTACAGTGCTTAGCGAACCGATGTCCACATAAAATATTTTTTGAGTTTGTTTTGTGGTTTGTTTTTTAGGGTTCCGTAGCCTTATAGATTCGTCATGTCTGTCTGCCTGTTTGTCCGTCCGTATGTCACAGCCACTTTTTGTCAAAAGTATTGGAGCTATCCTGTTGAAACTTGGTAGGTAGATGTATTATGTGAACCATATTAGGATTTTTACACAAAAATAAAAACAAAATAAATTTTGGGGGTGCCCCCCATACTTAGAATTGAAACTCAAACATTTTTTTTTTCACCAAACCCATACGTGTGGGGTATCTATGGAGGAAGGCTACTAAAATCATTTTTTTCTAAACTGAACAGTTTGCGCGAGAGACACTTCCAAAGTGGTAAAATGTGTGTCCGGGGGCCCTGTAACTTCTAAATTAGGAGAATGATAAAACTAAAAAAAAAATACATAATGCAGACCTCAACAAAAACTTCCAACGAAAATTGGTTTGGATGAGATACAGTTAGCAGTTTTTGAGATATAGTACATTTTCAAAAACCGCAAATATAACTTTGCCATTCATACAAACACAATGAAAAACAAAGATATTTTTATTGTTTGTGTACATTACTTACTAATGTCAATATAATTATATCCTTAATCTATGCTTGCTACTATGGAAGCCTTCATGGGCGAGTCCAACTCGCACTTGGCCGGTTTTTTTTAACAGTTGAAACAACAATGTTTCTGAGGTACTCTTCGATAAAATGTTCGATATAAAATAAAACATGAAAACTACGCTATATTAAAAAGAAAGCTTGATTGATGAGTACTAAATTTTAACAAATAAAATTTGTATTGTATTGTAATGCACCTATTTCTAGTTTTTATGATAAACCATTGTTAATTTATAAACATCAATCATGGTGTCATATCAATACTGGTTTAAAAAGACAATAACAATATTTACATAATTCGTTTTATTCAAAAAAAAAAACAACAAAAATTTTCATTAAGGTACATGACGACAGACAACGAAATTAATGTTTTGATTAAAAATAGTTAAGTAATATAGGCATAGTAATAAAAATTCAAATTATAAAATAGAAACTGAAGGTCAATTAGATCACCTTGGGGCTAGATCCAGATAGAAATTTTCTAAAAGCTTTTAATCTCAATTTACATTAGGATGATTAGTGAAGATCCCAGGGGAGCCAGCACGTGATTTAATGGCAGAGCTGGGAGTTTACTGTAAACAAGAATTTTCTTTATTTTTATATTGCAAAAGTGATCTATGGCCAGATTTAATGCTTTAAAGACGAAGATAAAAATATCGCAATTCAACTTAATAATGACACCAGAAAGATTCAGTTGTTTATATTTTTGGACACAATCCTCCTTAACGTTCATTTTAGATTTTAATCCGTAGGTAGTCTATCCATATACAAATGCATCCACAAATTAGTCACTTGTGAAAACGTAGACTAATTGGTTTTTATTCCTATGTTTATTCTTAAGTTGTCCAGAAAAGGTCTACAAGGCTTTCCGCTGAATTTTCGAAGTTCCCAAATCGAAAAAATCGGAAATGACCCGTCAAGCCCAAGGCGGGCCGCCACCATAAATTGCATAATTTAGTAGCTCGTATTTAATTCATCCCCATATTAAATAGTTTTCTAAAACTTCTCGCCACTTATTTAAAAGTTTTCCTTCAAACAAACCTTTGTTTGAAGAAAAACAGAGACGAACTGAGGCCCTTAGCATGACTTCTCTTTTTGTGACGTAAAGTAAACGGAAACATTTACGTTAATTTCATGGAACAAATTGGTTCCTCGTATGTAAACTAGGGATGCTTTTTCATTTTCCATACATTAAACGACGTAAATACATCAAGTATGCTCTTCGGTAAAATACGGAAAACTTGTGATAAGGCTGCTGGTCACTATTTTTACAGTGACAATAATTCTACTCCACTATTTTCTAGAATCATCTATATTCATCCTAGCGCAATAACTACATCATAAATCACAATTTTCAAAGATCATAATATTAAAATTACCACTGTCCGGAAAATTAAAAGACGTAATTCCCGAATTTATGTTCGAAAAGTATTTTAATCCGTTTATAGTGTTCGTTTACATATAAGCAATGACCTACTTATAATAATTGGTTTACTCGCTTGAAATTGAGGCTAGCGCGTATTTTAATGCGATTGTGAAGATTAATCTACTAATAGTGTAAGTTGTCTTTATCTTTATACTTCCGTGCTTAGTTAGTTGGAACATTAACAATTTATAGTGTAAACTAGCTTTTGCCCGCGGCTTCGCTCGCGTAATCAGTCAAAAATCTTAGAATATTTATACAAACTTTCATCCCCTATTTTATCCCCTTAAGGGTGGAATTTATCAAAATCCTTTCTTAGGGTATGCCTACGTCATAGTAGCTTTATGCATGCAAAGTCTCAGCTTGATCGGTTTAAAATTGACAAAGTCATTATCACTGCTCTCCAAACGGTGAAGGAAAATATCGTGAGGAAACGGGCATGTCCTAGAACCAAAAATTCGAAGACATGCGACATCTAACAAAGCGCTCTGAGCCCACGTGGTGGATTATGGCCCACTGCCTCATGTTCTAGCAGTAAGAAAGAATTTACAGGCTGATGATGGAGAGGTTATAGAACTCGTCTCAAAGCTGTCGACCTAGTGATAATTATATTAAGTCGACAGCTTTGAGACGATTTTCTAGCGATCTTAGTACCATTTTTTTGCATCTTACAAAATTGCTGTTATTCTGAAACAGATTATCTTTTTTTTTTCTACCATTATAGCGACAAGCAAGCATACTCCCCACTTGATGGAAAGCGGTCACCGTAGCCAATAGCCACCTGCATCATTTTAGGTATCGCTTGCGCTGACCACTCAAAAACTATATCTAGTTTTCTTTTTTTTTCTTCGCTGTAGTTCACTGAAATTTCACCACTTAAGTCTTATGTTATAAGGACTATTGCCTATAGCAACCAAAAACCCAATATCACTCTTTCCGACCTAGGTATTGTGGAAAACAAGTTGTTGACCCACTAATTATGTTTCATAATAACTATGAAACACATAATTACGGCTTTGCTTGCGCAGCACGTGTACTTTATCGCCTGACTAGTTGTAGCTAATGAGTCTGATTGTACTGTTGATAGATTGATTAGAACTTATACCGCCTGATAGAGGGCTGTGAACCGATTTGTTTTAGTCCGAAAGTTGTTTTAGTAAAGGAATTTGTTTTTGAAGTAAAGAAGTAACATTAAATTCAATTTTCATACTGCTTTTGTTTTTCGATTTCATAAAATACAAGCTGTTGCCAGTGACTTCGCGTGTAACGACAATTATCACACGGGTTTCCCGGGTGAACAGAATCTTATGTATTCGAGACTATAATATCTCTGAACCCAATTTCAACATAACTTTCGCATTCATATTGTTAGATGACTTCACGTGAAATGCATTTTTGAATGTTAGTAATGTATCAAACATACACACATTTATATAGTAAAGCTTTCACTTCATATCACTTTGCTTATACGATATTACATCAGGTTACCGAATTAGCTCTATAAGCATTGTCTTGGAAACATTTCCTGCACGTCTGACCTACCAAAACCAGACAGCCATTGCATGTTTATTTTGATACGAACACCTTCACATTTCCTTTTGATAGACGCTACTCAAGCATGGCGTTTAACACCAGACCAAGAAACATCACCCCATCTCTTTCACACATATGGGAATATTGAAAATATGGTGAGCTTTTTCAATCGTGCACCGACTTCAGGAACGTCAGGAAAGCTTTCAGTCCGCGTTTGAGCGGCAGGGCGCGCGGACGTACGGCCACGCCGCCCACCTACTTGCCGCGATATTTGAACCGCATTTCGTACGGACGTTTTATTTTGCTTGCTCAGTTCGAGTTGCGAGTGTATATTTGAATATTACCCCATCATTGCCGGCGACGGCACACAACTTTTGTTACTCTAATAAAATAAAACTTATTAGTCGAACGAGTGAATGCGTTTGTGATTTATTCGTTGTACAAAGTTTATTTTCGTCGCCTAACCGTGTATGTGTATTCGTAATTCCAAACATAGCCAAATATTAGAGTAATCGCTTAGTATCCCGCACTAGACTATACCTTTCGGTCCAAACAAGTGACTTATTAGCAACTGCTGATATCAATCCTTCATATCCTATTTAACTTAATGTAAATATATTTTGTAAGAGTATTGTGTATCTGGTTAGAGGACCAAAGTTTTGAATGATGTACATAAAGGCTTGAGTGTAGTGCTTTGTGTAAATAATATACATTTGTAACATATCAGTGAGTGCTACTCCTGTTGAAGTTAACTACAACGAAGACTAATTGATATTGATTTTTCACCTACCAACACAAGGTAAGTCAATTTACACTACATTTATTTATGAACTAAGGCTTCCCATGTTTATATTATTATCGGAAAAAATGAATAAGAATTAGTTGACCGTTTCCCTGATCCATTACTCCCACGAATGTGTTCCTTCAGCAGAGTTTCATGTTACAGTTAATGAAAATTGACAGTTTGTGTTAAGCTATTACATTATTCAAAGCAATAGTTAAAGGTCATCGAAGTTTCAGACTGGTACATTTACTTACAGAGACTTTTTATGTGTTTAATAAGTAACTTGAAATGTTTGAATTTGACTGAATTATGTCAATTAGAGTAAGTGATAAGTTTCTCTGAACAGCTGGTCTTTTGAATTAATATAAAGCAGGTTTAACAATTGACGCAATTATTCGTCTCTCTTTAAATGGAAATTCTGACATTTCCAACTGTTTAGTTAGTTATGTTTTGTTCTAGAAAAGTATTCGATATTTTTAGTTGTTTACAATATTTTTATCTCTGTGATCTTCAATTAAGTAAAGGTTATTCACGGTTAATGCTCTTCAAATAGAGCGAAAAATCGCTTATCATGGATTACAACGGATATACACATGAGCTGACGAATATGTTCCTAATATTATAAGTGTTAGAGGTGAAAGTATAATCCATTTTTAAACTCTTCGCGATGATAAAAGAGCTTACATTTGGTGAAACAAAACATGCTTCTAGAATCTTCTTTCTAAAGTTTATGATAAATATAATAACATGTTGGGATATTTTTGTAAGAATTTTCTTATTCATAATCTAGAAACATAAGCACAGCTGAATGCTTTTCTGAGCGTGTTTATAATAAGATGAAAATAAAAGAAGTCGGGGTATTAATACAATATTGCTTGGATAAGATGGCCAATACTAAAAGTTATGAACGATCATTATTCAGTTGTAGTTTAACAAACGTCAAAACCTTTAACAAAATAAACGCATTAAAGTCAGTGAGTGGTATTTCGTCAGATCAATTTGACCGAGATTAGGAATATTCTTAAAAATGCAAGAATTGCCTTCAAAGAATGCGATTAATTTATAATGGTGGTTTATTCTTTATTTTGAAACATTCCGCGTCGAGCTATTTCCGCTACTACCAATATGTATGTTTACAAAAAAAAAAAACTGATGTTTCAGATATTATCACCACAATAAATGACCTTGAGTTTCCGTATCCATTATCAAAATATTAGGTGAGTACACCACGTTTTCGTGTCCATTCTTCGGGACCGACACAATATCGTGAAGGTTACTTCAAGCAATGGCACTGAAATGCCAAGTTTGCCAAAGCTTGAAAGGGACTTAGCATTTGCCTAACCTTTTCTGCTACAGTTTTAGGTCGTTTCTCACAATCATTTAGGACACGAAGTTTCTAGAACCTTTCTATAGGGTAGCTTGTCAGTTACACGCATTAGGTGTCTTGAAGTAAAAGTATTTTGTAAAGACGTTAAGCTTTTCAGTAAATATTTTTTCGTGAAAGAAAAAGCTTTATTGGATTGAAGTATTATTTGAAGCATTGAGAAAACATTTTTAATGTTTTACAAAACAAGGGGTGACTTTCACCAAAAAACTTGAACTCGAACTTGAATATGAACTTGGTGTTAGAGTTTCCAATGTCATCTCTATGTTATAAGTACTTATAAATTAAATTTCAAATGTCACTTACGGGATATCTTCCGTGATTATATTTTTGTTTGAGTTCCCGATATCCCCAACGCTGTTGCAAGCGCCATGATCGCGGGTCAACCCGCGATCATGGCGCTTGCAACAGCGTCGCAGCATTGACCATGTCCGGGTCGACAACGCGCCCTGTTCTACGCGTGCCTCATAAAGCTGTCAGCAATCTGACGGGCCCCCTTTAGAGGGCCTGCCGGGGTCGCGGACTGTTTCATCAGATAACTGTGACCCTGGACCATAAAGGGTAATTTAAGGAGCACGGTGGACAGTACAAGTCTGACAGTCGGGACTGGAGAATTTATTTGGTGATTTTACCAACTAAAAAGGACCTATAGTAGTAGAAAGCATCCATACAACATTACAACTCTTGGTCAATAACAAAATCGACAGAAAATACGTATGAAAATGAATGTTTTATCGGTTACGTATATTCCTATAACACATAGTAACGATCGCGTGATAGGTAAGTTCGTGAATTATTTTTTGTTCATTACTGAAGGTGTAAATGTTCTAGTACTAATTTGATACATTGTTATCGCTTAACATAGTGTATGACGTACATTATCGCTGAATTAGCAGTTCTAACTTTTCGTTTAAGTTGTCATTTTCTGACGCCCCTTAGAGGACCAAAGCCTGCCGGGCTCACGGGACCAACGAATTACCGTGACCCCGAAACGTAAAGGGCTAAGGACACCTTGGATTTTAGTCAGTACAAGTCTGACAGTCCCTCCTGTCCTGCCTTGGGTGGTGAGAGGACTCATTTGATGATTATACCGCGCTAAGAAAAAAAAAGGTTGTCGTTCTTTGTGGGATTGCCTAAGCAGTTCACAGTGGCCCTGTAACGCAAAGGGAATTTGAAGGAACAGAGTGGATTTTTAGTCAGTAAAAGTTTGACCCAGGGCGGGAAGACTCATTTGATGACTTTACCATATCATAAAAAAAATGTCATTCTGGTTTTAGTGACTTTAAGAATTGCTTATTAATATAATGGAATTCATATCTTACTAGCTATTCACCCAATAACTAACAGATAAAACAATGTCAGAATCTAAAACAACTGGTCGTCAAGTCAAACAATATTTTTGATGATACCCATTGTCCTTTGTCTAACACTCACGATTTATAAGGACATTTTTAACGCTTTTCCAATTGCTATTTTCCAAACATTTTCTTTTATTCAAACTTTGTTCTAACATTTGAAAACAATGGAAAAAATTGACGGCACCATTGGCCTACAAATAGTTGTTCCGGGTCTGGGTCTTTGTGTATGTGAGTTTCTATGTTTGTTGACGCATCCACAACACAGGAGAGATCCCTAGCGCGGGGCAAAGTATAAAAAAGTAATTAAACAATTTGGTGAACTTGGAAGTTATGCTCGTGTACAAAAGTTATGACATTTTATAATTTTATTATGTATAGATTTACGGTGCATCCACACCGCCGGCAACATTTGTAGCTCAACGTTTCCAAATGTTGCTCGGTAACATCCGCCAACAAAATGTTACTAAGTGTTGACGTGTTACTGTAAGTCGAGTAACGTTGCTCAACATTCGGTAACATCCGCCAACAAATGTTGACGTGTTACTGTAAGTCGAGTAACGTTGCTCAACATTCGGTAACAATGTTACCCCCATTATCTAACAATTTTGCCGATTGTCGAGCAACGTTACTCGACATAGAGTAACACGGCAACATTTGTTGTCGGATGTTACTGCGGTGTGGATGAGTAACAATCAACAAATAGTAACAAGGAGTCACAAAATTTACCGAATGTTGCCGAATGTTACCGTGTTGCCTTTTGTTGCTCCACAAATGTTACCGGCGGTGTGGATGCACCGTTAGGCAAAAAGAAAAAAATTAATCACGATAAAATTCTGCCATCTTTGAAATAACAGTTTTCTTTCACAAAAAAGCAAATTTCTTACGAGTTACTCGTAAGTTCTTACAGAAAGCATTGATAACGAATAACAAGAAAAGTATAAAGGGCGGCTTTATCAATAATACTTGAGCAAGAATAATATTTATTATATAGGGATCCGTTCTTGGATTATTTTAATGTACCTATTACTTAATAGATCTCGATGAATTCTGATCAGCTTAGTAAGGCTTAGGCTTAGATTTGTCGAGCGATGACTCTTGAACGTCAATATGGGTCATTCGAACTATGATGCAGCTTATAGTAGTATAGTCGCTTTTTGAGGAGTGGTATAAAATTCAGGTTATGTCAGGTTTTTTATGAATATTTTTTTTTATAATTTTCTAAAAAACATTCATAAAAGTAAGCTTGGTTTTACATTTTTTTTACAAATACGTAATTTTTACAAATGGCAACTTTGCTTTAACTATGTACCTAAGTCTCATACATTTATGAGGTATCCATCATCGTTTCGCTGGTAATAGGTTCTTTGTCTATCCCTAAAACAAAAGAAGTTTGATAAAAAAATGAAAGCGCCAGTAACACAGTATAGTTTGATAGCCACACAGCACAGCCAAATCGTTTTAACAAGATGAAGATAAATTGACTGTGAAAGTAGTGGTAGCACATTTTGGTGAATTATTCCACACCATTTGTTACAATACTGAACTAAAATGTAGGTTAGGAGTTGAAGCATTTGGATTCGCAAATAGTGATTTAATATCATTTTGTATGAGGACAAGCCGCGTTCCGGGTAAAGGGGTCTATGGCAACTGTTTGGAGTTTACTTATAAATAATAAATTATGGAGTTAGTGTGAACTATATTTCTGAGCATATTAACTATATTTTAGCAAATTACGACAATTTGCTATCATAGCCCTATATTATGTTAAGACTGAGTAAGGCTGTGTGGGCCCTGAGCATCCGGACGCGACCACTAAAGTTGGTCGCATGCCAGAGGGTCATGGCTATCCGAATGATCCGGGGATACCGCACGATCGCCGGCGAATCGGCCAACTTGCTTGCCGGATTACTGCCCTGGGATCTGGAGGCGACTGCCCTCCAGCGCGTCTATGAGTGGCGCGTGGAGGCGCAGCGCCGGGGAGAAATCCCGCTGCCCCGACAAGTCGAGGCGCGGCGGGAAGAGGTCCGGCGCGATCTCAGGGCAGTATGGAGGGGACGATTGTCGCAACCGACGGCCGGGCACGCCGCAATCGCGGCGGTAAGACCCCTCTTTGAGGAGTGGCTGGATAGGAGTCACGGCGTCCTGACCTACCGCATGACGCAGGTCCTCACCGGACACGGAAGTTTCGGGTGGTACCTGTGTCTAAGGAGAAAGGAGGAAACGCCTGGGTGTCACCACTGCGAAGATCGCCCGGAGGACACAGTAGAGCATACGGTGCAAGACTGCCCAGCTTGGGCAGAGCACCGACGTGTCCTCACGGCGGCGATAGGCGGAGACCTCTCGCGCCCGGCATTGGTTGCGGCCATGCTGCGGGGCGAGACGGAGTGGGAAGCGGTCGCCTCCTTCTGCGAAGCAGTAATGCTCGCGAAGGAGGAGGCGGGCCGCGTGAGAGAGAGGACAGTGTCCTCCCTCCGCCCCAACCGCAGTGGTGGACGCCCACGGCGACGGACGTCGCAAGACAATCTCCGGCCACCGTAGGCGCGGGCATGCGGGCGGCGAGTAAAGGGCAACTCGCTGCCCGACCATGGACCATGCCCGGGTCGACGGCGCGTTGTGTTCCACGCGCGCCTCAAAGAGCGTCAGCAAGATGACGGGGCCCCCCTCTAGAGGGCCAAAGCCTGCCGGGGTCGCGGGACCTATCTCATTACCGTGACCCCGGAACATAAAGGGCTATCGAAGGACACCGTGGATTTTAGTCAGTACAAGTCTGACAGTCCCTCCCGCCCTGCCCGGGGTGGGAGGACTCATTTGATGATTTTACCACGATAAAAAAAAAAAAAAAAGACTGAGTAAGGCTGCTTTTCCACCAGACATGCGCTATGCTACGTTGCTGCGGATGCGTTTGATATCCACCAATTATATTCATTGGTTTACATAGCACAGCACTGGTGGAAACGGATTCAACTAAGATGTGTTTTTATATGGACGGATGCGTGCTATGGCTGGGTGCTATTGACTACAATCTTCTAGTAGTACATAGCACCCAGCCATATTACTATCGATACATCGCATAGCTCGAGCTGCGCATCTTCGTAGCGCTGCTATGCATCTTCGCATCGCAGCTACGCATCTTCGTAGCGGAGCTACGCATCTTCGTAGCGCAGCTACCCATCTTCATAGCACATCTTACTCGTACAGCTACATAGCGTAGCGACCGGTCTTTAGATATAGGGTTTGTAGTGAACTGAACCCGCTCGTTACTGGACCCGCGGGTAAGACTAGGCAGTGTAGGATTATAACGTCACTAAAACTACAATTTACACATGAGTAAAGACACCGTTACTTCCTCCTTCCTCCCTCCTCCTTCCTCCCTCCTCCTCTTGGCACCTCTTAAAACACCTTTCCGGAACCTTTGCAGCGCCTGTTAGAGCACATCTTTAGGGAGATCGCCTAGTGGTCTCCCTTACGCCTTGTTGCAGAAGTGTAGCAAGAGCAACACATAACCTGTGTTTTCTCTGAGGTCAGTTCTGGAACATAAATTACCTACCTAACATGTGACTCTTTTTCTTTGCTCTAATCGGTTGAAACCCCAATTTATTTCATTTCTACTTAATTTATCCAGTAGATACCTCGTAGATTAACCTCGGCTTATCGTTGACGTCTTGTCTTAAAGAAATTAATTTGGCTTTAGACTGACAGCTTACGAACAATATCGATGAAAATCTCTGCCAAAGACAGGGGTAGGACAAAGTTAATATAACAAAGGTAGGACGAATATATTATCAGCGTCGTGAAGGGCAGGCGTGGGATTGCCTTACGTAAGTAGTAATTTGATGTATAAAAGGTGCTGATCCTTAGTCTGGTTTTATTAAACGTTATTTGATTTATTTAATAAATTGTCTTCGTCGCTTTAGTAACAAAGTCACCGTTTCATTTTACACAATAAACGTTAGAGATTTAACCGTGATAATTGGTTACTATGAAACATGTCTTGTCGGGTTGTGGTTACGAATTTAGGCAAGCTGTTTACTTTGTGTATAATTATTGTTCTCAAGAGCGTATAAGTTTGTGTTTCCATTTAACTTTTACTTTGTTTGTATCCTAACTCAAGTTGGGAGAACCGGAACTACAACCGAAATGTCAAAGAAATTTGACTTTGACCAATGTGCACTGAGCCTACACGGTGGATAATGGTCTCTCTTAGAGAGGAGACATAAGTCATGAGAAACATCATCTGTCTATCCTTTTTGCAACTACGTTGAGATCGGCTTCCATTAGAAGCGGATGCAACTGAATATCGTAGTATTACAATGAAGCGACTGCCTATCGGACCTTCACTAACCACTAACTGGGCAATAGGTACAATACTTTGGTAAGACTGGTAGTAAGACTTTCAAGCTTGGAACAGAAAAAAAACTGTCAAAAAACATAAGTTTCGACGAACTGAGGACCTTCTCCTCGAAGTCAGTTATAATGTACAAATGTGCTTTCAGAGACAGGGAGGAAACTCGTTTTATTAGATCACTGCACATCCACAGACCAACCTCGGCGAACGCGGCTTAACCTTGAAGATAGACCCGTGTGACTGTTTTTATTTAGCTACAAGGTCACGAGATAACGTTATATAGTAATTACAATATTATAGAGAATATGGATAATCCGGGATCTCAGGATTTCTCTTGCATAGAGAAAGCCTCAGACCCTTGGTCATGTGTGATAATTTAACGATCAATAATGTTATTAGATATTCATTCTACTAAGTGGTGGTATCGAACAATATTGTCTATAACCGAAAATTCGAAGACACGTGACATTTTTCAATCTAGAAAGAGCTCACGTTGTGGCTTACGATTAGGTATATTATCTGTTCCGTTTCACAATGACAAGGCCTGAGTCCCAGCTGTGGGAATTGGATCATAATTGATCATAATTGACTGATCACCTTTTCTTTCTTTTCTCCTGTATCGTGGGTGCGTTTAAAAATATTTAAACTTTCATACAACAACACCAACGAACTGAACAACTGCTTGATCATGTTTTGAAGGCACGGTCTGCACATTGGCTGAGCTGATCGACTGCTGAGCGTGTCGTGGGTTCATACCCTCACGGTTCGCGTAATCATTGCGCCGAACGTGTCGGTAATGTGTCTAAACACACTATGCCGAAGTTACGCGACCGAAGTTCGGCGCAATTACGCCTGCAATGCTATTTGAATTACTGACGACACACTATGCCGAAATTACGTCGCGTCATAGCGTACAGCGTAACTTCGGTCGGGCGTAAGTTCGGCGGGAACTTATTCTGTGACCACACATTATACGTGACCGAAGTTCGGTTCGATTACCTACGAAGATCCGGGGGCGGGAAGCAGCAGGGAGCCGCCCGCGCCACCCGCGCCGAATTTCCGCCGCGTAAGTTCGGCACTTATGGTGTGTCAAATCAGCCGAATACGTCGGAACCTGAAATCAGCCGCCGAACTTCCGTCGCGTAACTTCGGCATAGTGTGTTTTTGGCACAAAAAGTTACGAATTCGTACTCATCCTGCTAAGTGGAATAAGTATTATCGAACACACCTTAAAAACACGAGCAGGTAAAAGCTATCGTACGAACACAACTCAGTATTAATCCCCCAATCACTTCTTATGACACGTACGCGGTGAAACGGTTATTCTTAGCAGATGACACACGCCGTTAAGTTTGTATTGGGGTAACGGAAATTATACGGTAGGTAGGTACGCATATTGTTGAGTTTTGCTCGCAATTTCGAGATCGGATTTTCCTGAGTATTTTTGCTTTAGAATGGAGCATGGACGTGTTCAAAAGCCATTTTATATAATTTGAGATGGGTTTGGTCTTAACTCTTGTAGCAAAAGCCTTAGTAAGTGAATTATTATTACGAAAATCGATCGGATCATTAATCAAACGAATTAAATACACAGTGCGAGTTTGGTGTTACTGTTGAGACAATGTCTCATTAACTGGATACCCAAATGTGCCTTCAACTGCACCCAGAATGACCTGAAAAGGCCTCTGACGCCGCATAAAAGTGGCCACTTACTAGGTCTAAACAGTATAGTTATTTAAATGTACCACGATATGAAAAGAAGAAAACAGAAAGCTTAAAGCTTTTTCATTTAGGTTACCATAAGCGCCATTAGCCTCTTGAGATTTTAGCCATTCTTCTTTGTTCTGTTCTTACTTTACGATGACCTTTATTTTATAGTCGACCCATGTTTTATCGATTATATCGAATATAAGTGGGTTATAAATATGCACAGAATAGCCGTTAAAAAAATATCCTTCTAATTTTTCTATAACTCATTTTCTCCATCTCTACATATCATTTTCCATTTCCTTTTCATTGCTAAGGTCAAGATCAAGGTAACAACATTAAAAACATTGTGTATCCCGCAAAAAGCAAATGATAGTAATAGCCATTACACTAACGGCCTAATATTAGTGTTCTGCAAAAACGTATACCGACGAAATTATCACAAATGTGCTGTAATTCATTTAATCACTACACGTCCATCGTATGAAATGAGAGAAAAACCTGTCATTAGATCTAGCTATAATTATGAGGTTTTTGGCGCTTTATTACTTTGAGTTTTCTTTTTAGTAAATAAACGTTTCTTTTTGTACCTTATTTACTTTTTATTTTTCAAAAAAAAAAACATTAACTACTTTAACTCTGCAATCCGACAACGGGCGTATTAAAAAGCTGCCTGTAATATTCTACAAATGCTTATAAATCATGCTGATATGCTATTATTTTAATTAAGACTCTACGGCGACCTCGTCGACGATCTTATAAAAAGACAAAACTGTCTCAACGTCGAGGACCGAAACAATTTTTCTTTTACAGACAAACCTTAATTCTTAAAGAATAACACTAGTCATTGCGCTCAGTTTCATTGGTTAACCTGACTTATTGTCAACTGCTCTCCCTGTCTTTCCTTCTTAATAAGTGTAGAGACTTTTAACAGTTGATTATTATAAGGAGTCACTGTCATGTCATGTCGATGAATGAAATCAATTAATACACACACGTACTTGTTTATTTTAAAATTATATTTCAATTGGAATTTTACATGTCAGTCAAAAAAGTATGGGTACTAATAGCAAGTAAAGTTTACTCTGCAAAACAAAAGTTACTCATAGCCACCACATCTGGCACTTTGCCAATTATTATTGCAGTCTACCAGAGCACGGAGATAGGAGCATCCGCTAATAAGCAATACGTAGCACCGTTGACATCATACTTTGATCACCAATCCATCAGTCACAAGGAGGGATGGCAGTCTGCCATGCATTAAACCTGGGACGTTTCCTACTAGCATTATAATTTATATTGATAGTAAAATTTAATGATAGATCTGTCCAAATCGTTACCTACTGGGTGGACGAATTTTCAGTAGACAACAAGAAATATACCTACCTAAACATTGACCTTATTGATGACGTTTTCAAAAAGGTCAGCTGAGTAGTACTCGCAACTTGTGTACGTGTTTGACCAGATGTATTTGACAATTTGGGCCGTAGTATGTAAAGCTGGATTACGTTGGTGTTCGCGAGCGAGATACATGCAGTCAGTTCCCGGCATTACACAAACCGTCTTCAATTCTTTTGCTTTGTAAAATGAGGTAATGCAACAATGACATAGTAGTCCCATACCATGTTTTTACTGGCAGCCTAAAACACTAAGTAGAAAAAGTAGGCAACCCATCGTTTTCATAATTTTTAGGATTCGCACTATTGTTCTCATGAGTATAATATTAATAAAACAAAAAGAAATACATTATTGTATATTTAATCACATAACATAACTTGAACACATTTCATCCTAGGTACAAAATTATAATATACTAGCTGTTGCCAGCGGTTTCACCCGCTACAACTCAAAAATCATCCCGTAGGAACATAAAATAGGGATAAAAACTATCCTATGTGTTAATCCAGGTTATAAACTATCTATGTACCGAATTTCAACCAAATCCATTCAGTAGTTTTTACGTGAAAGAGGAACAAACATACATCCATCCTCACAAACTTTCGCATTTATAATATTAGTAGGATTATGACAAAAAAAATAAAAAAACTTTTATCTGGTACGCAGATAGGTGAACGGCGCCGGCGCTTCAAATGGATCTTAGATCAACAGTGGAATGAGCCTATCCAACGGTAGCGACTCAACAGATATTTTCCTGGTTTTTTCCGCTTACTTCTAGACGCTTATCACCACTGTCCTTGACCAAAGTAAATCAGGCATAATGATCGTAGAAGCACGCATAGTATAACACTGTAGGAACGGGGTTTGTCGACGAAAGAATAGACAAAATGACAGATTGTTAAAAAAAAAACAATTTTATAGAAATAACGTCGTCTATTTCTGGTAGAATACAAAGAGTTGGTCATTCGTTCGTTCATGTGTAGGTGATGTTCTGAATTTTCTGCCAAAATGAACCTCTGAGAAAAAGGCGTGCAGAGGTAGAGTTAATGAAATTAAAACTGGTGTAATACCTGTAAATAAACTATATCTTCGGTTCATGTTATCTGGTTACTAATAAAGTAGAAAGCAATTGTGTGCTAAGTGTAAAATTACGTAGTTTCAAGGCAAAAATGTAAATGTCCCTTCCAAAATGGCCTCTGGCGACACCGTTAATTAACAGCCTTTTTGGAATAATGACAATTAATGTAAGTAGAAAATTTATAAAATTTCATCAGTAGTCGGTAGATTGGTCAATCGGTCGGTGTAAATCGGTTTGAAGGCGCTTCCGGAATAAAATTTGAGGTATCTTTAGAGTTTATTTCACCTTTAATCATTCCATTTTGTTTATTTTGGTTACTCTTCAGTGATTCATGACCCTTTTAGCAAATTAATATATTATAGTATATTTTTGTATTATTGTTAAAATACCCTTGTCTTCGATACAAGTATTCCCTTTTGAGACCTTTTCATGGGTGTCTTATTGTCTTTCTGTAAAAGTTAAAAGGTCAACGTAGGGGAAATAAAACATTTCGTAGACTCGTCATGCTATTTGATAATGTCAGAGATAATGTAACATTTATTCATTGTTATCGTAAACTGAGTGAGGAATCCTTCCGTCTGTAAAGGAAAACGTGACCCTGGAACGTAAAGGCAACTGAACGAACAGGGTGGATTTTCAGTCAGTAAGAGTCTGACAGTCGCTCCACTCAGGGTGGGCGGACACATTTGAAACTAGCAAGTGACTTTAATAAGTCTAAGTAATAGATACTTCTTACCCTTGGTAAAACTTTGACCTTGACTTATAATTATTATGTAATGGCCGTTATCCATTTACCGAGATATTTTCGTAGATTAAAATTTGATAATATTGGGAATTTAAATTATTTGTTGCTTTATTTTCAATTAGTATTATAACGTAGTAAGCAATTAGGTAGCATTACAGACAACGACCATTTATATCTAGACTCCTAATCACAGGCGACCGATGTCTGTCAATACATTAGGCAAAAAAGTCTTAAGTTCGTATTAGTTTCGACCACTCCTGTGAGTCCCCTCGTCGCACTGACCTTGAGTTAGCCAATCAGAACGCAGTACCCCGTCCCCCTCGCTTACGTCGTACCTCAGCGAATTGACAGAAAATTTTCGTTAGTCAGATCGTGCATGGGGCGTCTAGATATAAATGGTCGTTGATTACAGATGTTTTTTTACTTTACAAAACTGGGAATATTTCGGATATCAAATGTGACCGAAACCTTTTTGCTCGTACGCCCACATTTTGTTACCACAAGCTTTGGCCTACCGTACCTATTTCTATAAATTAACGGCCAAGCTACTCGTACTACTAAAATAATTAAACACCAAATATTATAACTATGACATTTAAGTATTTAACTAGTAATGTAATTCTACTAAAGCATTTTTTCTATATTTTCGAAACTTCGAATAAAATTCTCTTTTTTATAACACATGAACGGTAACCGCTGAAGTATTTTCTATTTACATCGATAGGCATTTGCCCTTGGGTCAAAGAAGTCGTTAACATACAACAAGTATTGAACCAGCCTGTTCTACTGAACTTTATAGCTGACGATAAATAAATGACTGTCAGTACAATTGGTAGCATTCGTTGAAAGGTCACAGCTGGTCGATCGATTATTATCTACCCCTTTAAATGTGTCAAAGTAATTGTTAATGGTGATGATAAAACTTGTAAATTGGAATTTTTATTAAAATCTGATTGAAAGATTTAATAATATAATAAGTGATATTTAAAAAGAATTTTCTGTCTGCTTGAGTAAGCAACAACTTCGTCCTTTCAATGGTATTATACGTTGTGTTTACGTGTATCTTCTTGGGCTATACAGTTTCATGACCCATGCATGTATTGATTAGACAAGTTCACACTTAGTCGTCTAATACATCACTAATATGCTTGGTTCTCATTATGACTTATCCAAGATTAGGTATATGTCTGGACTTTAAAATGAGACGTAACCTCTGAGTTTCTTTTACGAAAAAAGACAGATAGCTTATACATTTTTCTTTTATATTTAAGGGTATTTCAAATTAATTTTAGGGAATTGAAAATCATTAATCAGTTTTTAATGATCCATTAGGTACATTTTTCTTGTATTTGCTTTTAATGATTCCAGGAAGTAATTATCATTGCATCTGTCTAAATTACGTATAGGTATTATGGCTCGTTAGTATCCGACATCTTGTCTTTTTAGTATCACCATAAGCGCTATGTGACTACTAAAATGATTACTTATCACAGGGTCACATCGAGTACCTACGCTGTTGACCGACATAATTAAGGCGATGTTTGTGTAGTAACTTAAGTGCTAAAAAAGATTGACCTTGACCAAAAAGCCTGAATGTTTCCTTTGTGTGATCGAGGAAGGTATGTGTGGTTATTAGATGATGATAATTATTAACTAAACTAGATGATATAACCAAAACGTTTAGTCTAGAAAACACATTCATAATCATGACAAAGTTAGGTCGTTGCATCAGGAATGCTTATGCGATGCTCGCATTGATCCATACTGTGCAATAAAAAACAGTGTCATTCAAAATTTTAAATTAAAACCTTGTTGTATCTAAATTATAATCGCCATAAACTTATAGAAATAGGTAAACATTAGAGAGATAAGTTTTGGCCTATTTTATTAGGTACCTACTGAACTTCTTCCAAACCTGGCCATCCATTTGTGAATGTTGACTTGGACAAATACTGTAACAATATATTGACAATTGACCTTATCAGTAACGTTATTAATTGTGAAACTACATCGTGATGAAATGTGTGATAGCTTTCGCATAACCTCACTCTATTTAATGTTAGAACTTCTCAACTTTATGCAAGTCCACGTTTGGATATTGCATGAGTAGTTATTACAAGTTACTGCTATCCTATCGCTCGTGTGTACTATCTAGAAGCGAATTTATGATGCATCTATAATAATATTTCATGAGAAAAAGAGCGGATATCATTTTATTGCTGTTTAGGGGAACAGTGTATAAGACGGGGACGCGAGGCATGATGGGAAATCACACACCTAAGGCAAACTTAACACAAAACTAACGTAGCACAAGCGCCAACAGGACGGTATTTCCGTCTGGCCGCTTGCAAATGACGTCCAGATGGCGCTTGCTCTACGTTGTTACTGTGTTAAGTATGCCTAAAGAGTGTACATACACTCTTTAGGCATACTTAACACAGCAACAACGTAGAGCTTGACGGACGTTAATAATCGCGAGGTATAATGGGGACATCCCCATTATACCTCGCGATTATTAACGTCCCCGTCTTATACACTGTTCCCCTACTCCCTTAAATATTTATTGAAGTCCAAATACTGTACTGTGTCACCATTGTGTGAACCGCCTGACCGCAGCTCCAGAATGCAAAGGGTATGTGGAGGAACAGGGTGGATTTTTGCCAGAAAAAAGTCTTTCGCCTTCGCTTCCTTGGGACAGAAGGACTCATCTGATGGTTTGCGAGGGACCTTTTTAGGGGAAAAAGGACATTCTCTGATTTAAAAAGATTTCATAGAAGTTGTGTAGAATGTGGCTAAAAGGGATGAAAAAGCCTAGTTAAATAGGATTTTTATTTTAGGCGCTGTCTTTGAAATAATCAGTCGGATTTGATTTCATATTTATCATTTAATAGCCCAATTCTTTATAAAGGTTTAATATCATGATGTAGCTTTTAGGAGTCGAGGATACAAGAAACGGCGATCTCAACTCTTGATCTGCCAGTCATGCTAGACCATTCGACCAAAATAGAAAGCAGTCCATCTAAATAGCTTTTGGAAAGCATAAGATTTAAAATTTATATTTAGCTTTAAAATACAATATAAATAGTCGTAAAAACTGTGAAGTGGGCGTTCATATTGAAACAGACAGGCTGGTTTTCATCAAATAATACCGAACGAAACGTTTACTAATAAATCTTAGTCCATCTAAAACACAAATAAATGTCTGTAGTTATTAACTACAAGAGCTAGAGTAAGACGGATTTGAAATGGAAGTAATTGGTACAAGGTGTTGAAATATTCAGTTTGAGAAAACAAGCTATTAACGTACTTCTATACTTTTCTCAGAATTTGCTGGCAGTTATACTCGTAGTTATTTGTTGTGAGTTAAACTGAGTTCACAGGAGCCGTTTTTAACAGCACATGATATCGATACAAGGTTTCGGTAGAATTCTCTAAATTCCACGTGCATTGGAAGAATGTAAACAAGTAGTTTTAAATACAGGAAAAAATGAGACGGTCTGTTTCTCTACTTGTGACCAGGTGCATAATATAGCAACCATGTTCTGTTGATGACGGAGCAAATGTTAAATTATATTTATTGGATCCTAGTTTTATCTTCGGCTTTCGAGACTTTGATGTGAAAGCATAAGTAGAGGCGTCAGCATTAGCACGTGTTCGTGATGTAGACGTAAAGTAAATACAGCGATTTTAAAATAAAACAAGTATTCTTTAGCATTTAGATCCAATACGTGAAAAACACCATCAGTATTCCTCATAGATCTAAATAAATAAAACCAATGCATTGGTAAGTATTGTGTGGGAAACGAGTATTTACAATTTTGAAACCGACATGTTTACTTCACTTTTACATCTGGAACTGCTCGTCTTTTGCACTCGACTTTATCAATGACGAAGACATTTAATATCTTGTAAAGCCATATGATGAAGAAAGATGCGACTGTGGAGCTTCATCACAAATGATGGTTCAGGTCCTCACTTGTACTTTGTGTAATTCTACCTGCACCAAGAGACCTGTACGAAGCCACCACCAACCCGTAAATGTGGCAGAGTTTTGGTCGTAGATCATAATAATCAAAAGGAATCATCGATACGACAAAGAAAAAGAAGGGGAAGAGGACTATCATCATCAGGCAATAATGTTCCCACTGCTGGGACACAGGCCTCCTCTCTGTGAGAGGGAGTGGGCCATAATCCACCACGCGGACCCAGTGCGGGTTCAAAGATATAAATAAATACTAAGAAAAGTTTTCTCCACTAAATCATAGTGGTAGAGGTATAAGGAATATTCCTATTTCACGCAAATCTCTTGAGAGCTGTAGAAGGAGTGAAGCTTCGAACTTCACACAAAATCTGTCAGAATAAGTTGATACGTCTATATTACTGGAAATGGAACACGTCAAAAATAATTTAATATGTTATATTTCAAGTGTTCTTTTAAGTTTTAAAGCAAAGTAAGTGTGTAAGTTTTAAAAGAAGGAACAAGGAAAATAACAATGTTCCCATTTTATGTGTACAGGTTCGAGTAGGCACAGAATAAGCGGTTCTGGAAGGTATTAGACTCACTGCTGGGCAAAGACCTCCCGTCTTTGCCCAGCAGTGAGTCTAGCATATGAAGGTAAAAAAAGAGCCCCCAAGATTGTTATTCAATAAACTCTAACAATCCAAAATTAACGTCGTTAAAAAAAAAACAGTAATTTCGATGTCTATATTTAGCCGAAAACAAAATGTAAATGGAAAATGTAAATAAAAAATAAATCAATAGGAAGCTTTACAAATTGACCAAATCGTGGAATTTAGCCTCGAAAAAAAATGTACAATACCGACAATATGTACGTACTACGTACACATTCCATTGTGTTTCTATCGCTGTGTTTGAGGTCGTCCCTAAATAACGTTGTCGAAACATAGAAAGGAAAGATTGTGCGAAATAAGAAATATTGTATCGAGTAGTACTTGAATCACCGAAACATTGTATGTCCAATAAATTGGGTTTCCCTGATACGGATGTATGGCTGTGATAACTGTTAAAAACATCTTTTCTCCGTCACAAAACGTTCCGGTTTTCAGCTGACAGGTTAATGTAATCATATTTTTAAGCTATTTTAAATTATTATAGGTCTGCATCGTTTTCTTTAAGGTTGGTCATCCTCCCGTCTGCCACTGCCCCGTTAACGGGGTAGATGGGAAAAATTGTTATACCAACTGTTAGAGTCGGCGTTGGCATTTACCGGGGTGGATGACACAGTATAAAGGACTTGGTGGACTTGGTATCCCTGTCCCGTCAACAGGGTAGTTGGAATCACTTTATGTGTGAACTGCCAGTAATTTGACACTACTGTTGTGGTAGTGCGAGAAAAGTACACAGGTAGTTAAGAGCATCTCGACACGGATTGGTCAGGGTGGAATGGTATGACATGTAACGCTATTAAAGACTTAAATAGGAGCCCCGCCCAGCGGGGCTATCCCGTTGCTAAGGCCGACAGCGGGGTGGATGAACCCAATCCATCTATTGCGCCGTTCAAAGGTGCTCCTTTGTCCATGCCTCTGGTCTCCATGCCTAGAGATACGAAATACGTATTAAGATTGATGAAAGAAATTGCTGTTCCTAAGTATCAACGCCACAGCGATTTGTCTCCAAATTGGGCAAGAATAAGGAATATAAATGGGAGTCCTTATTTCACTTTTCCACCAACGCATTACAACGAAGCGCACACCCCGTGCCTTCCCAAGGGCGTCGTAAGAATCAACTAAGCGATTACACAGGGCTGTGGGCACACCTGTCGCTAATAACATTATTTGTAATCGTATACCTTTATGTATTTGTAGGAAAATATAGCGTCAATAATACGAAGGAATTAACCGAACATATGGTTCAAAATTGTTACAATAATTTATGGATCTTTTAGGTAGTTTTTCTGTGCCTATAATAAAGCTAAGTAAAGGTATATACTCGTATGTGCTAAACCAGGGTTTTTCAACCTTTTTCATGGCACGACCCCTTTAGTATGAAGAAATATTTCGCGACCCCCCTTCCCATTGAAGATAGAAAAGATCTCATAAGTTATTTTTATTTCTTGTTGATTTGATACAAATGATTATAATTGACCTTTAGTTAACATTTATCTTAAAGGCGCTCCCTCACCGGGAGGATTCGCGTGTAATGTAACATTATAGATTCGACTTTGAGCATTACATTACAGTACTACCTCCCTGACTGACGAGCATTCGTGTACATTTAGTATAGATTTGGTACAAGGTGCACATTGTGATGCTCGATTGTTCTCCCTCACCGATGAAGTGCTCGAATTTGTAACGTTACATTACAGGTGAATGCTCGCGGTGAGGGAGCGCCTTAATATATCTTTTTAAACTTAATTGTTTTTTTTAATGCAGTAGCTTTTCCAACCTTTTACAACCTGTGGGTCGCGACCCCCCAGGGGGTCGCGACCCACAGGTTGAAAAACCCTGTGCTAAACAAAGTTAATAGATTCCAAGACTAAAAGTTGACAGCATGTTTGCTGAGTGATCGACTGCTGCGCTGCGTATTCCGGGTTTGATTCCTGCACGGAACAACTATATTTATGATCCACAGATTTCAGGTCTGGCTCTTTGTGTCAGAGAATTTCAATGTTTGTTAACGCACCCACGGATACATACAGGAGATATCCTAGTGTTAGGATGGGATGAAAAGGTTGATGCACTGTTGGACATCGTGTGTTGAGGAAAACGACGTGTTATGTCTATTCCAAATAAATGTTACAAAACCGATGCTAAGTTGATGGGTAGCAATAAAATGAAGCCGGTAAAAAGAAAGAATATCATGTAAAATATTTTTTACATTATTTTTTCTTTTGTCAACATTGACATGACACGTACCACAACCACACGACGTTGGCAGACGCATATTGAAAATATTAATTTATTTCACACGAACCACATTTTTTGTCAACGTTATCGATCGGATGGTTGATATTGGCCGCACCGCAACCACAACGGAACCTCCGGCGACACCGCAAAAGGACACTGTTGCGTTGACGCAGCCACATCGCAACGACTAACCACAACGCAACGGCCAAAATCTACAGCGATGCTATGCACACGTAACCACATCTCAACCGCATATTGTTGCTGCGATATGGTGTGGTAAGCATATTTCTAGAATAATGAAAAACAATTTATGTCCTTCATATTATTTTCGGGTAAGCAACGCCATGTTTACTCAGTTAAACGTAGAACAAGCCAAATAGTAACGTCCCTAACTATGCCCACTTTACGAGGCCTTTGACGTCAGTCGGCCATCTATTGTATCTATGTCTATATTTAACTGAACACCATTGAATATTGAATAGGACCTAAATTGAAGTACCTAATATCCAGTTTTATGATAATAATAATGTATATTATTTTAAGTGAATTTATTTATAAACGTATGCATACATATTTTTTTACACCCCACACTAGGAATTTCTTCTTTTATCGTGGGTGCGTTTACAAACATAGAATATTATAAAGTCACATACACAAACGCCTAGACCCGAAACAACTACTTGTACATCATACAAACATTTGCACTGTGCGGGAATCGAACCCGCTACACGTAGCGCAGCAGTCCAATCGCTCAGCCACTCCGCTAACCGTGCCGTCATTATGCACATTGTGCGTCAAAACTTGAACTCGTTTGACATTGCTGGTCGATATAAGTAATTTTACGCTTTATATAACTCACATATACTTTGTCCCAAAATGAGAACGCATTACAAGGATTAATCGTGACGAGGGAGATTGATATCGCATCTTATAGCTAATCAATGCTGTGATGTGTTTGTGTGTCGTGAGCGGAATACCAGATCGTACGATTAAGTACGTTTAATCGTAACGAAAATTACGCTTCGTGAATTCTGTTCGGTTCAGATTAGCATTTAATTTAAATGATTATAGCTTTAATGGCTTTATATGAATGCTCTATGCATAAGACGCGACGTTTACGTAGTGTTTACGCAGCGTCTACGTAATGATTACGCGGCGACTGCAAAGTTTTCGAGTGGTGTCTACTGAGACTAGAGCAGCTTGATAAAGATGCCTTCCTATTTGGAAGATCAAAACGTAAAGTAATTCTAAAACTTATTCAATATTATACCTTTTTGTAATCTAGTTGTATAAAACGTAATTTATTCATGACATTTACTGCCATATTGTTAGCCATAAAGTATGCAAACATATTACATTTTAATGATCGTATATTATAAAATACCGCATACTTCAAATTCTACATTTTTCTCTCCAGTACGGTTCATGTTGTATAAATCTGCACTAAACGCGTCTACACGGCCCAAATTATATTTTCAGTCACACTTGTAAATACGTCAACACATTCATTATATACTGTTTATAATAAAAGTCTGCGAAACATCACAATGTAAAATTTTAGCGCTCTTCGATATCAACAGCTATAAAATGCTGCATTTTCATTCTTTTCTTTTTTCTTTCATTCTTTTCGCGTTTGTGTTTCTTTGAACATTGTTCCAGTTTTCGGGGAAGATCTTGAGTCCAGTGTTATACAATAGGTCACGTGCACTTGAGATTTTTTCGTGTTTGAGTTAAGTTTGCTCTTGACGCACGTTTAGGTAAAAAATGACAGAGACAATAGTCAACGATGGAGTGAGTTATTAAAGGTGGAGGAGGTTTGTGCTTTCTCCTAGACTACAGTACGCATACCCTGACTATGTAGCAGCCTGACTACGGAAATTTGCCTGCAGTGAATATTGGCGCGGTGCGATAGACGAAGCGTCGCAAATGGCAGTTGCTTTTCGGACACCAATATTTATATGTCCCTAAAATGCCTTTATCAATAAACTACAAATTATACATCCACACACAATAAATCAGTATTTAAGAACTTGTTTTACAAGGTTTTTGAAACTTTCCGTTTCAACACTTAAAAACTAAGTTAAGCCGATTCCTCAATACAGACGAATGTTTGATATAGCGTGACTAAAAGCTTTTAAAATGGAGTCCGCTCAACTTTGCTCAACTTAACTTACAGTTCAACTACAATGAATCAAAGAAACGATCAGTGAATCGAAAGTTTGACGTGAAAAATTGGTAAAGGCTGTGAGAATATAAAAATCTGCTGTTGACATTTTCTAGAAGACTTTATATCTGGGCTATCGAATGTATGTGTGTAGAATGAATAGGTATCGATGGGCTAGAGTTGACGAGACGAGTCAATTGGAGTGCCACAAAGCGATAGTCGTTGTTGAGGGAAGCCTAGAAAACGCTGGCGTGACGATAAAGACACAATTATGCTAGATTGGCCATAGAAACAGAAGAAATACTGGAAGGCTATGACGGACTTTGCCCTGTTTTGGGACACTATTATGTTAAAGAAAAACCCGAATAGTGTGATATAATTTTGCCTTGTATCGCGGCGTTACGTTTCCGTGAGATAATTTTCGACTTCCATGAGGACAAAATAGCGCATTATAGCGGGTATATGAAAAGTATACAACAATTAACTACGAAATAAATCTTACATCACAACAGATAAAGTTAAATTAAGTAAGAAAATACGTTCTCGAATCTTGGAAACAAAATAATTTTAGGTACTTCAAACTCAGACCTATGTCAAGTAGTCTGGGCTACTTACAAAGCTTTTACGTCCTTATAATTTATGCATTACTACCGACCCGCCCCTGTTTCACACGGATTTTATGTCTTGACAAAACATAAAGATTTCTGTATTATTTCTAACTTTAATATTCATACAGTTTAGATACACTTTTATGTGCCTACCTTTATATACAGACGCAGCACATCAAGCTATTAAGGTAGCTTGATGTGCTGAGTATGTCTTTATTTATAACAAAAAAAGAATTTGTTTATTTTGCTTTTGAAAATACGTACATCAGCGTAACAAAAATTCAAGACTCACAGATGATTCCACGAGAAAACTCTCATTGGTGCTTCTATTAAATGATTACAAACTATGTATTTACGTCTATGTCTAAAAGGGTAATTGTGTTGCCTAGATTGATTTAATGAAACTGAAAGTAGTTAGGAACAGTAGAAATGAAAGACTAGGTTGCCTTGATTTGGTGGTTAGTTCCCCAACCCTAACGACCGGATCCGAGCCGTTTATACGAAAGGATCAACCCAAAATTACGACTAATGGAAACTATACAATAGTAAATGCTAAGAAATTATTTATTTTCTAGTGTACGATATCTGCCCGGGTCGACGGCGCGTTGTGTTCCACGCGCGCCTCAAAGAGCGTCAGCACGATGACGGGGCCCCGCCCAAGAGGGCCAAAGCCTGCCGGGGTCGCGGGACTTATCTCATTACCGTGACCCCGGAACATAAAAGGCTATTGAAGGACACGTGGATTTTAGTCAGTACAAGTCTGACAGTCCCTCCCGCCCTGCCCGGGGTGGGAGGACTCATTTGATGATTTTACCACGCTAAAAAAAAAAAAAAAAAAAAAGTGTACGATATCAGAACCAGAACCTAATTGTTATTGGATAACTAAAAGACCTAACCATTATGATTGTGTTCTAGAAAGTAGATAGTTGAGTTTTCTCTCACATTGCAGCATCTTATGTGACAAAAAAGGATTCAGCCTATTGTCATAAACCGGGCGTGACCTTTTCATTCTACTACTGGAAAATTCCTAAAGGAAAATTCCAATAGGAGCTTAGTAAACTCGGTGATTTTATTCAAAATTGTTTAAAGGTCATTTTTTTTATCGGTAGGTACGGTCAGCCAAGAAAGTGGTGTACCAGTTTTGATTTAGTTTCCCGGTCATCGAAAATTACAACAAGGTTCGTTATAAAAAGATATTACTGAAAGAGACAACATTATCATGACGTAAACCTATGTATTTAGTATTCATACGTCATATGTCACATATAAGTACATGACATTTTAACCTTTAGTATAAATGAAAAGGACATTAGTTTCTACAAAGCAATTGAAATGTTTCCAAACAAAAGTAATAAAAACTATTTAAATAGACAACCGAATTCCATTTGAAAAAGAAAACTGACAATTGACATTTTGTCAAATATATGCAAAAAATCGATATATTTTCCGTGTTATTTTTCAATCAACTGCATATAAAATCATCTCAATGCCTGCCAACTTGACCATTGCCGAAAGAGCACAAATAATTGCCCAATTTAATGAGGGAAGCAGTATCAGTGCGATATCCCGGAATTTGAATATATCGAGGCGTTCTGTCCGCTTTTGGATTCGTCGTGAAGGAGAGGAGGGAAGTTTGTTGGATCACAGAAGAAGTGGTCGCCGGCCTGCACTCTCCAATAACGATAGAGAATTCATG
Source organism: Agrotis exclamationis (assembly GCA_950005045.1). NCBI lineage: Eukaryota > Metazoa > Arthropoda > Insecta > Lepidoptera > Noctuidae > Agrotis > Agrotis exclamationis. Next base: position 10,678,043 of record OX465434.1, read on the forward strand.
AGACGGGAATATGAAATCAATGGTTTTAAGCCCACAAAACATTTTGCGGAGATGTTCGATGTGAGTGCCCAAACAATAAGGCATCATCTACATTACATGGGGTTGCACCACAGGCATTACGCCAAGAAAATATATTTGACGGATGCTCACAGACTTGCTCGTCTGAACTTCGCCAGAGAGCACTTAGAGTTTGATTGGTCTAATACAGTGTTTTGTGATGAAAAAACGTTTAAATCCAGTCAGCATGGACGTCTTCACCTTTGGCGATATAATTCAACACGGTATAAAGATGATCATGTAATCCCAAATAGAGAATCAGGTCGAATTTCCGTAAATATTTGGGGCTGGATGAGTGCGGATGGTGTAGGAGAATTGTGTTCTCTACCTCCTCGAGCGACGGCTGTAAATTATATCGACGTGCTTCAGAATGCAATGCTACCGACAGTCCGTAATGTTTACCCGGAGAACGAAGTGCCACAATTTGATTTTGTTCAAGATAATTGTTCAATTCATAATGCGAGGATCGTAAGAGCCTGGTTTCGTTCACACACTGACGTAAGGGTAATTCAGTGGCCCTCAAGATCGCCGGACCTCAACCCGATAGAAAATCTTTGGGGCCTTATGGTCCAACGATGGTCGCATCAAAATGAAAGAACCAAACAAGCTCTCATTAGTCACTGTAATTATATTTGGGAGGAAATGCGGGGAACTGATATTTGCTCACGGCTTGTTGGTTCAATGAGGTCTCGTCTTTTAGAGGTTATAGAGGCCAACGGTGGTTACACCCGTTTCTAATTTTTAAAAATTTTCAATATCTTCTAAATATTACTATACAGTGTGTCCGGACACGAGTTAGCGATACTTGAAGGGAATATTATAGACTCATTTTCATCGACAAAACTGCTTTTAAAAAAAATCTTACTCCGACACCTCGCGAATGGCGACCATTTTAGTTTTTTGATTTGTTGAACTAGGGTATGTACAATAAAATGCAAATATCTTTGAATCCAAGAGACCTACATACATGCAAATGGATCATTTACATGGTGGTTAATAATGCCAGCTCATAAATTTACACTGAAACGATTTAGCTCGCCCAAAGAATGCGACACCTGTAATATTGGGGTACATTCGCTAAGGAAGGGTTATGTTCAAGTAAGAATAACTCCTAAAGTACTTGACGTAGAGAAATAATTTTGATACCCTTTTATAGCCTAACTCAAATACTTTTAATTTAATGCAAACACCTAAGCAAAATACAGGGGTACTTTTCGTGCTAGAGTATAAAATGTGAAAATATTCAGTAATGTTTGTGTACAATTTCGTGTTTGCCTACGTTTTTTGGTTCTTTTTACATATTATTTAGAAAACTTTTGCAAGTTTTTGAAAAGCCTTAACATTTAACTTTGCAATAAAGTAATTTGCATGTATGTAGGTCTCTTGGATTTAAAGATATTTTCATTTTATTGTACATACCCCAGTTCGACAAATCAAAAAACTAAAATGGCTGCCATTCGCGAGTTGTTGGAGTTAGAATTTTTTTTAAAGCAGTTTTGTCGATGAAAGTGAATCTGTAATATCCCCTTCAAGTATCGCTAACTCGTGTCCGGACACACTGTATATGCTATGTTTTTGTTTGTTATAAGTATTTTAAAATTGATTGTAGAAATTTAATAAAAGGATAAATCTATTTTTAGCTTGTTTTTTATTGATATTGTAATTACAAGTTTACAGAAATTGTAGGTTTGTGGATTCGCCTTGTGCCTTTACAATTTTATGTAACTTGTTGATTACAATTCTGAATTTGTAGATACAATTTTGTCATCAAAATCTACAGCCCCCCGCCGTTGATTTTACGACGTCATTGGTTCCATCAAGTTCAAACTAAGAACAGCTGTCACGTTACAAACAGTAATAGTCGTTATCAATAATCAGATAAAGACAGCAATAGAAGTTGTCAGATCGATCTGCAAGCGAAACTAATCTTTATCACCTATGAATCTGCAAGCGATATTCAACCTTAGGGTGGTACACCACTTTCTTGGCCGACTGTACTGAAATAATTACTTAGTTAAAATGCTATTCATTTAAACAATATTCTTTACTTCAGTTGTGTTTGATAGATATTAAAACTAATGTTTTGTTATCGCTTTGCTAGCTAACAAGGTAATTAAAAAAATTGATCAAGCAATGAATTATTATTGTAGTAAAGTGTAACTAACTTAATAGTGTTGGATTAGTTCTGCTTCACTGAATTGATTTGGTTTATACTTAAACCTCTCATAATCTTTGGCATAATAATTCCTCTTTGAAGAACACATTGCTGAATGCAATTCGTATTTCATAGAATGTCTAAGAAAAGTATGGAATACATAAAATAAAATGTCTGTCAAACTAAATATTCATAAAGTAAAATACTGAGAGCAGTGGTGGCCCAGTGGTATCGGCCTCGACTTAAGAGTAGTAGGTCGTGGGTTCGAACCCAGCCAGGCGCATTACTTTGTGTAATTTATTTCATCACCACTGCTGTCAAAATGGTGAAGGAAAACATCGTGAGGAAACCGGCATGTCCTAGAACCAAAAATTCGAAGACATGTGACATCTACCAACCCGCACTGGGCCCGCGTGGTGGATTATGGCCCACTCCCTCTCACAGAGAGGAGGCCTGTGTCCCAACAGTGGGAACATTTATAGGCTGATGATGATGATGATGAAAATACTGAATAAATATTTATTTTTACACCTATTTTATTTTACAATGTTCTTATATTATTTTTAGAATATCGGAAAACATAGAAAGACGGTAATAGCTATATAAAGTCACCCCGCTCTTGTAATAAAAGCGTCGAAATAATCGTGATCTTGCTTCAACAAAATATCTTTGACTGAAGATCGCCTGTCTTGTCAAAGTATAATTATCTTCTTACAATATCTTTAAGAGCTGTTCTCAGTGATTTATCGTAGCAAATTATTATATTTTGAGTTGAATGTCGCTTTTATTCAGTCTTAATAAAATATAAGAGTGAGGCTATAAATGGTAGTCTAATATGAATTTATTTGACTAACTTACTAGCTTTTATTATGCGCTTTTGTCCCCTTTCCCCTCCTAAAGTAGACTATAACCGTTTCCATAACAATCAAATAAATGAACTCATATTATAATAAAAGTACGTTTGATTAATTTGGGACTTTTTAAAAAAAACAATAGAATTACATATAACCATAGTTTATGAAGATATACGAGTAAATACGATGTATACAATGTTATCTTCCATAGCTGTTCATTGATCGGTACAGGCGAAACCTCAGAGCAGTAAAAGTTCCAAGTGATAGACTAAGTTTTTATTAAAGGTATTCTCAAGAGACACGAAACCCATTTCGAAAATAATTTGATAACTGAAAAGATTTGTTGCTAGATTTCAGGACAATTCCATTATTCTTTGCCATATCTATATGTATATATAAAAATCAAAACTGTAACAATATTCTGATCGAACTGACTGATCAATCAACGCACAGCCGAAACCGCTGGACATAGAAGCATAAAATATTGCACAAGCGTTCCATAAATGACTAAGAACGGATTTTGCGAAATTCGACCCCTTAGGGGTTTGTTTTTGGGGTTGACAGTTTGTATGAAACTTTGTTGCTACAAGTGCTAGAAGTCCCAAATCTTGAATGGCGGTTCTTTTTAAGACTGAATTGCTTACCAAGGTGGAATTTTTGTGAAAGTCAACCCCAAAGGTGTTGTTTTTGGGGTTGATAGTTTGTATGAAACATAGTTACTACAAGTGCTAGGAGCCTCAAAATTTGCACCGGGTTCCTTTTTAAGACGTAGATGCTCACCATGACGAAATTTTGCGAAATTCGACCCCTAAGGAGTTTGTTTTTGGGAGTGATAGTTTGTATGAACCTAGTAACTACAGGTGCTAGGAATTTCAAGTTTTGCATGGGGTTTCTTTTTAAGACGTAGATGCTCACCATGACGGGATTTTGCGAAATTTGATAAGTCAAACTATGGAGCTTGGCTTTCGCCAACGAGCCCCGTAGCTCTACGGTCCACTGAGTCAAATGCGGCAAGTTAATATTTAGCTGAGCCATCCCAAAGGTGGCTACAGTACTCAATGCAGGATCGGACTTGTGCTTTGTAAAGAGTTAAAAGCTGTCCAGGCGTGAAGTACCGCCTCAATCTATTTAGGATGCCCACCCAGCTTTTTGGCCGCAAGTTGGGCTTTGAACTCAATGGTGGCGCTAAAGTTGAGACTAGAAGTCAACTCCATGCCTAGGAGCTCGAGTCGGTCATTCCCAGGTACAGATGCACCCCGAAAAATAGGAGTTTGGTCCAAACAACTCCTTTTAGCGGTAAAAACACAAGCCTGTATTTTGGTGGCGTTAAAAGACACCAAATTATCGTCACACCACTGGGAGACAAGGTTTAAGGCATAATTTGTCCGCTCAACTATGGCCTCTCTCAAGGAACAAACTTTATCCCCGGTCGTTTTTGCGCTGGACAACTATCTCTCTGAAACCGTGCTGTCATCTGCGTACCCAACAATACCAGATTAAAGTAGGTCATTGATGTGCAACAGGAAAAGAGTTGCAGAGAGAACAGACCCCTGAGGGACACCGGCATCAATAGCCATGAGGTCAGAGGAGCAGCCATCAACGACAACTCGGATCGACCGCCCACTAAGGAAGTCTGATATCCAGCTACAAAAACCACCTGGGATGCCATAAGCAGGAAGCTTGCTAAGTAGACCAGCGTGCCAAACCCTATCAAATGCCTTCGAGATATCAAGCGAAACCGCAAGTGCTTCACCGTGTTTCACGATGGCTTCGCCCCAGCAGTGCGTGACATACACAAGAAGATCACTAGTTGACCGTCTCCGGCGAAAGCCATACTGACGGTCACTCAGGAGATCATTGTCTTCAAGGTAAGTCAGCAGCTTACTGTTAATGGCGATCGGTCGGTAATGAGCAGGTTTTGTATGCAACTTCGTTCCTATAAGTGCCTGATATGTCCTAATATATCAGTCTAGGAGGTATCAAATTTGGCAAACGGGGTTATTTTAAAACGTAAACGTAAATTCGACTCTAAAGGAATTGTTTTTGGGGTTATATTTTGCATGAAACTTTGTTGCTACAATTTTTAGGTGTTTCAAATTTTGCATGGGGGTACTTTTTAGGACGTAGGTATCTTACTAAGATGGGATTTTACGAAATTCGACACCTAAGGTGTAGTTTTGGGGTTGTTAGTTAGGAATCCCAAATTATGCATTGGGGTTATTTTAGGACGTACATAGGTGCTACCCAAGACGGGATTTTGCGGGTTGATAGAATTTTTGTCGAATATTGATTTTCCAAAAGTATCCCATAAAAGAGGGTGGCTGGGAGTAGAAATGCATAAAAGCAAAGTTCTAATATAGCGCGCACGAAGTCGCGGGCGGAGTGCTAGTTGGAATGGAACATAATAACAATAAAACTGCAATATCTTTATCTGGCTCGCGAGGTTGTTGACATGTGGAACGTGAATACAGCTGTCATTGTGCCGATAGTTGTGTCAGCCAGGTATAAAAATGTCAAGAGCCTCGACCAACATCTGTGGATGCTCTCGCTTGGTAGCTGGATCAAGCGCTTGATTCAACAAGCAGTTTTTCTGCACACGGCGTATATTCTCAAGAGTCCCGACAGTAGATAGCTTGGATTCTGCTCTCGATACTAGTGGGCTACTTATTTTTTTATAAATAAATATTTACTTCTTCAAATATTTATGTTTTTTTAAGAAATCAAGAAGGCATCAAGTCCGCCTATATACTGTTTTTTACATGTGCATGAAGTTAAACAAATGTAAAAATAAAATTAAAAATTTATAACAAAAAAGAAATTGTTCTTATACGCAACATTTCAGAACGTTATAAAATGTAATAGAACAAATGTAATGTAATGTAATAGTACAAAGAAACTCACAGACCAATATAACAGACCGACAACTTTAACTTGCGTGCTATTGACAGAATCGTCATTCAAAATTATCCTCGATAAGCATACAATGTACTAGACTTTAGAGCTCAAGTTTCTCTGGACATCTGTTCCCTAGGTATAAAGATTTTACTAGATCAATTTCTCAGATAGCATTTCGGTTGGAAGCCACTATTGAGCTAAAACATGCCACAGAGAGACTATAAAAGGACTTAGTTCGCATCTTTAGTATCATTGTAATTCCGGTAAGCCATGTCTTGCAGCTGTGCCTGGCAACGAAATGGACAAGACATTATATGGGTTGGAAATTCAACATAAAGGTCCCGCATGTAACCTCTAAGGGGTAAGTAAGGCAGAGGTGTACCGTTGCTTATGCCAGCGGCAACGGGGTCGTCAAATTCGAAGGTCTAAAACGTCTGATATCGAATTCTAGGAGCCCGGGGACGGAACAACAACGGGATGCGCGAGACGATTCGAGACGTTCCAGACCTTTCATTTTTGTAAGTCAACAGGAAATGCCCATCAGACTAAACAACTTTTACTCGGCGACCTGCCTGACGGCGTCGGCGTAACATATTACGCAGCTCGCCCTGGTGGAGGGAGAGTCGTATCAGGCGGCGGCCGACCTGGCGACGCAAGTGGTTGCGACAGTCGTTGATAAGATAAGGCAGTTGGGGCTCGACGTAGCACACAAAACAAAGGCCATGTGTTTTCATGGCCGTCTGAACGCGCCACGGTCAGAGTCCCACATAACGGCGGCGGGAGGCGAGGGACTCGTCCTCGACAGTCGGTGGAACTTCAGGGAGCATTTCCTGAGTTTGGTCCCAAAGCTATACCGGGCAACAGCCGCTCTCAGACGACTCCTGCCCAATCTCAGCGGGACAAACGTCTCCTGCCGGAGGCTGTACGCCGGTGTCGTACGGTCCATGGGACGCGACCACTAAAGCTAGTCACATGCCAGAGGGTCATATTATGGCTATCCGGATGATCCGAGGATACCGCACGATCACCGGCGAATCGGTGAACCTCCTTGCTGCCCTGGGATCTGGAGGCGACTGCCCCCCAGCGCGTCTATGAATGGCGCGTGGAGGCGCAGTGCCGGGCTGAATCCAGAGGAAGAGCTCCGGCGCAATCTCAGGGCAGTATGGAGGGAACGACTGTAGCAATTGAGGTCCGGGCACGCCGCAATCGCGGCGGTAAGACCCCTCTTTGAAGAGTGGCTGGGTAGGCATCACGGCGTCCTGACCTACCGCATGACGCAGGTTCTCACCGGACACGGAAGTTTCAGGAGGTATCTGTGTCTGATAAGGAGGGAAGAAACGCCTAGGTGTCACCACTGCGAAGATCGCCCGGAGGATACGGTGGAGCATACGGTGCAAGACTGCCCCGCTTGGGCAGATCACCGCCGTGTCCTCACGGCGGCGAAAGGTGGAAATCTCTCGCGCCCGGCATTGGTCGAGGTCATGCTGCGGGGCGAGACGGAGTGGGAAGTGGTCGCCTCCTTCTGCGAAGCAATCATGCTCGCTAAGGAAGAGGCGGGCTGCGTGAGGGAGAGGACAGCGTCCTCCCTCCACCCTAGCCACAGTGATAGAGGCCCACGGCTACGGACGTCGGCAGGCGATCTGCGGCCACCGTAGGCGCGGGCATGCGGGCGGCGAGCAATGGGCGACTCGCTGTCCAACCGTGGACCATGCCCGGGTCGACGGCCTGTTGTGTTCCACGCGCTCCTCAAAGAGTGTCAGCATTATGATGGGGCCCCCCTCTAGAGGGCCAAAGCCTGCCGGGGGTCGCGGGACTCATCCCATTACCGTAACCCTGGAACGTGAAGGGTTATTGAAGGACACCGTGGATTTTAATCAGTGCGAGTCTGACAGTCCCTCCCGCCCTGCCGTGGGTGGGAGGACTCATTTGAAGAATTTACCACTTTAAAAAGAAAAACGTCATTCCTATATTTGCTATAGTGTCGCTGGGCGCTTGGAATTCCACAACAGGTGTTCCAGATCTTCAATTTTTATACGTCAACAGAGAATGCTCATCAGGCTGAACAACTCTTGCTGAGACGAATTATTGCTGTATAATAAATGAAATCGTGCACCGCCGCAACCGCTATGTCTCTGCATTTTAAATCTGTAATATCTTCGAAAATATTCATTTAAATTACATGCTGTAAAGGGCCATATTGATCTATATTACATGCACAATTTATTTAAGGTACTTAATTGGATAAGGATTAATGCTGTATTACTTAAAATCGCTTTTTCATAAATAAGCCATAAAAAGAGGATAAAAAATAGTTATTGTGGGTTATCCCTAACCCTAAGAGATAGACATATACCATCGCGGACTTTATTTTAGAACTTTTTAAGGTGTATAATACTGTAGTACATCATTTTGATCTATCTCGTAGGGTTCAGCCAGCGTTTGCAATGTAAGCGCAAAAAAATGAGTTTATTTACGACGTTACAAAACCTCTAAAATTATCAGAGTTTCTCTAAGATATTATGCATGTATTATACATAAAAACCTTCCTCTTGAGCCACTCTATCTTTTAAAAAGAACCGCATCAAAATCCGTTGCTTAGTTTTAAAGATCTAAGCATACAGGGGGACAGGAAGCGGGAAGCTGTTTTACTTAAAATCGCTTTTTCATAAACAAGCCATAAAAAGAGGATAAAAAATAATTATTGTGGGTTATCCCTAAGAGATAGAGATATACCATCGCGGACTTTATTGTAGAACTTTTTAAGGTGTATAATACTGTAGTACATCATTTTGATCTATCTCGTAGGGTTCAGCCAGCGTTTGCAATGTAAGCGCAAAAAAATGAGTTTATTTACGACGTTACAAAACCTCTAAAATTATCAGAGTTTCTCTACAATATTATGCATGTATTATACATAAAAACCTTCCTCTTGAGCCACTCTATCTTCTAAAAAGAACCGCATCAAAATCCGTTGCTTAGTTTTAAAGATCTAAGCATACAGGGGGACAGGAAGCGGGAAGCGACTTTACTTTATACTATGTAGTGATTTCGTTTATAGCTTAATTTCTAAATTAATTTCGAAAATAGAGATTACATTTTTGTATTTTTGTCTATAATGAATAAACTAGAAAACTTTTAACCAACTTACACTACAAAAAATCTTTTGAATAATCGGGGCAGATTGAAAATTATTGTTGAGTATGAACCATACATTTTTATAGCGACAACTTTTCCTTCAACATAAGAAAATGTCAACATAAAATAAAAATTGGAAAAAGAAAAATGACATAAAAATATTTATATTTCCTGAAGTTTATTTAGGAACAGCTGTAACGTCTTTTTTATGATGCTGACCTTGTCTGATAAATAAAAACTATAATAAGGGACCACCGGTTTTGTATTACTTTGTTCCTGTTCATTATTTTATTTTCAATTTTCTGTTTTGGCGTGAAGGTTCGTTTTAAGGACTTGAATTTTCGATATTGCGGTGTGCCCGGACCTCGGTTGCGACAGTCGTTCCCTCCATACTGCCCTGAAATCGCACCGGAGCTCTTCCCGCCGCGCCTTAACTTGTCGAGGCAGCAGGGATTCGCCCCGGCAGCGCCGGCGGCGCGGCGCTGCGCCTCCACACGCCACTCATAGACGTGCTGGAGGGTAGTCGCCTCCAGATCCCAGGGCAGCAATCTGGCAAGGAGGTACTCCTCGCACTGTTTTAGGTATTTTTTTATTAAGAGCAGTAATTTGCTATTTGAACAAATTGATTATCAGTCTAACTTTAAGTTTCTTGATAAAATAAAGACTGATATCTATTACGCAATAGCATTTCAAATTACCTACAAATTACCTAATATTATTACTTTTTCATTCACGATTTTAAAGTATATTGCCTTTTTATTACGTAACTAAGTACTTGGAGTTTTATTCAATTCTTTTGGAAAGTTTGACCAAAATAGCAGTTCCTTCGTTAATAAAGATTTTTAAAATTATTAGAAAAACGAATATAAACACACAGTTGGTCACACAATGCCTTAGTCAGCTTGAATCTGAATTGAAAATACAAGCATGAGACAAAAAAAAACATGTCTCATAAACTAAAAGAAAAAACATTAAGTAAAACTAAGGTCAAGCCGTCAAGGTATCTAAGGTCATCGGAAAACCTGAAACTGGAAATGCCAATGCATTCTAGCCGTTTTTACGACAAATCTTTTAAAACCGTCGAAGCAGTTGTACGTCTATGGAATGCCTTGCCCCTGTCAGTAAGGCGCGCTCAAAGCTTGTCCACTTTTAAAAATCTGGTCAAAAACCACTACCTTTCCTGTTGACGTGTGACTCGAACGTTTATTTGCGATGTTCCATAATTATTTTAGGTATATACCTATATAATTATACGTGTTTATATATTTTGTGTTTGTTTGTCTATATTTTTGTTTGTTGATAAATTGTACACCGTAGACTACCTACAGTATTGTTTCTCCTTTACTTTTCAAATCCATCCAAAGGTTGTTTTGAAAAGATCGCTTTTAGCGATAAGACCGCCCATTGTGTCGCCCTATTTATAAGATATTGTTAATTGGATGTATTTGTAATTTGTATGGTGTACATAATCAAGAGTATTCTATTCTATTCTATTCTAAAACTCTTTATATTTCATGATGCTTTCATTGAACGAGCTTTTATAAGAATTTCCTTTCAAACTTCTTCAGCTGATCCTTTATACATCTGATTCTGTTTGCCTTTTTAAAGCATATTACTGTAAGGCTTTTACAAAATTGTGTTTGTGATTATCTTTTTGAATATTAGTGCCTAAATCTTATGAAAGCAAGTATTTACTTATGAAAAAAACTTTCATATAGCGGAAAATTAGATTCTCTAATATAATACATTATGTTGTGTTCTATAACATTCTTTTTAGGTTTTTTATTGAATAGACCCTTTTAAGATCCAGTTTGAACCCACTCCATGCAAAACCCTGGTAGTCAGCTGCATCCAGTTGTTTGATGTTTCCAAAATAAAATTCAGTGGTCAATATTGACCCTCAACCTTTATTTCACCTGGAAGCTGAACTTACGTATCTAATTACTAAAAGAAAAGTCTAGAAAAATCTTCCATAACTAATGAGGTAACTGGGAAAGTCGGCTTATTTGTTATTCATGTCTCAACGGAACAAGAGCGGACGTCGAAAGAAGTTTGCTTGGAAAAACTTTACGTGAAGGAGATTCTATAGACTTCGTAGTCAGTACGGGACAGTTCTCAAGGGATAGAGAATGCAATCTCATAATTTTTTCTTGCTCAGGTGTTTTTTTTTAATGCATAAACTTCGTTTAAAGGTGCTGATAAACATGAGCATTCATTTGTAACTTGAGCATTCATTTGTAACTTGAGCATTCTTGTAAATGTTTCATTACTGAGAAATGTACGGGAGCGTTTTAGCGAGCTTTCTAACAAGATTTGTGAACTTTTTGACAAAAAAATGTTGACGAGCATCGGACCAGAGCGTTTTCTAAAAAGATCATGAAAAAGTTCGAGGCGATGTTTGGCTCTGTTCGTTGTTCGGTTCGACACAAATTAAAAACAGCGAATGCTCGATGTTCTGTTACAAGTGAATGCTCTACTCTATCAGCATCTTAAAAATTACGCTTTTATGCTGCGTTGCCTGGCGTTGCCGTTTTTTGCAATATACATAATAGTGCAACAGCAGACATTAACTACTTTACTTGGGTAAACTTTTACGTGCAAGAGAGTCTATATATTTTTCATAATTTACCTTTTATTTATCAAATGTCTAACTTCGTATATAAATTACACTTTTATTTGTGTTGCCTGCGGAAGGCTGAATTTTTACGGATTTTTATGATATTTAAAAGTAGTGGCTCGCCCTAGCTTCGCACATTTACAATTTGAAAAAAAAAATATAGTTACTCACGAACAAATAATGTAACTTTCTACTTCTGAAAGAATTATCAAAATTGATTCAGTAGTTTTAGAGACTACAAAAAATTCACCAACTTACAATCTTTTTACTTTTTTCAAAATTAGTCAATAAGTTTAGACGGAATGTTTTTTTTCTTCTCTAATTTGTCATGCAACGATCAGAATAGCTCTGTCTTTATTATTCAAGTTCTGGAAAGTGCAATGAACACTTCATTGTATGACGGGCAAAAGAGAAGGAAGGGTAAAGTCTAGTATTCGGTAGCAGGCGGAGGGGGGAGTGAGGGGGGTGAGGGGGAGGCGGGGGGAGTCCCCTACCCCCCAGTACCACTCCCATGTTAAGGTCATGCACCGTTCTTGAGAAAAACCAATTTTTGTAACCTAACATTAAAACTTGTAGTCACATAATAGGCGTATTCCAAAAACTTGGTATAGTTTAGCATAAGGAGGGAGGTGCCCCCTGTGTCCTGGCACCACTCTCCTGTAAAGGCAGCGCCCAGACCCCGCCATCTCTTCGAATCTAACCTGTCCGTGTCGGGGTGCCCCAAGTCCCGAGCTCGCTCTTGCATCCTAGGTCATTGATTACTACCTACCAAGGTGGCTCGACGGAGCACCGCTTCGCGGGGCTCCTACTTCTGGGTGGTTTAAAAAAAAATAACAACGAAGGGGATGGCGGGGTCTTTCAGACCCCGCCATCCCCTTCTAACCTAACCTGTCCGTGTCGGGGTGCCCCAAAGTCCCGAGCTCGCTTCGCTCGCTCTTGCATCCTAGGTCGAAAAACTGCATTGATTATTTTTTTTTCAACTGATTTTGCACCATAGACAATACGTAGTGTATATGGTTGTCAATCACCCGTTTTTAAGTTCCGTTTTCGATTTTATCTGATTTGAGGTTAGAAAAATTGGTTTTTATTAATCTCTCGAAAACTACATTATCTTGTGAAAAATGTGGTAGCATTACAATCGGGGACTTATACCTTACCAATTGCAAGCCTTTGTTACTTTCTCCGCCTGCTACTGAATACTAGACCCAACCCAGAAGGAATGCTATATTCTATGTTGAAGCTCGACATTCACATTCTATCCGAGATGGGTCGATGGGGTATAATCGACCTACTATCTCAGAAACAAAGGGTTAATCGAAAGTTACAAATTGATTTTATGCATATGACAAGACTTGTTAACATACATACATAGGTACATACATAAAGGGTAGGCAGAAATTACAGAGTGCCACCTGCTATGATCCCTACATAATTGTACTTAGTATATTACTACTTAACTCATGATCACAACACACACACATTCATCACACTAATACATAAGGATCGATTTGGACCAAACGAGTGAATGCTTCTCGTTTGGCCCAAATCTATCTTAACTCACTCATTCACCACACACCCACACAACACACCTACACAACTATACACTACACATAACGTTTAAATTGAATCCACATAAGATCATTACATAGATATAAGTAATACTGTTAAGTTGAAGTAGTATTCCAGAATTGTCGCCTTAAAAATTCTTGTCACAAATGAATGTTACTTAAGTGTTCACTTACTTATAACTATTTCTTGTAAGACGAAAGAGACTAGTCTCCACGACACAGGGAATCCTAGTGTGGAGGCTAGTGATATTTGAATTTTGTACTACTCTGTTGAACAATAAAGCTTTTATTATTTATTTATTTATTTATTATTACTTAGTATAATATTATATCACCACTATTGATAAAAACTCCCAACAACGCATAGGTACCGAAACCAGTTTTAACTACATTTTACTTATACCAAAACAATTGAAGCCTTCAATTCTAACCAACTTTGATAAGATATAATTAGAATGAGGACTAATCTGATTGATAGTTTGACAGGTCTCCAGAGGCAGTGGCGCTGCCCAAGCGGACATTTTTGGAACTGCTCAGATTAGTCCTCATTATAGAGTTTGATAGTTTGACAGGTCTCCAGAGGCAGTGGCGCTGCCCAAGCGGACATTTTTGGAACTGCTCAGATTAGTCCTCATTGGAGGGAAATACAAACACAAAAGAAAATCATGACGTCAACCACTGATAATGTTTGACGTCAAAATGATGTCATAATCTGTTAACCATCTTGTTGTCCCAACATGATGTCACTATATAATGTTTATTGTATAAGTACATTATAATAATGAGTGTTTTCGTTGACGTATAACATACTAGACTTAAGTATTACCATGAGAATAGTGTGTAGTGAACCTTGTTTGATAACTTACATTAATAACCTATTTTTGCTTTTAACCACCGAGGTAAAAAGTGTTGTCTGTGGAGAATGTATTTGTATAAATGGACCATTTTATTCATGTCTTTTTCTCTATTTAATCAGAATGAGTTAATCCCGGTTTTATGAATTACTAGCTTTTCCCCGCAGTTTTACCCGCTGCTCAGCTTCTATTGGTGTGGTGTTATAATAGCCTTTCTCGATAAACGGACTATGCAACACAAAAACAATTGTTCAATTCTGAACTGACTATGCAACACAAAAACAATTGTTCAATTCTGAAAAGACTGTCCGGATTTGTTATTACAGGTCAAATTTAATGCTCCCCTACGACGCACTCGCCATACGCCACTGTTGCATGTACCTCGGCATGCAACTAACTATGCTAGTCATTGTGTACTTACTCGTATTGCTCGAACCTACAACAATAATTTCTCTGAAGTTGATGTATTTAACTGCACTAAACCTAGTTTTAAAGCCCAGGTTAAAAAAATATTATTAAGTAATAACAACAAATAGCAAGCAACTGCGTTCTGTTCACCATTAAGCATGTGCGCGCTTAATTCAGTTTTTTTTATATAATAATATTATCATACTTTCTCTTATCAGATAGTTTATTTAACCTTCGTTCCTATTTAAAAGCATTGTTTTATTTTTATATTTTGTATTAAGTCCGTTCGCATGGTATTATACTATTTAGTTAAAAAGGGAAACCTATTATTAGCCTTACTAAGCTGTTTTATGTTCATCTGTAATGCATTATATGTATCGCCGTTGGTTTTCTAAATAAATAAATAAAAAAAAATAAATAAAATTCGAATCAGTACTTCCTGAGATTAGCACTTTCAACCAAACACATGTTTCAGCTTTATAATATTAGAATAGACTTTTATTGAATTTTATGTGTTAGTAGTTGTTCTTTTAGAAAGATGCACCATATTTTTTTTACAAAAACATTAAAAAAAAACATTTAAATTACTAAAATATAAAAATCATGTACATACTACTGTTATCCGTTAATTAAACAGATATATGACACTCTTAAAGAAATTCTTCACTGAACTAAAGCGAACACATTTTAAGGGCACAGCTAACTCATTAATACATGATTTCAACGCTCATTTACCTCTTAAATTACAAGTTAATCCTACAATATGTCTAAAGATAAAAACGCCCAAGAGCATAGGTTCACTCGTAACTCCAGCCTACTCGAGATATTTCAGTGTCTGTTGGATTATAACAAGGGTCGGTCAGACACTTGACCGCGTTGTAGAATAAAGCCTCGTTTACATTGTAAACAACAGTTGCACAACATTGTAAATATTCAATGTTATTTTACAAATTAATTCTTAGAAGATGAAATGTGTGTAAAATTTGGGTGTACCATTGATTCTAAGAAGACTGTTAAGTGAGTTTTAAAAGACTTTGGGAGAATTAGTGAATTCAAGAATAATGAAGGAAAATTATGACACTTATTACTCTTTAATTTGGTGTGGTGTTGTTTTTACGACAACAGCATTCGGAGGAAAACGTTGATAGGAAGCATTATTTTAAAAATCAAAGGTAAGAAATGATTTCGAGTTTGCCAAGCGGTACAAGATTCAAATCAACTATTAAACTGTAAAAATAAAATGCTCAAACAAAGGTGGCTTGTTTTGACACTATTAGAATAAAAGAGTGTTATTGCAATTAGCAATCAGTTTATATGAACCCTTTAATTCAAATGACATAATTATTAACAGCCTCTGCTTTATTTATCCACATCATTCATAAAGCGCATAGTTTCAATAAATAATCAATCTGTATTAAACTGGACTGTGTCTATTTGCATTCACGGAATAATAATTCTCTATTTACGACCTACCTAATCTAATACATATATCGGGCGCACAAAGCGCACTGGTATATCGTAATACGTATATAATGCTGAATAATAATATGATGACGTATTTGATCCTATCAATATTTGTAGGTACACACATACGCAAATCAATGCCTATTGGGTACGTCCACACAGAGCGCGCAGCCTCGAGAGGGATTTGCTGCGCGAGGAAACTGACAAGCGAGGCTGCTCACTCAGTGTGGACGCGTCGACGATCGGATATCTTTGGACAATCGAAATAAATGCAAGCATAAGTCGTCACGGGCCGGTGCACCCTGGGATGCGGGCAAAAACTCTTCCCTTACAAAAACTCACTTTCTCGCCCGGTCGGTTTCTTTGCCCGTATGCGAATAGCCTGTCGGGTGGACGCTCCAACGCGTGTCCTTCTGAACAGCAGAGGGCACAGCGGCGGAGCGGGCTTGCGGACGGTGAGTAATGGGTATGCTCGCAGTCCGACCAAGGACCAAGCCCGGGTCGGTGGCGCGTCGTGTTTCACGCGTCACCGAGGGGGGCCCCCGGGGCCAAATGCCTGCCGGGGTCGCGGAGTTTTCTTAATCCAGGATACCGTGGCCCCGGAACGTAAAGGGCATCCGAAGGAACACGGGTGGATTTTAGTCATTAAGAGTCTGACAGTCCCTTCCGCCCCACCCAGGGCGGGAGGACTCATTTGATGATTTAAAAAAAAAAGCATAAGTCGTCACATTTTCTTCTACTAAAACCTACGTCATTTTATTTTGGTGTGTCACTACGATAGCATATCAAAGTGAAACATGCTTGTTATGGCCTTTGTAAAAACTCTTTCACTTATTTTCCTTCCTCGTTTATTTCTGGTTAACCCAGTTATAGGGGTAAAGTACACTGTGGGGGTGTGTTTTTGAGGTCAAGGGGTGTAGGTATTATGTTTTGACGCCATTCAGGCACATCATCCTGATCGATTGTTTAGTAATCTTGGCCATTCATTCCCATAGCACAAAGTAATATAGATAATGGTGATTTTGGTTGGCTAGAAGATACGAAGTCAACTCCAACATAGGAAAAGGATAGGGGAAGCGTGATTATATCACGTTGAATAAAACCTTAATGATGAATTCAGCTACTACTATAGTAACAGTTGTTGTGCTACAGTAGAATAGTAACGCGGTCATTATGCTCAACTATTACTGTAGTTACGATCATTGTGCTCAACTATTACTATAGTAACGCGGTCATTGTGCTCAACTATGAGTATCGGAACGGATTAGGTAGGTAAGCTTTTAGGAGTTGAACCTTAAAAACACATGTTTATAACCGGGACAAATATGACAAAATATAATTTTATGAAAATGAAGAAGATTACTAGTTGTTGCCTATTCATTGTGCTCAAAATAATTCTCGAAGCCTTTTTAATTAAACGGTTTTTTTTTTGTTTGTCTACGATAAAGAAACTAAGTCATCATCATCAACAGCCTATAAACGTTCCCACTGCTGGGACACAGGCCTCCTTTCTCTATGAGAGGGAGTGGGCCGTAGTCTACCACGCGGGCCCAGTGCGGATTGGTAGATGTCACATGTCTTCGAATTTTTGGTTCTAGGACATGCCGGTTTGCTCACGATGTTTACCTTCACCGTTTTGAGAGAAGTGGTGTTGAAATAAATTACACAAAGTAATGCGCCTGACGGGGTTCGAACCCACGACCTACATCTCGTAAGTACCACTGGGCTACCACTGCTCTGGGCCACCACTGCTCCACGATAAAGAAACTAAGTAAAGGTAGCATTTTAGTTCATGAAATCGAAAAATAACGCTACGCAAAAGATTCTATCGTAAACATTATTTTATGTATGAAATTCGAAACAATTAAATGGTATTATAATATTTGGCCTTGAGTCCATTATGCCATGAGCTTGTTACAAATGCGAAGGCTATTTAGTTCTTAACTTTGATATTATTATTTGGTCTGATTTCAAGGCCACGTCGTAGGAAGCAACAAGTGAGAAACTCACGAATTACTTAAGTTAAGACGTGTTGTTTCAACTTTTCCTAAGGAATCGGATGGAATCGGTAGGCTTGACTTAAGGCGCGGTCTTATCTCATATTCCCAAAAATTGGTTTCTTAGAACGTCGAGTATGACGTAATGTAATAAAAATAAGCAACGCGAAAAATACCGTGAACAGAGAAGGGTATGAAGATTTAAACCGAACAGAATAATAAATAAGAGTTTGATATTCCCAATAAAAATTGGGAAGTTGTAGCACAAAAATAAACTTTGACGTCGAAGATCTCTGTATTTCCAGCGATAACAACAGTTTTTTTTAAGAATTTAGTAGGTTTTCCATTTTTTTAAAACTTTAACCGAACCATTATTTAATTTTATGTCTATATTTCAAATAATCTAAAGAAAAGCAGTAAAATAAATGCCCATTCGCAGCTTACGTCACATTTCAACACAAATGTCATTTTTTCAATTTTCAATCTTATTGACGCTCCATAGTGGTGACAATAGTTTACGCGGTCAAAAGCGATTAAAATCGTAGTCAGTCCGCGTCTTAATGGAAATAATGCGTACATAACTGACTATTTGCGAGCTACACATCATTTGCGGTCCTCAAGCCAGGTGGAAACCGTCCGTCGATTATCGACGCTCTCGCGCTGCCGCCTCTCGCGGCAGCTGGGGCGTGAATTGAAGGATGGCCTCTACCAAACGCGTTCCGCCTCCTCCTTCGCTAGTATTACTGCTTCGTGTAAGAATTAAATAAATTCAGAATAATAAACCTAAATCATTACCAGTTTCCCACTGCTAGTACACAGGCCTCTTTTCTGAGAGTGGGCTGTAGGTATTAAGCCTCCTGCAGACACACGCGATTAATCGCGCGGGGCGGCATGTCGCGGTCCATTCGCAGTATTTTTAGAGTGGAACTTAGCTTGGCTCGTTGTCGCAGCGCGATTAATCGCGTGTGTCTGCAGGAGGCTTTAGGATATAGCCCCCGTAGGTAGGCCCCGCGAATTGCACTAATTAATGTTTGTTACTTGCCTCTGTTTTTTGTTTTCACCATTTTGACGTTAGCGTTGACGAATTAAATTGCACTACTTGGATTCAAAGCCACAACCTATAATCTTAGTAGGGGCACAGATTCTTATTTGCGGTTGGGGCCTCAAATAACTAGCAATAAATTTATACATCCTGGTTCTGTTTTAAATTCATTAATCTCTCATTTAGTAAACAGAGTCTTCATTAATCAGGGGGCCTAAAATAGCTTTTTAAGCAGAATCGCACTAGTTAAGTAATACGGATTGCGGTTTTGTAAAGTAGTTGGGGACGCTGCGGGTGTGAAATTGGAATAAATATATCTTGATCCATGTCAATTTTACGAATTCATTATAATTATCACCAATATAAAAAAGTGTGAATCTATTTTGCTGTACAACAAAGTATAATATTTTATTCTGTCTTTTCTATAATAATTTTTTATTCTACTGAAGAAGCATTTTACACCCTTAATCACAAAAACAGAACAATTATCTAAACACCTACACATTTTAAGTATTTTGCACTGCCAATTTCTTGTCAATAGTCAAAATAATTGGAAGTAAATAAATTAGACGAATTCATTAACAGTGGACGTTTCTCTGATTAACTTTACCCTTAGCAGTTACGGTCTAAGTAAGGTCGTAAACATAGAAAAGGGTTCGTTCCGTTGTCACTTCAGATTGTCTTTGTAATTTATTGTATTAACTTGGCTACTATGATCTCGTCCAGGTAAAAAAGTTTTTATAAAAAAATGTAACCGACTTCTAAAAAAAAACATTCACTAAAAAGGACAAGGACAAAATAACTTTTCTTTCGGAAGTCGGTGGCTTTGCTTTTTATTTCATTGATTTTTTGCCACCGACTTCCGAAAGAAAAGTTATTTGGTAGGTTATTTTACACTTTTTACTGGTTGTTTTGTTTTTAGAAGACGGTTACATTAAAAAAAAGACTTTTTATTTTACCCTTTTTTTAGTTTAAATACTTATTCAACCCAAATTCTTGACAAATACTTAATTTTCTTACATATGCACTAGAATTTTATTATCCTTAGCACCGGTTTATAACATCGCCCATGTACACAATAAGCAAGAACACCAAAATAAATATTTGTTTTTTTTACGGGACTAAAATAATGGCAGGTATACTGCATCATGATTGATGCTTACTCATGTTCTACAATAAATATTATTCTATTCTATTCTATTCTACTCTACTCTACTCTACTCTACTCTACTCTACTCTACTCTACTCTACTCTATTCGAACAATAACCCATATGGGTCATTAGTACAAATGAATTAAGTCCAAATACAAGATAGTTGCTATAAACCGTTGAGGAGTTCCCTGAACTGTTTTTCGTCTTCATAATCAGAACCCTAATGACAGTTACAACCCATCTAGGTGTAAAGTTCTCATCAATATAAATTAATTAAGTCCAAACACAAGGTAGCTACTGTAAACCGTTGAGGAATTCCCTGAACTGTCGTTCGTCTTCGTCATCAGATATACTCCAGACCTTTATTAAATTGTAGTGCTTTGAAATACTTAATGAAAAAAAATAATTTACTAAATCAGTCGACGCCTACTCCTTATTGTTAAGGAGTTGTACCTTCCATCATCAGCTCAGCTACATGAGATGATGATTACTATACGCAAGTACTTAAATTACTTCATAATATTTGCGAAAAACGATGTGTGGGCCTATAAAATTTGAGGGTTGCCCTCGATTTCTCTGGGATCCAATCATCAGATATTGAAATGGTCATGAAAAAGAATCATGAAAATCGGTTCACCCAGTCGCAAGTTATGAGGTAACAAACATAAAAAAAATACAGTCGAATTGATAACCTCCTCCTTTTTTGAAGTCGGTTAAAAAGACTGTGTGTTTTTTTTAATGTTGGATAATCATCAAATAATTTCTATCCCGGATGGAGCGAAAGGCATTCTCAAACTTGACTGTCCAAAAATCATCCTGTTCCATCAGTTTCTCTTTGTGTTCAAAGGTGGCGATTAAATAAATGTTAAGACAGTCCTGAAACTCCATTAAAATGTGACTTAAGGTCATTTGTTTTGATATTTTACGTATCATTTTTTGAAAATCTTGATTACTTTTGGACTTATTCATTCAATTCTAAGTAAACTTTTACTATACGTAAGAAAAATGTGAAAAGTCATGCTATGGTCTCAGTTTTGAATTTTTAGAGTAGCACGCAATTTTCCCACGTTTTTATACACTCACTTTTCTTGTTTGTTTGTTTGTTTGTATGTTTGTTTGTTTGTCGTTCCGGTTGGACTTTTGCAACTCAATTTTGAGGCACTTCCCGATAAGCTAGCAGGCTGAAATTTTGCACACGCTCTGAGTTCTGATGACAATGCATGACTAGCTAAGAAACGTCATAACAAATCCAATATGGCGGCCTCCCCAAGATGGCGGACTGGCTGTTTGAAATCCACCCCTATGATATGGGTATCAAATGAAAGGGTTTGCTGTCAGGAATACGAAAAAAATAGTCGCGTGACTTAAATCCAATATGGCGGACGTCCAAGATGGCAGACAGGCTATTTGAAATGCACCCCTAAGATATGGATATCAAATGAAAGGGTTTGCTGTCAGGAGTACGAAAAAAATAGTTTTGAGTGGCCCCTCTCTCAGCCCCGTAGGGTTATTTTCTTATTTTTAGGACATTTAAAAACGTGGGTTTTTAGATTTTTTTAAATCTATTAATTATTCAAGCTACATTTATAATTTTTGTTCCATCTATGTATTTTGTTAGTAGCAGTTTCCATAATTTTCGTAACAATCGACTATAAGATATTATTTAAATTATCTAAGCAAGACAAACCTAAATTCCAAAGTTTTACGAGAGTTTAAAAGAAAAAGTGAACTCTTATTCAATACGCGTATCCGGGTAGTACGGGTATTTTTCCTAAGCCGATTCGTTCTTACCTCCTTGCCGGATTACTGCCCTGGGATCTGGAGGCAACTGCCCTCCAGCGCGTCTATGAGTGACGCGTGGAGGCACAGCGCCGGGGAGATTTCCCGCTGTCCCGACAAGTCGAGGCGCGGCGGGAAGAGGTCCGGCGCGATCTCAGGGCAGTATGGAGGGAACGACTGTCGCAACCGAGGTTCGGGCACGCCGCAATCGCGGTGGTAAGACCCCTCTTTGAGGAGTGGCTGGAAAGGCGTCACGGCGTCCTGACCTACCGCATGACGCAGGTCCTCACAGGACACGGAAGTTTCGGGAGGTACCTGTGTCGGATAGGGAGGGAAGAAACGCCTGGGTGTGTGAAGATCACCCGGAGGACACAGTGGAGCATACGGTGCAGGACTGCCCCGCTTGGGTAGAGCACCGCCGTGTCCTCACGGCAGCGATAGGCCGAATTGTTCTTGCGAGGAAATGTTTGACCATTCAATCGCCCTTTGCTTTATTACCAAAAATCAAGCTTCTCCGTGAATAAAATCCTAAACCAAACGATCTAATTGAAGAGACAGAACTTTTTACGTGACTGAACGTCGGCATCGTGTAAACGTTATTGATCAAACGATGTGTATCGATGGCTCCAGTCTTTATATACAATCGTGCCTATAGTGTGACTGCGAGTGCTGTACCGTTGATTAAGTACAATCCATGTTTAGATATTTTAATCTTCTGTGCTTAAGACGTACACTGCCCGATGCAAATAACTGTGAACGACGACAGCGGGCATGTCCACCGCCACCAACGACCATTTATAACTAGACGCCTCATGCACGATCTGACTAACGAAAATTATTCTGTCAAGTCGCTGAGGTACGACGTAAGCGAGGGAGACGGGGTACTGCGTTCTGATTGGCTAATACTGCGTTCTGATTGGCTAACTCAAGGTCAGTGCGACACGGGGACTCACAGGAGTGGTCGAGTCACGACGGTTATAAGATTTTTTACCTAATGTGTTGACAGACATCGGTCGCCTGTGATTAGGAGTCTAGTTATATATGGTCGTTGACCGCCACATTTTTTTAAAATTATTATAAGTTAGTTATCAATCTAGCCTAGAAGTAAAGATGAGATCTAAGATGGAGCGAGGTACTCCGACAGGGTAACAGTAGCGTGGCAGGCGGCCCTGGCCCACCAACGGTAATGGGATCGCTCAGCCGTAATAGCAGGAACTATAGTAGCCTGTGGTGCAGCCGGTGGACCGCTAGGAGTTATAAATCCCTCCTCAAAACCACCTAAAGAGCGGTACATTACAACAGTTGCGGTCACACTATAAATTACGTTGTTCTGTCACCATGAGTGACGTCATGACTTGTAAATGACGGCACGGTTGGTACAGTGGCTGAGCGATTAGACTGCTGCGCTGGGTGTCGCGGGTTCGATTCCCGCACGGAGCAAAAATATTTGTATGATCTGCAAGTAGTTGTTCCGGGTCTGGGCGTTTGTGTATGTGAGTTTATATGTTTGTAAACGCACCCACGACACAAGAGAAGTTTCTAGAGTGGGGTAACGTTTATTAAAAAAAATGACTCAAAGGAAATTATGTAAATAGACCATGCTATGATTTCGACTGAAATAATGCTCTAATTAAATCTGGAATGAGGAAACGTTTAAGCAAATACCTACTCGTTGTTTACTGTCGCTAGTTAATATTGGAAAATGAGCTCTAAGTAACATAAATTAATATAAAATTGAAGATTTAATGTTATATTACCTAATCTCTGAATATTTGAACAAAATACATGTATCTCGAATAAAGAACACTTTGTTTACAGCAGCAACATACTAGAATGTATTATAATAAGAATATCATGATTTATTTATGTTATATGTTACCAGATGTTTTTGTAAACGTTTCCATCAAATATTGATGAATAATTTACTGTTATTATTCTGTTACAATATTCTTTCTTCTAAAACATTTATTTCCATTTGTTTACTTACTCATATTTTTTTGATACAAATGGCATTTGTTTAGTAAATTTTCGTACCTATTTATAGACTGATTTCAACAGAATTCCAAGAAATGAAATTAATAATCAATTTCATACTATCTATATTAATGGAAAGATTATGTTTGACCCACTTTGTTCCCGTTATTATTATTTTTTTAAATCTTGATTAATTATTTTTGACCTTCCCTTCTTTTATTTAATAACAGAGGTTCAAGACGGAAACAATGCTTTTATTTGGGTTAACGAAGTTTCAGTACCTATTATGAGAATGAACGAGGAAAATAATAATACAGTACAAGTGAAAACAATCGCCTGATCACATCTTAATTAGGTACTTAGACTTTCATAAAAAAGTCATCACGAAATTTACGATCATGTACAGTCACAACCACGTTACACTAAATAATAATATGAATGTTTATTATTTACCGTGAAATGAGATTGCATCCGAAAAAAATATCAAACAGAAATTATGTTGGTAACGCCATCAATGCTTTAGGAGAAAATCATTTTGAAGTTTGCGTAAGTGTACGGGCCAAACAAAACACAAACATACTAAGATAATACCCTAGATCAAAAGATCTCAATGCGTTTGGTTTCAACGTATTTCATTGTTTACGCAAAATAGTAACATACATTATTGATACTATTTTGCGTAAACAATGAAATACATAGATTCGAAACAAACTTATGGTGCACACGCGGACACAGATTGCAAGTTGGTGCAATGCAAAAGCGACGTCGCGCGTCGCGTCGCGTCGCCGTCGTCGTGTCGTATGCATGTGCTTTTAGCCTTAAAGTAGGTATTTATACCCGTGACTGTACGCTTTCACACAAGCGAGTAATTTCATTGGCAATACCGACATATTTCTGTTTCATTACGTTCCATATTTAGGACACGGGATTAAATTCGTTTGAAATACAAAACGAACACGGTGTGGTAATTTTAGAATTGAGTATATCCGAACAATTGATGGATTCAGTTTGTTTTACAATCAAAATGCAATAATTGTATGATTGTTTGAAGTAAGCGATAATGCAAGTCAATTTGAACTAATGACTGAATTTTATTAGGTTACAATTATGAAAGCACATTGCCGTAGACTTTTCTTTTAGGTTCGACAATAATAAAATGAGTCAATGAATCCCGAGTGGTGGAGCTAAAAGGACGGTCAGAATTGACTGACTAAAAACAGACCTGTTTCTTCAGTTGTTTGAGCTGCGGTAAGGACTTTCGGGCTTTTGACTTCACGCTCCTTCCTACGCAAGGCGATGCAAGTTTCCGATATCTTACGACTTTGGTATCCAGGCGACTATTGCAATACAAATTCATAGAGGTTCGTACACATGATGCACGCGTCAAGAGATGGCAAAGTCGTAAGGTATCGGAGGCTAGCGTCGCGTTGTGTCAAAGATTTGCAAATGACAGTTAAAATTTAGGTACGTGCTTTCCGAGGCACACCCTATGATCGATGATCACCCATTCTATATAGACCAATCTCGGCTAACATAGCTTAATCTTGAAGATCTGTGTGGCTGTTTTAATTCAGCTAAGAGCTAATTACAGATTATAAAACAAGGTTAAACAGGGTTAATAATTATGTGACACGAGAGAGATTAACATCAGCGACCTTTGGGGCGCTGTGTCACTGCTCTGTGACCACTTAGTGTACGCTTGGGTCAGTTGTTTTATATCATGTAATTTTAAACCCTCGTATATTTTATGATTAAACAAATGGGGCTACATTTGAGTAATTAAAATATACAAGTACATAGGTAGGTTAATTCTTTAAATAAGCGATAGATTCACGTTTAACCGTTATCTCACCAGCCTGATGGTAAGCAAAAATGTGGTCAATGGTGAAGCACGCATGCCTAGAATTAACCTATTCAGTATTCACTATTATTATGTGTTCACTGTATTATGTATGTATAACACACAGGCCAATAAACACATACACATACAGACCCATACACATACACACACACACACACACCCTCACTCTACAGACATATGCGCACACACACAAGCAAAACACACACCACACTTTTTTTTCGATTACTTGTTCGATTTATTTCATAAATTGTTATTTTTTAAGAATGGGTGAAGGCACTGAATCCTGTAACACAGGTCTCATCTAGCTCAGGAGTCAGGGTTTAAAACTAAACTGTGTAATCTTTTTATGTCAATAAAAACATTATTATTATTACTATTGACTTGAAGATCCCAATGTGTTGATAATAATCATTTGAAATGTAAAAATTCAAAAGACGGTTATTGGACATTCTATTCAAAAGTTACATTTTTATGTGACATCTAGATGCAATTAAACTATTAAAGCAACAGATTGTTCTGTAACATTTTTATTTCTTCGTATAATGAGTAATACAAAAATAATGCATTATTTATATCATGTTTTATGTATAGCTTTTATTGAAGATCGTACATGAATAAATGTTATGTAAGATAAGCACATTCTGGAGTAATCAAGTACTAAATCTAGCTCACAAACAAGTCGCCACTTCAACATCATAAACTATGTTAATTGCTATAGGGGAAGTCAGCTCAAAGCGGCCACCTTAACTTTGAGTTGAAAAAAAAACCATTTAACGAAAGATTTTTGAAGAGAATTTTATACCAGTTAGTAAAGAATTTATCGAATTTTTGCAATAGCCAATTCATATTTGCGCAAGTTGAATAATAAGCATATGATTTGCAGATTACGAAAACTTGTCATAAAACCGCTTTGCCCAAGTTGCCGCCCAAAGCGGCCACGGGGGTAAAGGCAACGAGGCCACCCCAAAAGTTTTCAAGAAATCAATTGTTATTTTTTTGTTGAAATATACTGTACATGCTAAATCTGCCAAGTATCTTCATAGCAGATTCTGTTTATAAGTGTATTCTCAGGGTTACCGTATTTAATTGCGAAGGATTTAATTGAGTCACGCTTTTCGTTTATCTCTTTAATTGTTCAGGCTGTTCAAGCCATCGTAGCTTCGCCTCATGATATCTGGGCTGTTTTCTTTTGTAGTTATTGACCATCTAAACAAAATAATAAGCATAAGCTATGGAGCCATAATATTAAAGTAATCGGTCAGGTGGCCGCTTTGCCCGAACCGCTTTGTTTTTATCGCCCATTTTGCTTAAAAAATTAATGTCACTCACATTATTTATTAAATTTCGGAGCAAATACCACACAAAAAAGGCCAAATAGATAAGTAACTTAAACGTGTAATGAAACCATTTAAATATAAACAGTTTTGATCAAAATAGGTTGAACTTTCCTTGCATTATTTTAATAAATCACACAAAAAACATTTTGTCGTCACTAGAGCCACACTTTCAGAGCCACACTAGTGAATGACTGGCGCGGGCCTGGAGGGAGGTTTGCTTATGCGTACAGAACGACAACGTAACACTATCATATGCAAATAACCGAAAGATGAAGCGTGGCCGCTTTGCCTCCTATGGCCGCTTTGAGCAGGCTGACTTCCCCTAGTTATTGATGCCAAACTGAGCCTGCAAAAGATTGATAATAATATGAAATTGGATTCTGGTATTTAAACAGAAAAGTCGTTCCAGCTAGGGTGGGGTGCTTTCGGTAAGCTGTCGGACGTACTGAAGTCGAAGCGGGTCCCCATTAACCTAAAGCGTCGCATGTTCGAGCAATGTGTCCTCCCAGTCATGACGTACGGGGCTGAAACTTGGACGCTCACCAAGCATATAATCCACCGCATGCAAGTTACTCAGAGAGCTATGGAAAGAGCCATGTTGGGCATTTCTCTCTACGACCGGGTGAGAAACACAGAAATTCGTAGAAGAACGAGACTTTTAGACATAGCATGGGTGATAGCAAAAAGAAAGTGGAAGTGGGCGGGCCATATATGCCGTAGACTGGATGGAAGATGGGGAAGGAAAGTGTTGGAGTGGAGACCACGAACGGGTAAGAGGAATGTAGGGAGACAACCGACTAGGTGGACAGACGATCTTGTTAAAGTGGCCAGAAGAAACTGGATAGCCATAACACAAAACCGCCAGCAGTGGAAAGATTTGGAAGAGACCTACACTCAGCATTGGGTGACTAAAGGTTGAAGAAGAGATTTAAACAGAGATTGATTTTCCTTCCACGTGACAGAAAGGCGATATCAAAATGTGAGTGAGTGTTATGGAATAAAAGATGGAAACTACAGATAAAAAAATAACTTGCTTCTGACGTTATTGATCAACATAAATGAGTGTAATATTATATACCTACACGATAAAATACAATAAGAATAAATAGAAATGCCGCAATTATTCAGATACCAACAGGTGTTCAATTGTTTGGCCAAATACTGGATACCAAAATATGAAATGAAATGTACCGAAAAAAAAAACAAACTCTACCTTCGTTTTGCTTTTTCCAGAAAATCAGAAATAATATAAGTTTTAACTATCACGTTGTCGTGTCTTGGACTTGCCTCGCTGACTACAATCTTCGGGCGCACATCCGACAGTTTTATATCTACACTAATATTATAAAGAGGAAAACTTTGTATTTTTGTCTGTTTGTCTGTAATGGATAAACTCAAAAACTACAGGTCCGATTTCAAAAATTCTTTCACCAGTTGAAAGTTGGCTTGGTCCTGAGTGACATAGGTAATAAGGGGGGAGGGGTGAGCGAAGCCGCTGGGAAAAGCTAGTTTAGGTTAATAATTAATTAAATTAAATTGGTAATTATAAGCGTTCAATTCCATTAGCATTTGCCTAATAACAAGACCACCAATAGCTGATTTTAATGTGTACCTATGTTAATAAAAATCTACGAAAATTGAAAAAATAAAAAAATATACATGTCGAATTGAGAACCTCCTCCTTTTTTTTTCGTCGGTTAAAAAGCGGCCCTAAATATAATGAACACAATTGCTTCAGTAATTTTATCAAATAAAAAAATAATAGACCAACGATATTACCTGATAAGTAATGAAAAGAAAAACGAGAACGATGACAGCTGACACCATTTTAATCAGTGACGTCACTATTATGGAAGGCTTTCTACATTACTATGGTTGCAGGAATATAAATAGAACCGCGACCTCGCTTAGTGCTTATCTCATTACAACCCACATTGAAAGGAAAACTAAAAACGTTAACAGTGATGTAAAAATAGAACTGCTTTTTACCGCTCGTTGGCTTTACATACATGTGTACGAACGTATAGTAGCGCACTCTTCAACTCCTGCATGGGAGACGAAAATAGAAAATTATAAAGCGTTTTGTACTATTTTTCTTTCTTTTAAGAATATGTACTAACTTAAATCAAACGAAATTAAAGCAAATTTGAAGGAAGTAAAAATGCTGTAATTAAATCTCTGATCACTCTGGATGATATTATCGTATAGATGGCAAAAATAACTAATTTGTTTGACTCAAAACTAATCTACGTGAACTTCGTTCACTAAATACAGTAAAAAAACCTGGAAAACTTACAGATAGCAGACACGGGTATGATTTAAGAAATCTCAAAACCTGGTACATAATAATACCAGCTGTATTTATTCCGGTCATCAATGTCACGGTCCATCATTTTTAGGGTTCCGTAGCCAAATGGCAAAAACGGAACCCTTATAGATTCGTCATGTCTGTCTGTCTGTCCGTCCGTATGTCACAGCCACTTTTTGTCGAAAGTATAAGAGCTACTCTGTTGAAACTTGGTAGGTAGATGTATTATGTGAACCGCATTAGGATTTTCACACAAAAATAAAAACAAAACAAATTTTGGGGGTGACCCCCATACTTAGAATTGAAACTCAAAAATTTTTTTTCACCAAACCCATACGTGTGGGGTATCTATGGATAGGTATTTAAAAATGATATTGAGGTTACTAATGTAATTTTTTTCTAAACTGAACAGATTGCGCGAGAGACACTTCCAAAATGGTAAAATGTGTGTCCCCTCTCCTGTACTTCTAAAATAAGAGAATGAAAAAAATAAAAAAAATGTATAATGTAGACCTCAACAAAAACTTCCAACGAAAATTGGTTTGAAAGAGATATAGTTAGCAGTTTTTGAGATATAGTACATTTTCAAAAACCGCAAATATAACATTGCCATTCATACAAACACTATGAAAAAAAGTAATTTTTATTGTTTGTGTATATTACTTACTAATCTCAATATAATTATATCCCTAATCTATGCTTGCTACTACGGAACCCTTCATGGGCGAGTCCAACTCGCACTTGGCCGGTTTTTTTTTCAGTCATTGGAGCCACTTCCAGACCTTTTCTTACTTGCTACTAAATTGCCTCACTGCAGTGAAAAGATCAAAAATTGCCTCAATTGGCCCGTCAGTCCTTAATCAAATTCTTGCTTCAAAACCCCTAAGGTTAGTACACAATTAAATATGTATACTCTGTATAATCTCTAACTGACCTCATTTCACAGTACCTAATTAGAAGGATGGAGCCACGAGTTCAATCCCATGGGGAATGTTCCTGAGATCCATGTTACTGCCAAGTTTATGTTAGGAGTAGCAAATTATCATTCTATTAATGAACTCTGGGAGTTATGGCTCAATTTCATGAGGAGACTTCCTCTCCTCGAATATATCTTAAAAAGGTTGTAAAACTAGTCGACCCGTGTAAACAGTAGTTTTATTGAAGCGATTTTGATATTAAAAATTCTAGAAGAATAATTACCTATGCCTAGATTTACCTTCTACTGGTGATGTGAAATTGAGTAACAGTATTGGTGACGTGCCGTCATTTTGACGTACTTCTTCAATGCCGAATTTCAGGACAACTAATTGCATGGAGATGAAACAAATGGCTTTATTTACAAGTAGATATCTTACTTTCATAAATTAAATACTTTTTATTTATTATAATAGAAAAGTTAACGTATATTATTCACACAAACTTAGTATTAATATTCAGCTACTGTTTTCGTAGATATTGAAATAAATCAACATAAAATTTTAGTAAATGAAACAAAATGAAATCCAACGTTCTATTCTTATTGATACTTAAATGATTAACGAATAAAAACGTTTTAACATACTACAACAATAGAAAAAAAATTAAGATTCATCTTGGGAATTAGCGTTTTTTTTTAAGGCAAAAAAGACGGGCTTCTTGAGATACTTGTATAGATGTGATGTTCTTTTTTTCTATTTTGCGAGATTCATAGAGCAACAAAAGCCTATTGCTTTCCAAATTTCTATAAGAGGCTCATCCTTGGAGTCCATGTCAGATTCTGGAGTTTCTACTCACTTTCTGTATTGCAATCAGATTCCACTCAGTTATTCAGTTCCAACACATCACTGCCACTTTGTTTTAAAATCTCAGTGTTAATACTCGTAATCTTCGTCATTTGGATTAATTTTTAATGAAAAACTACAACATGATAATAGTATAAATTACGGACACTATTGGTGACGTGACGTCAAATTGACGTCGGGTATCCTATATCTCATCATCTATGCGTTTGCGTCGATCAATTTGTGTGAAATCGGACGCCAAACTGAGCTAAATGCAGCTACTGAGAAGTGCAGGTAAAGAGAAACAGTCGTTCGAGACATATTCAGTGGTTTTAGTTAAAAGGTGTCAAATTGACGTCACGTCACCAATAGAAGGTTTATTCTAGATGGAGTGACAGTATATCTGACCTTCAAAACCAAGCCTGTACTGGATACATGAACCTGACCTAGGCTAGCGTGACATAACCTTGACGATCGACCCATGCGGCTGTCATTATTTTGACACGAGCGAAAAAACAAACTGGTTTAAAATTTAATCGTGTTTGGCATAATTCACAATTCGAGTTGTAATCACAGTTTGGGAAAATTACCTGCCAAGTCTGTTTTCGTTATGCGTGTTATGACAATTACTGGTCCACATTTATTCGTATTGGAGTTTACATTAATTCTACTCTCTAATTACGTGAAAAGGTTCTGATGATCAGAACATCAATGGAATGACGCGATAACTGAATTGTTGCGCCAATTGACCAAAAATGTTGTTGCGACATGATGACGACGATGTAACAACGTTGTCTCACTCGTTATCATATAGTTACGGGTATGATTTAAGCTATCACCAATTTAATTAGTTTTCTGTCTCCTAAAAAATAGAGTTTGTCCCCAAAATAGTAGATTTGCCACCAAATTGTAGTCACCAAACAATATAAAATCAATTCCATAATAAATCACCTGAAATCTTGAAGAAATAGGGTCTAGTACCAAATAATATTTCTGTATGTAATATAATAGGTTTGTCCTCATAATGGCTCGACGGAGCCCCGCTTCGCGGGGCTCCTATTTCTGCGTGCAAGGTTTAAAGTAACCTAACACGAAGGGGATGGCGGGGTCTGAAAGACCCCGCCATCCCCTTCGAACCTAACCTGTCCGTGTCGGGGTGCCCCAAGTCCCGAGCTCGCTTCGCTCGCTCTTGCAGCCTAGGTCAAATAACTGATAACTACCTGTCATGCTGTCATCATCGTTTCAACATTTTGTTTATTTTGTTACTAATTACCACCTTACAAGGAAAATAATTATAATTATATAATTTGGTAATTCATACCTGGGAACACTTTTTGTTTATCTGAGGGCGAAAATATTTCGTGGTGATAGATCTATTTATTAGGTGATACAACTTGGTGACAAATCTAAATTTTGGTGACAGAAAATATAGTTCCCTATAGTTACTACTTTGTTGCGACTAGTTTGTTATTCCCACGTTTTTTTTTTAAACTTGTCTAGAATAACTTAGTTACGGACTTGGATTGTATCGCATCCCGATGGTCGAGAAACTCTCAACGTGTAAATGATCTGAATTCACTAATGTAAGTATTTCGTTGCTTTCAGTCAGGAGAGAGATGTTACCTGTCTATATAAAATTAAAGATAATTGAATTATCCAGGAAAGAGGAGGCTAGTTAAAACTTTATTGAGTTACCTAATTTGTTCTTAGAGAATCAGTCCCGAATTGGGACTGCGACTTGCTTCGAATTTTAATTGCCATTAACTCAACAAAATTGTTACAAAACTTTTTGGATTTGAATTCGAATCTACACATATGTGTGGTTTATGTAATATCTACACTTATATTGTACGATGTTTTTTTTTTGTTTTAAATGGATAAAATTAACTATACTTTAAAAAAAAATATTTTCGATTTGCATCCATGTGAGGTCGGGGCGGGGTCCCTTTATTATAAAGAGGTACAGTTTAAAGGCCGATGGTAACCGTCGCGAAAATGTATCCTAGCTATATTACGTACCTATATTATTCCATTTGTTATATTCCATGTATTATTAAAAACTTTCTTTGAAGATAATTTTGAACAATTAGCGCAAAACAGCAGGCAAATAGTAGTCGTTAATCGATGTATAAATAAATACTAAGTTACTATAGGTACCTAAAGACTAATAAAATAATCCATCATAAAGTTTTCCAGGCTCATCCACTATCCACTCAGAAAGTCAGAAACTATGAGGGAATTAGCTACAACAATAATACCTAACTGCAGCCAATCCATCAAAATTAACACCGAAACACAGGAACAAGAAAGTATATCAACTGAAAGATGAGTAATAGGTACTGACAGCAATCTGCCGGGGTCAAGAGACTATCTCATCAGGTAACCGTGAATCTGGAACGTAAAAGTCTATAGTAGGACACCGTGGATTTTAGTCAGTACGAGTTTGACAGTCCCTCCCGTCCCACCCTTGGTGGAAGGACTCATTTGATGATTTCACCACGATAAAAAAAAAAAACTAGGATTACGTTGCAATACTTCCAAAAGTAAAACTAGTAAAACGTTCACTTCCCAGTAGTCTACTTTAAGAAAATAATGTATTATTACTAGCGTTGCCTCATAAAATCCCATGATTAGTTCTTCTATGAATATTTTTGGCATCCCCAAGTCCACACTAAAAAAAAACTGTCGAACTAGTAACCGAAAGTTCTATCCCAAGTCTTAAAAAAAAACATATATAAATGTCTTTGCATCATTAAAAAATTCCTAGAGACGTTTTCATAAAAATGTTTTTAAATAAACTTACTTTTTCTATTTATTTTATAAATTATATTTTGGACCGTTTCAATTCAGTTCATCAATATTTAAATGATACATGAATAAGTAACACTAACAGCATTTTAAAGTGAGCCACAATTTATATTTTAGATAAAAAGTTTACGAATTCAGTATTATTAATAAAGCTAGGTTGACAAACTCGATGTCTTATACCTTGCTCGACCTTTTAAGCCCCTTTGTTCACAAGTCTCCGATACCTAACGACTTTGGTATCCAAGCGACTATATCGCAATGCGAATTCATAGTGTGTGTCCCAGCGGTGTTACTCCCGAAACTGATTCGATTCTGATTTTGTTTCCATTCCATTCGAATTTCGAGATGGCGCTAGACGACTTGTATAGCTCTGTCTCTTTCCCACAGCCAAAACAGGATCGCGTTAAGAGCTCGTGGTAAGGCCCCTGGTGTGTCCACACTGGAAGCCTAGCGCGTCGGCGGCGGCGGGCGTTTTGGCGGGCGCGGCGGCGGGCGCGATCTGTGTTCACACTGCCAATCAAGTGTTTGTAGCGGCGACTTCAGGTGTTGCAAACCGGTGGTACAAAGTAGTTTCTATAAATCTTGTTTAAAGAAATTCATTTTAAAATGTTTTATAGGTTGTTTAGGATTGTAAACAAGTAAATTATCAACCATTCTACATGATTCTAGTCAAGTACAGTAAAAATAATTTAAATATTTACAAATACCTCGGTAGTATTTTAGAGCATGCCCTGATAACTAGATGGCGGTTACTATAAGACCGAAATGGTTTGCTACACCTGCCACCCACCCGTTATATCTGTTGTTGTCTAGCAACGTCTTGGCTCGCAAAATCGCTTGTAGCCATCGCGCTAGGCCCCCGCCTTAGTCACTTCAGTGTGGCCACGAGCGGCGATTTCATACTTTCAATATTATTGCGCCCGCCGCCGCCGCCACCGCGCTAGGCTCGCAGTGTGTTTGAGCACATAGAGGTTTGTACACATGCAGGCACGCGTCAATGGATGCGCGCCAAAGTCATAACGTATCGGAGACTTGCGTCGCCTTATGTACGAAGAGGCTAACTCTGACTTTGACCTACCACGATCCTCTCAGGTGCAAATCGTGTAGAAAATAGTAATTACTTTCAACTCAATTGTATTGTAAAACTTGAAAGCCTGGGTTGTTTATGTATTTAAAATACGTTTGAATGTTTTAGTTTTATTTTAACCTTGACTTTAAATATTAATATGCTGTTTTTTTTTGTGTGGGCGTATATATTTTTCTAAGGGGTGTGTAAGTGGAGAAATTAATTATAAAAAAACATTGGATATTTATTTACGCACAGAACGTTTTCAAATGGGGGTACTTATTTTGTGAGTGTGTCTTGGTTATGAGCAGACTTAATTCGCTGGGCGCTACATATTGCAATGGAAAACAAAGCAATGTGTCAGCCCCCACAAAATTCGGCTTTTAAATGCTTTTTTTCCATTATCTACTACAAAAAGCCACTCAAATGAAATAACGCTTTTGAGTATTTTCGCAAGATTCAATCATCATTTCAATGAATATGTCGCATGAAATGAAAATACGGAATCAAAGGTTTTTATCAAAACCATTCTCAATTTGAATTCGGAAAAATCGTACCCCACAACGCATTTTTTTGATAATAACTTCCTCAATATTGGCAAAACCCACAATAACGGAAAATAGGGAAAAGATAAAACCGATCAACCCTTTCGCTAATAATTTTCCCTGTAACCCCAAGCTCTCAATGAGCATAGTTCCGGAAACACTAGAGCCCCCTTTTATGGAGCTCTTGGTATATCCGCTATATCTCCATATTGTCGGTATGTGTTATAATCTTTTCGTAAATGTAATGGAGTATGCCCTTGTCATTATTAGAGTAGATTATGATGGTTAGCGTGAGTGAGAAAGACGAAGAGAGGAAAAATTTATCGTAAATGTGAGCTTTTAGTATTTCATTATTTCGAGAGTATATTTGGAGCGTGAACCCAAACTTCGATCCAAAACGAGAATAAGTCGTTATAAGACCATGAAAGTATGCTCGCTATAAACCAGTATCTCTCTCAGCATGCTTGCCCAGAAGTAACCAATTCACTCTTGACTTAAAGATCCTACTTAAAGACTGCTATGAGAATAACAGGTTTGGTGTATAGTAAGGAAAACAGTTCATCACAGGGCCTTAAAAG
Organism: Agrotis exclamationis; assembly: GCA_950005045.1. Taxonomy (NCBI): domain Eukaryota; kingdom Metazoa; phylum Arthropoda; class Insecta; order Lepidoptera; family Noctuidae; genus Agrotis; species Agrotis exclamationis. The sequence continues at coordinate 10,714,257 of OX465434.1, forward strand.
ATTTAAGGTATTTTGGAAGCCAGAAAACCTTGCAGTACCTAGTAACTTTTCGTTATTTTTTTATTAGCTTTTACTTTCTCAACTCCAAGAGGTAAAAATAATATTTTAACAACTACGACTGTTTTGTGTGAAAAACACCAGATGTTATACAATTTGTAATTATAAATGAATGTTTTATATGAACATTCAGTTTATATTTTTCTACTTGAAAACAAGTAAAAATAACCAGTCAACAAGGCTCTCAATAGAAATGTCGTCTTACATTTTTACTAAAGTGGGTACATGACTTTTCCGTCGAGTGAGTTTTACGAGTATAAGCTATTGTTTTATTCTTTTTAACGATTCTAAATAAAGATTTCTTAAGAGTGTTATCGGTAAAAAAATGTCAATTTACATAAAATCGGGGATTTTAAAGTTAAATTACTACAAAGTGGCACAACATTATTAAAAATTAATTTTAATACCCCATTAAGCATATCTTTATATTGTATTTGTATAGAACTGGCCGACATAGCTCGGCGCTGCGTAATTTAGTGGTAACTTTGAAATTTTATATTGTCGATAAAATAACTTTATGTAAGTTTTTTTTACTGAATTTTGTTTGCCTGAACTCCACTTACTAACAGTGTATTTTTTAAAAGTTATTTCAGCCTTAATCTTCTTCTTATATATAAAAATCAATTGCTGTTCGTTAGTCTCGCTAAAACTCGAGAACAGCTGAACCGATTTGGCTAATTTTAGTTATGAACGATTTCTGGAAGTCCAGGGAAGGTTTAAAAGGTGAGGCGGTACGAAGTTTGCCCGGTCAGCTAGTATTAAATAAAAATGATGTTTTATTTTGTCAAAATATTTTTTTAATTACTTAATGAATTAAAATTACTTTTTTATTATATACAATAACAATAACGGTATCTTACCTTTTTCCACGTATTTTTTCCAGGCTTCTACGACTCATTGTTGATTCATAATTTCATTCCGAAATTCCGTCTTCCCGTAAAATCTGAGAAATATGAGTTCAAAATAAGCTTTCATTTTGATATTTGCTTAAGCTTTCATGTTTTTTTCAATTTTTATTCTATACAAATACAACATAAATATATGCTTAATGCGGTAATAAAATTAGTTTTTAATAATTTCGAGACAATTTGTAGTAATTTAACTTTATAAAACCACGATTTATGTAAATTGTCATTTTTTTACCGATAACACTCCTAAAAAAATATAATACTGCTATTTATAAATTTAATGTTAGGTATTACGTTTTTTTTATGGAAAAATTGTTCCTATCTCGCCCCCCACATGGGATTATCCTATGTCTATTATTGCATGGATCCATTAACAAACATTTGAACTCACAGACCCGGAAGAAAAACATGTAGACCGTACAAATAATAAATAATCCTTTGCATTCGTTCAGCTAGTGCGCCAGCTGCGTTGAGAATAATTTGCTTTCTTCATGTATGTTTGGTTGTTATCTATATTTCTGTAACGTAACCTAAATAGATTAAAAACATTCATTCAACTTTGAGGATACAGACTATCTCTAGATACAGAAGAATAAAATGAAAAATCACGATGTCTGGTACTATCAGGCAAGCCTGTTGCTAAATAATAAAAGACAAATGTTTATTTTTTTAATATCACGAAACAATAATATTTATATCATCTAGAAACAGCAAGCGTTGATGACGATGAGAATAAAAGATGTTCCGCTCTCCTCCTTTCACATGTACCACTTACGATGCGAGTGATGCGGCTAACTGCTCCAGTGGAATCCGTGTTATGTAATGTGGCCTATTACTGTAGGAATCTGTAATTAAGTAGATTATCTAATAAGCTTGAGCATAACTCAGAAAGAAGCAAGTAAAATAGCCACCACTACAAATTAAAATTATGAACTATGTAAAACAGGTAGTGCAAACTTCAGGAAAAATCTTAAAGGTACGAAAATTATTAAATTTTGATATTTTGATGCTGTTAGCTTGAGAATCGGCAGAGTTATTATTTGAATTAGTTAGAAACATGCAACGTCAAATTCACAGAATCTAATTTGAAGTGTACACTGATTATTAGTTTACATTAATCAGTGTAAACTGACTGACTGAGTGTAAACTAACTGATTGTTAGTCTACATTAATCAGTGTACACTTCAAATTAACTTTTTAAAAACCATTAAAAAAAATCCAACACAGGTTTCAATTTTAAATTATACAGTTAATTATCTCTATCTTTCTGTGGTCTTGACATAAGGAGGAGGATTGCCTCTCCCTTACGCATTCAACCTCCTCTTTTACTGGCATTACAGTTTCGCAGAAAGAGGGCACCACATCCCATGCCCCCTCGCTCTATACTACGGTTGAGACCAAGGCAACGGCGATACTCTATACTCCGGATATTTATCTGGTCTGCTGACTTGTACCAGGTACAAAGCAGCGCATCATTCGTCTAATGAACAGCTGGAGTGAAACTAGAAATGTTTTCCTGAAGATTAATTACTCCAGTAACGTTATATTGCATAGAAACAGCGTTGCGGCCGCTTTTCTAATTATAGTTCAGTGATGTAGCGGCTGATGGGTTAAAGATAAAATTATGAATGGTTGAAACGATGAATGAAAATACCTATTGTTAGAAACTATTATGTTCAATACTAGCTTTTGGCTGCGGCTTTGATCGTGTTTATAAACTTTGACAATAAATAAACAATAAATTGTCTGCATTAAGTTTCAATTAAATCGGACGGCATATTAAAAAGTAACATACTCATACAACATGTGTTCATAAAAGTAACCAATAGACGTTTAATTTATGTCGTATCAAAATGGGTTTGTAGGCTTTAATATGCACCATTTGTATTGGTTCAGAATAAAAATTTGAAATAATTATATATGTGATTTCGCAAAAAAACGTTTCCGTATTGTGACAAATTCATACAAAGACGTCTCCAACATGTTAATTAATATGATTATAAAATGCTATAGCAGCTAACAGATAAATATAATATAGAATCGTGAATGATTGGAAAATTATCTACTCGATCGAATGTATAGACTTTTTTCCTAACGAGCTGCTCTTCAAAATGTCTATACCAGGTTTGAAAAAAGGTAAAAAAGAAACCTGGAGCTTCGTTCGCAATCAACTCTAGCTATAGATTTCAATATTTACCCTGAACAGTCGCGCACACTAATGGATAGGTACACGTAGCAACTTTAAGAAGTAATTTTCTTCTAGGTACTTTTTTGATGGAAAATTTATGCTCAAAACTGTTTATCGTATTTTAACTGCACGGACACATTCTATTACTGTGTTAATTGAAGTTTAACATTATATTTTTAAACAATTACATTGCGAGGTAGGTCTCGTCTCATCACAGAGACCATTATTTCACGAGAAAATCGTTTTTGATTGTTTATTAAATTCATTTTAATTTATTTTAACACTGCCATGTGAAATTTTTTGGCAGCTCCCAATTTTTTTGGAGTAAATCGTGTTTTCGGGACTAAAATAACGCGTGTTTGTGAGTAATTGTGTTTTGAATTTATTGTTTAGTTGAATAGTTTAGAATACCTACCCAATTCTCATTATTATTTTATTTTATCCGTACCTAATAGGATTTACCGATTTTCTTTAAAAAAATCAATTTCATAAAAAAATCTTTATGTCCTGAACACACGTGAAAAGAAAAAACTAAAATAAAGCTTACTACCACTTTTATTACAGTACTTACATTCTTCACCAAAGATTCTCAATTCCCGTATGTTTCACATAAGCACGTGTTCGAAATGGCCCGATGCTTTTTGTTGATAGTTTATCCAAAGTTCTAGACACATCCATTGATGTATTGTACTTTATACTGTCTTTTCTTTTGTTCCAGTTGCTACCAAATAAGATAAGAGACGTGACCAGTTGAGCCGAATAAAATAAGGTAAGATTTTTTACTAGTATTTTTCATAATATTCTAAGAACAAGAAGTGTGAAACAGTTGACTTTTATTAACCGTTTTACTTGTTGTTTTACTAAATTTTTTAACAGGTGATAGGAATCGGTTTTAATTGATGTAATTTATAATTTAATTAATCTATAAAAACTTTAAAACAATTGCCGCACATTTTTCATGACCTTTTTCGTATTTTTTATTAAAAATATTGCAACTGTGCGAAACCGGAATGGGTCACTAGTATTGTATTTTAAATTATAATTATTGCGATTTATTAGCAAATGTAAGTTTTCTAGGTTTTTTACACGGCTTCACTCGCTTTCATTTACAATTTGACATCCATTATCAAAAGTACTTAATTGTTTAAACAGTTTTTTTTTCGTGAATTTTCGTGAAAGGTACTCTTTGGCCATTTCTGTCCAAATGAAAACGTTTTTGTAAAATTTCACTTTGATCGATTCAGAGGTTTAGGTGTGAAAGGTTAACAGACAAACTTACTTCCGTATTTATAATTAGTTAGGATATTAAGTTAGGATTGCGATAACTCTATCCTACCGACAGTTCTAATCAATTTTCAAAGCTATTGCTCTTGTATTATGGAGTAAGTTTTAAGCCTAGTTCTGCATCCAAGTGGATTAGTTAAAGCTTTGTAAGCCAACGGTTTTACAGCGCCCTTCAACCGCAAAGTTTAATGTAACGGAACTTTATGTAGCTGTAACATGGAGGGTATTTTTATCTATAATAATATTAAAAAAGGTGGTTTGTGAGTTTGCTTGTTAAAAGTAGTTGCTGGAATTACTGAAGCGATTTTGATAATTTATTAACCAGTAGAAAGCTATATTATTCTTGAGTGACATAGGCTATATTGTTTTCTTTTAAAATTGTACCAGTGTGAAGCCGGTTCATAAGATAAATATAAAACAGATTATTGACTGTTAACATCGTTAAATTTTTCAACTATTACTCATTAAATAAACCACAAAGTAACCGTAATAATCATATCGCTAAGGAGACATAATTTTCAATAAGTAATTACTGTCGTTTCAAGAATACTAACTTGTTGGAGCCTAAAAGTGCTGGCGCTGAACAATACAGGCAAACTTCTCCTTTGATTTTCAATCGCCGAGTTTCTAATTTCAATTCCGGTGGCATTAGGAATCTTTGTTCTAACGCTCGCTCACGATTTTAAAACAATCTTATTTGATTTGCAATATTTTGCCTTCCAATTTTCGACTCGGAGGAAACATTTTGAACAATCAGTGAACACATTGTACTTTTAGCTCCGAGTTTAAATTGACTGCCATATTTAATTTAACGACGAACTCACATAACATTGTTTGTGATTTTCGCTTTGAACATATTATTCGCAAAACGCAGTCAAAGTTAGTGGCGCCACCTGACTAAAGTGACGATTAATTTAAAATTAACTCCGTATATCGAAAGGTAGTTTATAAACAAGGTTCTGAGTAAATTATTTCATGCTGAGAACTAATTAGTAGCGGTAAATTATAGGTACCATGTGTGAAATGTAGGCTTATGACGTCTAAATTATATTAAGTACCAAGTACTCTAAAGTCTAAAGTCAATTTAGACTTTGACTAATGGTGTAGGAGACACCCACGGCAACGAAAGTTACGAGGCGATTTCTTGCCACCGTAGACGCGGCATGCGGACGACGAGTAATGCTCGTTTACTATATAATTACTCGCCGTCTGATCATGGATCATGCCCGAGTCGACGGCGTGTTGTGTACCACGTGCACCTCAAAGGGCAGTCAGCAATCCGACTGGGGGAGCAATCATAGAGGGCCAAAGTCTGCCGAGATTCGATTCCCAGGTCGAGCAAAGTGTTATTGGGCGTTTCATCAAAGTACTTCAGCAACGACTGAATAATTATGCCCAGTGGATGGCAATAGGCCTGTCCCATATTACGTGGAAGTTAAACATAACGGGCGAAACGTTGGTGTACTTTTAGGTTTACCTTTGCCAAATCCTTCGGGGATCACAGGCATGATGTTATGTTAGCTTTACAATTTCTACAGCACAGATGTCAGGATTAAACTGGCTGTGACGGACAAGGGTGAATTTATAGAGGTTACTGAAAGCCTGAAAAGATCAGGAGTTTTACGGAATTGATACAGAATTATTCATTACGAGTGTGTGTGCGCCATGACCGGGTGGCCCTTTTGCTATCAATTTAGAATAAAATCGGTTTGGAAGCCATATGGTTTGGAAACAGAAATGTCGTTATACATGGCCAAGTAGGTAGGTATACTAAAGCCAGTATTAAATCAATCAATTGCTCAGCTCAACTAGACTCAGTCGTCATGACAACCAACAAATTGTATCATTAGCTGCAATTAGCGCATACTTATATTTGACAGCTAATTTTTATACAAACCTCCCGAGTAATGGGCGTTTCTGGAATTTTTCTATTTATAAATCGCCTTCTCTGTCCCAAGCCTGGACAAGGCCTCATTTATGTCAAACTTTAATTGTCATAGACAATTAAAGTTGTTTTGTCTAGTACGAGCTTGATTTGAGTCATTTACTAAGAATATCAACCTTAGAAACGAATAAAATATAACCCGACCATCTATTTAACATGGTCCATGAAAACTGAAATAAAATCAATAATTCATACAATAATAAAATTCTGTTCGTACTGCACACCACGAAAATTCTGGGTCTGTATTTCCCGACATCTAATCTTGGGGTCTTCAAGTGAAGAGCCTTACCTATTCATAACGTCTATGCAAGCGTGCTTCACCGTCGACCACATCTTCGCTTACCATCAAGCGAGATAGTGGTCAAACATCATCATCAGCCTATAATGTTCCCACTGCTGGGACACAGGCCTTCTCTCTGAGAGAGGGAGTGGGCCATAATTCCCCACGCGGGCCCAGTGCGGGTTGGTAGATGTCACATATCTTCGAATTTTTGGTTCTAGGACATGCCGGTTTCCTCACGATGTTTTCCTTCACCGGTTTAAGAGCAGTGGTGTTCAAATAAATTACACAAAGTAAGTAATGCGCCTGGCGGGGTTCGAACCCACAAAATTTCTACAGAGAAGACACTTGTCGTGGTGTCCCTTCTTTAAGTAGGTGGTTATCCACCACGAAGGCACAATACAGGTAGTTACATCTATATAAAGACTAGCACTCCACCCGCGACTTCGTCTGTGCGTGTTTCTAACTTCGAACTCAGTGAATTTAATGCCCATATATGTATATAGGATACTTTTGGAAAATCTAAAAATGGTCTATTAGTTTCACCACGCTAGGGGTTAATTTTTATAAATAAATACGCATCCTTTATTCGATTGAGAGATAATTTATGCCCGGTTTTGAGTTTATCGAAGCAAGCAGTAAATCCTTGCCTTAAAACTTTTAATCACTCCTTTTCAACTTCCCAACTTAGGGGGTGATTTTCGAAAAACCCAAAAACACGTGTTTGATTATTTTTGATCTAGTATAGAAATACTGATTTTCACATTACTCACCTCACGCGTTATGATTTTCCCATACAAACTATAACATCGTCTAGATTACCAATGGAGGGTAGTTTTAAAAAAATAATAGAGCCAATCTTTTTTATTTACTTGTGTTCTTATTCGTTGCAAGTTTCAAATTTATAAACCCAAGGAATAACATTTTTCATGCAAACATTTTCACCCCTTTTCACCCCCTTAACGGAGGATTTTCGCAAAATCCCGTCTTATTGCTTCCCTACATGGTAGACTGCAACTGCTGTCCAAAATTCAAGTTACTGCGTTTAGCGGTTTCGGCTGTAGTCGAGTCTTAATAAAAAACCCTGTTCTTTTATATATATGTATATAGATAAACAAAAAACCATTTCGTTTAGGTATTTGTAACGTTACATAGATATCACTTAGACCTAATCGCATCAAGAGACTTTACAAAGCACTTATCGAGCTAAGTGGTTTACTGTATTAATGAAAAAACTATTTAGACTGTTTCGTACAAACGTGAAGGCAAGGCGTCTAGAAATGTTTGGGAACCTCGTCAAATATGTATAAAAGGCCCACTTTCAACCGTTGTTTGGATGAAATATTACATCAGGTATTTTATTTACCGTTTCTATAATATTTAAAGCTTATTTTTGTGATTTATAGTTCATTTTCCGTCGTACACGCAGCCACTTTTATGAGTGCTATAGACAAAATTTGCGTCATAAACACTTTTACTTGAGACGTGATTTCATACTCGTATTTGTCTTTACATAGTAAATAATGTAGTACTTTATATCTACATGTTTCTGTTTTTGATTAAATAATTATATTATAATTTCAACCGTATCAGGGGGTCTGCTCTCTTATGGGCCTACCACACGCACAAGCTTCACCACAGTTTTGCCTGCGCAAGCCCGGCCTGCGCGTACATGCCTTTGTGTATGGTTGGGCGTTCAGTGTTGCCGACCGTGTATTGTTTTTCATGCGAGAAGCTTGCGCAGGCAGAACTGTGGTGAAGCTTGTGTGTGTGGTAGGCCCATTAGTTCGTCAACGAAATAACAAGCACGGGCTAAAATATTTGAGTGAATCAGTGAATCGTACTCCCTATTAGTTTTGAATTCATAAGTGTTGACAATATAATTATCGAGAGCCTGTCCATTCATGTTAGGTATCCCCTTTTTTTCGTATCACTAACAAATATTATGTCCGTAGCTAAGCTACGGGTTTCGTGTTTAGATGGTAGTACCCCTAAAATTAAAAAATCAAGAACTACAACAAATTGTTTCAAAAAATCTATCAATGTCTTTTTTTATAACCATCACGTAATTGAATCAATGAACTGTATATTACCTTTAAAAATCACAGAAAGAATAAACGCTACACGGAATCCTTTTTAATATAAACGCAGATAGCAAGTCATTTTGTTCGTGAACATTTGAATGACGTTTAAACACTTGGAACGAACGAGTAGACAGCCACAATTGTTTGTTAAGTGATTGATGTTTCCGAAGTATGATTATTAACATTGGTTTTCCTGTGATCTGAAGTATTTGAGGATTAGAAGATTAATCGTAGTTTAGAGAAAGTTTAACTAACCTCCTTTGAAACTACTGTGAGTATTAAAATACACAATGTCTTGTGTATAGCCGTCAACAACTGGTCATCGACGAATGTTCTAGTGAGTTATTGACAGTTAGATTTTTTTTTCCATTGTTCACCCCGAAAGAACATAAGTATGTAGGTATATTTTTTATATTTCTTAGTTAAATAGTTCAAGAAACAAAACCAAATTCAGGTGGGTCATTCTTCAATATTTGAGACATCCGTTGAGGATAATGACGCCCGATCTTTTATTATTAGTGCAACCATCCACTGACAAAAAAAAAAAAAAATTTTAATTACATCTAACTTAAATGAAATTAAAATAATTTATATTTTTGTTTTTTGTCAGTGGATGGTTGCGCTATTAGTAAAAGATCGGGCGTCATTATCCTCAACGGATGTCTCAAATATTGAAGAAAGACCCACCCTGTGTTTCATACTGTTGTCATCCGAAAAAAAATCCGTTTTGTATAAAACACCTGAATTTATTTTATCTTTCAGGGTGGTTTTCATAGTAAAAGTTGTTGATGAGTGAGTACTTTCAGCCCATTATAATATTTCATTAATGTTTTAGAAATAAACGTGTTTACGAATAGTATACTGTGTTTAATTTGGTCGGGTAATGAAATAGAACATGCTGCCTAGAATTAGTCACGGAATATAAAAAAAAAACTTGAAACATTATCACGTTTTTAGAAAATCTACATCCACAGGCATCAGTTATTATGACCGAAGCGAATGATACTCAGGGCTCCGAACAGAAGAGTGCTAACAATACGAGCCGTGTCCAAGAGCTTTCTGCATTAAACCCTTGACCCAACTCCCTAACGAGAGCCTCTTCAGGTGATGGTCAAGGCTCTTGGCTATTCAGACCATTGTTGTTCCAGTTTGTTCTCGGATTGTTACTGTCGAATCTAACATGGCTTTTTTAGTGACATGGTCCGTTGGTGACACTCTTATTATAAAAAAAATGTCAAGGGAGGAAAGTAAAAGACTATTGGCGTAGAGAAAGTGTGAATAAGAAAGAACAGATGGGGAGTAGGCAGAAACTACAGATGAGAGCGCCACCTGCTACGAAACCTATAATACAGGGTGATTTGTAATTCGATGCAGTCCTTGAAATGGGTGATACTAGACCTTATTTGCAACAATTTTAACCCCGACAATATGGGGTCTAACCTGACTGGTTTTAGAGATATCGAACTTTAAAGATTTTTCGAAAAATTTCCACCTCTCCTTCATTAAGTGCTTATTGTTAGAAATTAACGATAGTCACCACTTAGAATTTATGCTTTTCTGACAGAATATGAACGACTGAATCTAGTGAATACAAGTTTGTTATAAAAATAATCATATCTTGGGAAATTAAGTGTTATAAAGTTTCAGTTTTGAAGATTTCTGAAAACTTTCCTTGTCTTTCAAAGCATATTTTTCATAATAAATGTATGACACTTGGTGTACAAATTACAGAAAAAACTTCCTTGTCTCATCACCTTTCTAAAATGGTGCCAGAGTATCCACTTTTAGTTAGTGTCTTACCAGAAAATTAGGATTGTTACTGACAAAGTAGTAAATCGAAGAAAATCGGTTATAATGTTTTTTCAACCCAACATTTTTTTTCTGTGGTTTTTGTCCAAACTGCTATCTGATATTAGCTTTTTGAGTCAATGCGCTTAATTTTGGTCGATCGCATCAAGCAAAATTGGTCTTTATCTGGAGTATTCACTATTCACTTCCACCAGGCGGGAGGGACAGGGACTCATGATAAAAAAATACTGCTCTCCTAGCTTCATCTGTTTTCTATATTGAGGAGTATAAAAAGGAAAAAACAAAACACTACAGTACCTGGATGTAATCTTCAGATACAACGGATAACCGCAAAAGGGGAAGCGACAAACTAATATCCTACCACAAATGGGAACATATTGCTACTTCTACCTATTTATGGCAAAGACATTGTTTAATTTACTGTGGTTATGATGAAAAATAAAAATAAAGTATGTACTAGGCTAAGGATTTTCTTTGCATTTGAATTTTTTTTATTACCGTTTTACTGAGTTAGTATTTTATTTTTCAAAATTCCTGGGGCTTTCGTAAACATGTTGTCATCGTTATTTGTTTTTAGATCCAAAAGGATCCAAAGGATCTAGACCAAAAGGTCTAGATTTTAAAAATATTATTGTTGCTCTACCACCGTCTAGAAACGATACTGAACACTGAAAACAAAAGTGGTCCTTTAAAACTTCTTTAATGGACTGTCTCCAAAACCTTCAGTTTCTTTATGTCACTCGTGTTGTAGTGCTTAACGCGCTGGGTTTTAAGAATGGAAATAGTTCTCAAGATCGCCTCTAGCAGCAAAGGCGTCTTTTTGATCTGTGCTCTTGAATAAAAGCAGTTTAGTAGGATATTATTGTAGTTATGAATTCAAGGTTCATAGAGAAAATTCTGAATTAAAAAAATGTACTAAAACTTAGCTTGACTTTCTTCGTTTCTTGGAATTTGCGAATAGAATTTGAAATTGACCACTTAACTTAATTTTAGTTGCTATGAAATGAGTTCAGAATTTTATTTAATATCAAAGTATGATTTTCACTTTGCCGTAAAGTTTTTGCATTTGCAGTGACAGAGAAACGTATTGTTTGAACTCTATTAAATTCACTGTTCACTGGACTAGACTGTAATTTTCTTTCTATATTTTTGAGAGAGACGTAATCTACGAAAAGTCTAGAAATTACGTTTGACTAACTAACAATAGAACGAATGAACACAAAAGACCAATACAATGAAATCATTTCTAAATTCTACATGAATGTTCATTGTTCAACGAATCGCGAATTCCTTTAACTAATTCACTTCGTTCTGAAGTCCACTTATTATAACTCAAAGTTGCTCGACTGATTCGATCAATAAGAAAGTTTTGAACGAAATTTAAAAATAGAATGAACTCGAATGTTCTAATTACGGAGGTGAGAGAGTTTTACATCATTATTTTATGAAGCATCGGAGTTAGGAAGTTTTGTCGGAGTGCGCTTAATACTTGAGCGTGGTGGATCCATTTTATTTCTGAACGAGTTTTTGTTTGTTTGTGTGGATAATCCCATTGTTATAATATGCTGAATATAGTATTATGTCAAGGGCAATATTTTGTTTAAATTAAAATTCTTAACTCAATAAATACCTATAGGGCGCACAATGTTTCAGATTAATAATAACTAGACCAAACATTAGATTTAGAATAGATTTCAAAAAAATAATTTGTACTCTACTCTCGTAAAGACATTGACTAAGGTTGAGTTGCATGACTTAATAAATCATAGATTAAGAACATTTTATAAGCTGAAGTTTCAAATATATGTTAAGTTATTCAACACAGGTTAATAAAATGTAATTAAATGAACCTTTACGTAGCTAAATTGCAATTTTCATTAAGTTTATGGTAGCTTCGGATGTCAGTATCAACGTCAGGTATAAGTAATGAATTCAGTTGCTAACCTGAAAGTGAATTCATTAGTTGAGCAATCTGAGTAGAAGGTATTATGTTTAAAGATTAATTTGATCAACTGTAACTAATTCAACAGATTTAGATCATAATTATGTTGGTATTTTGTAATGAACAAGGTAATTTGTAATTGTAATTTGGATTTTATTTAAATGAGGAATTATTACTGCGAAAGTTTATTATTATTGCAATTTAAAAATTCGATTGAAAGCAAGATTTGAACCTTGAATGTCAAAACTCAATATATGGTGCCAACGTCACCGTAAGCAATTTTTGGAACCATCTATTTCAGTTGAAAGCGTTTATAGCCTTTCTCAAGCATCAGTTAGACAATCAACTTCGGATCAACGAAAAATCCAAACTGAATTGGAACATTTAAATCACTATAAGACTAAGGATCAATGCCAGTACATACTAACTTTCTCCCAGATATATACATCGTTCAATTGGCCTTAACTGTCTTTACAAGTATGTTACGCGAAAAGCACTCTTATAAATGTAGACATGAGCAAAGAAATGGAAATTTAAACCACTTAAGAAATTCAAAAGCGAGTAACTCGAATTACATCAGTTCTACTTTAAATACGAAAGGAAGATAAGACCTATTGGAATTTTATATCCTTTATTTTTCGTATTATAGATCAGGTATACGACGAGCTCAGGAATCGGATATTAGGTTCGAGGTAACGTTTTTCGCCACTAGTCTGAACATTGATAGGCATGCAAAAACGCCGCGATATATGTATTTAAAATAGTCGGAAAATAAATTGACAATGCAGAGTTTTGTATTGCTTAAAAAATAGTAACCTTCGCGAAAACGTAAAAAAAATACTCAACACGTTAAGTGAATATCAATAACGAATTATTTCAATTATCAACAAAATATTACTAATACATTCTACAGTTCTAAAATTATATTCAAACTATAAATAAAACTCACTCGTAATATGTACAAAAAATAAATAAAAAGAAAAACATTCAAAGGGCGTCAAAGAATACATCCGCATAGCCGTCAACGGGAACAGAATGCTGGCAGCATTGCCACGTTGTATGGGAATGCTGATTCGTTGGCCTAGGAATAGGCCAGCCCTCTGGTCACCTGAAGAGTCAACTAATCGCCTGGCTATATCCTTAAAAACACTTTGTTTCAACACCAGTCAAGTTATTGTGACATTTTGTATCTCAAAAGTGTCACGACTACCTATTGCGTTGAATTTAATAAAAATTGACACACAACTTTTAAGCTATTGCCGCAGGCTCTGAGCTCGGCGCGCGCAAAACCGTAACGAAAAATCCTAAGGAAATTATCTGACCACATCTGACAGCACACATCGTCTAACGTCGTTTCAGTTCGGGAGACTTCGGCAATCATAAAGGTACAGACAGACGTGCTCATTACTAGCACGAAAGCCTGCTTTTGTTGAGCAAGCGGCAATTTTATTGAGGGAGAGGGAGAGGGAGAGGGAGGAGGAGGAGGAGGAGAACGTTTCTTGACGTTTCACTTGATTGACGTGGCTGACCATAGCCTAATTAGTACAGTAATAAAGAGGTATAATTAATAAATAAATAATTATAATTGCATAAGTTGATAAAAAATGCTATGCAATTAGCTTTACCGCGGCAGTCACTGAGTGCCACACGTTTTTTTTTTCGAATTGTTAATTCTATGGTGGACGAAACTATAGATTTAAATCATTGCTCTCTCCTTATACTAGGCTATAAACATAATACCAAGTAGTTTGTTTGCGTATTAAAGCTTTATTGCTGCCCAAGACACGGTTTCAACAATGAAAACGTGCCATTTGTTCCGTTTGATTCAAGACTTTAATCGTGATTGATTTTATTACACGAGACAGTTAAGACAGGTTTAACAGCTCTTCTAATTACTTAGTATCTGTTTCTTTCCTTCTCTTGTTAATTGAAGATTTATACCCTTGAATTAATTCAAGATTTACCGTACTACTTATGTGCAACAAAAAAAAGTGTTTAAGTGAAATTATCGCTCAGCTTTTCATGGGTTCCCTTCTAGTCTTCAGCGGAAACCGAAATTCCAATCTCTACTTTGCGGGAAAAAAACTATCTATTTAAAGAGGATAATCCAGTTACCACTGAATATAACATTCTTTTCATTAATAGTAATGCCAAAAAAAATACATGTGGCACTCGGAGACTGCCGCGGTGAAGCTATTGCATAACTTTTTTTTTATTTTAAAAGAATAAAACCGCGTATATTTAACGAGAATTTAATTTGTTTAAAATGTTTGTGGTGCACTAGTACAGCTTGGCAAAATAGTCGTGAAAATAATGGTGGCGCCTCTATCGTACATATTGTAACCCTATATAGTACGGCAATAACGATCTTGATACTTTGTTTTTTTTTCAATTTTTTTTTTTTTATTAAATGTGTTTTGAAGGGTTTTAGAGGAGCTCGGGGCTAAATAATAAAATAACCACTCATGACAATCTTCAAGGTTAAACCATGATTTAAGATTGTCCTTATGTTATTTGTAGATTTTTACTGTGCGTCAGAAACTCAAAAATCTAAAAACGTAACTTTCCAAGTGGTACTGTATTACTCAATGGGGAAGGCCGGTCAAAGCTAATTGTAGATGGCGCCACCATAGCTAAGTCCTAATCCGACCAATGAGGTAGTACTATTTTGAAGTACCTATAAGATTTGAACCAATGACGATGCTTGGAACTAGCTATACTAGCGCCATTAGTTCCCCAGTTGCCATCGCCATTGCTTGGTTGTGGAGGTCAGATAGTCAGTCGCTCCATGTAACATACTAATGTTTACGCTGCATCCGGTTAGACTGGACCGACCCCAAAATTTGTTGGGAAAAGGCTAGGCAGATGATGATGTCTTTGACGGGTTTTACATTACTTAAACTTAAAATAACCTTTTTAGGTCGCCGGAAGACACTGGATGCAGGTCGCTTCCAACCGGTATATGTGGAGATCTAAAGGGGAGGCCTATGTTTAGCAGTGGACATCCTATGGCTGAGATGATGATGATGATGAAACTTAAAATAAACCAAATAAACAAATTTCTCTACTCGTTACACACGCTCACTTTTGTATGATAATGCGCAAGTAAGTACGTGTGTAAATTGATTTTCATTATGAGAAAATAAAAGTCAATGATTCTTTTAAGTGGTTTTTATTAATTACAAAGTTAATGTGTCTAAAGACAAAAGGTAAATTGTTACCGAAGCAACAATAGAAAATCAATTGTATCTTTTTAGGTATATATCATATAAAATGGTTAAAAATTCGACTTTCAATCTTTGTGACAGTGTAACAGAATTGAACTTTTTGTCTGATCGCGCACAAGTCGTCAAAATCATCCAACTGTTTTTTGGGTCGCCCTGCTTTATGTTTCCCTGGAGTGGCGAAAACGCCTTTGTTAGTTTGCCCTTCCTTAGCAATTCGCCGTTTGGTACTTACGGATTTACCTAGAAAAAAAACTTAGTTATTTTTATTCTGGAAGTAACATTCCAGAAAGTATCAAAATTATGTGAGCGTCTATCTTTTGCAAATAAACATAACCTCTAATTCATCAATGTTTTTCAATGTAAATAACAGTTATAATAATGGTTTATACTATCTATTGCAAGTTTGAACAAACATATTATATCTAATTACTTAAATAAAATAACATATTACCTGTCATTTCAGCAGTTATTTCATAAACATCGTTGATATTTGATAAAATTTGTCCGGCTTCAAATTCCGCCAAACATCTGGTATACACTATATAAGTTATCGCTCTAGCGGAGCTGCGAATGGTTTTTCTGTTTTTTTTGAGCCCTTTGAGTCACCAAATTCAACACAATAATAAAAAATACACAAAAAACAGCCAGCGATAACATGAAATGACATTACATGTACTGACTAGACGTGACAGTGGTTGAAGTTGCCAACGATGAAATTTTTTAGTACCGTTTCAGGACATTTTTGCCAAGCTGTAATAAAGAGCTTCTTTGTTGTAGGAGAATTTTATAAATAGGTTTCATTGTGAAAACTCCTTTTGTAGCTGGCCGTTTAGAATGTAAGAAAAAGTAAATTGTTTTTATGATGGATATTTTTATGATTACCGAAGTCTCCCGAACTTAAACGATGTTAGACGATGCGTGGTGTCAGGTTTTTTCCTTAGGTATTTGGAAATTATTTGATTCGGTCGCCGCGCCGCGCCGCGCTCAGAGGCTGCGATAAAAGCTATGCAATAGCTTAAAAACCAGATTTTTCTGTGTCGTGTATGCGTTTGCAAACAAGAAGTCAATTACACACAATACCCAGACCCAGAAAAATTACTTGTAGATCATACAAATATTTGTTATATTGTGCGCGAATTGCATCCGCGACACACAGTGCAGCTGTCGATTGCTCCATCACTGCTTCAACAGTGCCGCCAATTAAAGTGGAGAAAATTGGTTTTATATATTCTATTAATTTTGCATTTTTTCGGTTCTTTTACTTGACTTTCTTTATTATAAATAAATCGATTTAATTTTAAAGGTAACAAGGTAAACTTCATCAAAATCCACCTACAAACTTCTCTTATAAAATAATTCAAAATTACACTTGGATGAAAAAAAAATCTAACTGCTTTGCATTCTCTCACACAGTAAAACGTACCAAGTTACGAGATATACCTCGCTTGGCTCAAAGAAATATTGGGTCTCTTTACTAAGCTTAATGGTAAGGCGGACTAAAAAGGGGTTGAGCGTCCCTGTTTTAAATAATAAATGTATTTCACGCCGAGAAGGCTTGCATCTCAACTGTTTCGTGTAGTTTGGGTGCGCCTTATATATTCGTGTTTTAGATGTTCCGCCATAGTTTTGGAAGTTATGTTTACAACGCCCCTGTGACGTCTGCATTTTAAGATCTATAGAAAGTTTAAATTATGGGTGTATAATGTATGAATATGATATTATGATAATAGTCGATGTATGAATATGTATTTAAAAAAGTGTATGGCGTTCTGTAATTTATGTCTATCTCCTTAAGAACCCACTCTTTTCTTACATCACTTTCATTTGAATATTAATGCCAATAAGTCTAACTTTATGGCAAGTAACTGTTCCGACATTCATATCACACAATTTGAACCTATCAGAGTCCAGGACATAAAGGTGAAAGAAAACATGGTGAAAACACCAAAAATTCGAAGATATATGGCATATACTAACTCGCAATGCGCTCGTGCTGTGATTGATATACAGCCCACTCCCTCTCATAGAAAAGAGGACTGTGTCTCAATAGTTAGACCATCATAGGCTTATTCTGCTATGTTGGACCTATGGCCAAGGCCTCGCCCTGACCTCTGCCTTTGATATACAGTCAGACCCAACAAGTTTTAAAAAGTAAATAATTGGGTGTGACTGTGAATAGTTTATGGCAATGCATATACCCTGAAACAGCTACTCTAAATTTGTACTTGCCATTTCAAAGCGTATAGGCATGGTATATATGACAATAATAACAAAAGACCCGAAATCATACGTAGTCCACAATTCAATAACACGCACGATTTATTTTGATTCGCTCAAATCTATTTTCGTACCTACGCTTTCGCTTATGATTGTGGTTTGTTAAAGAAATTACTTCTGATCTTATTATTTCTGCGGTATCGTAATTTATCGTTTGATGTTCACAGCTGTTTAAATACATGAACCTAATGATAAATATTGTGGCGCCTTTTATTTATTATGTTTTCGTTAATATAATTATTATGTATAAGTAGTACAGAGATTTATTTTATCCAAGTACTTATTATTTATATACTTAACCTTTAGTTATTTGTTCTAAACATAAGGCCAATTAGTATCTTTTGAAAACACAAAGACACATCTTATTTTAAAAAAAATATTATTTTTAAAAATTTAAAAATTAACAAGCAACTTTTTGTATAAAAAACTTTAAGGGGCTTTACGGACAACTTTTCAAACTATAAAATAACTTTTCAAATAAATTGCCAATTATTTCAATAGAAATACCTGTGTAAAGCCAAAACAAAGATTTCCAATTTTACTTTATTTTTTTCTTTTTGAAATAAAGCTAGATTTTCTTGTAAAAAAGTTATAAACCCAGAAAGCTTTCCAAACATTTCTATTCCTATTTCCATATTATTACCTGAATTCAGAAACTTCTCCAACTTTCACGCTCACGGTGCGAATTTTCAAAAGCATATTGACTAATGGTAAACATAGAGCAGGCAAGGAATCACATATATTTGTAGCTACACTCAAAAAGTTATTCGATACGGTGGAATATTTTGGAAAAGTTTAACGAATGGCTGCGATCTGTACCCCTAGCACGAGTCACTTTCGAAAAAGTATTCGTATCGTCTTGGAAAGCATTTTGTATGGGAACTTGAACAGCGCCTCTGGTGAGCGTAAATTAAACTAATTTTCAGAACATAATACACCTAATTAACAAAACTAATAGTTTAATTTACGCTCACCAGAGGCGCTGTTCAAGTTCCCATACAAAATGCTTTCCAAGACGATACGAATACTTTTTCGAAAATGATTCGTGCTAGGGGTACTGCATGATTCACAGTTCACGTATAAGTTGATCTTAGTTGGTTTACTAGGTTGATACGACTTTAAAAATAGAACTCCATTAAATTGACAGAAAAACGTATAATAGATGATATCGTATATATTAGTAAAATTATGAGCACCTGCCGATGGAATGCTCACCAAAGTTAAATATTAACCTAGCGACTGGCTTAAAAATAATTATTATTTGTAGATTTTCTGAGTTTATTATAACTTACAGTTTGACAGGCCTGTTGGTTTAGTGGTTAGTGACCCTGACTGCTATGCCTGAGGTCGTGAGTTCGATTCCCACCCAGGACTAATGTTTGTGTGATGAGCACGATCATTTGTTCTGTGTCTGGGTGTAATTTATCTATAAAATGTATCTATTTAGAAATATATAAGTATGTTTATCAGTTGTCTTGTACCCATAACACAAGCTCTGCTTAGCTTGGGACTAGATGGCTTTGTGTGATACTTGTAGAATATTATTTAAAAAAAAATATTAATCAATAATTGTACCATCGTCAGTTGTTTATCCTTGTTCACTAGCTTACTCTATGGGGTTATTCCCTGAGTACCCTATTCTCTGAGGTTGAGACCGGAGGACCCCAAACATGACAATGGTCAAACGAAACGAAATCCCATCGATTATACACTCAATCTAAGCAATAAACCATCGGTGTATCAGTGATACAATCATCGCGGGACAACAGAGAATTGAAGGCGATAAAGAAATCTGTAGAAACCGCTGCGGGCGGTTGATAGAACCATTAAATGAAAGAGTACGAAGAACCCTGTTTTCAGTCCAGCGAGACGGAAAATTGGACAAGACAGGACTTATCTCACTCAAAGGACGTGTGATGTTTGAGGAATCTGTTCTATTGAAGCTTAGATTGTTTGAGCAACAGATTTGGAGATTATTTTGTTTGTAAATGTGTCGTAGGAGATTTCTGTCCCGAATCGAAATGATTTTGAATTATTTATACATTGGAGTACTTCAATGACATGTTCAGGAAAACATTTGCTGAACTTATTGTATGAGAACTAATTATATTGAACCTTTTGCTTGAAGGTAGAAGTGAATAGTAATGCCTGCTGGAGTCACAGAAGTACCATGGCCAAAGGGTACCATGGCCTTTTAACGTAGGTAAAGGGTAACTGAAATAACCATGGATGTTTTTAGTCATTCAAGTCTGAGTTTGTGCTAGGGCTCTATAGTAAAATTACACTTTTATGGAAATTCACTATTCTCCTATTATTATTTTTAAAATTGTTTTATTTGATTTAGGAAATAAGAAGAGAAATAAAACACTAGTCCTTAATAGACGCACGTGCTGTGCGTAATTAGCTACTTTGGAAAATTATGGTTACCGCCTGGTTAAAATTATGGACCGTTAAGAAGTTTAATGTTCCAAGAGACATTATACAGAAAATTATCTTCCATGAAGAATTTGATCATTTGGTTTTAGTTACGAGTACTTTAGTATACGTAATTTCTATACTTACCTTACACTAACGTAGTAGTTCAATAATCACAAAACATTATCATGTTTACCTTCTACTGAAGCGAAATTGTGAATGGATTATTTTTATTAAAGTTCATTCATCAAAAGTTCCACTACACAATCATTGTTTGAGGAAAAAAATATCATAGGAATGACATTAACATTACCAATGTTAACAGAGAAATAGATAAAATAAGACATTAAAACATTTTCATTTTAAATAACCAACAACAATTTGCATTTTTAAATAAATATTTACAATTTATTTATTTAGTATTTCTTTTTATCAGATTCTTTTTACACCCGAAAACATCCTGGCTACTGAAGACGAAGAAAGAGCCACCCAAAAAAATGAATACTGAAATCAACATGGAGAGTAAGCGCCGTTTTGTTTTTCTGCCATACTAACTGGAGTGATTTCAATTTGATTATTTAAAACTAACTAAAAAACATCGCCACAACGCTTGCGGGTCAGCTCAAACCGAGACGAGACGTTGCGCGCACATTTCAATAGAGCTACTCAAAATCTAACTCTATTTCCTACACGAAAAGATACACCTTTGGCAACGCAGGGCGACACAGCGCTGCGCCGCCCGCGCTGCATTATAATAGCAACTCAAAATCTATCTTTATTTACTACACGAAAAGATACACATTTGCAGTATCGTTGTGTCAGGTCACGCCGCGTCGCGTCTCGGTGTAAACTGACCGTTACTCAAATCACAATGCGCAAAAGTGTATGAAGCAAAGTAGCAATGTAAAGCAACCAAATGTAAAGCTTTTCTCAATGTATTCTTTGGAATTCCCTCAGGAGCTATTTATTGGACATTTGAATAAATTTTATTGCAATGATGTGGCTTTAGAGAGTAATATTCACACTGCATCTGTTTGGTGGTGATGCTGATTTTTCTGTTGTCTTGTTTTTGTTTTTCTCTGTATATCTTCTAAATATCTTCCTCTGCTTGGACACAGGCCTGTTTTTATGAGTAAACCGTATTCCACCACGTGGAATAGTGTGTGTGTTTACTGTTTATACTTTATCAATATTTGCAAACGTTTTTTTTTAGTAAAGGTTTATACAAGAAATGAAAAACGAAATCTGGTTTTGCGAAGCTCAGAATCGAGCCAGATAAAAACTAAATAATCCACATATATTTAAGTATGAGACGAACAAGTGATTTCACGAAGCACTTAAAATACGGAAGTTTTCAAGGAATTCTATCACGAGATTTGTCAGGTAGCACTGATTGCAACCGTTCAACTTCCTACAGTCTATAATGGGAACGTTTTTTTCACTCTCTGCCTGAATTATGAAGTAATAGAAAGATCTTTAATCCTTTTTTCCGAGACCAAAAATGTACTTGTTTGTAGATATGTGTACAGGTGAGTTTAGGTAAGACATGAAAATACATTCTGAAAGCTTTCTTTAAATTGCTTGTTATGTTTGCGCTTGAGTTCCCATTGTATTGAATATTTCAATGTTATTACCTGAATTTATAGAGTGATAGCTCTAATCCTTTGTGCGAGTTACATTTTCTTGACCTCATACAATTTCATTTATGCTTTTTCATATAATTAGATAGGATATTTAAGATTCTGTTGTGTATTTAGATTTTCTGTTTATCTACCCAAAGGTAGATAAACAGAAAATCTAAATACACAACAGAATCTTAAATACAAATATTTGTTATGATTTTATGCATGTATATTTATGTATTTATTTTATGTTATATTGCAACACTTTTTTTTAGGCAGTGATACTGTCAGATAACATCTAAGACAGTAAATACGCAAAGTAAAAATAAATAAATTAAAATATGCCTAGTAAGTTTACATAATCTTAATCTATATATGTATATAAAAATCAATGCCACTTTTCGTTGTAACTTTATAACTCAAGAACGGGCCCAGCTATCCAAACTAAACGTTAAGGCTTTGTTCGGACTATTTAGTATTTTAGTAGATTATTTATGTGAAGTTTGCACAAAATCGGTCGAGCGGTTCTTCATTTATCACATTTTTTGTAACACGTAGCCACGGACGTAGCGAAGCACGGGGCGGGCCGCTAGTTGTAATATAATTTAACTACCTTTCTTATGTAAGTAAACAAAATTAACAAGGAGAATTTTCGGGGAATGTTGAAGTAATAAAATAAATCTTCTTTTTCCCGTTCTCCGTGACTTCCACAGATTTTAAATCTCTCGAGAACAGAACCACTTTATCAAAAGAACTATAAACAAACTTATAGTCAGCTTTTCAGAGAAAACCCTACATGAAGAGGCGAATCAGTGGGTCGTGAAAATATTGGGATAATCTAGTCTCAAGTATCTTGAGTACGTTGTGTAATTCAATTGAAGACGAGCTTTTTCAATTGCTTCGAATTTTCTTTGTTGGCTTCAGGCATTGACTTTTACTCACTTTATTTAGTATAAAAGGTTGCCTTAAAATATTTTGTGAAAATGTTTAGCTTGATTCATTAATTAGTTCTAGAACTCTTTGAAAATATTGGTTGTGAATATGTCTAAAATATGGTATGCTTTAAATAATTTTTTCACTCAGTATCAAGCAAAAGTAAAGTGCAACTTAAAAACTGCAAAATAAAATTACTCATGAATCAAAATCATTTTCCGTACAATTTCTATTAAAAAGAAGTTAACCACGGGAATAATTAAGCAAGCCTATAGCAAAAAGTAACAAAGTAAAGCCATAAAAATGTCCCTCCTACTTCTTTATGCATTACCATTTTGCATTATTCATAGGGTATTTAATTCTTTTATCAGGCTGTCCAACCAAGCTGTCTTTCAATCGAATGTCATCAAGTGATTTAAAACGTTGGACACCCATTTACATACATTTACGACCACAATGAACTTTTAAGGTACAGTTCCGAAGACGGCCGCAACTGCAAACCGCAGAGACCTAAATAATTGCACCAATTGACCAAAATTTTGTATTTTGGGCCTAAGATATTTTACATTAGTTACCGTCAGCACTGATCATTGCCACCTTAATAGAATGACATGCAGCAGCACGACTGGTTTGTCTTAAGTTCCACCAAAATAATTTATCAATCATAACAAAAAGTGTTATCTCTTTGTTACTCATGGCACGTTATTTTGCAGTATTCAGTCGCTACTCGACCGCAGTGTTAGGTGGTGATGAGTAATCTAAATGAAATTCCAAGGAAATAAATAGATTATCACA
The DNA here is from genome assembly GCA_950005045.1 of Agrotis exclamationis. Classification (NCBI taxonomy): domain Eukaryota; kingdom Metazoa; phylum Arthropoda; class Insecta; order Lepidoptera; family Noctuidae; genus Agrotis; species Agrotis exclamationis. Next base: position 10,738,023 of record OX465434.1, read on the forward strand.
GTCACTGTTCCATTGCCAAAAACAGAAAAAAAAACAAGGCAAAGAAAAATAAGTAAGTACTGTAGTCGCTCTTTCAAAAACGTAGATTTCTAAAGTACACCGGTATCAAGAAAGGGTCTAAGCTACGAGCAGTCAGGGCTTTAAAGAGTCCATCCTAACAATGCACGCTGTAACAAAAAGTACTGCTCTCTCATCAATCAGGCCGTTGATCCAATTGCCCAACGAGAGACTACTTACGCTCTTGGCAACTAAATCATTGGCTGACATGACTATCGTCACAATGATCGCTGCGTTTAGATCCCACATACCGAGAACCTCGCAAGCTAAGTCAAAATATTTGATCTGTAATTTCTCGACTTTCACGAGGTTTTCATGCTGGACGGATCTCAACAATTATTGCGAGTTTCTCTAATCGACTCACCACCGCATTAAAAAAAAATCATTGGCACCAGTCATATCGCAGTCATAGCGAGGGTGCGGTTTTACCGCTGCGGGTTGCGAGCATCGCAGCCGCCATCGAAACAGTACCTTTATTCACATCGAGCCTTAAAAATATCGGAGGGAAATGTTCTTATTTACATATTCAGCGACTATCAAAGAAGAAAGGGATAGTTGAAAGGTGGTTTATTGATGAAGGAATCTATTGACGTTTATTGTGGGTGAAAATTCCTTTTTAGTTTATTCTTTATGAAGGAATCGATCAGATCTGTATTATACGTATTTTTGGTAGCCACGCTTTGTTTTGCAAATTTTTGTGAAAAATTGTGTGGGTGTGGCTTTATGGCAAAAAAAAAAAATGACACAAAACATAAATACCGTGAACAAAATCCGTTCGAGTTGTTGCTTACTTCCAGCTTTTAGGCTTCATGAGGTGCTGAAACATTTCTTTTAATTTTTGACAGCAGTTTTTTTTAAGCTAAGTCAAAAAATTATACTTTTTCCTTTAAATGTTTCACTCCATTATATTTTTGTTACCCACAATTCTTAACCACAAAATTTTCTCTGTGCCTTAAATAAACATTAGGTGAAAATTCCTTGATATCACTATAAACCTTTACGAAGAATAATAAAATTCCATTTCTAGTTCACTTACACAGATTAGAGTATTTATATTGAACTTACTTTCTTAGCTTTTGTTCGGTTTTATTGCCTAGCCATAAGGGTTATATTTATAGAGTTAATTCAATTAGATCTATCGACTACCCGCCGTGCACTGAGTGGTGCTTTCTAATTTGATAAGCGAACTTCATTTGTTGTGATTACAGTCATTTTCTTTTATTGCTCTGTGCTTTAGGTGTAATAAGATTGGATTTACCAAGTAATATTTATCTACTAATACTACAAAGTCTGTGACTTTGTTTGTAGGAAGTAATATCTAGAAATACTGCAAAGGTTTTGAAAGTTCTTTCAGCCGTGGAAAGCTGCGTTATTCTTGAATGACTAGTATTATAGGCAGAAAGTTCAAGTATAAAGTAAAGTAGCTATATTAAAAAAAAACATACTTTTACCATGGTATTCTCTCATCCTCAAAAACTTTCGCATTTGTAACATTATGTGCGTGTGTGAATGTCAAAATGAAAAATCAAATAATTAAAGAAGAATCACTCACTGATATAATGGCATAAAAATACTACACTTTTGGTAAAAGAATAGGTACCACACATGATTGTGTCTTTATTTAAAACGCAAATACGGGACCCTTTTCCTTATGCAGGATAGGTGGAACAATCAAATTATACGGAACAGTTATTTTCCTTAATAAAATTCACCATAACATTTAATGTATGACAAATTATAATTGTCAGATTCTACCAGCAATTCATTATAACACATGCAATGAAGTGTACACTTTGAATGAACATGGTAAAACTGAAATTGATTTTAACGTTTTTCTTTATCCAGAATTGAAAATAAAATTATACAAGCAGATTTTTTCTGAAATGAAATTTGGCATCTTTCGAGCATTCTGCAACACATGACAAATAAAATTACGATGTCGTTATTTGCATGTCATTGCTTATTTTATAAGGCTCCGTCGGTGTCGGTTCGAGGTAGTGTAGCGGTGCAGCAAAAATAAAATTCACAATGTTGGAACACCCCTGTAACATGCAAGTGTTTCTTGGCACGAATACACCTTTGTTTTGAGTTTTCTGTCTGAGAAGGTAGCAAAGTATGCCATATTTTTATAGGAGAATGAATTTGCATTTAGATTATTATCAGTAACTGGCCCGCGGCTTTGCTCATATTATGGTCGAAAATGATCCAAATTAAACTTATATTTTTCATTTTAATAAATCGTTTCCGTTTCAATAATTGGTTTATTGCAGAAATCACTGTTGATAAAACTCCATAAGTGGGGATTGTTACTATTGCTTATGACACCGGTAAATATTGAGACTTCCAATTCCAGTAAGAATTAAAAAATAATTTTAGAAAATTATGATAAATGTTTTTACAGCTATCTTAATTTAAATTTAGCTATAGGTTCGCGTTTGAACACTATCTCGCCAGAAGGTGAGTGAAGACTTACATGTAACAAACTTAAAATAAAAATGGGTAAAACGATGCTAAAACTAATTTCGTAAAGAACGATGATCTTAACAAGATCTTGCAGATCACTTCATCCCGAACAAAATACGAATCCCAACGAAATCACCTTCGTTAACGGTGTACTGAGATAAAAATAACCAATTTAGAGCTCCGAAATGCTCAATTACCTGCCCATCAAGTTTTCAACGAAGCGTGAATTTCTTGTGATAGCGTATTTCCGAAGTCCCTTATCTGTAGTCGACGGGGAAATTGAAATCGAGGGAAAAATTTAAAGCACTGTACGTACATTCCTGTATACGTCGAAACAGATTTTGGTACTGTGATGGTGATTGTTGTGAACATTCCATCTAAAGGCTTTCAGTGACTTTTTAGCAGCCAGCAATGATGATGAATTAACAGTCAGTTTGCACAATGAACAATCTACCCAATGATACATCTTAGACTCGAACAAAAAACCTAATGATCAGCGGTAGCAATAGCGCCTGAGTTTACAAACCCAACGAGAGTCTTTTTTTTTTAGAAAACTGAGCTCCACACTAGGAATTATTCCTGTATCATGGATGCGTTTACAAACATTTAAATTCACATACACAAACAGTCAGACTCGTAACAACAACTTGAAAGTTATACAAATATTTGTTCCGCGTGGGAATCGAACGCAGCGCAGCCGGGCCGTCATTCGCTCAACCATTGCGCCAACCATGCGACCATGCCGTCAAATCATTCAATGTGATTGGTTCAATTTCTATTGATATAGTAAGGTATGTAAATGTAGGCTCAAAGTTGTCCCATATTATTCAGGGAGGTATTTAATAATAACTTGGAATTGTAACTAAAATAATTAAATGATACCCACGTTATGTTGGAACTACATAATTACTATGGCAGTTCCATTAATTTGTAGTAGTTAGGTGAATATTACAGGGCTGGGTCCGGCTGGATGAATCGTTTATTTTCATTATTGTTTCAGTTAATGTTATGATCGCATTTGTGTGGAATAGTGGGTGAGTAAAATCTTTAACGATTTAAAGTTTTTTCTGGGTACCTGTTCGTGCTCATTTCTCGAGACGAAAAAGTAAAGATTAATTTAAAAAATAAACTATGAACGTAAGTTAAAATTTAATCGGTTGGAGAAAATTTAGAACACCAGGTTCAGCAGTGACAACAAACAAGAATGAAGCCTATTTTTTTATTACGTACCCCGCTGTATTTTGTGATTGAAGAGTTAAATGAATGAACGGTTTAGGTAAGACAAAATAAGTATTATATTAAAGTATGTATTAGTATTCTATAAAACCGATTTTAGATGAAAAACGGGAACACTTAATTCCAATGCTGCTTTGTAAAGCTATGCGTCATTAAACAAGTTTACTACATGCTTTTTCACTTAAAAAAAATAATTTAATACTGTCTGTGTGGCGCCCATTACAAATGTACTGCACTCTCACGTTTGTGGACTTAACAGGAGCCCACTTTGAGGTAAAAGAGTTTAAAATGTGAAGGTAATTCCAACTAAGTAAATGTCGGATGCAACTTGTTGCAAACTTTTTCTTTTTTTGCAGTTCATTTTGTTTGAGCGCGCTTATGCTGACTATAAATTTTTAAGGCTACTGCTGTTGCCAGCATGGAGGCCTTAGATTCAAGGCACACCACAAGGTTGTCCGGTTAATCAGCTCACAATTTGCTCTAGGTTGAACTGCTGATGACTAATAGTCATTGAATTGAGACCAAGACAAACGTAGTGTCGAACGCCTGCCGGCCAGATGGCGCGACGCCCTGCAATCGGCAGCCAGCAGAGACTGGATGAGGAATACTAAAGACCGGGCTCGGGGGCGCACATAAAGGTGGCGGTTGGCGCCGGAGACCGCGACAGGAGACCGAGACAGGAGACCGCGACCGGAGATCGCTACCGTATCTGTCTCCTGTCTGTATCTCGCTCGCGAATTGCCGTTCATACCTACATTGCCTTATGTTAAGTACAGTCGCGGTCTCCTGTCGCGGTCTTTTGTCTCGCTCTCCCATCGCTGTCTCCGGCGCGAACCACCACCTTTAGGTTCTCCCAATATTGAGGAGCGGACGAATACAGGCTGATGATGATTTATTTTTGGTCTATAAATGAATCCGTTTGTTAAAAAATAGCACTCCATTTCCTGTTAGGTTTTTCTTTATGTCACCTATATTATTTTAAAAAAGATTTCCTATAATCCACTCTTTATACAGAATTCAAATCTGAAACCTGAAAACGACCCTCCTGTGCCACTTTGACGTTTCAGTTATGGTTTCAGAATAAAGAGTAGGCGCTTTAAAAGCAATGAATTTTAACATTTTGAGAAATTCTGGTTTTAAATCTCAATCGTAAAAATAATACTTATTTTAAAAAGACTAGGGTAAACTACCAGTCATTGGACACTTAAGGGCCATACATTGACGAAAAATAATTCTTGGACACATTTATGAATCTACGTGCTAGAATTGTTATTATTTTGCTTATTCAATATGTATGTGAACATAATTTCATTTTAAAAATTATACTTTATTAACATTAAAAAAACTCCTGTTAAAAAAAAGTACCCAAATATATAGTCATTGGACAGAATTTCTATTGTTGGACAGTCTATACTAGTTAATGGACAGCACAATTTAGCTCATTAATGTTCTTTTATAAATCGTTAAAATAGCAAATAGGTAATAAAGGGGAAAACAACATTTTAGTAACATTTATTGTGATATTATTAAAACTGCTTTTACCTACATATCTCTTAGAAGAAACGTTAATTGCTTTCAAAACTACTCCGTCTTAGTAACTCTTATGTAATACAAAAAAAACTGTCGTAGTCTTTCTCTTTCCCCTTGGGCATCTTTGGTTTACTTCTAAACACCGTTATCAGACAGTACCATTAGTTAGGTAGATTTTAGTTTGGACAGGGTGTCCAATGACTAATTTTAATCTTAAAATTAGTCATTGGTCTTTGGACAGGGTGTCCAATGACTAATTTGAATCTCAAAATTAGTCATTGGACACCCTGTCCAAAGACTAGTAGAAGTTGCTTAAGAGCAACACGATTAAAATGGTTCCTTTGGCCTAAATTTATAGGCAGTAGAGTCCAAAATATTTGCAATTATTTTTAATTTAAAAAAAAATGCAGTTATTGGACACAAGTGTCCAATAACTGCATTTTTTAAATATATATGGACAAGTCCAATAATTAGATTTTAAACAAAAAGTTTTCAGTTATTGGACATTATATAATAACTTAAAAAATCTATTTGACTGTATGTTATCATATTAAAATCAGTACAGAATATCATAATACATTACTATGCAAACTACTAAGAACATAGGATGATCAGGTAGAATTTAAATCGTTAAATAATGTATAGATAAACTTACCAAATTCTTTATTTCTCATTAGAATGACCGCTAACCGTCCGGACGCCGAGAAAAGTAAATAATTTTGACCAATTACTGCCGTCTATTAGAAATGTTTTGAACTTTTAAGTATTACCAATAAACAGAGTGCAGAAAGAGTCAGTTGCATTGTTAGACTCTTGAATCATAACCTTAATAAAAACGATTAAAGGGAGTTCTGTCCAATAACTGATAGCGTCCAATAACTGGTAGTTTACCCTATATAATGATAACTATTATATCACAGTGGAGCTTTCAACTCTTTTAAGCAAGTTAGTGGTGTAGTTGAGTCGAACATACGAGTAACTTATCCAAAACTGTAGCTACCCAATTACCTCTTGCAATTAAATTGAACAAGTTTAGTTAGATTATGTCATTTAAATTGCAAGAGAAAGTTGTGAAACAACACAAAAAAAAACGTAATCGTCGAAACGAAAACAATGAAAATAGAATAAAATATTCTGTCGAATAAAATAATAATTCGTTTTGCATGGGAACTTCGTTAATTAAATTTCAAAGTAACACGACGAAAACGTGGAAATGGTTGTCACAAAATAATGTAGACAGATACAGAGGGCTAGTTTCATAACGAGCAAAAAGAGGCGCACTACAAAGTTTAAAAAATCTTTTGTTGATTTTCCTCAGTGACTTGAAAATGACATAAGCTGGTTAACATTTTTAATTTGTGAAATGCTGAATTTTTTAAAATGTGTTTTTTAATGACAATTGACTTCAGTTGTACTACATACTTGGTGACGGTAGCTACACGATCTTCATCATCATCAGTCAGCGTATAGCAGACCATTAATGACTATGGGTAAGTCTAAATAATGGCGTGCAATTCACAAGCAGTTTAATTTTCAGCAACTGCCAGAAACCTTGCGGAAATTATCGCTTCACCTGGCATGATGGCAGATTTGCGTTGTTCCAGTAGCTGGATCCAGCGTCACAGGAGGCGTTAGCGTCGCAGGTTGAATAATTGGAACGTGCTCTTTTCCGATCCAGAGCTGGATACAAGGCAGGATTGAAACATTATGTTTACAATGCTAATCCAGTGCTGGAATCCACTGACACTGAATCCAGCTACTGGATCGTAAGTCAGCCTTTTCTATCTCAAATAAATGACAATCGCATGACACGTTCATAAGTTCCTTCTCTCTTTTTGCATTGAGTTGCTCTTCTGTCCCTATCTATTTTGTGTGGTTGTGCCCGAATTCGGCACAAACCCCGGATTTAAATGGATCCACCGTTCAGTCGAAGCTGTAGGTGGAGCGAACAGTTTGCTTTACCTTCGTGCTGTGAATATCAAGTGATCCAAACAAGAGTGGTTTCCGTTTCATCACTTTGGTTCTGTTTCTGTGCATTTCAATTTATTGAAATTATTTACATTATGCTATCCGTTCAATAGGAATTACTTCAGCAATATTTTTTTTATTAATTAGAGAACTTGCGATTTATTATTGGTTCAGTCTCAAAATGACCACAGGTAGCTAAATGTCCCTTTCGCAGAATGTCTCTTACGCAAAATGTCTCCGTTGGCGTCGGTCAGGGAACTCCATGGAATTTAAAATGTGAATAACTATTCAAACGTTTATTTTAATAATCCCCATGAATGAACTTGGTGATAAACGGTTCATGAGATCATCTAGCTGCTAGTTCTGGAAAAAGTAAAATGTAGGTAAAACGTCAGGTAAAACAGTCTCAATTAGATTGAGTTTTACAAAATTGTAAACAAGCTGCTTTTGTTATATGTTTCTGTTTATTTATTGTATTAACCAATTCCAGCTTGTACGTAAAATGCCAATTAAAATATAGCCACTTCTAAAAACAACTGTTTTCAGACCGCTGTTGTCTTGTGTTATTTACTGACTAACGTCGAATACTGATTCCACGAAAAGTTGGAACGAGAATTATTCTAATCGCATTTAGGTTTCGCTTTGACAATACAGTTCAAATTAATAGTTTTAAACTGTAATTATAACACAAAATTTAAACTGACAACGACCGTTGCCTTTATTTTTTAACACCATTTTGAATTTCATGAAAAAAAATGAGTCTTTTCGCAGCTCTGTTTAGCAAGGTCGATGAAGTTCGATTTATCGGAATTCATTTGAAGAAAAGATAAATATTATGACGGTTTGACACGCTTCAATATACAAAGATTCAAATGAAATGAAAAATTCTACCCTCAGGTAAACCATTAGGTACTTTTGTCATACATTTTTGTTTAATGCAAAATTCATCAAAATAATGAGTCCTTCAGCTCTGGTTGGGCGTAAGGAACTGTCAGAATTACTAAAGAACACACAATCCTTCAGTTGTCCTTTGCGTCCCAGGTCGTTAAAATACCAATGATGTAGTTTTAGTTTTCATCAAAATCAGCCTTTAGACTCCTTTCAGTATTTTTCACTAATATTCATAGTTTTTGATTTAACCATCAACGCACATTTTTATTTAGCGTGGTAAAATCATCAAATGAGTCCTCCCACCCCGGGCAGGGTAGGAGGGACTGTCAGACTTGTACTGACTAAAATCCACGGTGTCTTTCAATAGCCCTTTATGTCCCGGGGTCACGGTAATTAGATAAGGCCCGCGACCCCGGCAGGCTTTGGCCCTCTAGAGGGGGGCCCCCGTCATCATGCTGACGCTCTTTGAGGCGCGCGTGGAACACAACGCGCCGTCGACCCGGGCATGGTCCATGGTCGGACAGCGAGTTGTCCTTTACTCGCCGCCCGCATTGCCGCGCCTACGGTGGCCGGAGATCGTCTTGCGACGTCCGTCGCCGTGGGCGTCCACCACCGCGGTTGGGGCGGAGGGAGGACATTGTCCTCTCCCTCACGCGGCCCGCTTCCTCCTTCGCGAGCATGACTGCTTCGCAGAAGGAGGCGACCGCTTCCCACTCCGTCTCGCCCCGCAGCATGGCCTCGACCAATGCCGGGCGCGAGAGGTCTCCTCCTATCGCCGCCCTGAGGACACGGCGGTGCTCTGCCCAAGCGCCCACCGTGTCCTCCGGGCGGTCCTCGCAGTGGTGACACCCAGACGTTTCTTCCTTTTTCCTCAGACACAGGTACCTCCCGAAACAGCCGTGTCCGGTGAGGACCTGCGTCAGGCGGAATGTTAGGACGCCGTGACTCCTATCCAGCCACTCCTTAAAGAGGGGTCTTACCGCCGCGATTGCGGCGTGCCCGAACCATCAACGCACATGGGAGAATTGTAAAAAAATATGTTTCATGTTTAGAGTCAAGTACATGAAAGAAAAACAAAATTAAATAAAGCCCGTCTACGGAACGGTATATTCTTAAATGTTTTGGTGACAACAACAAACTACAATGCAAAGTTCTTGTATTCGGAAGTTTCAGTGTTGACACACTAGTGTGACAATGAGTCGAAAAGTTTGAGAATGTGAAGTAAGTAAAGTGAGACGGGTTGTCTCACTTTACTAACTACACATTCTCAAACTTTCTTAGCTGTAACTAAAGATGAGAGGCTTTAAATACTGGTCTCGGTTTTCGGAATTTAGTTGTATTTAAAACTATTCACAATAATTATGCTTTTGAAGAAACGTTGTCTATTTTGAAAAAAAATAATCTCTTGATAATTGTAATAACTGTTTAGATTCTAAAATTTATCTTACTTGCAGTTACAATTTTCGAAAATGTCATTGTGTAGAATGATTAGTTAGTTTTTTTTTGTTGTACTAAGTTTTTAAATATAAGCATTTTTTTAATTCCTTATAATTCGAAATACTAGTACTTAAATTGCGTACGCACTTCAGAAGACTAACCAGGAAATATAAAAATCGAGCACATATTCAGAAAAAAAAAGTTTTAATGAAAACGCTGCGCTTGTGGGATCCATTGCAAAACTAAACAAAATTATTCATTCATAAGCAAACCTTTCGTCCCATTTGAATTTCTAATAAGTTTATTGTTGCTGTTATTGATGAGTTGCTTGGTTGCTTCCGTTCAATTCCTATTGTTCAGTGAAAAATGAAAAGAATTCAATTTGCATTTTCTGTTTGCTCTGAACCAGTTGTGTTGAATATTTTTAGCATACAAACCGACTTCGTTATGTGTTTTGCTTATAATATAAACATTTAACCTGAATTTTTTTTTTTCAGTAACAATTTTCTGGTTTTAGATTGTTGGTAGTGGAAAACTACAATTATTGAAAATTACAAAATCGTCCTTTATAGACCCGATCATACTGTCTACCTACTTTTGATAAAGTCATTCGTATTAACACTTACTCACTCATTTCGGTATCGCGTACTGCTGTTAATGAAAACCATAAAATATTTAATTCTTCCATGACTCAATTTAATAAGTCTTTCCAATCGAAATATTTCTTGGCACTTTAAAGGCATCGTAAAATCAAAATCATTTTATGTTAGGACTTGGCCCTTTCTCACCCAATCAGACCCTTGAATGCGAAAGGACATTGCCTCACGGAAAATCTTGGTCGTTTTCGAAGCACAAAAGATTCTTTGAAGGTCGAAGTGGATTCTTGTTGGAGAAATGTCGTAAAACGAAAGTTTGATGCATAATGTGGGTATGCCTTAAGTTATAAACTTTTGCGGACCTTACTTTTGGTTGTTGAGATCAGAAGTATAAAATATAAATGCTTTTTCCACTTTCGAGTACCTGTAGGTAATAATAGCGTTTTGAAATTATTATTCGCTATCTTATCCACAAGCATTTATACATTTTTGAACAATTACAATAACGCTCAATTACACACATCAAAAGTGTCTAGGGATCAACATATTTTTTTGCAATAACTTTTCTCCTGATTGATATTAATTAAAATTTTCTTTAAGGATTCATCAAATAAAGTGTTTTCGTTTGTCACAGTAACGATAAACCAAGTCACCTTTGCATTAATAAAGAAATTTGCCATTTTCCTAATAAAGGGATTTTTGACATTTGAACCACTAACACAAAAGTTCGAAAAAAAGACTGAAATAACAGTTTTCTTTAAAATTTTATTGGGTAACTTAAACAATTAATAATCCGTGTTTCTACCGCGAACACTAACAACACAAGAACATCGGTTTGGCATACTCAAAATGAGTTCATCCAAATCACGCTGTGGAATGGCCGCCCATGTTCGTTGCAACAACAAAAAAAGGTCTTCTTGCGACTGGATACCCTCCATATTCGGCAGAGCTCTTCTCTGTAGCATATCCCATGCATGCTCAATCGGATTCAAGTCTGGCGACTGAGCAGGCCAGAGCAGGACATTGATGTTAGCTGCGGCGAGAGTCTGTCTTACAACTCTTGCGGTGTGCGGTCGTGCATTATCATGCATTAACTGAAATAAGGGACCGATTTGCACTTGTAGAGGAACGATGACGTCTGATACAATCGTCTCAGCATAAATTTGAGCGTTGAGGTTGCCTCTGATCCAAATCAACTTAGTTCTTCCGCCGATCCAAATACCCGCCCATACCATGATGGTTCCACCACTATAAGGATGGACTTCCTGGCAGGATTTTAATCGCTGTTGGCGTCCAGGGGTTCTCCAGTGTCGTATACGTCTTGTATCCGGTCTCATACCGAAACGAGACTCATCAGAAAAGCACACGAAACGCCATTGTTCTTCTGCCCAATTTCTGTGTTCAAGAGCCCATTGATATCGAATCCTACGATTGTGCATTGCTATAGGTGGTACCCGTAGCGGTCTTCGGGAATGAAGGTTCACTTCATGCAAGCGGTTTCTGACTGTTTGGTCGCTAATTAAGTTCCCTGAAGAGTGATGAAGCCTCACGGCTAACATCATGGCGGTTATTGTTGGAGCTCTTCGAGTTAAGATTTGAATGTATCGGTCTTGTCTCCGTGTGGTGCAGCGATACCGTCCTCCATGGCGCTCAGCCACGGTACCAGTGCTTCGGTAACGTGTCCAAAGTCGACTGATAACACTCTGACTTGTATTCAGAGCTAAAGCCACAGTACGTAACCAGCTTCTATCATTCCCACGGCTCTGAGCATTTCTTCCCTGCTTAATTGACGTCGTCGCTCCATAATAACGTTGGTTTTAATCAGTAGTAGGGAAACAGTAGCACTAATAATGTCTTCAATGCGTTGTATGTTTTTATAGGGAAAATATTGACAGCTGATTTTCATCTTTTACTCGAATTTGATTCACAGTTCCTGATTCAAATTATGAAATGCACCAAAAAGGATCCATATAAATTTATAAAATCATAAATTTATTACAAAGCCACATCTCAATCTCAAGAAATCCGCATAAAAATGCTTGATCCCTAGACACTTTTGATGTGTGTATAATGAGGCAAGATTATGTGCGCTAGCGATAAGGGAATTGATCTCACACTTTTTGTGGTAGTGGGTTCATATGCCCCTCCCCATTCTCTACATTTTAACAGTTAAGTAGAATTTCAAGATCTTTTCCTTGTTTTCTTTTCTGATTTTATACAACATAAGGAAAATTAATCAGAATTTTAGGAAGGTGCTAAATGTTATTCCTAAAAATACAAATGTAGAGAAAATGGAGAGAAAAGTTTTTGAGTCGAGACCACAGAGAATCGATAGTGTGAGAAGACAATCGACTAAGTGTAAAGCCCAGCGTAAAATAATATTTTAAGGTTTTAAAGAGACCTTCACTCATCCTTAATTGGGAAGATTAAAGTTGAAAAAATACAATACGTAATTTTGAAAGCCTCTAGTACCTCATTATTGCCCTTTCAAAGATTTATAATTACTCGCTTTTATTTTAACAACCTTCAGGTTTCATAAAAATAAGTAGGAAAGTAATGAATGCACATACTAATTAGCAACTGTAACTTATTTCTTTCTACCTGTAACCGTATTATATTCGTTTGAATAGAAGTGGGGGTAACTCGAAACAAGCCAGGTGCTCATTAAGCCTCTAATTATAATAAATAATAATAATAATTTTTTTATTTGTCATCATTTGTACACGAATAATGTAAACACAGACATAGTACTTAAAAAAACAGAGATCAAGAAAATAGATTAATGACCCCCATGCTAGGAAAATCCTGTGTTATGGGAGTCATTCAACCGTCCAAATGACATGACAGAGCGGTGTTTTTAAAAGTAGAAACTTTCTTACAAATATGTGTATCAATGTAATATGTACTGACGACAGTTAACTAATAGAGCTAGGAATCAACAAAAATATTACCTAGAGACAATTTTAATATCGGTGTGATAGTAGTGTGTGAGAGGAGGAGAGTGTAGTGAGATGAGTGTGAGTAGGAGAGTGTAGTGAGATGTGTGAGAGGATGAGAGTGTAGTGAGTGTGTGATGTTAGGTTGTGTAGATTGAAACAACGGGTAATAATAGTTACAGTGATTTAATTCAGGCATGTTAGGGTTTGATGAGTTCCTCTGTATCGTCGTAGCCAAGCGACAGTAGGTATTCCTTGACTTGTTTCTTGCATTGGTAGGAGTTTAGTGAGTGGATGTTAAGTTTTGTGTGCAGTTTGTTATACAGCAGAGGGCTCAGGAATCGACTGTGACGCTGTGCAAAGGTTGTATTTACTCGAACTCTTGTACAAGCAGGAACTGCTCTTCTTCGGATGGGCTTAGAGGAGTCTGGAGGTGAAAGGGTAGCATGCTAGCGAATGATTGTGCGGAGGATGTACATCTGTCTGACTGTTAGGGATTTGTGCTCAGAATATAATTGTTGTGTCGGGTAGCGGCGAGGTTTTCCCAAGAGAACCTTAATCACAGCACGTTGGGCACGCTCCACATCTAAAATCGTAGTCTTTGCAGTTCCCCCCCAGGCAGTGATGCAGTAGCCTATGATTGATTCGCAGAGTGCACAGTAAACCATATTTAGGGTGTCAATATGAGCTGCTAATCTAAGTTTTTTAAATACAAATATGAGCTTTCTGATGCGAGATGACAGGGAATGCAGATGGGTCTTCCACGATAGACATGCATCGACTTGAATCCCAAGATATTTAACTATCGGAACTCTGTTCAAGGTAGGACATTCGCAGTTGTGACATGGAGTGTTACAATGGTGTGCTTTGACTGTGACTGAGTGTTCGGCCGGTTGTGTTGAGGGACGAGAGCTGAAAGTGACGAAATTTGTTTTGTGTACATTAAGAGTGAGGGTATTTTTGGCCAGCCAGAAAGTAATCTGCTTTATAATCGCTTCTGCAGTGTCTATTGTGGTCTGCCAGTCGTGACCGTATGCTACAATTGCAGTGTCATCAGCATAGGCCACTAGATATGCAGAAGGGTGTGAGAGCTCGCAGAGTTCATTCACGTAGATGGAGAAAAGAAGAGGACTGAGCAAACTTCCTTGTGGGACACCGAAATCTATCGACTCCTCTCCACTGACAACATCCGCCATCTTAACACGCTGTGTTCGGTCAGACAGGAAGCTCTTGAAAATGTTGAGGGCAGTACCACGCACCCCAATCGATTCAAGCCTGGAGAGGAGTATAGGGACAGAGACAGTGTCAAATGCCTTGGAGAGGTCTAGGAATAGACCCAGACACTTGTATTTATTATCAGTTTTGTCTACGACACAATTAAGTAGTGCCGTCACAGCATCTTCAGTCGATAAGCCCTTTCGAAATCCGAATTGATTTTGCGAGATGAGTTTATATTTGATGACAAAGTTGTTGAGATTCTTGTATAATATTCTTTCCAAAATTTTCGAGATGGCTGGGAGTACCGAGATTGGACGGTAGTTATTGACACTGCCTCTGTCACCTGACTTGAAAATAGGGTGGACTAGAGCTTGTTTTAGTGCTCCTGGAAATATGCCTGCAGACAAACACAGGTTGCAGATGTGTGCTATCAGAGGTGCTAGGATATGACAAGTAGATTTTAATAACTTCGGAGGAATACCGTCCCAACCCGCAGCACTATCCGTGCGAAGCTCTTTGATTATAAGTTCGACCTCCTCTTCATTTGTTTCCAGTAAGACCAGCGAATTTGGCATCGATTGTGTTTTTTTGAAGAATGATTGAGAGCAGGTTTGGAAGTTTGTAATATTATTCGCTAGGTCCTTGCCGACTTGTGTGAAGTATCGATTTACATAGTCAGCTGACTGCCTGGGTGAGTGGCAGAGCTTCAGGAGTTCAGTAGGTAAAGGCGGTTTGGGTTTGGTATCTGTTATTTTTCTAATGGTTTCCCACATCTTTTTTGGGTTATTCTTAGCTTTTAAGAGTTGTTGTTTCTCATATGCAATTTTCAGTTTTTTTAGTAGGTTGTTGCAAAAGTTACGATAGCGTAGGTATGTGAGTTTAAGGATTGAGTTTTCAGGTTCTTTTTTTGATTTTTTATGCAGTTTATCCCGGTTTCGTATGCACCGCAGTAGACCGACGGTAATCCAGGGCTTAGTTATTCTTACTTTGGAGGGAATAGATCTTTGGATAGTATGTTTAGCCACGACGCCCGATAGTATACTAATTAGTTCGTTCGTTGCCAAGTTGGGGTCGTTGATTGTCAGGATTTTGGAGAAGTCGTAGCATTCAATATCTTTTATAGCATTATTAAGGTCTAGCCGAGATGAGATAGTTTTATGTGGTTTTTTTATTTTATTACAGGACTCGAGGCTCAACAAAACGCTAGAATGATCGGTGATGGTGGTTTCAAGTACTAAGGTGGTTGCTTTGCTGTCATTTTTTAGCAAAATATGATCCAAGCAGCTGTTTTGTCGGGTTGGAAGCTGATGTGCTGGTAGCAGACCGTGGGATGCGACTAAATTAAGATATTGTTGCGAACGGTTATCAGTGCTGTTTGGACTTATATTTATATTAATATCACCAATCACGGCCGTGGTATGGTAATTCTTATATTCAAGAAGTACGTTATGGAGACTATCAAGAAACCTATCAATATTTTTAATTGACGGTGACCTATAGAGTGCGATTATTGCTAGTTTGTTTTCGATGGTGCATATTATACAACTGGAGTCAGAAAATTGAGGTTCGGAGACGCTAAAACTTAGATGATCCCTAATATAAATGACAATTCCATCGTTTTGTTAGTCAAATTTTGTATTTGGTGACCTGTGTAACCCACTAGAGTAGGTATAGATGTTGAATTTTTAAGCCAACATTCTGATAGGATTAGTATATCACATTTGATTTTCATCGTCACCAACAGGCAGTTAGTCATTAAAGTTTTTGTGTATACTTCTTATGTTTAAGTGGAGAATACTAAAGGAATTCGCGGAGTCAACATATTGTTGGCAGTCGTCCGGAGAACATGCATACGAGACAGAGACAGAGACGTTGTCTAACTCATTATATAATTCTTTATGGTCGCCATTTATATGATATTGTTTATTGCGCAAATTATTGATTATTATTAGTGACAGGAGATTTTTGTAAAAGGGTGATTGATATGAGAGGTTATTATTATATAATAAGTGTATCGCAATTTGAATTGCATGCCATGTGGGAAACGTGTGACAAAAATATAAGTCGAGTTTTAGTAGTAGTGTGAGTCTTGTGATACCTAACGTCGGGTAAGTGTATTCAATCTGTATAGTGTGATGGTAGGTGAGTAAATTGTTAATATGTTTGGTAATAGGTGTGTAAGTGTAGTATAGGGTACAATGATTGGGTGCGAAAGGGAATTGTACTGTTTGTTGGTTCTTAAAATATATCCATTTAGAAAACATAATTATAACTAAAAATATCGATGTTCTTAGAAATAAATTATTTGGATGCTTAATTACTTTGGGAAACGTAACTAGAACTAAATATAATAATTTATGCGGTAGGTGTGATTTTTTTTGCCAAAAGTGAAAGGAAAGACTAAACAATAATGTAATAATAATCTCTAAGAACAGTCATTGGTTGGGGGGCTGTTCCAGATCGCGCAGAGTTTGTTCTGATTTGATAAGAATTTGTTTCGATCCCGCAGCTTTTCTCAAAAATATGTTGCCGTTACTGCTCCAACAAAAATCGTAGTCCTTAAGCTTAGCAAATTCCTTCGCAGCAAAAAAGAGTTTCCTTAAACTTGCTGGTAAGTATTCCGATACAAGATCGTGGAGACACTCGAACCTATTATAAAATAAAAAAAAAATACATGTGGCACTCGGAGACTGCCGCGGTGAAGCTATTGCATTTTTTTTTTTAATAAAAAAATATCGCCTACCACGAATATTTAACGAGAATGTTGTGCACTACTGTAATAAAGAACTGCTTTGTTGTTGTAGAATTTTATAAGTTGTTTTCATTGTGAAAACTCCTTTTGTTGCTGGCCGTTTAGAATCAGTAAGAAAAAGTAAATTGTCTTTATGACGGATATTTTTATGATTGCCGAAGTCTCCCGAACTGAAACGACATTAGACGATGCGTGGTGTTATGTATTATATTTTCCTTAGGTTTTTTAGTTAGGTTTTTGGGAATTTCTTGATTCGGTCGCCACGCCGCGCCGCGCTCAGAACCCGCGATAAAAGCTTTGCAATAGCTTAAAAAATCTGTTTAACGGTTATTAAGGTAAGACTCAATGAATCTAAAAGTAAGTTTCAGCCAAAATGACTTAAACAAAACCAGTTATACTTGTATTCTATTATATTATTAACTCTTTGGAAGTTACAGGCATGATGTTTTCATAACGACACCTACGGAATATTCCTCTCGAATGGAACTTACCACACATAACTGATAAAGAAAGAAGAAAGAAGAAGAAGCCTACTTATCGCAACCAGTGCGGGACAGCGCTGGCAGGACCTAACATGCTGCTACGTCCTGCATTACCGACGACGCAGCTGTACGTGTCCCGTTTACACTACTCTACGAAGACGGAGGATATCGTCGAGTACATACGGGTGAAGACCAACTGGGACTTGAGGGTGGAGAAGTTGGAGGCGCGCCATAACACCAATTTTAATTCGTTTGTGGTGCGCGTTCCGACCCAACATTTGGCGACCTTTCTCAAGGAAGAGTTTTGGCCGAAAGGTGTGCTGTATCGGCGATTCCGAGGCCGGCTACGCGACACCTCGCAGCGTAACACGACGCCGTCACTTCGTGTACAGTAGTTTTAAGTATATTGTTTAGAATATGTATTATTTTATAGTTATTGTTTTATATCTATATGTGTATTGTGTTTTATGGGCCTTTAGATGCCTGAAATAAAGGATAAAATAAAAAAATAAATAAAAAATAAAATAAACGATTGAGCAAGTTGAGCATAACAGTTGAACTTTTGACCTTTCAATCAATTCACCTTCAATATTCATGATTGATTTCTTAGTGTTTGCATAGTACGGTGAGTAGGTAACATTAACCCAGTCTGGAATGTTCTAGGTGCTTGTAACTGTAATGCGTAATAACCTCATTTCATGTGGTTTGTGGTTGTGATATCATGCATACAGAATACGTTGTAGCTTCCGGCATATTATGTGTGGCAGAAGATGATGCTAACAAGTTATTGTGTTTGTTACGGAAGGAATAAATAATACATTAACAAAGCTTGTAAAGAGTCAAATAAAAATTAAACACACTCGAAGGCGTTTTTTGGTGTCAATATCCACACCAAGTAACATTTTGACAGGCCTGTTGGTCTAGTGGTTAGTGACCCTGACTGCTATGCCAGAGGTCGTGGGTTCGATTCCCACCCAGGACGAATGTTTGTGTGATGAGCACGATCATTTGTTCTGTGTCTGGGTGTAATTTATCTATAATATCTATGTATTTAGAAATATATAAGTATGTTTATCAGTTGTCTAGTACCCATAACACAAGCTCTGCTTAGCTTGGGACTAGATGGCGTTGTGTGATAGTTGTGGAATATTATTATTTATCACCATAATAAATTATAATGGATCGCAAACAAACTAAAAAAATATATAGTAAAAGATATCTAAACATTCTGTTCATGAGAGCGTATGTACTGTTATGCAGAAGGCGGATTCAAACAATAAATCAATCAACTGAGCTAACGCAATCCACCACTGGACATAGGCCTCTCCCAGGCTGCGCCAAATCACCTTGTCCTTTGCCTTCCGCATCCAGTCTGTCCCAGCCACTACGTGTTGGTATATGATGTCTTAATTTCTTATTTTTCTGTCGTGAGACAGTTTTCTCATAAAGTTTTTCTTTAACGTTTTGGGAGTAGTAATTAAATAAATTACACAAAATTGAACCTAAGGACAATGTAAAAAAAAACTTGAGAGGTGTCAAGGGACACCCGGATGGAACGAAGTTACTGTATCCAATATCTTGGTTATTTGACAAATATTTCAATTAAGTCACTTGGGTAGCTTTGCATTGAATTTTAATAAAGCTCAAAGTATTGTTCAATACAAACTTAAACGTAATTTAGGAACATGACGACACCTTGGTAGACACAGCTAAAGGCGTCATTGTCAAAAGTTTTGAAAAACTCAAATGTGTCATTAAAAAAAATACACGCATTGACGCCTGCTCGCAAATTGAAAAGATAATTTCGTTTGCTAGTTTGACAACTCTGCAACAGATAGCGAGAACATCACCTTCCCCGTAAGACCATTAAAGTTGAAAGAAGAATTCGACCTTGTCGAGCACGACTGCGATGGCTTAGTTGGTAAAGCGTGTCGTGTACTGTATCAGATGGTTGCAGTTTCAAGTAACATTCGCCATCAATTCTTCATATTCACAATAAAAGCCAAACGTGTCAATGTTTACTAGAACTATGAAAAACAGTTTTGAATGACAGTCGCGATAAATCACCGATCAAAAAAAAAAAAAAAAAAAAAAAAAAAAAAAAAAAAAAAAAAAAGCACTGCCATCTCCAAACACTTGCAATCATTCCATACTCCATGTTATCCTACAAATTTGTATGTTTCTAGCCAAAAGTAATTTTAACGTTTGTCAAAACGTAGACAGCTGTAGTAATAAAACTTCTCCAAGTATTTCGTGTTTCACAGTCCATTAACCTGTATCTATTACAATGAGTAATGAAATGCTAAATAAAGTTCTGGCCACACTTACACGAATTCTACACGGTTTTCGGGACCTGACTGCGGGTGACGTAGGTTATTTGTATTTTCTTTTTGTTTTTACAAGGTTCTCCTGTATTTTTGATACCTTTACAAAAAAAAAAAAAAACTATACATTTTGCTGCGTGCATACGTAGGTATCTTTTTTGTTGACCATCTTTATTATTAGCAGGCATACCTAAATGATAACTGTTATATAAAGATGCCAGCACATCAACCTTCCCTAATCTGCCAAACTTTTTAATTGATTTTCAACTTTATTACATAAAATGAATGTTCATGTTCGGTTGGGAAAATTTGAGAGATTGGGATAGGTTGATTGTTAGTTACACTTCTTGGTATGCCAAAGAAAATGATATTATTATTTTCCTGTTATCTTAACTTACAGAAAGTCATAAAGCTCGCATTTCCATCTTCAAAACTATCAACGGAATCCAGAATCTAACCGTAACAGCTGAGGCATACATTCCTTCCCATCTAAGTATACCACTGAGTCATCTAAATCTAAAATAGAATCAACTTCCGCGGTGCCATTACAGATATATTTATAAACTTCGCGAGTCAGACGTTTCGTGCCTTTATTCAAAGTGCATCGCACTTGCATTGGAAATAGGTTCCCGTCCTGAAGTGTCGTCAGACAGAAATAAACTGGAGATTGACACTGTGTCACTACGAACAGAAACAGAACTGTCACTCCGTCCCAGACGACAAACGGGCATTATGTACAATGAAGAATGGTTTTCTCAGAGAATTGACAGCAGGGTCCTACTCGCAAAGTCTCAGCGTAACTATGTAAGTAGTTTGGTTTGTAATTGTGTTGTATTTTTTTTTAAATTCTATTAATTGAGTTATGATAAAATAATAATTGTTGCTTTATTTTGTCTGAGGGTTTCGTGTTTGTGACTTCTAGCATCGTATTGGATGAGTTTGTGAATATACTAGGTGTAAGGGTTCCATACAAACTGTCCAATCAAGTTTATAATTCTATGGTGAGGCTGAGTTTTTTTTTCATTTCCTGAAAAAAAAAATGTGGAAGATTGTTCAGTTAAGTCTACTGAGCAAGCCCTGAAAGTTTGCGGAGGGCTGTCCCTTATTCCCAGTATATTATGTTATAGTCAAAGTAATAAATCTAGTTGTTATACATAATAACTAGTTATTATTCATAATAACTACTCAATTTGGTGAAAGCGATAAATGACACAGAATTCATCACATTAACTAGTTAATATTATGTATAAGATCTGGTACAACTTAGTTAAATTAATAACTAACATACAATTAATCATAATAAAATTATCAACTAGTTATTTGATCTTGGATAATATTAAAACAAGTACAGGTGAAGATTAAAACTATGCGCAGCGATACTATGTTATTTTTATAATTATTTTTTGATGTGTAACATCTTTTTACCTCAAGTAAAATGGGATAAGAGCAGGAAAATGATGATGATGATGATGTGTAACATAATTTACTATCGAACTAAAAAAATCACATCCTGTATTATTACACTATTTGATAGTGTTTGTTAATAAGGATCAAATTCTGGGAAGTAATCATATACGGCAAACTTAAGGAAATTACAGATTTTTATGAAATTGCTATTTTCTATGTTACTTTACTTCTACTGATCCATAGTTAATTCGAAATTATAAAATTTCATTGTTTTCAATACTAGACTTGACGTCTCAGCAATCCCACTGTATTCAGCAATTAATCCTACGAAATTATTGAGTTGAACAAAAAATTGCATTTTTTCCAAGAAGAAACGGTTAACTTATGTTTCGAATATAGTCATTGCCTTGAAGATTGATCAGTTTTTTAGTAATTATACGTTTTCCTTAAGTTTGGCGTATATTATTACTTCCCAGAATTTGCTCCTTATTAGCAACACTATCGAATAGTGTAATAATACAGGGTGTGATTTAATGAGCGGGTTCGATTCCTGGCCAGGATTATTAATTTTTCTAAAATCCAATGATGCAGTTTTAGTTTTCGTCAAAATCGGCCTCGAGACTCTCAACGTTTTTTGATATTCCTCATAGATTCGGAAATAGCCATCCACGCCCAGTTAAAAAATTCACCCTGTATAATTAATTATAAAATAACATAAGCTGGGGAGTACCTCCACGCGGTGAAGGCGGTAAGACTTTAGGACTGATTTTCGATGACGATGGAGTATATCATTAATGACACTACTGGCCAGAACTCCCATTTATTATTTACCCGGGCTCTATTGGACATCAGACGTTTCAGATCTTCGATTTTGACGACTCCGTTGTCGCTGGCATAATCAACAGGATCCGCGTACGAATTCGCGGGCAGAAGCTAGTCATAAATAAATCAAATAAAAATTAAAAAGTATGTAGAAAAACCAGCAAATTAAAAGTAGCGTTTGTAAGTAGAGTTTTTGTTTTGTTCGGAGGTAATTTTCTTGATCTTCTGCCCTTTCTTATTAAGTGACAATACTGTAGCGTGGAAAATAAATCAGATTCGAGTTTTATGCAAATTGAAACATGAAACATTTTATCTTGACTGTCCGTACTAGTTGATGGCTGAATTTAAATTAGGTTTCCAAAAATAACTTCTTCGTGCTTTTTATTAGATTCCAATTTGAATAATTTCAGTGTGTTTTTAATTCTTGTGAATCCAGCGGTAACCAAACCCAAACGATGTTCTCCGAAAAATATGTAAGCCCAAATAAAATACCATACTACTTAAATAATAATACGTCAGTGGTATGTTATTAAAATTAACATTTTGCCTTTGTAACTAAATTATACAATTAACCAGGCTACAATTTAAATTACAATAATTATGAATACATTAATTTAACAATCCACAGACTATACAAATTAAAATGAAAGATACTTATTATTACCTAACTCTTGCAAAACAGAAACAGTTCATCAAAGTAAAATAATAATTATTAAATTAAGAACAGTAACAAACTCTTGGTGATTTGAAGTAATTATGATCTTGATGAGTGATGAGTTTCTTCAAAACACTTTATTATTCTATTAGTCAATTTATTTATTTGGCAAGTTGCCAGTCAATTTAGCTATTATACTGTATGATTAATGATTGACATCTTAATAATCTTTGATTATGAATGAATTGTTGGCAGATAGTAATTTTAATGAGTAATTAATCTTATCTTACTACAGGCTTCGTCAAAACAAACTTGGAATATTACCCGACTTTATTTAGTACTGAACTGCAAAAAATATCAATACGCATGTAGGTTTTCTAATACATAGAAATGTTCAGCTTGGTAATAAGGAAAAAATAGCTAGATCTGCCTAGAGCAGTGGTGAGTGGCTTTCACAGCGATTTTATTACGATGAATACTTTAGACAGAATTGATTTATCATTTCGGTAGGTATCTCAATCTTTCCGATAAGAAGAAAGGCCTTTGTGTAGCATTCTAGAGTTCATTAAAGTGGCCACAAGGGCTCGTCATCATTGTGGTTCTGAGGTCCTGTTCGATTTCCAAAGGTTACTAAAAAAATAATTTTCTATTAGAATTCCTCACTAGCAACTGCGGAGTCAAGCACCCGATAATGGCAATAGGCTCGCCCTATCTAACTTGGCTTTGCATATCACTGGTAAGATATGAGTAGGTATACTACAATTTGGTACTCCGTAACCTTTTAGGATTGAAAACTTGATGTTACGTAATGTAGGTGTAATCAGTTTGTTCAATTTTATTTTACAAACATGTTTATAATAACTTAAAGTAAATTACATTATAATCAAATTTAAATTACATTTGAAAACATGGTGGTGAGAGTGCTTTAAAAGACAAAGTTAGCTAAGTTTATTTAAATATCAAGTTGGATCTTAAATTCCATTAAATTAGAACTAATTTAGATTGGAGAGTCTAAAATTCTAAGTATTAGTTTATTAGAATTTTGTATAGATTAGACTAAGCTGACTGTAATTAATTTTAAATCTAATTGTGTCTCGCTCGAGTATTTAAGTTCAGAAGATCCAATTGTCTTTTTAAATGACCTCAAAAGTAATTTACGTAAAGTACATTTTTGTTTGGAAACTGTAGACGAACTCTTCCCGCAATATGTTCCTGCGCCTGTTGCGCTTATGCTTCAGAAAATCACGATAAATTTTTTTGTCATCATCATCGTAATTCATTAAAGCTCACTTTTAGCAATAAGACCGCTCATTGCATCGCCATATACCTATACAATTATGTGATTTTTTCTTCATTATACATAGATGTAAATTGAAAAATATTCTATCCAAAAAAAAAGCCACATCTTATCTTATCTCCAAAAAACACTACCTTGCACAAATTACAAAAGCATAAAACTCCTTCATTACAGAATTTAATCTCTAAAGCATAATCCGAACAAATGACTCAAGTAATTTAATGAGTGATGGTTCTGTGTGATTGCGTGGACATTACTGCAACATTAACCCCGCATTGCTCTGGAGCGGCCATTTTGAATGCAAATCTAATACTGCGAGAGTAATCAAGTGTAGTGCTGGATGTCTGGCTCAGTTTGTTAGGGTGAATGAGTTTAAATTTGAGCTTTTTGAAATCTCAAAAATGAAATTGAATTAGCGAGGAAATGATTTCAATTATTTTAGGAGTTACTGGTTCGTGCCGGGGTCGCGGGACTTACTGAATTACCGTGACCCTGGAACGTAAAGGGCTATTGAAAGACACCATGGATTTTAGTCAGTAGGTACGAGTCTGACAGTCCCTCCCGCTCTGCTCTGGGAGGACTCATTTGATGATTTGACCTCGATAAAAAAAAGAGTTACTTAGGTGAGGTTGATCTTGAAATAATTTTAGACTGAAATTAGTTAATTCCAATAAGGCCGTAGGTACTTCAGCTTAGTTTACTTCAAACCAATTAATCAAGAAATATCTAAACGTGACCTTAGTGTTCAGAAATATCACGATAGAAATTGGGACACTTACATACAAAAGGCTTTTAGTAAAGCGTTACCATTTTTTAAACGCCTTCAATTTTTATGCTGTTATAAAGTCACTAAATATCATCTATTTTTACCCGACTACGGCAAAGCCAAAAGGAGGGTTATGATTTTGACCGGTATGTATGTATGCTTGTCTGTTCCCTCATAACTTCTAAACTACTTATACTTACGATAAAAAGATTAAAACACAGATAGACTTCTAGTCTAGTTGCAAACACATTTAACGAGTGGTAGTCTACTCTAGTTTCTGCACTGTCATTAATGTTGGATACGATTAGAAGGAATTCCTCGTGGTGTACGCACAAGAAGTCCACTACAGTCCACGCTCTTATGTTGAGAAGCCCGACATTGGAAAAGACTTCAAAGGTTTATTTTGTTCTTTATAATTTATCTTTCGCCTTTGTCTTGTTATTTTTAGACACATTGTATGATAAATTGTGATTTAAAAATATTCGTTATTCTGATGACTCTGAGTCTTGTGATATTTTTAGTCAATAAAGTAGAAATCCCTTTGTTTTAGGCAATGAATCAACTAAATATTATACCCTCTACTATTAAACATGAGAGCAGTGGTGGCCCAGTGGTATCGGCCTCGACTTACGAGAATGTAGGTCGTGGGTTCGAATCCAGTCAGGCGCATTACTTTATGTAATTTATTTCAACATCACTGCTCTCAAAACGGTGAAGGAAAACATTGTGAGGAAACCGGCATGTCCTAGAACCAAAAATTCGAACACATGTGACATCTACCAACCCGCACTGGGCCCGCGTGGTAGATTACGGCCTGCTCCCTCTCACAGAGAGGAGGCCTGTGTCCCAACAGTGGGAACATTTAAAGGCTGATGATGATGATTTAAATTAAAAAATAACTTAATTAATTATTATAAAAAGAACAAATACCTATATATAAATACTAAATTAAAAACTAAAATTAAAAGTAAACACAAAAATTACTAAATCAAAACTAAAAATAAAAATTTATAGGGCGTCAAAAAATTCATTCACATCGCTGTCAATGGGGAAAGTGCAAAGAACGCTGGCAGCATTGCCATGTTGGAAGGCAATGCGGATCCTTTGACCAAGAAATAGGTCAATCCTCTGGTCATGTGAGGTGTCGACTATACGCTTGGCGATGTCTTTGAAAACCTGGTGGGCACTCGGACCCAAATATTTTTTTGAGTTTTAGATGAAACTCAAAAATTAGGACGAAATCTGTCGTAAAGAGTAACAAACACCCATCCATTCTCACAATCTTTTGCATGTATTATTTATTATCAGTAAGACTAGTAAGGAGTAAATAATAATTAATTAGCGATGACTACGTTACTGGCAACTTGACGTAAATAAATGGGCGAGAATTTCCAACATGGCGTATGTTAATGTGAACAGCATGCTGAAATACTGCAGTCTGTCCGAAACTGGCTTCAACCGCTTTTGTTTGTATGCAAACATGTATACTATTGTATGAGCGAAAATTGTGTTACACTCTATTGTTAGACAGACTGCAATCTGCATAATACGTTTACAGTATTTGTTTATCGTAGGCTTTCATTATATATATTATTATACATTAGGCTTGGCACCTGTAATGTAAGAAAAGAAATGATCCGACAAAATATAAATGTTACAAAAAAAAAAATCGTAACTTCGCCTGGTACCTATTGAACAGAATCAAGTTCTACCATTTTCACATTTGAAAACTCTAGTTTCTAAAACGTACGTACGTACCTATGTTTAAATTCAGATGATTGATTGACACCACAGACATAACATTTTGTCTATAAACGCCAAAACAATTTGTTATGCGCTCATCCCCGTTTCCATATAACACAATTCTGTTTAAAGTAGATCTTGACTCAGGTCTACTCAAAGCCTTATTTGACATTTCGTCATGTTTACTCTCTAAACAAAGTAACATCAAACAATCCAGTACTGGTATTGTCTTCCTTTTGTTATTGGTACACTCAAAACAAACAAAATGGAAAATATTACATATTTTTTCAAGCCTACTGAAAAGGGCTTGTTTACTTATTCCATACACGGATACAGAACCCATTATATAGACATTAACGAGTAGATTCGAATACAATACAGTGTGGAGGGTCAATGGGAATATAGATAAGGGATTTTGTATAGAACAGTCGATTTATTTCAGGTACAATATAAGGATATGTGTTGTGAATTAGTGAAAACAATCGTTTTTGTTGTTCACAAGGGAAGTACTCAAATACTTGTTTTGTTTTACTTTTAATACCACTATCCAATCAAGGTTACTGGAGATAATATTACTACAACACCAAAGAAAACTGTATTCTACTTTAATAAACATCATAAATATCTTACTATTTTTACTCATACACTATTACATACTCGTAGTTAACATGAAGATTAATAACATGGAAAACGATTCAAAGAAACGGCTGTCCCGCACAGTCGTAGTAAAATTCACGGAACAATTTTCTATCTGGACATGTTTTACGATTGATACTATTATTTTGTCGGGTTCTCGTAAACCGAGTGCAGTTTATGACTGTACGTACAGTCGGAGAAAAAAGTGATAAACAACACTACTCTATTTCATCCGTATGTTTTATTTATTCCTGTGAGTTTGTTGTTGTCACAATCAAGACAATAAACTTTTGCCTCTTGGATCGAAAATCAACAAAAATGTCAGCTAAACAGTATTCTAGTATGCGATAAGAGTGCAGCAACGAAAAGGATTTAAACCTGCGACCTCCCGATTCAATACATCTGACGACGCTCTTTTCAACCGAGCCACCGGGGATCCTATCTACAAGTATCGAATTAATGAATCTATGTCTATCGTCTTTAGTATGGTATGGTAGACGTCACCAGTTACAGCATTGATTTTGACTGTAATGTCAACATGCTGGTGTGTGACACCGAAATCTTTTGAAGAATTTGACGCTTGTCGATGACTCATCACGCTGCTCTTTCTAACCTTAGGTCGCAGGTTCAAATCCTGCTCACGGTTGGAATTTTTTCCCATTGAAAATCTTTGAAATTCGCGCGTATTATCAAAAGCGTTGAACAATTTTTTTTGCTGACGATACTTTAAGTTTTTATAGCACAATGTAACGGATAATGTATTAAGACGCGATACTAAGTATCTGCTGTTTTTATTATTGCAATAACAGTTATGTACCACAGATTTATTTGTCCCGAGGGATTTGCTTTAAAAATTGTGTGGAGAGTTTGTAATTTTGTTCCGGTTTTATTTACAATTTGTTGATATCAAAATTTTCACTCAATTTAGCTTGAGCTTATACTTAAAATCTGTCCGCATATCATATTGAATGTAAGGAAACCGTCATGTTCTACAACCAAAATTTGAAGACATGTGACTAGCCCGCACTGCATTTCTCCGGTGTAATCATTAATTAAAGTTAAATAATATTACTAGTTGGATCACGAATCTAGATTAGGTGCCGGCGTCTAACTAAATTTATAATGATTGGACAACTGCCCTACCAAAAACCCGTAATCCAACTAGTTCTACAATATCGTTGGACCAAATGCCCTAAACGATTGATAAATAGCCCACTCCGTCTCCGTCTCAAAGACATGAGACCTGTATCCCAACATTGGGAACATTATAGGCTGATTATATATACATTTATAAATCATAAATGTAAGAAACTTCACATTACCTGAGAACTTTTAACTAAGCAAACAAAATAACTTTTAAACAATTTAGCAATCATTTAAAGTTAATCATATTTACGTGGCTAATTTTCTGGTTTATTATTATTTATTGTTCGCTAATTGCTAACAGTGGGTTATTAAATCTATCATTACCAATCTGCAAAACTTGATTGAATTTGCAAATTGATAATTAATAAATTTATTATTCAACAGACCAATGGGTTATCAATTCATTTGAGTATAGTATAGTAGTAGTAGTGTAGTATAATCATAAGACAAAAGAGGTGCAATAGTAAGATATAACGCTTTTTTTACTTAAAACATATTTAAAGGTTGTTGGGTTGTTGCCCACAGACATTATCGAACATTAAAAATACATACAAACAGGAATTATGTATTTGTACCATGTGGAAATCGACACGCCGCAGAGCAGCCGATCGCTTTGCCACTGCGTCAATCATTTTACATTTTCACATTTTCCTCTGAGTGTTCTACCTATAAATATTTTACAAGCTGTACCTGTTTTGCTTATTCTGCTACTAGATACGCGTCTAAATTCAAAAGCTTACCTCAAAACAGTAAAATGTTTCATCCACTAGTCTTTTAACTCCGCTTCAAAACGTATGCATACTCGCAGTTCCTAACATCTGCTTAATATACGAGTTTCTGAGTCTACAGTGAAAAGCGAAACAGAACTGGGTTCCGCACAAAGAGCTTTTGTTGATTAGAAAACTAACCAGCCTGCTGAGATTAGTTCTGATGTCCGTAGTAGATCAGTATAAAATGAGAGTAAGGCTTCTTCCTTGAATTTGTCGGTGAGCGGGGCTGCAGGATTTTATGCATAAAATAAAGTGGACCTGCCTTCTAAAACTATCTATGTAGAATGGGTCTACGTAGCCCGGGTCGCTGCTCTGTTGGCCGCAGCAGCCCCGCAAAAATTCGAGCCAGAGGCCCAAGGGCCTGAGGGCTTCTGGGACCGTCACCTTCGTGTGGTTTGTTAAGTAGCAACAATTTGAATTAGGTACCTAATATTTACAAAATACATACGTATCATATTCCACCTGTATGACGCAAAGAGTTAAGCAAAGGTGTACCTAATCATATAACCACATAATTATTTCCGTCAGTTATTTAAGAGTCTCATGTAATACAGGGCATGCATATCGCCATCAACCAGAGGTCCTAACCTATTTTCTACGCATTTGATCGTACTTCCGACTTGAAGTATTCGCTGCATCCATCGTAATGGTTATGGAAAATTAGAAAGCGCCTCTTGTGTACAAACGGGGTACTAAGTTTGTCCACCAAATCAATGGCAAAGTTCACGTTTATTTTACGTCACAATAACGTGAAAAGTTTTTCTAGAACCTCAGGATAAAAACCAGAATTTGTGGCTGCTACTGATATATTCTTGGGGAAAGATCCAAAGTATTCAAACCACATGAAAAATTTACCTAAAAAAACTGCAGTTATTGATTGACAAAACATGCTGATTGAAGTTGGTACTTTATTGCATTTAAAATAGTTTCGTGACTAACTGATTTACTACAATGTCAATAGGTACTAGTGCTAGGCAAATGAACGTTGAACAAAGTTGGTTTGAAAAATAATGAAAAGTTTTTTTTTAAATGCGACAATGGGATAAAGGCGTCAAAGTACCTCTATTGGTCATTTTATACCTGCTTAATACATAGGTACATCTTCTAATTATTTTAATGGCTTATTCACAAAAAATAGTAGATTATTGCATCGAGCACAAAGTAATTTATTATTGAACCGAGTGCCTGATTTAATCTAATCTAATAGGCACGAGGGCAATATAAATTACTTAAGGCGAGGTGCATAATCTGCTTTCTTTCAACTATTACCTATGGGAATAGTAGATAAAAGAAACTCATATCAAACAGTTAAAATAGAAGTTTCTATAACACTGTCGGCTTCATTTAGAATGTTTACCGGAGTTAATGTGTCGCTAGATGATTCCATTTTAATTCGAAGCCGAAGCACTCAAAATCAGATAGTATCACATTTTATCGTTTCCAAAAATATTGTCAAGCAAAGTTAACAAAGTTTTGCTTGACAATATATTTCTTTTATTTTTAAATAAGAGTTAGCAGCAATAATTTTTTAAATTTGGAACAAGTAGGATAGAAACGAATAATACGTACGTAAAAAAAAAGTATTGATATCGGTTGGCTGAATAGAGAAAATCCATTGAGATAGGATGATGTGCGATTAAAAAAAAAGAACTGTGCAATAATGAAATTTCATACATTTTTATTGCTCTAGAGCATTAAAGACTTGCTTTGTACTGAGTTTTTAGTGTGATTGTGATGAAATTAAAGCATAGTTGGAAGAAAAAAGATAAATATACCTAATTAGCAAGTTGGATATAATATTTGAAAATTGCTGAAATTCTACTCGATTCCATTTTCATTTTTTTAATATTATTTTACGAATATAAACATTATGTGATTATTTGTAACATTAAAATTCATTTGAAATCCTTATCAACTGAGTTAATGATTTTACAGAAATTAACGAATCGTAATGAACGAATTCAAGATGTTAATATAAACAGTTGAACAAATACGTAATAATGAAGGCTTGTTGGATGATGCGTTTAATTTATGTCCATAATTAAAAGGTATTTATTCATTTCCATGCTAATAACTTATTGCGAAAATAATAGTATGTGTAAGTACGAATTTTATGCTTTACAATAAAAAAAAAACTTATGAATTTGAGCAGCAAAAATACAGAGTACTTTTATAAATCAATTTATCATGAGTCATGGTTACAGCCATAGAGCAAAGTTTTTTCCCTTTGAAAAGAGTTAGCTAAGAAGTTTAATATTCTAAAGGCTTCAGTCGCAAATACATCGAAAACTTTAGCTATGATTATGATAGTTCATGTCAAATTAATTCTTGCCTTGCGTGACTAACCTCGACACAATTTCCAGCGTTCGAGCTTCTAAACCAACATTTTTGATACAATGATGAGTGGTTTATTGATTAAAGTATTAAGTGTACTTACTATTTAACGTTCAGCTACATGTTTTATTTACAGTTAAAAAATTGATAACAGTTTTCAAGGTTTCTTTCTATGTTGGAATAGCATGATCTTTGATTAATTTTTATTTTGGGGTTTGTATTAAACGTAGATAATATTGTTCTTTTTTTAAAGTTTTGTTTTCAAGTTTAAGTTTGTTACCATTTTACGCTTAAAACACTGAACAGATCAGGCTGAAATTTTGCATATACGTAATATATTCAATTTATTCATAAGTATTATTAGAATTACCTAAATTGACTGTCAAATTCTAAATCATTTCCAGTGAAATAGCGAGCAAAAGCTACAATAAATATCCCATAAAACAAAATTGATAGTTATTGTTTCAGCTACTCTAACTATATATTTTACTTCAACAAAAGAAAAGCTCATGTCACGATCCTGTAAAGATCTGTGCAAGACATAATACATTAAAATGTCTGTACGTAGATTTTTGTCACAAGTATATTACAAAGGGGTGCTAAGACAGGTAACCTCCACGTGTGTCCGTGGACTGGAGTTCCCTCTCGGATACATCCGGGGGGAAGACCAGTTTTTCGGGCCGGTGCGCCCTGGGATGCGGGCAAAAACTCTTCCTTAGGCACTGTGTGCCTAAGGGGGTTTCTTTGCCCGTATGCAAATAGCCTGTCGGGTGGAAGCTCCAATGCGTGTCCCTCTGATTAGCAGAGGGCACAGCAGCGGAGCGGGCTTGCGGACGGTGAGTAATGGGTAAGCTCGCCGTCCGACCAAGGACCAAGCCCGGGTCGGTGGCGTGTCGTGTTTCACGCGTCACCGACGGGGCCCCTTATGGGGCCAAATGCCTGCCGGGGTCGCGGATTTTTTCTTAATCCAGGATACCGTGGCCCCGGAACGTAAAGGGCATCCGAAGGAACACGGGTGGATTTTAGTCAGTAAGAGTCTGACAGTCCCTTCCGCCCCACCCAGGGCGGGAGGACTCATTTGATGATTTTGCCACCCTTTAAAAAAAAAAAAAAAAAAAAAAAAAAAAAAAAAAAAGTATATTACAAAGGTTGAAAAGTATGCTTGGTTTGATTTTTACATTCGTAATATTGCTTTTTTAATGAGTTTTAAGTTGTCGAAAGAATAAGTAATTGTCTAGTAAGAATAGCGAGAGTCGCGGGCAACCAGTGGATGATGATTGACTTATTTCCGTTAGATTCCAGTTTTGATTCAATAAAGGCAGGACCGCACTAGACGGAACTGCACCGCAGCGGAACTGAGCGACACGACGCGTAGCTTTGCCACGCCGTTCCGTTGCCGCTTAGTGCGTGCTGTCTCGTATAATTTCATAAAAAAGTACCGACTTCAAAACAAATACAAAAAAGTTTAAAATAACTTTTCTTTCGGAAGTCGGTGGCAATAGTCAACGACACAACAAAACAAAGCTACCGACTTCCGAAAGAAAAGTTATTTTAAACTTTTTTGTATTTGTTTTGAAGTCGGTACTTTTTTTAAAAAAGTTTTTATTTTACCCTTTTTAGTTTATTTATTACATATTCAACCCAAATTCTTGTAAAACACAAAATTTTCTTACAAATGCACTAATCTTGTAATCCGTCACAACATAAAAAAATCCATATCTCTAAAACTACTGAACCGATTTTGATGAAACTTGCAGTGTACCCTAAGTTGAACAATACCTAGTACAACAAAAAAAGAATTACTTAAATCGAACTTATAGTTCCGGAGATATGCGTGCACAAACATAAAAACATACATACATACATACATACATACATACATACACTTATGAAATTTGGCACATTTGTTCAGACGCTGATATAGACTAACATATATGAAAACTGGGCAGTTCTGATAATATTACATACATACGGGTCGAATTGATAACCTCCTTTTTTTTGTTTTGAAGTCGGTAAAAAGAATATCTTGACGCGTCGTGTCGCGCAGTTCCGCTGCGATGCAGTTCCGCCTAGCGCGGTCTTACCTTAAGAACCACTGACAAAAAAAAGAAAAACGTTTTATTTATACACCGTGACTTTTTAGTCGTCTTACAAAAGCAGCCCAGTTCATGTATCCAATGACTAGAACACGTTTATAATAAAAAAAAATATGTATTTAAGAGATTTCAAAATTTAACAATAAAACTTTAATTGGTTATTATGACACAAGGCGTAGTTAGAAACGCCCTTGACTCATAGAAAATGGAATGATCTACCCGACTATTGCGCTGGGTAGGTATACTCTACAGATTGATACGTAAACATTTTAACAGGGTGTTTCATATTTCTAATGTACCTATTTATTAAAAATAAAAATTATTATTAACGATTTAAAAAAAATAAACTCGCCTAGAGGTATTTTAGGTCGGATACATTAAGTGGACGACTTTTGTAAGACGACTAAAAACACGGTGTATAATTTAGATTAAATAAACTTCTTTTTTTTACCGTTTTCCTTCATGATTTATTTTTGTACCACTTATAATACACTTTATTAGTCCCCGTCATCTAATTGATCTTTGATGTGTACCTACTAATTCTGAAATGGAATAATATTGAGGATTCAATTTACAATAGCGCTCAAATTACAATCAACCCTATTCATTCATCTTCTCTTGTATGCTTTGATAGTCCGTTAACAAGAGCAATTAGCCATTGATTGATATCTGATCCGTAGAAAACATAATTATGAAATCTAAATTGATAACTAAAACACTGTAAGCTAAAATTAGAATGACTGTAACCGTTGCTAACTTTTTTCGTTCTTTCGTTACAAATTCCAGAGGGCTATGGTTTGATGTCAATAAGCTTATCCAATGTTACCTGGAATCGCTAGTAAAACGGGATGTAAGTCTAAAGGTGATCCTAAGAATTCGAATGAATAATTACGAGAAATTCAAGCAAAACGAGAAGTCTTCTCATCTATTTCGATTCACGAAACGAAAAGCAATGCTTGAACCAAAAAGAGTCAACCAAAATATAGACACAGTGCTCATCATCATCTTCCAGTTCCTCCATTTTACTTGAGGTTGGCGTAACACGTTTTCTTCTTCCATATTCTCCTCTGTTAGATGTTACAACATCATTTCATGCTTTGGCCTTCCTATTCTTCCCCATCCATTAATATTCATACCCAATACTCTGCGGTGAGAAGGAATATATGGATGGATATCCCTTAATAGCGTGTTGGGTATGAATATTAATCGATAGACAAGAAGGAAAAACAGACATGTCATGAGATGGATCTCAACACCTAGCTTATAAAATTACTATGCATAGTTTGATTGCACAACGTACGTGATTCTAGCACAGCTAGAAGGTTCTGTTATAGTGCTGCTGCGGTTTTGTTAAACTAAGCCGATTATGTACTCCACGAAGCTCCAGCGAGAACAATTTTAAAGGTTATTGGATTATCTGTGGGATATTAAAAACAAACACGAAGTTAAAGAGTTGCGGAATGGGGGAATTAGGAGTTTAAGGGGGTTGGGTTCTATGCAAAATAGGGGTAGTATTTTACTTGTGCCCTTGTTTGGGATCGCACGAAACCACACTGGTGCGATGGTTAAACCACCAGTCGTTTGCTTAACAAATAATGTGATGATTTCATTAATGTTGTTACTTTTTTAGTTAGAATATCAAAAAATGAGTCATCGCGCTCTGTATCCGCGGAAAAACTGATAAAAAACAAACCATGTTCGTTTGTTGCTTCAGTTGCCCTTTGCGTTCGAGGGCCGCTGTAATCACGCGTAGACTGATAGTAGGATGGGTCTGTTCCTTGATCGGGCTGCAAGCGTCCCATTGCTCATAGTGCGCATGTTCACACTTTCTGTGACTGTAACTGGTTCGTGATCTTTAATGATTTGGACATCTTCTGAATTAATGTTGGGTTGAGTGGATTTTGAAATCTAAAGTTGGTACCGGACGATTTTCTACAAAATCTTATTGCTAAACTTGGTTAGATAATAACCCATTGACCATTTGTGGGTGATATAGCGCTGTATAGTTTAAAGCCGCCATCATATTTTTTAGACACCAACATCTTCGTCCTGGGAACCCTGAGTGGAGCCGTAGGACTCCCTGAATTTTACTGACTAAAATTCTTACTGTTCCAACAGTTGCCCTATTGCGTTTCAAGGTCACGATTATATTTAGAGACAGTTCCGCGACTCTGGACTTGCAACCCTAAAAATAATAAAAAAGCAAAATAATCCCACGAATACTAATCTCACTGTTGCAATATCATCTGCAGTTCGATGCACAAACCACGTGCATTTAGAGATAGTCTGCTCATGTATGAGTTCTCACTTTGTGGCGCTGCGGGCGGCGGAGTGGTTTTGTTGTCAGCTAAGCGGATTAACCGCTCCATGACCCTCCAGCCATTGTGGGGCTTAGTATCCGTTCCTTGCTTTTCTTTTATCTAGAAGAGTTAATCCTGTTCTTATAGAACCTTTCTCGTGGCATCGTAGAATACATGATACATTTTAGAAATACTGAAATTGATTCGCTGGCTACACCAACGAATCCGCTAGCGTGACTGCAGAAGACGAGGTCCTGTATTCGTTTTCTACATCAATCCGAAATCAAAGCTATTGATGTTTCGTCTTTCCATAAAGAATTTTCCATCAGTTGTCTGCATCAATGCTTGGTTGGTGGCAAAAGATTCGTGGTATTGCATGGGACTTAGAAAAACACTGGCAAAATGTGTGGGTGTACTATAAGATACACCACTGCCTACCCCTTTGGGAATTATAGGTTCCCGCAATCAAAATAATGTTGATATTCTGAAACTAAAAATGAAATCTCTATTTCTTTCCTTATTTTTTTTTTAAGAATATAAAACCTTGACAAAGTGATATGTTAGCGACAACGATTGAGATAAAATCAAAAACGTGTTAATTAAATTCACAGCACAACCAAATAGTTTGTCAGTCTTGGTGAAAGTCACTGGAGAAATATAAATAATAATAATAATTCCACAACTATCACACAACGCCATCTAGTCCCAAGATAAGCAGAGCTTGTGTTATGGGTACTAGACAACTGATAAACATACTTATATATTTCTAAATACATACATATTATAGATAAATTACACCCAGACACAGAACAAATGATCGTGCTCATCACACAAACATTTGTCCTGGGTGGGAATCGAACCCACGACCTCCGGCATAGCAGTCAGGGTCACTAACCACTAGACCAACAAGCCAGTCAATATGAAGCCCTTTGAATACAAATGTCTTTTCTAGTACCTCAAGGTATTAATTCTAAAGTGTACCTACTTCTACTGTTAACTGCCACTCAAATAAATAGTCTACTAGTACTATTCAGAATTAGTACCTACCTAGAATTAAAGCTCCTCCAATAACACCCCACAAAGACGTAAACAGAACAAATGATATTCAGCAGTTTACAATATAAAGCAGAACTGTTGGAATACAAACGATCTTGTATAAAGCCGCTAAATTAAGCGTAGTAGTGTTCTCTCAAGCGCTTTATATGTTAATACTATAGACTTATAGAGTCATCCTCTATAAGGCTAGGTATATGAAGTTTAAACTAGTTGCTTATTCAATTTCTCTTTGAGTTTCGGCAAGCGTTTGCGTTATCAGTTTGCTGGTATTTTGGGGGTACACCTAATGCATCCGGCACTGGCATGTTAGTTTTAATTAGGTACATTCATTTGAAATTCCCATCTGTAACCTATTTGCTTAACTGATGATCTTCAGTCGTAAAGTCTGCGTTACCAATATGACTACACTGAAATACCGGGTATATTATGTGTCGCTTTTGTTAAATAGATACTCTATTAGATTTCTATGGTATAGCATTTCTATTCATAAACACACATCAAAAAAGTCTGAGCAATACATACCATTTCAAATTATTAATGAATCATTTCTTACCAAGTAGGTAATACCTATGTAAACTTTTTTGATCTAGAGGCCATACTCGCTGGTTGTAAAAAAAAATCGATTATCATTTGTTTTCTTTTCTTTTTTCACAAATTCAAAAGCGAATGCATTTGTTCGAATTTTATAGCGTTTTCTTTAAGATTTAGTATTCTGTAACAATTTTATGAACTAAACAATTATTTGAAAAAAGTTTTGAACTTTGGATTTTGAGACATTTTTTACGTCATGGAGCGACGTCATTTGAACGCAGATGAAATGCAAAGAGCTGTAGGGATGTTGCAAGCGGTAAGAAGTCAATCTCAGGTATCTCGGTATTTTGGTGTCAATAGAAGCGTTATTTGCCATCTTCATCAGCGTTACACTAACATGGGAGATCCTGCTGAGCAGCACCCAGGTCGAGGAAGGTGTACAACCACACGGCAAGATCGATACATACAACTGACTGCAAGACGGCAGCCAGTGTTAACCGCCCGAGAGATAGGTTTAAGGCTACAAAATTCAAGTGGTGTTGTTGTTAGCTGCCAAACTGTGCGGAATCGACTGCATGAGTATGGCCTACGAGCACGACGGCAAATTAGGTGCCCACTGATACGTCATGGGAATCGCGCTCGTCGAAATGAATGGAGTAGGGAACACATTACATGGACCCGGGAACAATAGCATAAAATTTTATTTTGTGATAAGTCTCGATTTGGGTCCAAGCCTGACACTAGAGTAAGAGTGTACCGTCGTCCTGGAAATACTGAAACTCTAACGTGCGTTCAGGAAGTACATCCATACAATGACTCAACAGTTATGCTAAGGGTGGGTATTATGAAGAACAGACGAACTGAACTCGTTTTGGTTAATGGTAACATGAACGGTGTAAATTACGTTGAGAATGTTCTAAGGCCTTATGTCCGTACACTCGCTTGGATCCGATTTCACGTTGATGCATGACAATGCGCGTTCGCAAACCGCTTCTTACACACGGGAGTACTTGGCAAGCGAAAACATCCTGGTATTGCCTTGGCCTGCACAATCGCCAGACATCAACCCCATCGAGCATGCATGGGATATGCTCCAGAGACGTGACTTAAAGGACTTGGATGGAGTGACAACCACCCAACAACTGATGGACTTTTTTTTTTTTTTTTTATCGTGGTAAAATCATCAAATGAGTCCTCCCACCCCGGGCAGGGCGGGAGGGACTGTCAGACTTGTACTGACTAAAATCCACGGTGTCCTTCAATAGCCCTTTATGTTCCGGGGTCACGGTAATGGTATAAGTCCCGCGACCCCGGCAGGCTTTGGCCCTCTACAGAGGGGGCCCCGTCATTACGCTGACGCTCTTTGAGGCGCGCGTGGAACACAACGCGCCGTCGACCCGGGCATGGTCCATGGTCGGGCTGCGAGTTGCCCTTTACTCGCCGCCCGCATGCCCGCGCCTACGGTGGCCGGAGATCGTCTTGCGACGTCCGACGCCGTGGGCGCCAACCACCGCGGGTGGGGCGGAGGGAGGACATTGCCCTCTCTCTCGCGCGGCCCGCCTCCTCCTTCGCGAGCATTACTGCTTCGCAGAAGGAGGCGACCGCTTCCCACTCCGTCTCGCCCCGCAGCATGGCCGCAACCAATGCCGGGCGCGAGAGGTCTCCGCCTGCAACTGATGGACTTAGTAAAATTTCATTGGGAGAAATTGCCGCAGGATAACGTTAACAGTCTCATCGATTCTATGAATAATCGGTGCCAGCAAGTTCTCAATAACAGAGGAGGCCACACTTTGTATTAATTTATGCAATTTTTGTACAACCATCTAATTTGAGTTTTAATGCGAAAACACATTGTAAAATTGAAACGTCTGTGGGTTGCTTAGACTTTTTTGATGTGTGTAGTAACAATATAAACCCCTGACATCTGTGAATCATTATAGCTTCATCGGTTCATGTATTTAGAAGCTACGATTCTGGACAAACAAGTTCACTGACAAACCTTTTTTCCCACCAGTTACGTTATAAAATGTGTGATGTAGACATAATAATATTTAATACTGCGACTAATTCAAAATCAAGTATGAATTCAAACAAAAGATTAACGTTAAAACTTATTTTAGGGACTACAATAAATAACTCTCCTAAACCCACTAGGAAAACATGTCAACGTCGAGAAGGTTTGTTGAGCAATAAATCACAAGATAGCAAGAAACATGGGTGACAATTATTTAGTACCTAAATTCTTAAGATTTCTACGTAACAGTACTGAATTATGTCAGTCACTAGCGAGGCTTGATAGGTGACAGTCACTTTTAAAGCTTTTATTTCTTTAACAATTTTTATCCGATGTCAAAGGAGGATGTTGTTTAATTTCACTTCATCTCAATGTCAGACAAAATATTACTTTGTCCAGACTATTTTTTATGAAAATCATCAAATAAGTCCCCCGTTTTTTTAGTTACAGTTTGATAGACTGTAACTAAAAAAACGGGGGACTTATTTGATGGAAAGCAAAGATGAGACATACAATAGAGCGAGCTCCAAGAAGGAACTAGAACTACTGCGTACCTAGCCATGAAAGAATATAAATAATATTTGGCGCCAGACTCGAGATCTAGGCAGCCCTGGTGAGTCCTTACCACCGCCAGTGAGATTGCTGTAGAATTAGCTATTTTGAAATTAAGATTTTTTTTTTACATAATAAATCCACCACAAAATAAGAACATTTATTGAAGAGAAAAAATCTTAATTCTTTTTTAATAATTAATTATGACCAATTTAAAAGTGATAAAATTCGAACAAAATTGACGTGAACACAAAGTGTGTGTCCACACTGGAAGCCTAGCGCGACGGCGACGGCGGGCGCGGTGGCGGGCGCGATCTGTGTCCACACTGTCGATCAAGCGTTTGGGTTTTTTAGCGGCGACTTTAGGTGTTGCAAACCGGTGGTACAAAGTAGTTTCTATAAATCTAGTTTAAAGAAAAATTCATTTTAAAATGTTTTGTAGGTTGTTTAGGATTGTATACAAGTAAATTATCAACCATTTTACATGATTCTAGTCAAGTACAGTAAAAATAATTTAAATGTTTACAAATACCTCCTACGGAGCAGTGGTGGCCCAGTGGTATCGGTTCCGACTTACGAGTTGTAGGTCGTGGGTTCGAACCCCGCCAAGCGCATTACTTTGTGTTATTTATTTCAACACCACTGCTCTCAAAACGGTGAAGGAAAACATCGTGAGGAAACCGGCATGTCCTAGAACCAAAAATTCGAAGACATGTGACATCTACCAATCCGCACTGGGCCCGCGTGGTAGATTACGGCCTGCTCCCTCTCTCAGAGAGGAGGCCTGTGTCCCAGTAGTGTGAACATTATAGGCTGATGATGATGATGACCTCCTACGGTAGTATTTTAGTGCATGTAAGATGCATGCAAGATGGCGCTGACTATAAGACCGAAATGGTTTGCTACACCTGCCACCCGGCCGTTATATCTGTTGTTGCCTAGCAACGCCTAGGCTCGCAAAATCGCTTGTAGCCATCGCGCTAGGCCCCCGCCTTAGTCACTTCAGTGAGGCCACGAGCGGCGATTTCATATGTTCAATATTACCGCGCCCGCCGCCGCCACCGTGCTAGGCTCGCAGTGTGTTTGAGCACAAACGCGCCCCAATTGCTCGCCTCGGTTGTGACGTCACTATTACAAAGAATTTCCTTAGCACTGTGTGAACTGGCTTCTACAATAACAATTTCAAAGTTGGAACACGTACTATCGATGTATAGAAATTGACAGAGTGACGTCACACCGCCCCATCCCGTCGGGCACTATCGGCGTGTTTTCGGCTCGGAGTTCAAATAATGATTTTGAATTTAATATAACTTCTTAATTAGAGCAAAAAAAACTGAACATTAATTATCAATATATGATCTTTCCGTTAAAGACAAAAAAAAATCATTGAAAGGACCAATTATGGCAAGTGATTTATTCTAAGAACATTATGTTTACAAAAATAATTCACAATGATTTATTTCATTTACGAGTAGACACAATAAGAAGAACTATGCATTTGCATATTTCCCGATATGTTGATAAAATTTGTTTTATAAGTAAAAGATAAAACTTAATATATAAAGACGATTTACCCTAAGCACTAGTCAAGTCTGTCCCAATCTTACAACAGATTACTTCTCCACTAAAGATACAGTCTGAATATGTTTATCTATGCATGTGGAAGTGTCGTATTTGTCGTCTATTGTTTCACATTCTATTGCAGACTCCTTTGAATAGTTAGCATAATGTCTACGAGCGATTAAATGGAGAATAGCTTTCGTCTCGCTTGTTTATTATAACGGTTGTTCAATGAGGAATTGTAGTAGTAGTGAATACTAAGATTGAGTGCCTATTCATTAGTATTCATGTGTTAATATAATGCTGTGAAGTACGAATTCGTCATCTGTCTAGCTTTTTCTCAACTATGTTGCGGGTCGGTTTCCTAACAACCCGTATGCATAATATCTGCTGAATATCTGTATTTTTCTTGGCGTGACTGCCTTTCTAAACTCCACAACCCACTGGATAATACGACATCGCTTGGTGAGACAGTACCCTTAGCACGAGTTTTCACTCTTTTACTTTACAGCGTCTTTTCAGTATTTACAGCGTTTCTTGTATGAAAAATGGAACAGCGCCTCTGGTGTGCGAAGAAGGAACTAATTTTTTCCTTGAAAACTGTCAATTTGAAATTGTCAAAGTTCCAGTTTACTCTCAGTACTTTACTGGTTGTCAAACGTTTGAGCTTCTGACTAACCGTAACGAATGTCAATGATCTACAAATGACAGCCGGGACCAGGTTTGGCTTTACATGCTTCCCGAGGCTTATAATAGATGATAGATGACTACTAACCAGAGGCCAACCTCGGTAAGCGCGGCTTAAAATTGAGGATCGAACTTAAACTTTAAAATATATAAAGCTGTTAAAATAATAGGCAGATTTGTAAATATAACACATCCACGTTTCGCAATTAATAGTACCTACTATGTAGGTATGCAATAAGGAGTGGGCATGCTGGTATCGTCAGGTACTTATTCAAATGTAAAAAAAAACCGCTGCATCAAATATTACCCTATAATAATCTGTGTATTGCCCAAAAAACAAGTTGTATTCTGCACTCTGATGAAAACAAATAATTTTATGTTTTCCATAGTCCATTTATCTACTCAAATGCGTTAAGTAGGCTGTGATGTACAAAATGAAATAATAACGTTTTACCGAAAAAGCTGGGTAATCCTAAGATTTATTGGAAAGCCTTGAGATTTATAGCAGGGTCTTGGTGGACGGAAACATAGTTATTTTTCGAGCGTTTACTAAACTATCTATTTTATTATAAGACTGGAAATATCATATAAATAATTTAGGAATAAGATAATATACGGATTAACCAAGATTTTATTGTTTGGCAAGGAAAGTGGTTTTAATGTCTTTACTAATGTAGATTCCAGTTTCACTATATTATTGCTGTACAATAACACACATCCGCGAATTCTACTTTTAATAATTTAAGTTTACAAAGTGCTTGGATATCAGAGTGCCTACTTTGGTTTTGGAGCTTCATTATGTTTCCGCCACTATGTACTATCACTATGTACTGGAAACTCATCAGTCAGTACAAAAAAGGAGGTTAGTTGAAAACCTATGACTGGTAAATAACATTAAAGTACAGTCACGAGCGATGAAGTCTTAGGGAAATTATTATGTTGATTAACGTTTTATACCGTGTTTTGTATGCCACACCAACTCTGACAAAATAGCTCCGTATAATCCGTTATTTCATGAGGAAATGGCTTTAAATTTGTACATATTGCTCGAGGCATGTACCTACAACATGATATTACCTACATTGTGTACCTTATATTGTTTTGTTTGTGAATTTACTCAATACGAAACAAATCATTAATTTCACGTTTCAGAGCCCTTTTCACAAGTTTTCACTATTTTACTTTACAGCTTATTTACAGACAGCGTTTCTTGTATGGAAAAATGTAACAGCGCCTCTGGTGTACGAAGAAGGAACAATGTCAAAGTTCCAGTTTACTTTACGTCACAATAACTGAAAACTCATAAAAAGCCACTGAATAAAATGACGGTTGACACTATTTTATTACGAAATAATAAAGAAATATTATAGTCTACTCTATCCATATTGGAACATTAAAGATTTACTACTGCCCAGAATTTTATACCCCGATCTTATATCTATTTGAAATAGAGTGCATTATCGACGTGTATACATTTTCCATAATATTCTGTCTACTCTCACGGCTAGGTAAACTAACTAATAAAAACATAACTGTTACTTGATGCATTAATGAAAGTCCAACTCTCGGAGTATCTATAGGTAACCTAGATTATGCAGTACCGGACTTGAATACTTTTCCTGACCCCGATACGTTTTGTTATGATAACCGAAATTGAAGCGGTTTTTCTTTTTCTCATCCACGCGTTCAGGGTTGCCAAACAAAAGATTCGTGACACTTTGGTTAATACAAGCTTCTCACGGCGCGAGATAACGCAAGCAAGCTGCGCCGAAGATGTAGCCTGATTGACTTTTTATTTATTGAAAGACTGATTAAGACAACTAAAGATAATTATAATATAAATAGTCTTCAAATTAATTGAATTGACCAAAAGAATTGTCTGGACCATAAAAGAGACAGTGACCGTTTTTATTTCGGTTGTTTCTTCTCAGAGTAGTCATGTGCGAAACACCGACCTCATTTAGTTTATAAAAAACCTACCTTCTATAAAATAAAATCATTTCGTTTTTCATTCAAGGATAAAATAAAATAAATTCAAGGATATGTACATGTTTTTTTTTTATTAAAGATGGTTTTTGAGGAAAGAAAAATTCAGTTGCAAGTGGGATTCGAATCCGCGTCTTCTGGATAAACTGGAAGTAGTTAAACACTAATCCAAGAGATGGCGCCATGCTACCGTAAAGCGTTCAAACGAGGAATAGAGAATTTCAGCTTGCAGGTGTGGTGTTGCAATGGCCTAGTTGGTAAGGCGTCTGGAGTACTTAACCAGAAGACGCGGGTTCGAATCCCACTTGCAACTAAGTTTTTCTTTCCTCAAAAATCATCTTTAAGATGCGCGCCGCATGCGTTAATGCGTTTAAAAATAATAAATATGTTTTTTATTGTCATTAAAAGTTGAAAATGAAATGTTTGTTTATATGAAA
This sequence comes from Agrotis exclamationis, assembly GCA_950005045.1. Lineage (NCBI taxonomy): Eukaryota > Metazoa > Arthropoda > Insecta > Lepidoptera > Noctuidae > Agrotis > Agrotis exclamationis. Next base: position 10,782,708 of record OX465434.1, read on the forward strand.
CCAATAATAGGTAATATTCGAAGCGTTTCAATGTATCCGATGCCAACGAATATTCTCAATACATTTTATTTTACAAACAAAACAATTATTTTGTTAAAATAATATTTCCTTTCACAATAAATTTATGTTTCCTTAGAACACGAGTAATGATTACTTTTCGTGTCGAAACCGTTTTCATTTCAGGAACTCGATTTTCAATGCTATGAACAAAATAATAAAATAAGGAAATCAAGTTGAATTTCACACGAAAGAGTAACATTACTCAATCCGTTACTGAAACGTTATTTCATGATTTGTTGAGCATTAAAGGCGTACAGCTGTATCCATGACTGAACTTGGAAAATGTGGGTGTGCTATTAGGGCGCTACAATAACTCGAATATGCATGAAGGCACCACCTGTATTTTTTTATTCTTATTTAAACCCGTCAGGGTGCTTCACACAGAATTTTATGTCAGCTGTATTTATAGGACTTAAAGACGGTGGGTAATGGGTGACTTGCCGTCCGATAATGAACCATGTCCGGGTCGACGGAGTGACGTGTTTCACGTGCTCCTAAAAGAGGTGTCGGCAATATTACGGGGCCCCCCTTAGAGGGTCAAAGCCTGCCTGGGTCGCGGGACTGCCTCATCAGCTAACCGTGACCCTGGAATGTAAAGAGCTATTGAAGGACACCGCGGATTTTCGTCAGTACGAGTTTGACAGTCCCTCCCGTACCGGCCTGGGTTATTTGATGATTTTAACACGATAAAATAAACTGTATTTATATCTATTGACCCGCTTGTAGCAGACGGTTATGTCGTCGTTTTTTTTTTAAGAAAGCTTCTACCCAAGGTATTCCTATTGTGACAAAAATTTTAACTAACAAACAGCCATTTGAAACAAAGTACTTGTAGATCTATGTTTTTTCCGTGTGGGAATCGAACCCACGACACGCAGCGCAGCAGTCGGTAGCTCAATGACTGTGCCAACCATGCCGCCCCATTTGTGTAAGCCATACCTAGAAACCTATTGGAATAAATAATTTAACGAAGGTGATTCGCCCCAATTCGATACAGTTTAAAAGACCTATGGCGCAAAGACTTGCAAAGTAATTTTTAATCTAAAACTAGCAGCCCGTTTAGTATAGGTTTAAAGGGGTGCAGATTTTTGAGCTTTCCAGTGGAGTTTTCAAAAACTTCGTTACATGCCAACCGAACTTACCTTTACAATCACAAACAACAAAAACAACTATCCTATTCAGTTCATACATTTGGCGATCAATATTTTACTAATATTGTTATCATCATCATCATCATCAGCCTATAAATGTTCCCACTGCTGGGACATAGGCCTCCTCTCTGTAAGAGGGAGTGGGCCGTAATCTACCACGCGGGCCCAGTGCGGATTGGTAGATGTCACATGTCTTCGAATTTTTGGTTCTAGGACATGCCGGTTTCCTCACGATGTTTTCCTTCACCGTTTTGAGAGCAGTGGTGTTGAAATAAATTACACAAAGTAATGCGCCTGACGGGGTTCGAACCCACGACCTACTACTCGTAAGTCGAGGGCGATACCACTGGGCCACTACTGCTCATATATAGTTATAGGTTGAATAAAAGAACCTAACAATGAATAGAAAACTGAAGAACTTATGAAAGTTTTTTATTTGAACTTTACCAAGCTTAATGGGCAACCTTGACCCAAAGCCTCTTCGAGAAATGTACTTAACTGTAAATGTGTTTCAGGGCTTTCAGGTCTTTGAACTACAAAATGAAAAGGTAGAGTCAAATGTAATGTACAAAATATCGCGTCTACGTAGTAAATCTCGAACGCAAAGGGCAAACGAACGAACAATGTGACTTTTAATCAGTAAACACTTCGGGTGGGACGATTCATATGATGATTTTACCACCACATAAAAGGGTTAATTGTAGGTAACTATCGCGTATACATAGTGAATTCCAGAATTTTTCTAGTCCGTTGAATATTGAAGAGTTTCGATCGAGAGTCGATTTTCAAGATGAAGCCGCGCTTGACCAGGTCATTCCGCGGATACGTGATGGACGGTGGTCTTGTACTTAATCTTTGATAATCTTTCGACTAGTCAGTGGCCCAAAAGTATGAATCAGTCTTGCCAAAGTGTATAAGTTGGTGTGTACAAAACCGGGCCTATGCAATTTGAAAATAAGGCTATTCCTGAATTATTTAGGACAACGAACCGTAATTCTATTTACTTTTTTCATTTACTCCTTTCATAGTCGGTAAAAAGAGTTTTGTGTTCAGCACTTGTTGATAGCCAACTCAATTACTTTTTAACCATCACCATAAAAAGAGGTGTGTTATAAATGTTTGATCGTTATGTCTGTTTGTGGCACCGGTGCTCTTAAAGAGGTGATCAAAGAAAGCTGTTTCACATTTTATTAACCGATTTCAAAAAAAGGAGGAGGTTCTCAATTCGGTCGGTATTTTTTTATGGTACACCGATTTTCCGAGGTTTGTAGTCCTATTAGTGTGATTATTTTTTGTTCGATGCTGCTTGGCAAGTAAAAATTTCATCCAATTTGGTTCAGTACTTTTTATTTTGTGAGCATTTTTAACGCATAGATTAGCTTCACTTGTAACTATGTATGTAAGAAAATCTTGGAATCTTAATTTGACCCCCGGTCTTCGCTCTGAGTTCTGATGACAATATAATAAAAAATACAATACATGACTAGCTAGCTAGCTAAGAAACGTAATTACAAATCCAATATGGCGGCCTCCCCAAGATGGCGGACTGGCTGTTTGAAATCCACCCCCATGATATGGGTATCAAATGAAAAAGTTTGCTGTCAGGAATACAAAAAAAAAATAAACACGTGACTTAAATCCAATATGGCGGACGTCCAAGATGGCGGACAGGCTATTTGAAATACACCCCCATGATATGGGTATCAAATGAAAGGGTTTGCTGAATGGGATACGAAAAAAAATATCTGGTGCCTTAAATCCAACATGGCAGCCGTCCTAAGGTGGCGGATAAGTAGTAAATTAAGTTTGAATAATAAGAAGACTAAAAAGTATAATTTATAGTGCGTGCTTAAAGCGTGTTTTTTAGTTTTTTAAACTATTAAAGAATTATTTTGATTGCCGCTATGTGGATGATGTAATTACTTTATTTTTTGTGTATTTGTTACGCGATTACTCCGTCAATTGCGGATCGATTTTCAAAATTAATTTTTTGTTCAAAAGAACATACTTCTGTAGTGGTCCCACAGTCACCAAGTCAGAATCTGATGATTGGATCCCGGAGAAATCGAGGGCAACCCTCAAATTTTATGGGCCCACACATCATTTTTCTGAAATGTTATAAAGTAATTTAAGTACATGCGTATGGTAATCATCGTCTTATGTAGCTGAGCTGATGATGAAAGGTACAACTCCTTAAAAGTAAGGAGTAGGCATCGATTGATTTCACATAATTATCTCCGGAACTACATGTCCGATTTAAGTAATTCTTTTTTGTTGTAGGTTATACGGATCGTTCAACTCAGGGAATACTGTAAGTTTCATCAAAATCGGTTGAGTAGTTTTTGTGATAGGGAATTTTATTAGATTTTTGTGTACATGAGCGATGTTAGTACCGGTGTGCTACGGATTACAAAATTCTTTTCCACATGTAAGAACATGATGTATTTAACAAGAATTTGGGTTGAATATAAACTAAAAAGAGTACAATAAAAAACTTGAAAAAAAAATTAACCGCCTTCAAAACAACCACAAAAAAGGGTAAAATAACCAACAAAATAACGGAAATCGGTGGCAAAAAAGATAACGAAAAAAAAAAAAAACAAAGCCACCGACTGCCGAAGGAAATGTTTTGGTTGTTTTTGAAGGCGGTTAATTTTTTTTTTTAAGTTTTTTGAACGCAGATTTTGAGCGATGGTTCTTAGAAAGGTTTTCTCAACATTGATTCAGCTGTTTCAAGGCTATCAGTTCTTTTTTAATACTTTTTGTTCGTGTTTTTTTTATTTCTTAGCTTCAGTTTTATCAATTAAATATTTATAATTTAAAATATATACCTAGTCTTAATTCATTAATTATTTTTTAAATTGAAAATAATTCCAGAATAAAGAAAAAGATAAAACCTTCGTTCTATTACTTTTTCATTGACTCCTTTTTCTATATACCTACTGAGTTTAAATGAGGTTTTGTGCGTGGCACGTGTTGTTTGCCAACACTGCCAACACAATTACTTTTTTCTTCATCTTTCTTTAGTCACCGTTTATTGAATCAAGCTTTATTGAGAGATGGGTAAATAGAGGGTTCCAACCACGAACTTGATTTGTTTTCTTATGTTGTTACCTTTTTATCTAGTGGTACTGGAAATAGACAGGTATTTAGGCGGTTGATAATAAAAGTAGACTTGTGGACTGTGTCATATTGTTTTTTTTTGTATTCCATGAAGGTTTTAGTCGCGATCATGATATTAGTGTAAATTATGATGGACATATATTTTCATGTGGTTTTCACTATAGTTTAGACGATTTATTGCGGTTATTCTGATAGAGGAAGATGAACATCTTAAGAAATTTATGTAAAATGAGAATTCCACTCAAGTATGGTTTTGTAACGATCTTTGTCAATTATTATGAAAAATATAAATATTTTATTTCCTAATCTAGTTTATTTCTTAAATATTAAAAAATAAATAATTAAATACATATTAAAGTGAAAACGTTATATAACAGGGATGGTCGCTAAAAACCTATATCTCTCGAAATATATTATAATCATTTTTTTATAAAAAGTGATATCTAACGATGTAGCTGGGAGATTAAATAAACAATTATTTTTGTCATAATATTCACAGCAGTCAAGTAATTGTTACGGAAACATGGTAAGTTTTGCATTTGAGTACATCACGTAGCTAGATCGTGAGTCAATCTCCGAACGTGACTCATTTAAACTGGAATTGCCAAAATCGTTTCGTTACCTACTCATTTGTTTCAATTCCCTAACACTAGAGCCATTAATAATGGGAAATGCCGCTAGTTATCACATAAATAGACGTTTATACGAATATAATAATTATGTATAAAGTCTACTATCGCGAAATAAATATAAAAAACTCTATTTCAAATGGGTAGAAATAGAGCATAGAAAGCTGACTACGGCTGTAGAAAACTCGATTTTTATATAAATAATAAATAATTCTACATACATATACGCCTTTCTAGTACTAGGTTTCAATATTGTTTCAGTTCAGTTGATAGGTACCTTTAAGAATCAATTTTATTTATCACGTTATTTGAGTCGATTAGCGAACAAAGAAAAAAATAAACGAACGAAATCCGTGTCATTAAATCCTCACAAAAACTTTTCCCATTTGTTTTGAATGAATGCGGATCAATTTCACAACACATTTCCTACAAAATGTTTCCGGACACACAATCGTAATTCAAAGTTTATTTTTCCACCGCTTTGCGTTGTTCAAATTTCAACCGACCTTAGACACACCTTGCTTGTCTTTAACTTTACCAATTTTGAGGTAAAATAATTTCAGACAATTTTGAACCTTAAAAACGACAATATCGCCTAACTTTTCGCAAAATTGAATGTGTAAACATAAAACAGAAACTACTTAAGCTTTTCATAAGTTTGAATAATACATTTTTCAGATGCTAATTTTATTGCTCGAACGCTGCGTATCTTTTAATAATTATTCTCGTAGAAGTTTGAAAATAACATTTTTATTATTTACAATGTTAACAAAATGTCTTGCCATAATGTCTTTGTCGCTCGTTGTTCTTTTTTCATGATTACAGGAAGATAAGACGAGATTAGCTTTTTGTAATTTACTTGTAACAACGGGAGGCTTCGCAGGGTAGTCTCATTGTTCAGAAAATGGAATATGTTATAAGAGAAATATTGATCGAGAGCATCCTTTTGTATGGCCGAATTTCATCAATTTCAATAACTTACATCGTATTATTATGACGATGTAATAGCTTTTTGGTTTTCTTGGAGGATTAAGAATGATACTTATGTATGGTTGGACGTTGAAACTAATGGAGTTACCATAAGGTTAAAGGTCTAACCATCAATTTCTAATTTTCTAAAGTTCTTGATGGTTAGACCAGAGTCCTAAAGCACTAGCCACATCGTGTTGATCCAAATCCAAGTTAGTAACGAAGTGATTTTTTTAAGTTCATAACGAAGGTTATATCTGTGACAACACTGTTGCTGGTAATTGAAAACGTCCTGAAAATATACTTTCAAAAGTTTGAACTTACTAGTTAAACAAAAATGTAACATTCAGCAAACATGGCAAATAATGTTATTACCTCCTCTTTATGAGACGAAACCTTTGTTTAAAAAGAAAGTTTAGAAGTGTGGATGAATGTTTGTTTAATAACATCAGATCAGATTTGCTAAATTAATCTTGATGAAAGTTGCCTCAGATACAGGTTGTAGTCTAAAATAACACTTACCTACATAATAAATTATTGTTTATCCCTGTATTACCTACGTTGGATAAATTCGATTTCAGGTGAAATACCTAATAACAGTTTATTTTGAAAAAGCATGATAAATTGAAAGCAACAAAATAAATATGGCAAAGTAACCGGAACCCAGCTGCACAATGTTTCATGAAAAATGACCGCGTGGAGGCTTTATTGGACACATTCGTCAGTTTGACGGGCCTGGTGAAGTTGTGAGGTAAATGTAGACCGGGTATGTTAGCACTAGCCGACAATTAATCTCGCCTTGAGTGAAATTCTTGCTGCTCGCGAAAAGCGAGTTACGAGCTTCGAGAATCTCGCTCGGAGCACACTATTAGTATAATTTATTTGGACTTAGAGAACAAATTTCGGTAGCTAAAATGATGGTTGTACCATTTTCTAAATAATTTGGTCCTCATCAGTGAGGTCATTAACATTATCATTTTTGTGTCAACGTGAAAAGATTGAAGCTGTAACCTCTGGACGGTCGTGGCCAAGTAAGTCAGGATAATAAGTCACGATAAGATCAGCCTATGATTAAAATGTTGTTAACTCTAGTGTTGTGCATGGGAGCTGTAATTAAACTCATACCGTTGGAATTATTGAAATGTTCCTGTCATGTTATGATTAGTCTTTATTGCAACATGTTACTGTTAACAGTACACGTACTTCAAAAGCTGATATTTAAACTGGTTGCAATCTTATACCTCACTATTTCATATATAGATATTAATTCTGTTTAGCATTAAGGGAAATTCAGCATTAACTTTTAGCATTAGTCCAATAAGATAAAAAAAATATAATCGTTCCAGATTATTATCGATAAAATAAAACAAGTGAATAAAGAGCTTGACTTCGGAAAATTGGATTTCTTCCATTGAAACGCTTGCCGGGAGACGACATCTACCTGAATTGCTCTTTCTATAATCCGTCCTTATGATTCTTCAATCCTTCAACTGCCACTTGCATGCATCGGTTGCCTGCAACGCTCACGAAAAATAAATACCTAAGTTGCTTTTAGAATGAAACAGTTACATTACTGGTCAATTTTATATAAGGCTCTTAAATATTTTGTTTAGATTTTTAGGAACTGACGAATCGAAAAAACACAAAGAAAATAAATACTAAACTAAACTAAACTTTATCTTTCTTCTTGAAAACATCTTCAGGAAAATACTAATATAGAAATAAATATTGGTATTAGTTATTGTAAGAACTTTAAAAACAATATGAATGTCCTTTACAGCTATACACCGTGTTCTTCACGTTATCCATAAACTTTAGCAAATACTTCTATGGCTTTTACAAATCAAATCCAACAAAGGAAGTAGTACTTAAAAAGGCTTCGTTACAAAGATATTTGTAATTTCATTTAATGAAATTTAATTGAGCTATGCAGTGAGAAAGTATCTTAATTTGAAATCTATCAAATACTATTTGCATTTCATTTGTTTCAGCCCGCCAAATTAATGTTATGAATGAAAATACGACGTTGCCAATTCGGATAAAGAGGCATGCATATCGGGTTATTTACGTCTAGGTATTTAGTTTGTATGAAAATTAACAAAAAATAAAAAATAAGAATTTATTAATGTGTCCATAATGAAAAATGCTTACTTCCGTGGTTTGAACATCTGGTCGAAGTTTATGTATATCGTCCGGAACACGGTGTATAACCCTAAGAACGGTTTGCAAAGTAAATAAAGATTAAGTCTTAAGTTGTCTTATTAATTCTAGCAGCTTAAGAACGTCTTTTACTAATTATTGCGCTGCAACTGCGAATGACTTTAATAAAATTCCAATTTGTAGTGAAAAAGTGATAACATTACGGCTTCATTCCCCTGTAGTAGTAGCAGAGGTGTACCTTACAATAGAGCTACATTTTCAACTATTGTCTTTCTAGTTTCATGTAACAACAAGGGGCGTGTCTATAGCAACTGATTATAATTCTACTATTAGTAGTTTTTACTGAAAATAACCCTGTAACACTATTTCCGGTCTAAGAAAATTGAGTACAATCTAAGAAAACCGACCGTTTTTTGATTAACACATGACGTCATCTGGAAAAATATCTTCTTATTATTCCACAGGCTTAAGTTTTGTTGACTTAAGAAGAAATACCAAAATATTATAAGAATAATATGAGAGAAAACATTTGATAAGAACAACCGAACCAACTTAACAAAAACATTAACTGCGCGATTCAAAGTTTCAAACAAGTTAATTAAAGCAACATTTTCGCTACTAGTTTTGTAATAATAAAAAAACAACCAATTTCTTTCCCGTCTATTTTAAAGAGTGTGTGAATGTAATGAGTTCGTGGAACGTTTTTCATACTTCCATAACGAGCTACCCTCTAAAAGTGTGAAACAAAAATGACTCGTCTAAACGGGAACAGGAATTTCTATTATGTGTCTTCACTTTAACAACGTTGTAAGGTGTACGAGATAATAGCGCTGCAACACGACACCGCCCCTTAACACCCCTCTTTGTAGGGTCATCAAATATCCTACTTTTGTTGTTACACAATAATGTCCAAAGAATTTAGTTTCGTTCCGAAAATGAAAGAGGAGGGAATTGAGAAATGACTTACATAGTCATAAATTGAAAAGATTATTTACATGTTTTGAAAGAGGAAATTTAATATCCTAGTAATTAAATGTAACTTGTGTCTTTGTTGGTTTCAGCTATAAAATTACTGGCATTGGAAACTAGTTGTTGTCAACAAATTGTCAATTTTAACCATGTGTCGTTTGCAGTGGTTTTTTACTTCCATTCAAAAAGAAATTCAGTCTAGTCAAGCAAAAAGCTAGACCGGTGACAGTTACGTCAAAGCGTTTCATATAATACAACGATGTCCCAGGATATACTTAGGCTGCCCATGTATGGACTGCTCTAGTGGTTAGCCAGCGATCAACTTACACGGTCTTCTCAAGCATTCAGTGTATGCCTTGCGGCTGTGTCATACCGTCCGATCGCCCGAAGCAGTTCGAATAATCGAGTGATTCTGCGCATGTTTTTACGTAGAAGAGTATAGTTTTGTACTCAGTTGTAGGTTGAAGCAGTCTGTGTATTTCTTAGAATGCTTTTCACTAGCTTATATTATTTATCGATGTAAAACCTCAGATACATATTTAGCTTGCCAACCCTAGCCAGTAATCTTGGCGTGCATTAGTGTTGACAGTGCGATAAACAGGAAAGGCTAAGTCTGTGTATTGTTTTGCTTGTGAAAACTACGCTTTTAGTGCACTGGATAGTGCTTGAGTAAATTGACACTGAAACTAGAGGATTGCTTTGTCTAGAGCTTTTGGTCTCCGTCATGATAATATTTAAAAAAAAAAACACTTGATTGGTTACATAAGTTTCCATTTTTAAATAGGGTTAAAGGAGGGAGTTTCTGCAACCGAGGAATGCTTAGTCATTAAACTACTGATTTATATTATGGGTTCGATTGCGTGTGGCCAGATTGTATACGAAATTAAATAAAATAGTGACAAGAAGCTTGCTTCAATTAATGGAACTGAGGGCTTGAATTGTTACCGTCAAAATGTAGGTGAGCTATGGTGCGGCTCACAGCTCGTGTTTAACACTCACTTAAGGTTTACAAAAATCGGTACTTGATTGTATAACAAGTAATACAAGCCAACGAATCCATGAAATAAATGATTATAGAGTATTCACTAACTTCTAGTGTACACAGTATTTTTTTCGTGTCAAAATATTTTTATTTCGAATTTTTATCTTGTTTTTCACAACATTTCTTTAAAGATATGGGCCGTAAATTCAATGAAATATGCTTTCATTTTGATAAAAGCACATCAAAATAATATTGTCATTCCTATTAACTTTTCACAGTTTGAAACTCAAAATAAACGTGGATCAAGGACATCGTAAATAAACTGATTGACACAGATACCTAGTAGAAAGTTTGAGGTACGATTTAGATTATCTCATCATCATCATCATATCAGCCCGGGATCACCCACTGCTGGGTACCCCTTTTTATGTCATATCTCTCGGTTCTGTGCGTCTCTTATCCATCTATTCCCCGCGATCTTGACGATATCGTCAACCCAACGAGCTTTTGGGCGGCCCTGGTTTCTTTGGCCGAACCTTGGCCACCATTCGGTCAGAACCTTACTCCATCTGCCATCTCTTCGTCTAGCCAGATGTCTTACTTAGATCGTCTATCAACTGTTAATTGATGTTTTATTTTCTTGACGATGATACTTAGGTTACACATATTTTTGTTTAGTGTCTGAAAGCCTTATCGATTGGAATTATTGATTTCTTATTATATTTTTCGGAAAAAAAAAATCTTAAGGAAAGGAGGATTTTTTAATGTTGAACGCCCGCGCGTTTGCGTTGTTATCCACCTTGTTAATGTTTTTTAAACTTAAAAACCTAATCTTAAGTTACTAAAGTCGATTTTTCTTATTTTTACCTATTTCCTTATATTTTTTTATAGTAAGATATTTCGCATCGAAGTTAAGCCTCGAGCAGACACACACGATTAATCGCGCGGGGCGACTTGTCGCGGTCCATTCGCAGTACATTTAAGCCTCCTGCAGACAGACGCGATTAATCGCGCTGCGACAACGAGCCAAGCTAATTTCCACTCTAAAAATACTGCGAATGGACCGCGACATGTCGCCCCGCGCGATTAATCGCGTGTGTCTGCAGGAGGCTTTAGAGTGGAAATTAGCCTGCCTCGTTGTTGCAGCGCGATTCATCGCGTGTGTCTGTTCGAGCCTTTACGGTATCTTAAGTTGACTACTAATTGAAATGGCAATAATGTATTCATTAAACTTTACATTATTTTATTCAATCACAGAAATGAAATGGTTAATAAATAATTATGGTAAGAACATACCATAACTAAGTGAGTCGTTTGAATAATCTTCGGATCATAAGCTACGTAATATTATTACGATGTTCGTGGGTATGTGCCACCAACCATGTATAATGTCCCATTGTATATTAATCGAGCACTCATCCACCCCTCGGGATTCTGCTTATTCCGAGAGAATTAAGAGACAGCGAAATCTTGTAAAATAAAGTGTTTAAAAGAGAAAAATAAAACGAATACCGCAAAATGGATAATCTCGTTGGATGAGGGGTGTAAAAATAATTCAGAAGAAATTCGGATTTGGGTTTTCGGATTACAACATTTTTTACACAATTCAATTACCTACAAACAAGTATTCTCTTTGTCATAATAATTTTAGTGCTTACAAAACAAAAGTCAAATTCAATCATATTACCATTAATTTCATCGGAAGAATGATTTTGACAGCTCAATAAAACATTAATATATTATTTAGAATGAAACATTTTGATGATGGTTTTTTTTTTTCTGAATTGTTTTGTTTCCTTATGATCTTATTTACCGGCTCTTTCTCTCTGTTGAGGTCGTCTTCTAGTATAACTAGATGTAGCTCAATACTAGTATTTTATACAGAGCGATTGCCTACCTGACCTATGCAAAAACCTTAAGTATCTCTTCATGAAATGGTTTATAATTTTAAAACTTTTTGGGCAATCGACTACCTGCCATGGCTGTCACAGACTTTAAAATTAAATGACAATCGTGCTAGTTGCGTGCATATGACAGATGATCACCCATCTCTAAGTCAACCTTGGCGCGGCTTAATTTAAAAGATAGACGTCTGCAACTGTTATCTTTTAAACAAATATCTCCACTTGTACCATAAAAAAAAATCAAAGTACTTGTTATAAGAAGGCTCATCTTGGGCACTTCTAAAATATCAACACGACAAATAAAAATAATAGTGAAGCAAAGACATAATAACTGTGAAAGTACTGTAGAAGCCCATTCTAAAGCGTAAATCTCTATGGAGAAAAATACTACATGGACAATCTTTTTTAAACAGAAAATTATAAAAAAGAAACCTGAATATAGATGTCAAGTAATGACTTGACATCTATATTCAGTTTTTTTATATAATTGCTAAATAATGATTTAGGAAGGAAATAAAATCTGTCGCCTGCGAATCCGCCATCTTCGCGCATTACGCTAATCCCTAGTTTAATTAGAAGATTATTAGCTTACGTTCACCATCTCTCTCTCGTAGTGTTTGACTAAGTAAGAGATCAGATTAAGAGCAATCTAAGTTTAAGTCTTCACTTGAGTTAAGTTTATTTAATCACAGGGATTTAGAAAAAGTATTACTAAAGTGCTTTCTATTGATATACATAAACCTTGACTTGCACAAAAGTGTTTGGCAGTATTCGTATTTTTTTCCCACGTTTTTATACACTCACGTTTCTTGTTTGTTTGTTTGTTTATTTGTTTGTTTGTTTGTTTGTTTGTTTGTCGTTCCGGTTGGACTTTTGCAACTCAATTTTGAGGCACTTCCCGATAAGCTAGCAGGCTGAAATTTTGTACACGCTTTGAGTTCTGATGACAATACATGACAAGCTAAGAAACGTCATAACAAATCCAATATGGCGGCTTTCCCAAGATGGCGGACTGGCTGTTTATAACCCACCCCCATGATATGGGTATCAAATGAAAGGGTTTGCTGTCAGGAATACAAAAAAATAGTCACGTGAGTTAAATCCAATATGGCAGACGTACAAGATGGTAGACTGGCTATTTGAAATCCACCCCCTTGATATCGGGCATGCGGGCGGCGAGTAAAGGGCAACTCGCCGCCCGACCATGGACCATGCCCGGGTCGACGGCGCGTTGTGTTCCACGCGCGCCTCAAAGAGCGTCAGCACGATGACGGGGCCCCGCCCAAGAGGGCCAAAGCCTGCCGGGGTCGCGGGACTTATCTCATTACCGTGACCCCGGAACATAAAAGGCTATTGAAGGACACCGTGGATTTTAGTCAGTACAAGTCTGACAGTCCCTCCCGCCCTGCCCGGGGTGGGAGGACTCATTTGATGATTTTACCACGCTAAAAAAAAAAAAAAAAAAAACCCCTTGATATGGGTATCAAATGAAAGGGTTTGCTGTCAGGAATACAAAAAAAATAGTCATGTGACTTAAATTCAATATGGCGGACGTCCAAGATGGCGGACAGGCTTTGAGGCACTTCCCGATAAGCTAGCAGGCTGAAATTTTCAGGGTAGCTTCAAACCCGAAGAACAATGATAAAAATAATTAATAGATTTAAAAAATATAAAAACCCACGTTTTAAATGTCCTAAAAATAAGAAAATAACCCTACGGGGCTGAGAGAGGGGCCACTCAAAACGTGGGGGCGTATATTTGCAAGTTACACCCACGATCTATACACGCCATGTAAATATATCCGATAAATAATCCATTAAATAATATACGCCCCCACGTTTTGAGTGGCCCCTCTCTCAGCCCCGTAGGGTTATTTTCTTATTTTTAGGACATTTAAAAACGTGGGTTTTTATATTTTAAAGTCCGGTATTGTCATTTTTCTTCTGTAGCGTGAGTGCCTTAACAACTATTTATACACGAAAAGCTAGATCCAAAAACGACTACCTGTAATTCATACAAATATTTGTTTTGAACGGGATTAGAACAAGTTACACGTAGCACAGCAGCTGATAGGTCAGGCACTGCACCAACCATCGGTTTTAATAGGCTAGTGTTGTCATTTTTATATTTATATTCCACTTTATAGTTATTATCCTATAAATAAACTGAATAATATAAGAATTTTCGCCGTCATGTTCATGTTCAATAAAGAATTCCAATAAACTTTTATTGAGCAAGTTTTAAAGATTTTATGCCATTGTTATGATTGATTTATGTAGTAAATAAATATTAAAATCTATTAGCATGAAAGGCTCTAAATAAAAAGAGGATGTAGGAACAGATTCATTTGTTTTTGAGCGATATAGGTAATATTTTGTTTTTTAAAAATGATAAAGTGGTTTTATGAAATCAAAGAAAGAAAAGAAGTAGGTACTAACTGGGTGAAAATTATGTATTTATTATAAACCTTGTAACTTGCGTTGAACAAAAACGATTGAAAAATGTAAATTAATAGTCACATTTCGGAATTTTTCGGTTATTACTTCAGGAGAAATCGCTGATATATTGCTAATATGTTTTGGTTCACGTGATTGTTTTTGCTAAGCGAAAAAAGCCAATTAGTTGACCTATAAATTTATAGGTATAAGATTTTAGGCGCTTCAAAACCCCACTTAGCCTTTAATAGGTTCTTATAGAACCTTAATCGAAACAGCTTTCAAAAACCCATAAAAGAAGAAAGCGTTTAAAGAATAGTAATAAACATAAAAAGGCTTATTTGGCAAACTCGTACTTATGAGGGTATGTCTGAAAAGATTTGAACGAAAATTACAGTGTAAGGGTGAAAATATCATAAGATTTTTTTTTGTGCTTATTTCACCCCTTGAGTTTATCGTGTCATATTGTTAAGTAAAATAAAATGCGCTTTTTATTTTATTTACGGATCAATGGATTATTTTTTGAGTTTTATATAAAACTATTTCCTTAGCAATAGTATAATAGTACATTGGCCCTGTGCCATGTGATTTTGATATTCGTATGGAGCTACAAATTGTAAATGATTCCACATATTTTTGCTTTTATTTTTCTTGTGCTCTAATAAAATATTGTCAATGATTTCTGTACAGACGCATGCCATACAGTTTTACTTTATAATAAAACTATAATAATATGTAAAATGATACTATTTACTGTCATTTCTTTTTATTTCATAAACTGAAACATTCACATTTTAACCTGTCATATAAAATGTTACCGCACTATTTTATTCATAAGTGGTTTACCAATAAAATATTAATGAACGGCTAACCTTCGTACGTGGTATAACTCGTAAACTGCATTTTATTCTCTCACAAGACGTTTTATGAACATTTCCTATGATATTTTTATGTGTTTCTTACTATTATTGCGGTCTGGGGTATAAATCAGACAATGATGTGGTACATTATAAACACTCATACAGTTTATTCAATTTCAGAATTTGCTACGGTAATGAAATATAATGCTATCAATTGATTTCCATTTGTATCACATCACAGCATTATGTCTTGAGAAAAATACTTAAAACTCTTCGAAATCAACAAAAATAAACCGCTCCAAGCTTCCAAATTCAATATTTTTTATACTTAACTGTAACCACGTGTACCTACACCACAAGTATTAAAACTTGATTCAATTAGGATCATTCAAGATGTTTTAGGTTCAATATAGCTTCGTCGCTCTTTAATTCGCTATTCAAAAATCGCTTATCATCAATTTCCACTCAAATAAACCAATTTTCTATAGCCATCCTTCGATTGCTTTTCAATTTTGACAGACGAGCAAGAAATTAAATTTGCCCGGTTTAAACACCTACAAACATTTATTTTCACAAAATATTTGTTCAAAAAGAACCTTGGCTCTTAAAGTAAAGACAAAAGATAATAAATATTGGATATCAAAGCATCCCAATGGAACAAAAGGATATTCTTGGTACATAAAGGAGGCCTAGATATTTTGCTTAGTTTATAACCAAACAGAAAAGAAGTCCCTTTAGTGGAGGCAGGATAACTAATATCAGCGTAGATAAATCGGTAATCACATTAGAAAATTCTTTTTAATATTCAATAAAATATTGCGTTTTACAGTATTTTAAGAACTTGTGTATTCATGTTGAAGCTTTAAGATCAAGTTACCTCAAAACCTAGCTACGAATAAATTCATTTATTTATAAGTTATTACTTTAATTGAAAGTTCTATGCCATTATTACAATAATGTAGATTTTTTAATATTTAAGACGAAGCTTTATACAGCTTCGCCTTAAATATTAATTTACAACATTAAACACCACATTTTGAACTAACATTCTTAATAACATTTTTATTAGATATCATCTTACCTTAATTACTAATTATATATTTACAAAAGAATACTAAATTAAAACTGAGACAAATGAATGTATTATTGTCATAATATTTATCAATAAATTATTTTAATGGTGATGAAATCAGCATCAAAATCCTTTACGTATTTTAACTAATTATCAAGAGCAGTTTCAGTATCATGTACTTGTACAGTACCTCCACCCTAATCGATTATCAACGCGTCTACAACTTTCGTTACAAATTACTCTTTTCTCCAAATGCACTTGTTTACACGTACCCAAACTAAGTTCTAAATCCGAACTACACAATCCGTCTTTCGCTATTCTACTTGAATTTTGTTAACACCACGTCTGCCGGATCCCGCATGCCTGGAATACAAATGCACTTTAAATCCCTGTGTGGAACAAAAATATACAGAAACTACCGATGCAAGGAAAATTAATTTATATTGTTGCAAAGTTTATGTAGGAAATATCGGGTGCGGGGCAGTGGTCCAACTGCTCCTAACTATTAAAATAATTGGACAACTGCCCCTAGTAAGGGGTCGTGGTCCAACTAGTTGGACAGAGCAGTTGGACCAATGCCCCGCACCCGAAATATCTATGATATTAACCGAGACCAAGGACTCTGCTATTCGAAGCACTTAGGAGTCTCAAAGTAATAGAAATGGCCAGTTTACGAACTTACCTCAGCAAGACTAGCTTGACCTTGATCGCTAAACCCTAGCGACAAGGCCCTTCAATGAAATATGATGTCTAGCTTATAATCCCTTAAGACTACCCGCCTATATTCAAGAGCGTGCCATCAGGGATTATAATAACCAATTTCTTTTTCTGCAGTATAAAAATAAATTGTCGTTTTCTTGGTTCTCGGAAGCGTGTTTGCAGTTTATTTGTAGTTTGAAAATGAAAATATTAGAGTTATTTGAGATTAAAAAGTGTGACTGCAAGACAACCCTTATATTTTCAACGTCAAATGCCGTTTTGCAGTTGAGAATATTTTAGACAAGTGTTCAGCTGATTTTTTTTTTTTTGGTATTAAGATCATTAAATTTTGTTACAACACAGGACGAGCAAAATTGCAGAAGACTAAATAATAAATTAAAACTATGTTAGATCACACAACTGCAACCGGAATATATTTCCCACATAGTATTTTCATCCAAACAATATTATTAAATCCTTATTTTACTTTTATTCCGTTCTGAACCCCCTGGACTCATGTAACTTCAATAAATTCCCTTTTACAGGCACTTCGATGTCAGACCCCATCTAACTTGGGAAATCCTTGTGGGTTTCAACCTTACGCTACCATAATCTACATCGTGACTCCCAAAGGAGACTTTCCTTTAGAAAAAAATGTTCGTAAAACGATAAACACAAATGAGGTTGTGTATTAATCTTATGGGTTCTGCGGAAACTCGTGAATAAATTAAATGCACGTTTGAATGTGCTCTCGTAATAGAAATTATTAATGAATTTTAATCTTATGATTGCTTTGCTCTGCAATCAGAGGGTGAGAATTATGATATGAGATGTAAAAGTAGGAGAATTATGAACAGTGAGTTATAACAATTAGCTGACCCCCCCCCCCCCCCTTACATAAACTACGTTACTTTTTTCAAATAATAATATATTAAATAAACACATTCACAAGAGGAATCTATA
Organism: Agrotis exclamationis; assembly: GCA_950005045.1. NCBI lineage: Eukaryota > Metazoa > Arthropoda > Insecta > Lepidoptera > Noctuidae > Agrotis > Agrotis exclamationis. The sequence continues at coordinate 10,800,684 of OX465434.1, forward strand.
ATTTAGGCCAAGTGGGGTCTGCGTACTGCAACAATCCGCTGTACATGTAGGTATACTGCAAAGTTACGAGCCAATTTATAATTGCAAAGTTAGGGAAGTGGGGGTCATTCTCTCTGGTGGGCCAAGCATGAAGGTGTGCTAACAAAGCATAAGAATAATTAATCAGCCTACAAGGTTCCTACTTCTGGCACATATTATCTCGACTCATTGAGACTCTTTAACATTTTCCTGGAAAGACGAGTTCAAATGGAATGACGAGTTCAAAACAGATGTATTTATAGGTATCTAGTCGTTTCGCACATGATACGTAATTACTTTGTTTTACAATGCTATCTTTTCACTACTTTTCTGGATGTGAAATTTTGTGAGAATGGATGGACAAAATTTTAGTGATCATAATGAATAACAATGAATGAGAATAATGTTATCTATTCCGTCCACATTATAATATAAGTAAAACACAGGATATTTTTTATTCTGATAGTAATGTCCTGTGGGACCATAATTTATTAAACTCAACCCGGGCAAAACCATGGGCATGACGTTACTTTTTTTTAACTTTGCATCACACTAGGAATTTCTCATGTATCGTGGGTGCATTCACAACATATAAACTCACATACACAAACGCCCAGACCTGGAAAAACTACTTGTAGATCATACAAATACTTGCTCCGTGCAGGAATCGAACCCGCGACATGTGAAGTCAATTTCATGACTATATAATATATAACTATGATAAAAACGTACAAATATACGTTACGTTAACGATGCAAATTCGTGCTAGAGACTCCGGTTTACATAGGCACTTCCCTCTTACTCATAGGCATAAGGTACAAACATCAGGCTTGCGATCCCTTAAAGGTTACAAAAGGTACACTCTGTGATGTCGGAAATAGGTCTCGCGTGGCATAATTTTGGCCCTTCCATGTAAAATGAATTAGGGTCTGTATGTGGAGAATGTACTCGTATGAGCACACTTCTTTTGCATAGTCCCTTGTTATTAATGGTTGGGAAGATATTATGTTTTTCTTTTTCATTCAGTCCTGTCAGCTGTCATGTTATTCACTTCCTTTTTAATAGACTACAAAAAAAAGGAGGAGGTTCTCAGTTCGACCGACATTTTTATGTCTATTACCTCATAACGTACGACTGGGTAACCCGATTTTGATGTTTCTTATTTTGTTTGATGTAGTAGGTATATCTGTCATGTGGTAGGACCACTGAAAAAAAATGTCTTTTGGTATACTTCAGTATCAGGTTTTTATTTTATGAGCTATTCTTATTGTGTACTTGAACGATATTATTACCAGCATCACGGATTAAGTATTTGACAAGAATTTGTGTTGAATATTAATATAATATTTATTTTTTTGAACTACCACAAAAAGAGTGTAAATAAACTTATCTTTCGGAAATCGGCGGCAAAAAGGAATTACCTGATTTAAAAATAAAGCCACTGCTTTTGCAGGGCCTCATGCTCAGTAGTCGAGAATACCTCATGGTTGTAATTTTCGAGGAGTTTGAGTAGGGGTATTGAAGCCTGATAGAAAAATACCGCCCTTCTATGAGAATAGAAGCTTCATGTTCAGCAGTGGTACAGTGGCTAAAAAAAACTATTATCATAGCGAGCAGAAGCATTCAATCAAGCGTGAATGCTTGATAAATCAATGCATTCATATCACAGTCGTGGCGTTAAACAAACTTGATGTTCAACAGAATTGAGTCTTTTTATTAATAATGTTTTGAAGTGTTTTATCTTAGGTTTAAATGTTAATGATTGTTGATGTTTGTCAATTTTTCTCAAAGCGGGTTGTTAAATTTTGGTTTTACCTAAAGGTGGAGATGCACATGCAACTATAACAGAATGCCTGAAATTGGCATGCTCTTTAACAGTATACACATATATTTAACTAAACACACAATTCAAAAACACGCTCATAAATCGCATGAACGTAAATTTTTGAGCATTCTACAAATAAGCATGATCCTTTTTCTTTCTCTTGCTTGTTAAAAGCAAGTTAGTAGCATGCTTCTGTGCTAGTATTGGGCATGCTATTATACTAACTTTTTCTAAAGCTGTTTGGAAACGTATAGTGATTTCTTAAAGGCATAATATATTGCGCTACCCGTCATACTGTGCAACAAAAACGTATCGTATTCCTGCCTAACCAATTTTCTTAGAAACCGCTCTTAAGTAAACATATACGTATTTTATCGTATATCTAAGTCTACCTTTTAACAAGTAAACTAAGTTTTCTAAGAACTACATTAGCAAGGCGCCCACGCCACGTAAGTAAGTGGCAAGCAAACGAGCCGTGTCCCCGTTGAATCACGTCATGTTCCTTAAGTGCACACGAAGTGTCTCAGTTGCATAGTACGACCTCCTAGGGAGAAAATGGGACTACTATCTTTTGCTACAACATAAGCAGCTTTAATTTTTGCCGCAACGTAATAATATGTTTTTCATTACTCATACTCTGAAAGTAGCTCTGAAGTTGCCTGAGGAGCGGGATGAAAGTAATACTTTTCAGCCTTGTTCAAATACCATAGGGTATTAGGGCACTGAATATATTATGAGAATATAATTTGACAATTACTGACTGAATACAGGGTTTGTCTCAACATGAGGGATACATAGGTACTTTTACATACAAATAACAAGAGTGTCCTTAGTGAAAAGTTTATTTTTCCGAGTCACAACAAAGTTCCGGTTCGGAGGGACTTTTAGTAAAACTCATAGTGACAATTCGCCTTCAGGGAAGATCGGGGGATACTTCTTTGTTACATGTTAGAAGAGGTCCATATGAGTGACATTATTGTATTCTGATTATTTTGATTGAAAATAATGTCTTAAAAGACATTTTTTTTTTCGTGGTAAAATCATCAAATGAGTCCTCCCACCCCGGGCAGGGCGGGAGGGACTCTCAGACTTGTACTGACTAAAATCCACGGTGTCCTTCGATAGCCCTTTATGTTCCGGGGTCACGGTAATGGTATAAGTCCCGCGACCCCGGCTGGCTTTGGCCCTCTAGAGAGGGGGCCCCGTCATGTCTTAAAAGACATGGGAATTGTATGAAAAGAGATAAAGGTGATTATGTTATTATGTTTCTTACGAAAATAGACGCCTGATCTTTACGAAGAAACTAGAATCTTAGATCGACATAACCTTTTGAGTATAAATTGTTTGTATATCTTCCATTGTCATTTGACTAAGTACCTACATAGTATAAAACAATGTCGCTTCCCGCTTTCTGTCTGTCCCTATGTATGTGGATCTTTAAAACTGCGCAACGAATTTGGATGCTGTTTTTTTTAATAGATAGTGTGATTCAGGAAGAAGGTTTATATTATGTAGGTAGGTATATCACATGCATAAATATAGTAGAGATTGCACTCATGCGGAGTCGGGCACGTCGCTAGTTAAAATATATTAGGTACATTCTGGTTATTTGCCTCTGCTTCAGCTGCGAAGGTCTGAAATCGTGGCCTCGGAACGTAAAGGGTTATTGAAGGACACCGCGGATTTTAGTCAGTATAAATCTGACAGTACCTCTCTTCCTGCCCCGGGTGGAAGGACACATTTGATGATTTTGACACATAAAAAAACCGGCCAAGTGCGAGTTGGACTCGCCCATGAAGGGTTCCGTAGCAGCAAGCATAGATTAGAGATATAATTATATTGAGATTAGTAAGTAATATACACAAACAATAAAAATAACTTTGTTTTTCATAGTATTTGTATGAATGGCAAAGTTATATTTGCGGTTTTTGAAAATGTACTATATCTCAAAAACTGCTAACTGTATCTCATCCAAACCAATTTTCGTTGGTAGTTTTGGTTGAGGTCTACATTATATATTTTTTTTAGTTTTATCATTCTCTTATTTTAGAAGTTATGGGGGGGGGACACACTTTTTACCACTTTGGAAGTGTCTCTCGCGCAAACTGTTCAGTTTAGAAAAAAATGATGTTAGTAACCTCAATATCATTTTTAAAGACCTATTCATAGATACCCCACACGTATGGGTTTGGTGAAAAAATTTTTTTTGAGTTTCAATTCTAAGTATGGGGGGCACCCCCAAAATTTGTTTTGTTTTGATTTTTGTGTGAAAATCCTAATGCGGTTCACGTAATACATCTTTCAACCAAGTTTCAACAGGATAGCTCTTATACTTTCGACAAAAAGTGGCTGTGACATACACGGACAGACAGACAGACATGACGAATCTATAAGGGTTCCGTTTTTGCCATTTGGCTACGGAACCCTAAAAAGGCTACAGGAATTTATGTCTACTTAGGTCACGACTTCCTTGTGTGCCAAATTTCATTGTTTTGCCAGGATATGAAAAAGTAATAATAATAATAACATAACCTACACTTTAAAATCGTAAATAATTATTTCATTACTACATAGCACGGAATGTTTGTGTTTGACTAGTTTAAACACACGCTAAATCAATTTTTATGTCGTAATTTCGCTAATATTGATAGTTACAATATTTTATTAACCCCATTTAGTTTAATATGAAATCCATAAATCGTTTACGACTGGCGAGTTATTGGTACATAAACCGTTAAGACATAATCCTCTCGTATTATTATTTCCTGTCTGATATTGTCCATAAATAATACTCCAGAAACGACGCCTGTCAGGTACCTATCACACCCGGCGATTAATGGTATTTTCCTACTATGATATGTAATTATAGATTAATCACATCATTATTATATCTATCGTTTCTAAGTTGCAATTTTCATTGTTACAGACCAACATGTCGGCACCAACAACGGACAGTACTGAAGCTATTACCAACTCCGGCTACGGCAGCAGCGATGAGACTGCAAGTCTACTCGTCACCGGTCCCTCAGTCACCGTCATAGTCCCCACAGAAAACAGAACAGTCAAACCAGTTCTGCAAAGACAAGACTGCACCACTCATCTACGACCACAACTATCAGGAGGACCCGGCAGCGAAGAAAGTGCAACATCCATCAGAATGGAAGAGGGAACCGCAAGAAGCGTCCCTGATATCGAGTTGCAATGTCGGGAGCCGGCAGACCGACCTCAGACACTCGTCTCCCCCGTAGCCACATGCTCGCATAGAGGGTCAGTGACCGGGTGCCAATTAGTACCACAAACATACTCGAGATGTCGCGTTTGCGAGCGGCGGCAGTCCACGGCACCAATATCGGCGCTACAACTAGCGCGCTCTGTGTCGAGAGAGAGCGTTCGCTCAGCCGTGCACTACCCTTGCGGCTGTAGTTCGCTTCACGCCGTCAGTACATGCCCAGTCATACAACCCCCGGCGCTACTGTTGCCTACAACTAGTACGAGGATTATCCGTCAGAGTTCGCAGCCTGAATCTAGCGCATGCGCGGCGCACTGCCCTCATCACGGCCACCATCACCCGAGCGCCTCCTTGCGGCAATTACGAGAACCAGGCGATGGCATTGCCGGCATCGCCGCGGACTCGCTGCGAATCAACGGGGGCATGCGCCCTTTCAAACAGGTAGGTTCCATGTTTGGTAGGTGGCGCTACTACAAAATCATACATTGTAGATTTTTTTCTTTAGTTATAAGGCTGTTAGGTGCGTTCAATTTACTCATGTCATTTCATATAATCTGCCGGACGGTTAGCGTAGCGGTTAATATTCATACCAATCATGCAAACATACGATGTTATATGAGTAAAGAATTAAGTAGGCGGTAAACAAGGATTTTCCTTGTTTGTTTATTACTTGAAACAGCAATTTCCTGGAATCATTCGCTAAAATATTGCAACAGAAAATATTGTTACAGCAAATGAGTTTCTGCAAAAAAGGATCGTTTTAACAACCAGCAAGCACCGAGGAAAATGTTATCTTATTAGAGTGCTAAGTTAAATGTTGAAGGAAACAGCTGCATAATTATTGTCGAAATGGCTTTGCACAACTAAGTACGAGGTTTGACCTACATTACTCGGTAAAGATAACTTCAATTCTGCATAAATATTCTGGTCTTAACTGTAAACATAAAAAGAATAAAAAAAGCATTGTAATATAACTTGTAAATAGCTAAAAAGTAGTAGAAATGCTTTTTGGAAAATTAGTTTCGCATTTGGTGTAAAGCTGTAACGCTCGTCGCAAAGCAGAAATGTAAAAGGACAAAAGAAAAGGTAAAAGCAGTCGTAACTTTGTGAAGCAATCAGACATTGACAGAATGTTGTACCGTTGTGTCTTTGCCTACGTTCCTACGAGATGAGCCTTTTCATAATGTCTGCTTCTGCAGCTCACGGCCATTTAACTCGCTGCTACGACACTTAGAAATGTTGTAACACTCTCTCAAGCGCTCAAAGCAATTTCGAGATTAGAATTAGCAAAAAGCCTCGCAAGAAGAATACTAATCATCTCGGTGGTACGCAGTATTTCGGTGTTTGTAGTGAAAAATAAGTTATTGTGTGTATGTAGGCATATCATTTAGTGTGAATATAAGTATTTTGACCGATCATCAATCACTTTCATAGATCGAAATCCTGGACAGTCTTATCCTGGCTCTTAGTAGCGATGCAGTTGGCGTGTAAGTGCTGTGTAAGGGTCTTGAGACGGGTTTTCCCTTCTGACCGAATCAAATCAATGACTTTTGATTTGGTTTCTGTTTTTAACCTGCAGGCGGGGCTGCTCCTATGTCCACAAACCCTGTCGCAGACGCGCCGAGCCCGGCTGAGACGTGCATTCACTGAAGCCACGGGGGATACTGTTAACTACGTTAAAACGGTGGGCTTCAACCTATTGGATTATGCACCGTCGAATACTGCTGTCGACTGTACAATTTCCTAGTTAGATTTTCCAGTGACCTATATTTCAATTCTAGATAATGTAAATATTTTAACTACTGATTGAAGTAATATCCACATACTTAGCTGACACAGTAAGTTTTAAAAGCAAAAAGCACATCATGCATATTATAGATTTTTAAAATAGATTGCAACGCAAAATTAGAAGCATAGCATGTTAGTGAATAAGCCACGACACGAAAAAGCAAAACAATTTAGCACAAAATTAAAATTAGTTTTAGAGTTGCCCCACATCAGCGATAGTTACGAGTTTACGACAAACGTCATGTTGTACAGTCGAAAAGCAGGTATCTGTGGATTTATCACCAAAGTAATTTGTTAGTTGGCGAATGTGTCGTCCCTATAGCTTCGTCTAATGACCACCGTTAGCCATCCCCCCACGCCCCTGACATCTTCCCTGGCACCAAAATTGCTTGTCACGAACAAATCGTTTTCTGTTCATCACTTTGTTCAAGCAAAAATGTCATCGTACCATCGAGCACATTTATTCGAAACTGACAAATTGGCTTTGAATGTCGAGTGTGTTGGAGCACATAAAGCAGGTACTTTTGTTACATCATTATGTTTTATTCACCTCGATCATTTTGTGGAATCATTTTGAAATTCCAAAGTTTAAACGAAAACGTTTTGTCATCGCTTTGGGAACCCATTACTCAAGCAAAATACACAGCACCTACACAATCATTAGCTATCCATTCATTCGCATTGTTTTGATGGATATAGGTAGCGCTATGCACTTTAGATCGGTGATTAGATTGCACAGAAATGTCGCTTTTCGATACATAAGTGTATGGAATTTTCTTTTATGTTGCTATTATGTATTAGGTTCCAGATATGTCGCTACTGTTTTGGTGAAGGTTGTTACAGTTTCATTTTTTGTTAGGTAGGTATTATGATTTTAAGTAGAAAATGTAAAAAAATGTGAAAATGTCTTTTAAAGTGTTTAACTATGTCAAAATTATCCACTCGAAATTTCTAGGAATTCTCAACGTTTTACAAATTTACTCTAAAAAACCACAGGAGGTTTCTCGGTAACATCTCAAAGAGATTTAAAGCAAGCAGATCTCGCATTTCGTCGTGTTATATTCATATGTAAAATAAATTAAACTTTCTTTTGATAAAAGAAGCATTTCAAGAATTAAACAAGCACGATTCACGACCGTAACAAAATTGCAGATTTTCGAGTACTAAAAGGGATTTCTACATACAGGGTGAGGCACCGTGATATTGGAGATTATTCTGCATCAAGGCACCATCAATTTTATTGTGCGACGGTAAAATATTCCCACCTGACGGCTGCGGGAACTTCGTTTACGTACCCTCTAGACCATTTCATGCATAATACTTTTTATGAGATCATCAACGAAAGTTCAAGGATCATAACGGTACGATTTACTAAGTGGATTAAGTTAAATATGCCTTAATGTGCTTAATAATAGACAGTTGTGATACAATTTGGCAGGAGACCAGACGTTTATTTTAATTTGATATTATTATGCTTGAGTGAAGTAAATTGGACAGAAAATGTGTTGTCTGAATGTCTGAAGAGTATACTCGTTCTGACACTGATTGTATAATCTTCTGGAAACTGCTTGCCTTGTCTGTTGCTCAGTGAATTAGGCTCCATTTTATGTTCTAATTTGAACAGAAATTATGGGGTCATAGTTGCAAAATATAGTTTGGAAAGGTTAGTAATAAAAGCTCCCAAAAAAAAAAAATTTACCTTACTCAAAATACTAAATCTATTGCCTAAAATACTGACTTACCGACAACGTTTGTCCGAATAAAAATTACGAAACGACCGAATGAGGTACTGAAATCTTCGAAAAATAAACGTGACTGGTTTATTGCTTCAACACTTTTCTACCAGTATAAATTACGTTTTAGTGAAAACTATGCTTTCTAATTTTTTATCATTACTTGCCTACTATTAAATTCATAAATTACCTTTAATATTTTATAGACTATGGTGCCATTTTAACTGTAACATTATACTGAAAATATTATTCTGAGTGGTTATACAGAAACTTATAAAACATATAAAAAATTACTTGTAACAACATACACTTTTATATACTTTGAGTACACTTTTACTTGCATCATTATTATCATGAATTTTATTTTACTTACCTACCAAGATAGCTCGGCGGAGCCCCGCTCCACGGGGCTCCTACTTCTGGGTGGTTTAAAAAAAATAACCTCGAAGGAGGTGGTGGGGTCTGTGTTCGCTCGCTTCACTCGCTCACTACGACCCCGCCACCTCCTTCTAACCTAACCTATCCAAGTCGGAATGCCCTAAAATTCCGATAAGTAAGGTAGTAGCTTTCTTAGTACATTTATTAGTTCGTTGACATGATAATATTATACCAATAACAACAAATGCTATTTAATTTTGTAACATAAACAAACAAAACACCCAAGGACGATCGGTCGTTGTAAGCGCACTGCGCTCGGATTTTATAGCCGATCGCGATACGAGACCGATCGCGCGGGACGAACAGTTGAGGTATTTTCATTATTAATAAGAGTTAAAAATAAATTTTATAACCAACTATAGAAATTAAAACAGTTCAAGCAAGTCGTAAAAATATGATTATTTTTACAAAACTTCTGTTGTCGGTAACTTAGTAATTTTGTCGGAAGTTCAGTATTTCCATTTGGAGGTTTAGTTTTTTTTCGAAGATCCAGTTTTTTAAGGAGAAAATTTAATTTGAACATGCTCTTATTTGTTGGATATATTTTGTTTGATTATGTTTTATTTTTTTTTGTCGGAACCATTATTATTTTCCTTTGAAAAACTAGTAAGTTGAATTTTGATACACAATAATACGAGTATTATTAAAATGTGGGTGTTTGAATTCAAATTTCACACGAATAAATATGTTACCAAAACGAAAAACATCGAATATTAATATAATAACTAAATCCGAAGTAACTTTCAATAGATTAGCCCACTTCGAAAATGCTTTCAACAAGTTTCTGCATGTTATATCGAAATACGAAAACGCTAACATTTTCCTAACGGGTGCTATTATCATGGAAGTACCGAATAACAAGTGGATTGGTTTCAGCTTCAATTACAATACCTAACCTATGTATAAACTGGCAGCGATGTAAAAGATAAATAAGGTTATGTCTTTTTTATTTTCAACAAATATTTAGGTGATCTTTTATACGCTTTCGAGCCACGCATTTTGACAATAAACATGTTTAACGGTAGGGAAGCACGTGTATGTTACATGAGACATATACTCATAGTTGAGGAAATGTGTCGTTAGCTTTAAACTTTAGGGTCTACTTACACCACAAACCATTAAATAAAGTCGAATGGAGTGCCATTTTAAATACCTGATTTTAGCGTTAAATGCACCCAGTAATTTGTCTTGCAAGCGGAAATAAATAAACTAAACAAAACAAATGAACGCGAAATATTTGCTCGTTACGAAATTTAAAGCCGGGAATCCCACTATTTCACTCCAAGAAAACACGCCTATTGTTGGTGCTCCATCCTGCCAAGTGTACGGAGCACTGTATAATTAATTTTAATGCTTCCACTGTATGCTGCAATTTGAGGCTGGTGTAAACGCAGCCAGTTTTTGGTAGATTTAAAGCCAAGCTACAATCTCCCTTCATACCAGCCAACTTCTAGTAATTGGCACCGGTCCGACGATATCTTGCCAAATAGGTATTGTGGAATGATTTATTGTTTCCACAAACTTTTTTTGTTTGCTAAAGGGTAAGTTCTTTTGTCTGGTTATTGGATTGATAGAAAGGTCGAGTTCGGTCGATGACTTTACGATGTGTAGCGAAAACTGGATTACGAGCTTCATCCGCAATGAAATAAATTACGTAAAGTTAAGTCAATGAACTGGCACTTCATATGGAAGCAGTTTTATGTGCTCAATTATTACACTCGATTGAATTTCACTTAGTAGATTTCAGTTTTCAACATGTTATGAATGTTTGCCGTTTAAACGTAGTTTTTGGCTACGTTCAATGCTTTCAACCTTCCAGTGTTTCATTTTCCTGACAATCGATTTTGACAGGTAGTATTTCGTGTGGGAACACATCCAAAAATAAGTTTTATACCTACTTGATCAGCTTTTGGAATACTGCCCGTCTTCATAGGAATAGCCGTCTGGGATTGGTGTTCTATCTCTACTACCCCAGCAGACCAATATATTCTGCACTACCCCTATCTTGCTTTAGGGGATTTTACAGTGGAACTTTATAAACGATTTTATCTATCATGCAGCACCACTTTATTTTTAGGGTTAGCACCAAATGTGACCGAAAAGTTTAAATAAGCCAGACAATATAAAACAATCCCTTCTAAAGCAAAAACAAAAATATTACTTTGTTCAAAATATTGAATTTTCAGACCACAAAATATCCAACTTCATCGTTATAATTCAGTAACTACGACCCTTTTGAGACCTAAAATAATAAGCACAACAATCTGATTTTTCTTTTACGGACTCGCGAATCGAGATAGACTATGAAAAATAATAGCCTTTAAATTCTAAAAGCATCTGTGCCTGCCATTACATTTTGAATTATAAATTAATTACCTTTATGCCATTTTCTTGTGGGTATATAAGGGCGACTTGCAATATCATAATATGTATTAGGATAAAATTCGTAATAAGGGAATATTCTATTCTATTGCTCTAACGATTTTGCAACATTGCTAAAGTGGCGTTTATAGATCCGCTTTTCTGCACAAATTACTTTGCGAGGTAACAGACCTTATAGAATTTCGAATTTGTTTGGACTTTCTTTATGAGTTTGGTCTCAGGGGGAGTTTGAAGGCGGATATAAATGTTTCCTTGGTGGTTTAAGAATTTAAGTGGTTTATTTTAATTTAAAGAGTTTTCTGTCTCTGCTAAATAATTGGCGTGTATTACTAATAGACATAAAGTCTTCAATTACATCACGTGTTAGTAGTATTAATAATTCATTACGACTCCGACCTTGGTCTTTTTTTTTTTTTATATAGCGTGGTAAAATCATCAAATGAGTCCTCCCACCCCGGGCAGGGCGGGAGGGACTGTCAGACTTGTACTGACTAAAATCCACGGTGTTCTTCAATAGCCTTTTATGTTCCGGGGTCACGGTAATGAGATAAGTCCCGCGACCCCGGCAGGCTTTGGCCCTCTGGGGCCCGCCCCGTCATCGTGCTGACGCTCTTTGAGGCGCGCGTGGAACACAACGCGCCGTCGACCCGGGCATGGTCCATGGTCGGGCGGCGAGTTGCCCTTTACTCGCCGCCCGCATGCCCGCGCCTACGGTGGCCGGAGATCGTCTTGCGACGTCCGACGCCGTGGGCGTCTACCATTGCGGGTGGGGCGGAGGGAGGACGCTGTCCTCTCTCTCTCACGGCCCGCCTCCTCCTTAACGAGCATTACTGCTTCGCAGAAGGAGGCGACCGCTTCCCACTCCGTCTCGCCCCGCAGCATGGCCTCGACCAATGCCGGGCGCGAGAGGTCTCCGCCTATCGCTGCCGTGAGGACACGGCGGTGCTCTGCCCAAGCGGGGCAGTCTTGCACCGTATGCTCTACTGTGTCCTCCGGGCGATCTTCGCAATGGTGACACCCCGGCGTTTCTTCCTTCCCCATCCGACACAGGTACCTCCCGAAACATCCGTGTCCGGTGAGGACCTGCGTCATCCGATAGGTCAGGACGCCGTGACGCCTTTCCAGCCACTCCTCAAAGAGGGGTCTTACCGCCGCGATTGCGGCGTGCCCGACCGACCTTGGTCTAGACATTTATAACTAGTGTAAATATTAGTATAACGAATCTGATCTCATGACAATTAATCTTTGATTTAGTACTTACTTTTATACAGACATCTGATTCTGTTTTGCATAATATCTGTGTGAACGAACTTGATTATCATTGTTAACCTCTTGGCAAAAACATAATTTTATTTTGGTCCAAAAATGGCAAAAATATTCGCCTTACTATTGAATTGACTATGAATTTTGCAATATATTTCATTGTTTTTATTACGTGATAAATGAACAAATAGATAAATTTAATTAACCACAAAATCACAAAGAAGTCAAACACCACTAAGTCTAGGATCAGAGTAAATGGTGAAGAATTGCAATATGTCCAGGAATACATATACCTACTTGGGTCAGATAGTCTCCAGTCCAGACAAGATGCGGAACTCGCAACCGAAAATGCCTGGAAGAGCTACTGGTCCATGAAGGAACTTATGAAAGGAAGAGTCTTCCTTTGGCACTCAAGCGAAAAGTCATGGACATGTGCATTCTTCCCATTTTGACCTATGTATTCCAGACTTGGTATTTGACAAACATTTAAAAGTCCAAGCTCAAGGTTTGCCATCGTGCAATGGGGCGTAGTATTCTATTCTATCAAACTATCAGACCGCGTACGCAACATCACACTGCTCTCCAAAACACAAATTGCTGACATTGGTCAAAAGGCCGCTGTACTAAAATGGGCTTGGGCCGGCCACGTCCGCCGCATGCCCAATGAGCTGTGGGCCAAAATAACCACCTTGTGGAGCCCTGACACAGCCAGAAGGCACCGCGGCAGACCTCGTAGAAGATGGCGGGACGAGCTTGACAAAACCAATGACCAGTGGTCCAATTTGGCCCTGGATCGTGAAAACTGGAAGTCATGAGGCCTTTGCCCAGCAGTGGAATGATGTAGGCTAGCAGTATCAGTATCAGTAACCACAAATAAAAAATATAACGTCATAAAATTGCTCCTCAACGCTGTCAACCAGTAATTTGCCAGAGTCATTATCTAATGTCTCTGGCAAATTACAAACTGAACGTTGACATAATAATCATCATCATCAGCCGGAAAACGTCCACTGCTGAACATAGGCCTCCCCCTTAGACCGCCACGCCGAACATAATAATATAACATGTCAATGTAAAGTCAAAAATAGCCCTTGGGAAAAGTCAACCAACCATTTCAATATAAATATCCTTAAAAAGTAAAACATGCTTCTTTGTCTCTAAGCTTCAAACACAGTCATATAGGATCATATGATCCAACTAAGAGAACCCCACATATTGGATTACAATAATAATTATTAACAATATTATATTATACCAAGAGCGTGTTGTCTCTATTCGGCATTTGTTTCAGTTGATCGGGTCTTTATTAACTCTTGTCTTCAGAGTACTAACTCCGATATTGATATTGATAATCCGTACTCACAGATAACCTCTGCTAGATTCCGCATACAAGGCAATCTATGCGCGTCACACATCAGTTTATTTGCCTTCACTTAAGCTGATGTTTGTTCTTGATCCCCTCAGTGTCGAGCAGACAGTTTGATGCTAATAGTTTCATAAAATCTACTTTAAACTTTAACTTGGCTAGAGAATTCATTCTTATTTGATAGAATTAATTCTATCAAATATATAGAAGACGCTACATGTAAAAGCACAAGAAAAACTGAAGTAATGGCAAATGCTCTAACATATTATCTGAAATTTAAATCTTTTATTTCAATTTGACCATTACAGGCACTTTTGAATTGTCGAAAACTCATAATGACCTACCAGTCCCTGTCACAGGGCATAATAATATTTGTAAAAGTACCGTAGTTGTGACGCGCACAGGTTACCTTTTATGCGGAATCTGGAGGAAGTAATCTGTGTTCGTGCTACTAAAGCTGAACGCTTCGTCTTTGTATAGAAGATGAGGTGATATTACATTACGCCTGTAATCCCCGAATGATTAAGCAAAGGTGTACCTAATAGTTAGCCCACATTTCGCCAATCATGTTAAACTAACAACAACTACAAATCTATAGTCATACTAGTGACCCGTCCCGGCTTCGCACGGGTACAATCTCTACTATATTAGGAATAATTAGCAATAAATTAAAATTGCGACTATAATTTGAGATTTAAACTATCCTATCTCTCAAGTTGGATCGAACTGCACATGGTGTGCGAATTTTATTATAATCGGTTAAGTGGTTTAGGAGTCCATTGAGGACAAACATTGTGACACGAGATTTATATATATTAAGATATTCATAGTACTATAGTCTTGGCAGCTGCTATGAAGTTTTTGATGGAAAAGCTCAATAACAGGTTACGCGACCTGGATATTGAATTCAGAGCCACAAGCTTAGCAGTAGCGCTAGCGATCACAAGACTAACCAGGCAATATTTTATTTTAGTATTCTTGTAAAACTAAATTTTGCCTGCGGCTTCGCCCTCCCCCCTCCCTATAAAGTCTATACACACTTTCGCATTATAATAGGTACTAAGCACATTCTTAAAAGTGACCCCTGTACCAATTTCTTTCATTTTCTTTCTCCTTTAAAAAAATAAACGTTGCCCCACACTACAGGAGAAATTCCTCCTGTATCGTGGGTACGTTTACAACCCCGACCCGAAACAACTACTTACAGATCATATAAATATTTATTTCGTACGGGGAACGAACCCGCGTCACGTTGGGCAACAATCGATCCCCTAATTTGTACCCTTTGTACCAATTCCCTCTAATTTGTACCATACAAGTTACACTAAATGGCGTTAGTCCCGAAAATCGTATTATACGTAAAACCATTCAACCGTCAGTTATTGCTCCAAATGTATTTTGCATCCAACCGATTGTATGCTGATTAAATTTGGCTCCATGCGCTGCGGTGTCGTGGTCAATATGAAGATAATTACACTAGGCCACAGAGTAGCGATGTTCATATAAACTCCACTGAGCGTTAAAGTGGTTTTATCTGACATGTGATTGTGAAATTTCACGTTCTATGTTTATTTAGGCTGGAAAAAGTACGAAATTAGATAAGTCATTTTCAAATTCAAAAGTGCCTGTAAATGGCCTACTTGAAATAAATGCTTTGATTTGATTTCATTCAGTGATGATTCTCAAAGTTATGTTACTTCAATGGTTGATCAGGTACTTTTCTTGCTTCATTTCAAGGTGTGGTAATTTTCAGGCTTCTTCTGGGTACGCTCATCATATTATAAACTCCTCTCAAATTTAAAAAAAAAAATGTTAGCAAATACTGTTTTGGTGTTTTAGCTGGGTCAGCAATCGGGGGGTTCGTTAATGATTTTGCCCAGTACACACTGGTGGAGCATTCTACATACATTTTGTTTATTTCGTCGAAATGAACTGACTTTTTTTAATACTCATACTTAACGTAGCTCCTGATAAGTTAAAGAAGGAAAGAATTAGAACAGAAAAAATAATGTTTGTGTAAAAGAATCTAATTACGCTGCCAGAAAGGAAAAATAGCTCCTGTAAGCTGGGACCTCGTATTTTTCTCCCCCCGAGACACTTCGGGTTACAGTCTTATTTATATGAAAAAAAAAGAAAAACTATAATTCCAACGTGAAAATTTGTTACGATCCAATTTTTTGAGCCGCTATAGGTTTTATCGAAAACTTGAGGTCCCAATATAGTTCCGGGTGCTAATAAATTCATTCCCTACCAAATTCTCGTTTATGATGCGTAAGGAAAATACAAAAACAAGTAGATAAGAAATAAGCCTACTGGTTACGCTGCGCAGAAAGAACGGTTAGGTCTTTTATCTATAACTTCATGTCATTGAACGACTAATCTGATTGGCTGTGAAGGGTCCTATCTCTATCCTCTTCCCGCACATATCTTCTCGCTTTAGTACGAGAGAGACCGCTTAAAAAGCGGCCGCAGTTGAAACTCGTGGCCAATCGGTTACTCACAACGCGCACCTCACGTCAGAGCGCTCAAAGTTGCCTGCTGTCGACAGCCGCCCCTCAGCCGCGAGGACGTCTCCGGATAATTAAGGTATTGTGCAATCCTTCCTATATTTCGATCTGCATTCTGTCTTGTGTTCCCGGCAGAACGTAATTTCCATGTCTTTCGTTCACAGCCAATTAGCAATTAGAAAAATTTAGCATAACCCGCGCGTCCATTTGGTCCTAACGAGCCTGGATAGTTATTGAAATCAGTGATAACCATTCGCCATTCGTAGTCGGTAAAAATACTCGTATTCTAATTAGTTTTGTACCAAACACTTGTCTCGCCGACAGGTGTGGGTATATCGTTAAATTCTCGGTAATACCGTTGTATATTCGTAACACCAGCTAGTAAATCGTTGCTATAACTGGTTATTTCGCTTAATCCCGCATTATTTTAAAATATTACCGTTGAATTACCGCTTCGCGCTCAATCACCGACGCATTATTGTAAAAATAAATACCCACTTAGGTAAATTATTCGCTCACATCGCTTTCACAACGTATTTCGCGTGTTACATATTTATTTAATTATCGTTATTAGAAGGTTGCTAGATGGCGCCTACAGATATTACTCTTAAACGATTGTTAGGAAAAAGAGATCGAATATTTTCTCGTATGCAACGTATTTGCGATAAATTGAAAAATATTGATTCGGAGGAATTCGATAAAGAATCGTTCTTGTGTGACTGTGAAACAATAGATTCGTTGCGTACTGATTTTGAATGTGCGCTGGACGATATAATCGCTCATGAACTTAAATTGAATCCTGATTATGTCGTCGACTATCAGGCACTTTCTTCATTCGAAGATTTACTGGGTAGGGTGAAGCGGGCAGAGAAGAAATTGCAGGTTCAGGCACCTAGTGAATGTAAGAAATCTCCTCGCTTGCCCCCGATTGAAATACCCGAATTTAATGGGGATATTAAAAATTGGCCGCTGTTCATCGCCAGTTTTCGAAATGCCGTGCATAATAATAGTTCGCTAACAGCATGCGAGAAATTATATTATTTAATTGGAAAATTAACAGGCAAAGCTCGTTCGATATGTGCAGGAATTACTCCGTCAGCTGATAATTACCCACTTATATTCGATTCACTTTGTGAAAGGTATGAAGATAAACGGCAATCGGCAACTTCATATCTAGACCAATTATTTGAATTTAAATCTATTTCGTCAGGTTCGCCGGCTACTTTAGAATCATTTCTCGATAAATTCGCAACGTCGGTAGCCGGGTTTAAAAACATAAAGGTCCATGACCACGCTGATTTTATTTTATTGCATATCGCTCTTAAAAAACTCGACATAGACACTGTACGGGCATTCGAATCTAATCATCAATTAAAATCAAGTAGTTCCGAAATTCCATCTTTTAGTGAATTAGTTGAGTTTGTTCGTGAGCATATAAAGGTGTTAGAACGAACTTCGTCAACGGTCTCTAACAATAAATCACCTGCAAATCGCAAACATACTAATGCATACACCTGTATAGCTGATAACGAACCTACCGCGTGTGTTTTGTGTAAGGAGAAACATGATCACGTATATAAGTGTAAAGTATTTAATAGTTATAAACCCGATCAGAGATTTAAGTTTGTGAAATCAAACAATTTATGCATTAATTGCTTAAGTCCAAAACATCGTGTGTCCGCTTGTGGGTCAAAGTCCACTTGTAAAAAATGTAGCTCTAAACACCATAGTTTGTTGTGTTTCGGCAATAAATTGAGCGACGCGCACGGTTCAAGGTCGACCGGCGCTCGCACGCCCTCTGCTGAGAGACTTACGAAGCAGACTGATATATCGTTGTGCGCGACTGATGAAAACCGTATTAATTCTTTATACCGGGGCCCAACCACCATATTGATTGCTACCGCGCAAGTTATTGTAGTAGATTCTTTTGGCAAAGAACATATTGTTCGCGCAATATTAGACAGCGCTTCTCAAAGTAACTTTATCACGCGGGATTGTTGTCAACTTTTGGGTTTGAACATAAATAATAAACCGGCCTGTGCAACCGTCAGGGGCATAGGAGGTGCTAGTAAACAAATACAGGGTTCCGTACAAATTAAATTTTATTCTCGTTTCAATCGTAATATAAACTATAATATTGAGTCATTCGTAATAGATAAAATTACTGAACGTTTGCCAACTGCCACGGTTGACGTTTCGCTTTTGCATAATTTTAAAAACTTACAGTTAGCAGACGATACATATTTTTCTTCAAATCCGATTCAATTATTGATCGGTGCTTCGACTTTCCCGCACTTACTCTTATCTAACAGAGTTCAAGGTCAGCCTACACATGCGTCTCCAATCGCCTTGCAAACTGTACTCGGCTATGTAATTGTCGGTAAGGCGCCGATTCTCATCGATGACAATTCGACCGTTTCGTATTGTTGCACAGCGGAGCCGTTAGACTTAGCGATACGGAAATTCTGGGAATTGGAAGAAGTAAATGTTCCCCCGGTACTCAGCCTAGATGACAAATTATGTGAGGAGTTTTATGCCCGCACTACCACTCGAAATAGTGACGGACGATACGTAGTCGCTTTGCCTTTCAAGGGTGATGTCGAATCCCTGGGCAACTCACGTCAAGCAAGTGAACGCCGGTTTCTCTGCTTGGAAAGGAAGATGCAAGCTTCTCCTAATTTAAAGGCCGCGTACGACAACGTCATCCTAGAATATTTAGAGAAGGGCTATATTTCACCTACAATTCCTGATCCTTCGGAACCTTCGTACTACATTCCGCATCATGGTGTGATCCGAGATGATAAGGTCACAACCAAACTTCGTGTCGTTCTCGATGGTAGTTGTAAAACTACTACCCGCGTTTCGCTTAATGACCTCTTGTATGGTGGACAGAACCTACAAGGGAATTTGTTTAACATTATAGTTAATTTTCGTTTGTTTTCGATCGCGCTTTCATCAGACATTCGTCAGATGTTTCCCAGCATTGGAGTCCGAGAACCTGATCGGCGTTTCCAACGCATCTTGTATCGGTTTTCGCCGCAGGAACCTTTGCAAGTTTATGAGTTCAATCGTGTCGTTTTTGGACTCAAATCTAGCCCCTTTCACGCGCTGCGAACTATTAAGCAGCTGGCGGAGGATGAGGGTGACTCGTACCCTCAGGCTAAAGCCATTGTCGCCACGGGATTGTACATGGACGATTTTGTCCATTCCGTCCTCACGGAAACCCAGGGCATTTCTACCGCTTCAGAGATGATTGGTCTCATGAAGGCGGGTCAATTCGAGTTGGTCAAGTGGACCAGTAATTCACAAGTAGTATTGAATTCTATCCCGCTTTCGCATCGTCTGCCAGCTGACAAGGAGTTCGACGGGTCCGACAAACATAAAGTACTTGGTTTGTGTTGGTCGCCCACGTCAGATCACTTCGCCATGAGAGTAAACACTCCCACTCAGACTTGTACTAAGCGTACAATATTATCGTGCATCGCTAAAACATGGGACGTCATGGGATTTGTCGCGCCTGTAGTCTTGCATGCCAAGCTTCTTATCAAGAAGCTTTGGCTATGCAACTGCGACTGGGATGAGACACCACCTGAAGATATAGTCAGGCTGTGGACTCGCTTTAAGGAAGAGCTTCCTTTGCTCTGCAACATAAAAATCCCACGCCACGTTGGTATTGTCGCTGATAGTGTGGTCACACTCTTAGCTTTCGCGGACGCTAGCGAGAAAGCATACGGGGGAGTGATTTATTTCCACGTCCACAATAGCGATGGCAATACAGTCAATTTGATAACAGCTAAGTCTAAGGTCTCTCCCAAAAATGTAGTTTCTCTCGCTCGTCTTGAGCTCTGTGCTATTCTTGTGTTATCCCAGCTAATAAGAAATGTCGTGGTCGCTTGTCAAAACCGAATAGTTTTCCGTGACATATTCGCATTTTCGGATTCGACGGTCGCGCTCTGTTGGGTACATTCGTCGCCCCATCGTTGGAATACCTTTGTAGCCAACAGAGTTTCGAAAATACAAAGCGATTTGTCACCGCAAAATTTATATCACGTGTCCGGTGCGGACAATCCAGCAGATTGTCTTTCACGCGGACTCACACCCTCACAAATTATAGACCATCCGCTTTGGTTCAGGGGACCCCCGTGGGCTCACTTGGACATTTCACAATGGCCTGTCGCTCCTTTCAATCCCTCTTCAGTGTCTGAAGCACCTGAAGAGAAGAAAAATTCGTTGTTAGTCGCTGCACCTAACGAAAGATCTTCTATTCTTTGTTTAGTCGATCGTATCTCGTCTTGGAGTAAATTACTTAGAGTGGTAATTTACGTTTGTCGTTTTGCTAAGTTGTTACCGGTTAATAACCGCATGTCAGCATCGGATTACGATTTCGCTGAACTACTCATTCTACGTGAAATTCAACGCTTCTATTTCTCAAAGGAAATTGCCAGACTCAGAGAAGGCAAGGATTGTAGTCATTCTCTTCGGCACTTGAAACCTTTCCTCAAAGACGGACTCATTAGAGTCGGAGGCCGTTTAAGAAATTCAGATTTGGGTTATGAAGCGAAATATCCAATTCTACTCCCAAGAAAAGATCCTATTCTGAATTTGCTTGTCGAATACCATCATAAATTGAATTGCCACGCGGGTCCCGACCTGCTGATGTCACTGTTACGTCAAAGATATTGGATACTTTCTGCACGCAATTTAATTAGGAATAGGATTCATAAGTGTCTTCCCTGCTTTCGTCTCCGTCCCAAGCCAAGTTTCCCTGAGATGGCAGATCATCGGTCTTGTCGTGTAGTTCAAGCAACTAAACCGTTCGTTCACACGGGCACGGACTACGCTGGTCCCTTCAAGGTTACCATGTCTCGCGGCCGAGGCATTCGTTCTACCAAGGCATACGTGTGTCTGTTCGTCTGCATGACTACACGCGCGGTACATATCGAACTAGCCGGTGATCTTAGTACAGTCAGTTTTATGAGTGCTTTCAAACGATTCCTATCAAGGCGCGGCCCGGTTAGTAGGATTTACTCGGACAACGGGACAAATTACATTGGCGCTAAGCGTAAACTTTCGGAACTTCACGACTTCCTTTGTTCGAAATATCACAACACCGAATTTGGTCACATGTTAGCTGAAAATCGCATAAATTGGTCACTTAATGCCCCGACTGCTAGTCATTTCGGCGGTAATTGGGAGGCTAATATTAGAAGTTTAAAGATTCACTTATACCGTGTAATAGGTGATACCATCCTTTCGTTTGAAGAGTTAAATACCGTTCTTACTCAAGTCGAATCAGTAATGAATACTAGACCTCTTTGTAGGACACTCTCTAGTGATCCTTCAGAACCACTAGCTTTGACTCCAGCGCACTTTCTGAATCTCACCCCTTTAAAATACTTGCCTGCCGAGGAGATAGACGAGAGAACAATTGTTTCGAGACATAAATTGTTAGACCAATTAGTACAATCGTTTTGGAAGCGCTGGAGAAGCGGATATCTTCACACTTTACAATCGCGTCGTAAATGGAACACGCCGATCGATCCAGTCACTGTCGGTACGGTTGTGATTCTTATAGTAGATAATTCGCCCCCACTTCACTGGCCTTTGGGTGTCGTGGAAGAAGTTTTTCCTGACTCCACAGGAGTCACTCGCATCGCCCGAGTTAAGACATTGACTGGATCCTACTTGCGTCCCGTCGTTCGTCTTTGCCCATTGCCTAACCAATAAATTCGGCTCTCGTCATCCAAGGTTAGGTTAGCATTAGTAATTAATTATTTGATTTCATTGATATTTACGTATAGATAATAGTTTAAATTGTAGTTTAATTTCACGAATTTCGCCTTCAACTCTTGAAGGCATCCCTTCAAGCCCGGGGGGAATGGTTACGCTGCGCAGAAAGAACGGTTAGGTCTTTTATCTATAACTTCATGTCATTGAACGACTAATCTGATTGGCTGTGAAGGGTCCTATCTCTATCCTCTTCCCGCACATATCTTCTCGCTTTAGTACGAGAGAGACCGCTTAAAAAGCGGCCGCAGTTGAAACTCGTGGCCAATCGGTTACTCACAACGCGCACCTCACGTCAGAGCGCTCAAAGTTGCCTGCTGTCGACAGCCGCCCCTCAGCCGCGAGGACGTCTCCGGATAATTAAGGTATTGTGCAATCCTTCCTATATTTCGATCTGCATTCTGTCTTGTGTTCCCGGCAGAACGTAATTTCCATGTCTTTCGTTCACAGCCAATTAGCAATTAGAAAAATTTAGCATAACCCGCGCTTCCACCTACCAAGGAAAGATTTTATCTCTTTGATGCAATTGTTTCAGAGAGAATGTTATGAACAAACAGACATCTTTATGATAATAGCACAAACACAGCATTTGGCACTGAGCTTGAATCTTATCCAAAGATAATTACAGCTGAGATCATTATGCAAGAAGCTGTCTTAGACAGTGGTCTCTGTAATGCCTCGTGCCGATTAATGTAGCAAAATGGTAGCGCGAACCACTTGCCAAATATCGTACCCTGAAGTGCAATCAAACCGAATAATACCTATACCCAGACTTCAATACTATTAGACCAAATCCTTTTTTGAAGAAAACAAACTTATTTGCATAATATAAGCAGAATTTTCGCTGTTTGCCATTCATTTTAAATGCTTATTTAAGCACCCTATGCCATCTGTACCATATGCTATTTGAACATCCAAATATCGGTGGTCATCCGCGATGACTATGGCATGGTTCCAAATCGCCACAATGGGCCCTCATATAGAGCCTTGTAATATAATTTATGCTTTGGATGCGGTTACACAATACGTTCCATTACATTGAACTAATGTGCTCCGATTGGGAAACGATATCATCGATTTTACGGGTGAGAAGTGTTTTAACAAACAAACATAATAAACAATTCAAATCTGTTATCATATCAGTTCGGCTCTCTGTTTTGTTTTGTCAAACACTGCTTTGGGAATGTTTGGAATTTCTGTTTTGGTAATGTTAACATGGATTATTTGTTGCGTTAATTGGTACATTTGAAGTGAAGCTTCGGGAAATAGATGATACCTATGTGTATTCTGATAAGAAAATATGTATCTCAAACGCGACTGCTTAGCTAGAGGTCCTGAGTTTCATTTTCAGATCGGGAAAACTATCATTGAATTTTTCCATCTGAAATTTTTCCAATTAAACAATCACAGAATCTAGAACTGAAACTACTTGATGGCAATATTCTCGCCCCTTATTGAATGGGAATTAACTAGTGAAATTTGGATGTACTATCAACTCTGTCCAACTCATCGGGGATTACAGGCATGATATTATAATATAATGTTGAGTTAGCAACCGAGACAGTAGTTATCGAGCTCATAAACCGTCGAACTTTGTTCTAAACACAGCAGTTAGTTTGACTTCGATAGTGTAAAAGTGCACAGTGGTGACCCATTTAGTAACCCAAGGCTCAGTCATTAAAGAAACGTTCACATAGAACATACAATTACTAAAAACGCTCTTCAAAAATAATAACAGTGATGTATTATGAAGTGATGATGTAGCGTAACACGCGATACCCTTGTGTTTGTTTACAGTATAACTAAGCTATTGATTTATGATACAATAACCGGTTACGTAAGGCTGTATTGATTAAAATATCAAGTTCCATTCCACACTTTACGTTTGGTTGCTGCCCCCATTCTGTTCTCTAAAAAACAGTCTTCTTCACCGAGATGTTGTGATCAAATAAATCTTTTTTCAACATTTATTGCTGTTACCATTTCGTCCTTTAATGTCTTATTTGTGTCTCGGACTACGTCCTTCTGTTATCTGGCATCAAATTTATGACTTTTCCCATCTAAATTGATCAACTTTTTATGACAACTGCTAATTTCTTTTCTTGGGTACAGAAGTTACTCCATTCTTATTTTAATTATCTGAGTGAAGCACTCACCTTAACGCATGGCCGACCATAACTCTAGAAAAGCCACATAATGGAGTCCATCCATTTAGATTAAACGTAATACACCGTAAAATTTTACAGCTGTTGTCTTCTTTCAGCGTTGATCTACAATCCTTTTAAAAGGCTCGGATTTTTCTGAAAAACTTTAAATATTTTTCGTCACATTACCGTTAACGTTTGTAATAAAGTTTAGGCGCAATCTCACGTGTAATATACAGAAATATGCCCATGAAAAAGTCTTTGTACATTTGGTATGCAAAATGTTTTGCCGGCTTAGTATAATAGGCGGTCGCTTTACCGGCAGATTGTGCAAAATGTTTACCTATGCTACGGGACGGATAGTATCGTTAGTGAGAATCAGAGTTCTATATCATCCAATGTTTTTCTTGTTTTTTTGTTAAGCTTTCCGTACTACAATGTGGGTTAGTTTTGCTTCCTTAGCATTCGGAGGATTATGTACATTTTGAGAGCATGCTGTGAATAATTTTTTTCGAATTAAGATAGGTAGCAGAAAGATAATTTATCGAGTTTTAAAAATTATATCTATATTGTTTTTCCAAATAACTAAAGAATTACAAAGTTTTCCTTATTTTTAGATAAACTTTTATGAACAGCAATCACAGCATCGTTTGTTATCCTTCAGTTAGATAATTATGCATGTTGTTGAAATGATTCTAATTCCTAAAATTGTGATAAACACCACACATTCCAAAGAAACAACGATTTATCAATTCTCCCAAAATTGAAATGAAACCACAGCGAGGCATTAACGAGAAGCTTTGGTGTACGAAACTGCACCCAATGCGTCTTGTTATTAAGGTTGATTTGTGGTTGGCTACGGTGTGCCACAAGGCAGTATCGTAGGACCATTGCGGTCACTAACGATCTAAGTGATTGGCGTTTGTTATCGCATTTATAACGAGATCACTGCAGGGCTATTGCCTCAATTAGTTCAGTGGGTCTCAATATTGAACTAATTTCGGGCAGCATTTGGGGTAATTTCTTGACACATGTGTTATCCTTCTCAACTATGGACACGTTTCTGTTATGTTATAGTTTGATCACGGTGTTTGTGTATGTATAAAAACGTACACAGTTTTGTTTTTATTTGAACTCTCTAGCTTTGTACCGATATTTTTATTCAATACATTGTTTATGATTCATTGCATAGAAATAATTAGGTCTTTTTTGAGCTAGCAAAGTTGTAATAGGTAAATGGGTTTCTAGTTCTACCCTGGGTTCAAAATTTGAACTTCAATGTGTTTACAATTGACAAATTCTAAAGTACAATAGGTACCTAAATTTTAGATTTCAGAAGTTTACAACAATAACAATATTTTCACTTCAATTTAACACAGCCACTCACCATTTACTCTGACAAATTCCACGAGCATGAGCATTTGAACACTCTCACTGCCCAAGTTTAAACTCTAAAAGCTTAATTCAGTGTGAAAAGTCAACAAAGTCAAATAAACATTGTAGGTAAGTGAGTCAAGGGCAAAGTTGTAAGCCCAAGGCCACACAACGTAAGTTTGTGCGTAATAGAAACCAAGGTTGTCAGCCCATTTTGTCAATGAGATAGGGCCGGTATTTGGACGCCGTCGTTCGATAACGCTGGTGCCTGCAACTTGATGTTATTTATGTCTCCCTTTGAATATATTTTACGCTGATAGAATACTTCTGAAATAGATATCAATGGCGTTGGATGTGTGAAATGTGTAAGTAGGGTTTTTCCGTCATGTGGTTCTGTTCACATGAAGTCAAGTTGGATTTCTGTTAAAATTTATGACAATGTCTTTATTTTTTGGTTTGTTTTTAGTTAGTGAAAGAATTTCCAAGGCCTATCTTACATATCCGGGAAAGTATTGTTATTCACAGTTAAAAGAAAATTTTCTTTTTAATATATCTGATAAACAATGTGTTTAATATTAGTACATGTTATAGGTTATAAATATGCCAAAATTATACTAAATCATAATTTTGTCACATTTAAAAGATGTGCTTACAAACAGTTGGAAAAAAAAAACTGTAGTCGGCGATGTCTACATCAAAAAAGTCGTGAAAGGAGGACTGGCATACTGAAATCGTTAATGTCCGTAATGACCGTCTTTCAATTATACCTACCTACCAAATATATTATATTAATGATAATGATGACTTTCATTCTAGACATAATTTACTAACGAGCTGATACGTTTGTAGGTTATTGAATTTAAAATAATAATCATAGTATTTAGAAGATCAACCTTTTATTGAGCTATTTATTGAGTCAATGCTCTCACCTTGAGTGAAGCGGATGGGACTCTCAGACCCTTACTGACTAAAAGTCCACCCTGTTCTTAGGTTTTGACAACGGTTTCTTTCTTAGACAGTCCCGGGAAGGAGCTGTGCTGAAGTAAAACTTTAATCCTACATGTTTGTATAAAAAGTGTTGACAATAATGCAGTGCAGATATTAAAAAGAAAACAAGAGAGCCTTACAGTAGTTGCTTAAGATATGTAACTTCCAATATGTCCCCTTGGCAATAAGCAACACGACTTCGATTATGAGACAATAGATTTATCCACAAAATAACGTCGGCAAGAATTGTTACGCTTTGGTATCCCAACTAAAGATAGAGCTAGACAAACATAGCTTAGGGTCCGGGGCCACATTTATCGACGCGGAATCGGCTTAAGCCGGTCAAGAAAACCTTTGCCACAAACTAATGCCATTCGCATCGGATCGCGTCGTCCGAGCCGAGCCGATGCGAATGGCATTAGTAACACCCTTATTACGTTGACATAAAGGTTTTCTTGACCGGCTTAAGCCGATTCCGCGTCGATAAATGTAGGGGGACCCTTATTCTTGCTCACTTATCCCAAGATAAACCTCAGCAAGATTTACTATCATCTGACGGCTTATTCTACCACCACTCATTCTACACTTCCGTTAAATTACAGAAATCTCTACCTCAAAAGCGATAACAAAGATGTTACACATCTAAAAAGAAGTATTGGAATCAGTCTTCGCTAGAAACTTCTTCTGAGTTTATTTTTCGGAATTCGAACGCAAAGATACAGCCCAGTAAGCAAGAAAGTTAGTTGCCAAGGTTCACGTCTAAACATTTCCACCGTACGCTCCCATTTATTCAACTCAGGACAGTTATTCATGCCCAATGCTACACGTGTAGTTTCAGCGCAATGCATGGAAATTCTTGCCTTGCCTTATTCAAGCTTGATTTGTTGTAGGCATAGCAGAGTTGCTGCGATAGCTTACAAGATTAAATAGAGCATAGATATTACTGTTGCAAGGGGAAATGTGATTCTGGAATTCACGCTCGTATTTGCGTAAAAAGGGTGAGTTGAATTCAGGTCTATCTGTGGTACAAGTTATGATTTAGACCCGATTATATATCAGGTTCATGTCATAGGTATTAAGCCTATTATCAACATTAGGGCACAATCAAAGATTGCCAGTCTTTATCAGAAAAGCTGGAAAAACTCAAAATTACACTTTGCATCACGTAGATAGAGATAAACCCTTGGCTTCATTATGTTGTCCAATATGTAAATTGGACCCAGGATCTCATGGCCTTAGTGGCAGGCAGTAGCTCATGAAAATGCTCAATATAAGCAATTTTAAAACTAACTCAAACGATGATTGATGGAATAATCGAGACCAACAGTCCAACAGTAAAATATTTTGTTAGGTTCGCATAATTATGTCATTGCATGACAAAATAAAAAAAAGTTTTGAAACGATACATGGTTTAAAAAACTAGGTACGTAATATAAATTTCTCAGCCCCTGCTATTCCAACATTTATACTGTAGAAGTGAGTTCACGTCAATAGTTTGAACGATGATGTTTGATCGGCATCCGAACGCTTCACCGCCTACATACATAAAGGATAAAATAAAACGCAAGTTGAATGCATTAGAAATGATATTCACTTCGGTGAACATAATAATGTTTTTATTTTATCTTCTTTCACAAACTGTAGTCTTGAAGCACGTACAGTACTAATGGTCTACATTAGTTTCAGTTAGAAACCATTAAACTTCTCTTTAGATGGGATCTTCGTTCTATTTTCTACTACTTGAAGATTTAAATGATACTGGAATAGTTTTTTTACGTTAATCTCAGCAAGTACAGCGTATTTTTTTTTGTATCATCACTTTATGTCCCAGTTCTGGGCAAAGACTTCGCGAAGTTTTTCATAAAGTTTCCTGAAGTTTTTTCCTAAACCCGCCGCACCTCGAAAACATGGCTTTTTAAACTATACTTCCAGTTTCTCTGGACAGGTCTTAGCAGTGCCGTCTATTTTGAGTACATTTGTCAATAAATAATAAAAAATAAGTTAGACAGTTATTTTTTATGTAACTTAGGTATAGTTTTTGGTAAAATCATTAGAAAAATAACTACCTTTTTTTGTTAACTGTGTTATTCAGGTATAACACTGTCAATTAAAGAGTTAAATAATGGTGGTTTGTGCGACTGCTGCTGCTTGTTATAAATTGTATCTACTGGACGGTATACAAACAAAAATTGTCAAGTCTTAAAACCTGCTCAAAGTAGGAATGAGTCCCGAGTCTTTCATGTAAATAGGTAAACACCAAAACGAGCACATCTTTCGAGAACTTCACATCAATATTTAGTAAGTAGTATATACTCGTATGTGACATAGGAAAAGTCGTAAAACGAACTGTCAAAGCGAAAAATACTAGCTCAAGATTTTAAGGTGGCAGTTGCTTCCAGAACTAGTTCACCAACCCCGATAAAACCCACAAGATTAAAGACGTAAAAGTGCTCTTAAAGTAACATCAATGTAGGTAGATCCTCACTCTAACTTATGCAATCTACATGAAAGGGGTTAAGTTCCTTTTGAAGAAAACATAGATTTTATTGTTCTGTTTAAGAGGTAAGCTTGTTACAATTTCAAGTCTAAAATTGTAATACCTTGACAAAAAAGTGTAAAAATGTTTTGCGGAAAAAAGATTTTCCTAAAGGTAGGTAGGTACCTATACAAATTCTTGTTTCTGCGATTTCAGTGATCCGTGGACGCGTTCTTAATCACTTTTGTCAGCTTCATTCCGTAATGGCAATTAGTCCTTTTTGTGATTTGGTAGTCTCAAACGAACCTGTTATTTTCTTTCACCGTTAATACTGTTTTTTAGTTAATTTTCAATACATATCTTAACGGTGTACATTTTTAAATTTAATTTAAATCCCATTTCGCTTTGACATTTTCATCGCCGATAACTCGGAAATTAATTATATCCAAAAATATTTTACCAATAATTGTTTCATTTGATTTCGCCCACCCCAACGTATGCTATAACATACCTATTTGTTTGACAACATAATTACGTGTAAGTCATCAAAACAGGAAACCATAATTATTAATTAATTAATTTAATATGTAATTTGCTCTCATTTAAATTCCAAGAATAAAGTGGAACAAGGTGGAAAAATTACGTAAAAAAGTTGCGCTCTCGACGTTCAAAACAAATATTTAAACAGACGTTGGAAGCTAAAGGCTTTATTTGTACTTCCAGTATTAACTTTGATAATTATAGTGCAGTGTGAGTTTAGAGGGTAAAGCTGACCTATAAAGCGGCTGATTTTTTATTTCGGTTGAATGTTTGATCGTTGTTAGGCAAATAGTTTTGTAAGGGGTGCACATAATTATGTTCGCGTTAGTATAGCCGGGAGGCAAAATTAATGATTTTGTGTGAATAAATCTAAGAAACCATTTTATATTTAGTTCGATTGGTACTTATACAGCGTTGGTAACTGTGCCTACAGGACTTAAAAACCGCCGAAATTTTAGAATATTTTTACAATTAAAGTGGTCATCTACCCGCCTAGTCATCCAATTATATTGATTCTGCTTCCAGTCACACCAGATGCTGCTGATTATCAGTGATCTGCATGGAGCGACTGCCTCCCTGAACAGCACAACCCAGGCGATATTGCAAAAAAATGCTGAGTCGAATATCCGAAGCAAATAAGCAAGAAGCACCCCAAAGTGCGCAATTTAGAACGTGCCAAAACGCTATCTATAAAGCTTAGTATGTTATTAATTTTGGAACTGTTTGCTTACACTGTAACTTCAGTACCGAACATAATTATTGCCTGCCACTTCGAGAAAATTGGGCACACAAAGAAACCTGATTGTCTTATGCAAACATAGTCGGTTAACTGCACTTTCAATCATGAATTTCAAGATATCTTTTCTTAGTGCACATCTTAAAAAATGTCTTTAGAATATTTTGTTTGTGACTTCTTATAAAGTAAAGCACTGTTAAGCATGATGTTCTCGGGACTGTCTTAATAGGGTATCGCAGCCCCAGAACGTAAACGGGGCTACCCTTTACGTTCTGGGGCTGCGATAAGGAACAGAGTGTTTTTTAGACAGCAAGAGTCCGTCAGGGCTTTCGGCTCCATCCTACGGGAGGATTCATTTGAAAATTAATGGCAGGCAGTGAGTACATCCATACTAATAAAATATCTCAACTAATCCTTAAAACAGATGGAATTTAAAATGCTCAAAAACATTTGCAAATCATATAAAACAAATCTAAATTATTCCGTATCATATTCCTTATTCCTTGCATAAATTACGTTCAAACACGCTGCCGATTGACAGGCCAGTTCTCAGAGTTTATAATGTTATTTGCTACGGCAGAAGCATTGCTTTTAAAATTGCTTCCCAAAAATTTCCTGGTAGTTCAGTTCGAACTCCGCAATGTGTACTTGCCTACATGCTCCGAATATTTATGAATTGTGTGTGTTTTCGTCCTTGAGAAAACCGTTGATTTAAACCTGAGGGGGTATTACAACGTCTTAAAACCAGGCTTGTTTCGGCGAGTGAAAGTGACAGAGCTATACAAGTCGTCTAGCGTCATCTCGTTCACTCACAGGAATAAGCCTGGTTTTAAGACGTTGTAATATCCCCCCTGATTGGTATCGAACTTGGGTCACAATGATAATGATAGTATGTGACTTCGACCGAACCAAGTTCAGTCATGTAGGTTTAATAATTATGGATTGTTGGGTATAGTGTCCTGTGTTCAATTTCCAATAAAAATTGAACTTGATTTGTGACCGGTATAAAGTAAATATGGTAGGTAATAGAACCCTCGATCAAATAGTACATAATTATTTTTGTTTTTTTTTTTCAACCCAAAAAAGCATTAAAAGTACCGTGTAACAAAGTAAACAATGCGCGCACGCCTAAAGCAATCGTCCACTGGAGCACACGCTTAAGGTCTCATCGCATACGCACACAGACGCGCCCCGAACGGGTATAAAAGACGTGCCCGGCTCGCCTAGCGCAGTTCGATTCTGCGAGGGCTTTGTATCCGACGATTCGGAACGACTCCCTAGCAAGTTGAGCGCTCTGCTTATAATACGTCACGCTGGTGGTACTTTCGTAACACGGAATATTACCGGTGTGCCATATTATTCGTGGAGTTATTTAGTTTATAGCGCTTCCCGCTTTTGTTCAATTCCTTATTATTTTATTAGTTTGCTTTTGCTCAAAGTTTGTTTTGTTTTAAAGTCCTTGTTGATCATTCTGTTTTATATTTCATTCGCTTCATATTTGCTTTGTATATGAAAATAGCACTGTATAGCTTTTATATATTTTCTAAATCGCCTAGCTTGCATTGGTTTAATAGCTTACTGTAACTGTTTCTCATTTACCTTAACCTCATGTTTGCATTTTAAAACTATTTGTATTTGTCATTGTATAAACATAGTATCGCTGTCGCCTAGCTTGCACTGGTCTATTAGCTTTGCTATTTTTTTGTATCACCTACCTTCTTATTATAATATTAGCTTAAGCAATTTTTTCCCATGCTACCTGGCTTTGTTTTGTATAACATTCTTGTGTTCCGTATGTTATTTTGAATATAGGTCTTAAGTATTTCTTCCTGGAGTTTTATTTACAAAGAACCCCACTACAAATTGGCGCCCAACGTGGGGCCTCCAAAGAAAAACCTTAGACCTAGACCAACAGTACAGACACAGAGGTTTACAATAAAGGACTACCCGCAGAAAGGGAAGAAAACAGATACGATGGATAGTAAGAGTGGTTCTGCTTCATCTTCATCATCAATAACTATGTCGAGTGATCAGTTTCAACAACTACTCTCAGCAGTTGCTTCAGGGTCAAAGCATAGGAGTTCCATGGTGAGATGTCCGGTGAAATTTAATGGCAACAAGAGCGCTCCTGAGGTCGAGTCTTTTTTAGCAGCGGTGCGTGTGTTCAAGAAGGTTGAATGTATAGAAGACGAAGACGTATTAACAGGGCTGCCATTAATTTTGACAAATGATGCTGCTACTTGGTGGCAAGGCATTAAAAACCAGGTTAAGACTTGGAGCCAGTTCGAAGAACGCTTGCGGCACGCATTTGCGCCCAAGAAGTTGGCATTTAAAATATATCAAGAGATAGTGGAAATAAAGCAAAAGAAGGATACATTAACGGAAATATTCATAGCAGAAAAACGTGCCCTCATAGCCGAATTACCTGCACCAGGTCATACTGAACAGCAAGATATTGATTTAGTATTCGGCCAAATTCGTTTTGAGATAAGAGAAAGATTATCTAGAGAAGCTATAGAAAGTTTCGATGATTTATTAGAGAAGGCTAGAGAGATTGAGCGAAATTTAGGAGAAAGAGCTGAAGTGAAACAGATCTCTAAAGAAACAGAAAGCATTCCCAAAGGTAAAACAAGATGCAATTACTGCAGACTTCCAGGACACACTGCGGATGTCTGTAGAAAACGTCTGAAAGTTGAGCAGCAGAAACCTGCAGAGAAGCCAGAGGAAACTAAGTCTGAAGATAAAGTGAAGCCAAAATTTTCATGCTACGGATGCGGCGAACCAGGTGTTGTTCGAAGTCGTTGTCCGAAGTGCAATGTACAGCGCATAGGAACGGAAGACATCAATTTCTGTTCCCTAAATACTGCGAGTACTAGATGCCTTAGACCGATAGTGCCAATCAGTATTGGAAATATAAAAGGTACTGGGTTCGTAGACACATGTGCTAGATCAAGTGTAGCCTCATATCAACTTTTCGTTTGCTTGAAGCAAGAAGGATATGACTTCAAAAAGGAGACCATGAACATAACGTTAGCTGATGGTATACCAAAAATACAGACTGTCTTGACTGTTACAGCGCCTGTTAAAATTTATGGAAAGGTGATTAAAACTTCTTTCATTGTTATGCCTCATGCGAAGAGTAACAAGACATTACTGGGAGTTGGTTTTATCGAAGATGCCATGATGGTTCTTATCTTACCTCAGCTAACATGTCGGTTCCTTGATGATCCTGTGAAAGTGTATGACTTAAAACAAGAAGATATTTGCGAGACAATGATCGCAGATTTGATTTGCATTGGTAGTTTACCAGAGATCATTTCTCCAATGGGTAGTACACCAGAAAATGCTGTTACTCCGAAATCGGTAACATCGAGTCTTGTCGAACAAAATTTGATTCGACCTTATGGTCCCGTGATGAGAGTGTCTTCAGACGTATCAGAAGATGCACCTGTACAATCGCAAAGTGAGCCGTTAGTTGCTAATGATGCACCCACTAATATGGATATTTGTCAAGCAAGTGCAGCGCGTCCACAGACACCCACTTATGGTCCACTGGTGCCAATTGAATTTACTACTCCACCGAGTAAGCGCCAACGACTGTTTGATGGCCATTCTCCAGTAGTAGATGCATTATATCGAGATGCCAAAAGGTCGATAAATGAAAGCACCATAGAATTGTCACCAGATTCCAGAGCTTTATTCAGTTCACCTAGAACAGATATTTCATAGAAAGATGCCAAAATCTAGCTGAGACCTAAATAACGAGTTCTCGTGCAGGGGGAGGAAGAACAAGAACACCCTGTAGAATACGTCAGTTGATTTAATAAGTTCAGAAGATATTTATAGGGGGGACACCTATTACAATCCTGACGGATCATCAGGTCCTTGTTGATACACACCCTCAGTAAGACCAAGGATTCAGCTCAAAACTTGCCCCTCGTCGAGATATTAAATAAGAGAATAAACTTGAAGAATCAAGGACCAAACTCTTATCATGACGCAGACCCTGAAACAGCTAACTCACGTACCTCTGTGAAGGTCACAATGACACAGTTTCCGAAACCCACTCGAGGACGACCACGAAAGGAATCTTCGGGTCTGTCTTCCTCGCCGAGACGTCTTCGGAGCCAGAGGGGGAGATTGTAACAAAGTAAACAATGCGCGCACGCCTAAAGCAATCGTCCACTGGAGCACACGCTTAAGGTCTCATCGCATACGCACACAGACGCGCCCCGAACGGGTATAAAAGACGTGCCCGGCTCGCCTAGCGCAGTTCGATTCTGCGAGGGCTTTGTATCCGACGATTCGGAACGACTCCCTAGCAAGTTGAGCGCTCTGCTTATAATACGTCACGCTGGTGGTACTTTCGTAACACGGAATATTACCGGTGTGCCATATTATTCGTGGAGTTATTTAGTTTATAGCGCTTCCCGCTTTTGTTCAATTCCTTATTATTTTATTAGTTTGCTTTTGCTCAAAGTTTGTTTTGTTTTAAAGTCCTTGTTGATCATTCTGTTTTATATTTCATTCGCTTCATATTTGCTTTGTATATGAAAATAGCACTGTATAGCTTTTATATATTTTCTAAATCGCCTAGCTTGCATTGGTTTAATAGCTTACTGTAACTGTTTCTCATTTACCTTAACCTCATGTTTGCATTTTAAAACTATTTGTATTTGTCATTGTATAAACATAGTATCGCTGTCGCCTAGCTTGCACTGGTCTATTAGCTTTGCTATTTTTTTGTATCACCTACCTTCTTATTATAATATTAGCTTAAGCAATTTTTTCCCATGCTACCTGGCTTTGTTTTGTATAACATTCTTGTGTTCCGTATGTTATTTTGAATATAGGTCTTAAGTATTTCTTCCTGGAGTTTTATTTACAAAGAACCCCACTACAACCGTAATATTTTTGTGCATTTACTACCGACTCAAATAAAAGAAGATAGTTTTAAAATAACAGCCGAAATTAATTATGTCATAATGTGGGTACAAAATCTGCGTAACATTTTAGAGAATACGAATGTGATGTTTTGTTACTGGTATTTTGCACAAAATGTTTCCACGAGGTTTTATAATGAAACGGAAAATGTCAGATGTGGTTTTCTGCCTACACGAGCATTGTGACGGATGTCCAAAATAGTACGTGAAAACAAAAAAGCTTTTTTCGTCTGAAACCAGTTTGTATGCATATTTTCTTGTTACAATATGAAATTGATGCATATTCGTTTTGTTTTCGTAGAAATGTTAATAAAAATAAATAAAATGAAAAAAGCCTCTATTTCTACCATAAATACATAGAACACTAAACTTGAATCATTATAGGTGTAACAAATCATATTGACTAAAAATAACATCATTAAATTCATTCCATAACATTCGTTCATATTATCAATAGGTACCTACATTATTATCGTTACCGTAGATTAGTTTTACAATATTCATAATTCTTACAATTATCACATTTTATTTATTTTATTACACTATTACCTACGTTGATTTTATGGAAGTCGCATGTGCGGCGTACGTCTCCCCCAATTTTCTCAATTTTTCCCTATCTCTAGCTTGTCAACTCCAGTCAGGTTCACATCTTTCTTTAAATATGTCTTCCCAGCGCTTTCGCGGCCTTCCTTGCTTCCTCTTTCCGTCTCTAGGCACCCACTCGACTATTTTCTTTGTCCATCTTTCGTTTTCTATTCCGCATAATTATATGTCCTGCCCATTTCCATTTGAGACTTCTTATTCTTTCTATTATATCTGTTATTCTAATTTTTTCCCTTATATTCTCCTTAGTTATTTTGTCAGATAGTCTTATGCCCAACATGCTTCTCTCCATTTTTCTTTGCATGACACCGATTCGTTGTCCATCTACCCTTCGCAGTGACCATGTTTGGCATCCATATGTAAGGAAAGGATTGCCATTCCGTACAACTTACTTTTCAATTTCATGTTTACCTGAGCGTTTTTCAGGTTTCTTTCAAACTCCAACACTTTTCCATGATATTGCTATTCTCCTATTGATCTCTGTTTCGGTTTGGTCTTGGAATGGTAGAAATATTAATTCGTATCAAATGTAAAAAGTGTTTCGTGTACATATTTGTATTAAATACAATCAACAATGTAACGTTTCTCTTAACTTTAGTAAATTCATGGTAATATAATTTTTTACAGTGAATATATTTTACATTATAATGTCAGAGGCCTTAACGCAATATTTCTGTGTTTTATTTACAGCGTACTTGAAATATTTAGTCTTTATTGTGTAGAAAAATGAAAAAGCGCCTCTATTGTATGAACGAGGAACTATTTTTTTTTCATTAAATTAACTTCAAAGTTCCCATTTAATTTACATCTCAAAAACGTGAAAAGTCTTGCTAAGACCTCAGATTTATTTTTAATGGTTATGGTGTAAATAACTCTACTGGGCTTTTACATTACTCACGTTCCTTAATACCGAAATTGTTCAGGGTGGTAGTCCTTTAAGAACAATTACATTTGGAATCGCCTTCGGAAAGGTAACATAAAGAACTTAAATTCGTTTCCTTATCGTAGATTACTTGACAATTCCAGAGGCAGCTGACATAACAAATGAGTCCCAATAAAACAATTGGAACATGACAAGGAATCAAATTCTTACGCGGGATGAAAAATAAACAGCATCAGGGAAATCGTAATTGAATCTTTCTTTAACAAAATGTACCTAAAAATGTACAAGAGGCACTTGTTTTTGTAAATAGAAAGTTTCCAATCGACAGAAATTGTGCCATTGGTACATTTGTGAGTGTGCCATTCCAGATATTAAAGACTTAATTATTAATTTTGTTTTGTTCCCAACTGGGTCTTAGAAAAATGTTTATTTTACGGTTAAATTGGTTCCTGTAACGATTTGTTTTTGTGCAAAGACAGCTTCTTTTGCTACAATTTTTATATCGCTATTAACTCAAACTTAATTTACACAGTTATCAAGTTGCTGTACATTGAGGCCAGTTATAAGACTAAGCAATATATGGATAGAGAGTCCATGTATACAAAAAACCAAAGTTTTAAAATAGAAACAGACTCTCATTTAAAACCACAAATTTTATTAATGTCATACAAAAATATTCCTATTGCTTCTAGTTCTTGGAACTAATGAGAACATAACAAAAACATCCTTTGCATAAACCCAAACTGGAAGAGCATAATAACTTTTTAACAAAAAAATCAAACCGACGAAAGATTGAACTGAAAAGCTAAAAATAAATTTTGAGGCGGCGCCAAACAAACATACAAACATGTCCCTAAATTAATTATTTGAAGCGAAGCATAATTTTATTGTAGCTAGGTTGCTTTTCGTAGATTGTTTCTTTGGCGCCGCCTCAAAATTTATTTTTAGCTTTTCAGTTCAATCTTTCGTCGGTTTGATATTTTTTTTAAAAAGTTATTATTTTTAGCTTTTTAGTTGTATACCATGATTAGAGTGTTTAACACATGGAAAAACCCGTCTTCCCTTTTGTCATTGTCAACGTAACCGTCACAGTAATTAGTATTAACTGTTGAGGACCTGTAACTTGCAACTAAAAACTCCACTCTCAGACTGTCAACGACTGTCAAATCCCAACTATGTTTAAAGTTCTTATCATGATGAATGAAATGAGCCCAAATACGATATAGTTGCTGTTAACTGTTGAGGATCTCTTGCTACTGCCTTCTGTCCTCATCATCAGACCCTCGATGACAATTATACTCCAGCTAGGTCTAAAATTTTCATCAAGACTAATGAAATGAGCCCAAACACGATATAGGTGCTGTTAACTGTTGAGGACCTCTTGCCCCTGCTTTCCGTCACCATCCTCAGACCCTCGATGACAATGATACCTCAGCTGGGTCTAAAGTTCTCATCAAGCTGAGTGAAATGAGTCCAAACACGATATAGCTGTTGTTAACTGTTGAGGAACTCTTGGGACTGACTTCACAACATAACAGGGATCTGGAGTTGATCTGATGATGGTGACACCATCATGTTATCTTCTCCACATCTCTGCTATATAGTAATGTCCTCAGAACTACATATGTTAACTTTATTTCAAACGAATCGGTTCACAACTGAAAATTCTGTAGGAAAGTTGACAATCAATTCCTTTTTTTCTACCCTTAGAGGCCGATTTTAGTTTTGAAATTAAAATGGGACCAACTTTGAGATATACTCTTTCCAACAAAAAAAGAATTTTTGAAATCGGACCACGCTGGGAAAAGTTATGCGTGGTCATACATAAAAAAAAAAAAAAAAAAATATACATGTCGAATTGAGAACCTCCTCCTTTTTTTTTCGTCGGTTAAAAATGGCACAGCATTTTCCCTTACCGAGACTAAAATATGAATGTATGTAAAGATAGAAAATGAGATGATGCATGCATACCTCCTTGCTAAAGAGGATTTGGTAAGTTGCGCATCCAACCTGAAAGCTTTTAACCTTTATCGAGAATCTTTGTGTTAGTAAATGTGGGTTAGTTTTTAATTGAACTTTAAAAGGATCAAGAAAATCT
The DNA here is from genome assembly GCA_950005045.1 of Agrotis exclamationis. Lineage (NCBI taxonomy): Eukaryota > Metazoa > Arthropoda > Insecta > Lepidoptera > Noctuidae > Agrotis > Agrotis exclamationis. The sequence goes on from OX465434.1 coordinate 10,839,804, forward strand.
TGAGCTAGAGTAATCAGTATCTATCTGATTTAGCATGACATTTTCCTTTACCATATATTACCCAGAGTAGTAAATAAAATTCCATTAATTACAGCTGGGTTTAAACCTGAATCTTATAAATAATTAGAGCTGACTTCACCAAGACTGGGATGGTTGTTGCTCTTTAGGAGACTTACGTTCAGCAATTTGCTGAAATGTATTAAGCCAACTTGGAAATCTAATGTCCGTGTAGTAGCCCCAAACAGGGATGGTCATTAGTCAATTAGCAGGTAATCCAGCTGGGAAGCTCGCCAACTTAGCACCATATGCTAAAGATGTTAATAGTGCAACGTGTGGGTTGTATGCTGACCTCTATATCCCTCGCTATCTGGCTAATGCCTTTACAATATACATTGTATACAATGTATATTGTAGCTTAACTGTAATTATAGTTAAGCCTATAATCAAAATATCTCCTTATTAACGATGGTAAGGCTATCGCCAGTCGCTACACTATAATTATTTTTCTATAAATAAAATTCAAATTTTTTGACCTGTGATTTTATAAATTAAACCAACTTTACTCTTTCAAATCTAAAAGCAGTAGAAAATGTATGGCAAGCATGTTTATTTTTTTGTAAAGAAAGGTGTATTTTCTGGCGGTATAAAATAATAAGATGAATAATGGTGTGCATGTTGTGTGTTTTAGTGGTTTTTTGCCGTATACATTTTTTTCTTTCTTTCTTTAAAAACGAACGGTATTAAGACTTTCATAACACCGTGTACTTGTTGTATGTAAATTTTGGGGCACAACAGATAGGTAGCGTCACAATCTTACGGAAGACCTTTCATATGCCTCCGGAACTCCTTATCCGAAAATGCTTTATTGCCTTGGATTTTTCGTAAATAGATTACAGAATGAGGTCACATCCTTTAAAAAAAAGGTTTTTTTTTCATACTCTACGAAAACATAATTGACAGATTTATGGGTTTGTCTGCCTATGTAAACAAATCTGTAAGATATAGTTCTTATTTACCTAAAAAAACGGATTACCCTATTGTTGAGAAGTTTACATTATTGAGAGTACCTACAAGGCATACAACTCCAAAATATGCATTCTGTATGCTTTACTCTATGTGGATAAGGCATGAGTGACTATACATTGAATAATAGCAATAAGGTGACACTTTGCATAAATCTTCGAGTTTATTTTTATAACACAAATCAATATAATTTATGGGACTGCCCAAAAAAGTAGTATTACGTTTTTGTATTATAATTTACTAGCTGATCCGGCAAACGTTGTTTTGCCATATAAATTATTTCTAGTGCCACATTATAATAAAATAAAAATAATAAAAAAATCCAAAAATAAAAAGTTAGGGGTTGATAACCCTTATCACTTAGTGGTATGAAAAATAGATAGTAGCCGATTCTCAGACCTACTACAGAATAAAGTATCATAAAAATTGGTAAAGCCGTTTCAGAGGAATATGGTAACTAGCACTGTGACACGAGAATTTTATATTTAGATTAATATATTTAAGCAAAGTTAATAAAACATAAAATAATTCAAGCGAAGGGGTTCAACTAATTGCCTTAACTAACTGTACTTAAAATCAGAATTCAAAATCAAATTCTCTCATTTTCAGCAATTCCATTCCACCCAGTCTCAAATAAAGCTTCTAATCGTAATTAATTCCGCGCTGGACGTACATTAGCAATGCTAATGTTACACGTGACGACTATCATCGGAAGCGTTCGATTGCTGGTCGGAATGCATTCGGTATGCCACAGTGAATATTTATGGTAATTTTGCAGAAATGATGTAGATATGCCAGCTGATACGATGACAATGTACAAGGAATTCGTTCCTTAATAAATGTTTTGGAATGCTTAAATTATAAGGAACCTCTTAACAATAAAAATTAAGTCTTATTTCAAGACGTAAAGACAGATGCTAGGTACCCAAATAAACTTACAATGCAAAGCAAGTTTATTTAAACGAATTTTGGTGTAGCGCTTGAGTAAACTGCTACGCGGCGTAGCTGCTGCTACGGCGTAGCAACTGCAAGATTGTAGCAAGTATACAAATGCTTGAAAGTAATATAATGTTAGATTCATAGCTACTATTACAGTCCCGTATAGAAGTACTGATTAAGTACGTTCCCATTTCACGAAAGAAGCCTTCAGTACTCATGATTTAATCGATTATTCTAAGTTGTTTTCCACATCTGCTCACTGTTTTGAATTCCAAATATGTTCCCAATAAATCGACAAAACCTCTCTTGGAATATATTCCAAATCTATTTTATCACCTCCCATTACGTATACAAAAATAACAGACGTGTTACCGTAAAGCTGTTTACTGAGGTTGTAATCAAGTATAATGTAAACCAGCTTAATTTAATTCTGAAATAACGTGCTCTTCGTACCAAAAAGCGCTTTTAACAGCTGCATTTTGTTGGACGGCAAGCTAACAGCTTGTGACGGATTATAGCTAAGTCGACACTAATGTTCTGTATTATAACGACGCTTTACATTCGGATGCAGTCTCCCTAGAGAATAACACGAGAAACGTGATTAATTTTGAAATAAAGAAAAATATTTTTCGTTCATAGTACTTCTGAATTCTTTCAGAATAACCATCAGTCATATTTTTCAAAGTAAAAAGGTAACTACAAAAAGGCTGCTTTATTATAAGGAGGTTTCGAAAAAAAAACGAAATAAACATTATTCTAACAAAGCCTTATAAGGTTATAATTTAAAGTTGCGGTTACACTGACTAGAACTCACAGGACTACGAACAACGGAGTTATTAAGCTATTGCATAGCTTTTATATGGGCAAAGCCGGATGACAAAGCTGAAACGGGAGGATGGCAGCATAGCGTCGACCAAAGCAGAGGTTTTAGGCGAGATCGAGAGGTTCTATGGACAGTTATACACTTCGGTCGCAAAGCCCGTTGACAGCTTGGTAAGAGATCCAAGAGCCAAGCTGTCCCGACATTATACCGAAGATATCCCGGACATCAGTCTGTACGAGATTAGGATGACCCTGAAGCAGCTTAAGAACAACAAGGCGCCGGGCGAGGACGGAATCACTTCAGAGCTTCTGAGAGCGGGTGGAACACCGGTACTTAAAGTCCTCCAGAAACTCTTTAATTCCGTCCTGTCCGAGGGCAAAACGCCTCAAACGTGGAGCAGGGGTGAGGTGGTGTTGTTCTTCAAAAAAGGTGATAACAGCCTATTGAAGAACTACAGACCCATCACGCTTCTGAGTCATGTTTATAAGCTGTTTTCAAGGGTTATCACGAACCGTCTCGAACACAGACTTGATGACTTCCAGCCTCCCGAACAAGCCGGTTTCCGAAGAGGCTATAGTACCATAGACCACATCCATACGCTGCGGCAAGTTATACAGAAGACCGAAGAGTATAACTTGCCATTATGCTTAGCGTTTGTGGACTATGAGAAAGCCTTCGATTCGGTGGAAACATGGGCGGTACTTGAGTCACTCCAGCGATGCCGTATTGACTATCGGTACATCGAGGTGTTGAAGTGTTTGTATAATAACGCCACCATGTCGGTCCGAGTACAGGAGCAGAGCACGAAGGCAATTCCATTGAGAAGAGGCGTAAGACAGGGGGACGTTATCTCCCCTAAACTGTTTAATGCCGCAATGGAAGACGCCTTCAAACTCCTGGAATGGCAAGGACTTGGCATCAACATCAACGGCGAATACATCACTCACCTTCGGTTTGCCGACGACATCGTAGTCATGGCAAAGTCGATGGAGGAACTCAGCATGATGCTCGATGGCCTCGACCAAGTTTCACAACGGGTGGGCTTGAAAATGAACATGGACAAGACGAAAATTATGTCAAATTCCAATGTTGTGCCCACCCCAGTCTCTGTTGGAAACTCGGTACTCGAAGTTGTTGACTCATATATCTATTTAGGACAAGTAGTCCAATTAGGTAGGTCCAACTTCGAGAAAGAGGTCAACCGCCGAATCCAACTCGGTTGGGCAGCGTTCGGGAAGCTACGCAATGTCTTTTCGTCCGACATACCTCAGTGCCTCAAGACGAAAGTCTTCAATCAATGTGTGTTACCAGTGATGACTTACGGCACCGAAACGTGGTCTTTCACTATCGGCCTCATCTCAAAGCTCAAAGTCGCTCAGCGAGCTATGGAGAGGGCTATGCTCGGTGTTTCTCTACGTGATCGAATCCGAAATGAGGAGATCCGTAGACGAACTAAAGTCACCGATATAGCCCACCGGATTAGCAAGCTGAAGTGGCAATGGGCAGGCCATATTGCTCGCAGAGCAGATGGCCGATGGGGTCGAAAAGTGCTAGAGTGGATACCGCGGACGAGCAAGCGCAGCGTAGGATGTCCACCAACGAGGTGGACAGACGACCTTGTAAAGGTCGCCGGAAGACGCTGGATGCAGGTCGCTTCCAACCGGTATATGTGGAGATCTAAAGGGGAGGCCTATGTTCAGCAGTGGACGTCCTATGGCTGAGATGATGATGATGATGATAGCTTTTATCGCGGGCTCTGAGCGCGGCGCGGCGCGGCGACCGAATCAAAAAATTTCCAAAAACCTAACTAAAATACCGGACACCACGTATCGTCTAACATCGTTTCGGTTTGGGACACTTCGGCAATCCTAAAAATATCCGTCATAAAAAAATATACTTTTTCTTACTGATTCTAAACGGCCAGCTACAAAAGGAGTTTTCACAATGAAACCTACTTATAAAATCCTCCTAGAAGTTATTTATTACAGTAGTTCACCACAAACATTATAAAATAAATTATATATCGTTAAATATACGTGGTAGGCGATTTCGTTCTTTAAAAAAAAATGCAATAGCTTCACCACAGCAGCCTGCGAGTGCCACATTTTTTTTATATAATGAAATATTTGTCAAAGTCCGGTGACTGCAGTCAGTTTGGAGTTCGATCTTGTCGGTTACATAGGGTGGCTCTTTTTTTTTTGGAGTTCTCTGCTTTTTTTAGTGACATACAACATTATGACCTCTTGAGAAATTCTACAACCGCGGCAAGTATTTGGCCCTATCAGACCCCTTCAGTTTGTAGATGGGGCAGTACATGCCGACTCGGGCCTTCTTTGATCGAATGGTGAGCTACACAGTACTCGCCATTTGCAGGCCGGAAATCGGTTTCCCGCGACGGCTGGGGCGTGAAGAGGAGGATTGTGGCAAGGCAGCCTCTTAAATTGATTTTGTTTAAAATTATTGCAAGTCAGATGTCTATCAGCTTATCGAGTACCAAAGCATTAAAATAGTTCTACAAAATATTAAACCCGGTTGTGGATTTTTTGTGGATTTGGCCCATTAGCTTTTGGCGCACTATGTGATGCCGTTACGTAAAGTAAAAAACGATGTATTCCACAGTAAGCTGATTTTATACAAAGTTTGTTAAAGCTACGCATCAAAATTGGGGTTTCATTGGATATGTGGTTTGTTTAAAATATTATTGCAGTCTCGATATGGCCAAAATGTTGAGTTAGTCTTTAAATTATACTAGAATCTACTGGCCGTTCAATTCATCGTATTAAATCATAAAAATAAAAAAAAGACTATTGATTAATTTTTAAATCTAAAAAAAATTAATGAACATTCGTTTATTTTCATTATCAAAAGCCAGTTCTTAAGCTAATTATTCGTTAGTTAAGCTAAACTATCAGTAAACATCCAATATATGTGTTAACACTCGATTTAAAAGATTACGTCATACAGGTGTCTTTTAAATAATTGCATACACCGTACACACTCACTTACACCAAAGCATTTTGAAAATAGCCCATTGTTTCTATATTGTTTTGTTTAGCGGTTGAATAAAGCAATCTCGTTAATTGAGAGCATGGAGAGATAATATCAGCGATAGTGGAAGCAATATGCGATGTGCATACATAAATCACGCAATTCTGCACTTACGTATAGTGTACATACGTTCAAAATTGCCTTATTAAATTAACTTTCAACTATTTTCGCAAATATAATCAGGCTCATTGTATGTGAAGTGTAATATGATTTTATATTATTAGATAAACACTGTTTGTAGCCATAATTTATGGATTCTTTATCTCCATACAATCAACCGTTTCCTTTTATAATTAAAATTACGAAAACAACATTGCGAATAATTCACATAACTCATTCACTCAAACGACTGCTCATTTACCTAAAAACCGAAATCATGAATCAAAATAAACAATTCCAAAAATAAGCATCCGAAGAAACTTCCAGTTCGAAGGTTTTAAGCGCTGAATAAAACGCCGTATAAAGCGCTTGTCGCTAACGAGGTTGCTATTAGTCGGTAAGTGAGTGGAAGCAGTTTCTTATGTAATGAAGACTTGGGATATTGACATCGGCCATATTATACATGATTAATAGTTTCCAAGAGGTGACGGCGTTCCAGTTTTAATGTGATTTTATAACGCTTGAGAACTAGGTGACATGGCGGTGTTGTGGTGATTGATTTTTGTTTGTCATGTGTATTTGATTCGATTTATATGAGCTATGTTGTGTTAGGATAAGTAGGGTCTAGATTTTGTTTAAAGTTATATCAATTACACGGAAAAAACATTTGTATGATCTACAAGTACCTATTTGTTCCGAGTTTGCAAACGCACCCAATTTAATGTAAAACTTCGTAGATTGAGGCAATGATTTAAAAAAAGAGTATGTAATATAGGGTTAGAGGAGGCCATTAGAAATGCACCCCGTAGAGGAAATAAAGAGAGATTGAAAGCATCATAGCAAATGACGATATTATGTGTGTTTGTGTTTCTTCGTTTAAAAGAATACGTAAAGATCGTCGTAAATGGCAATCTGTAATTTGTTCCTAATCCCTGGAGAAAAAGGCGTAATTCACGTATGTTTTTTTTTTATGAAACCCCTCTTTTACACCATACATGTAGTTATTTACGAATTTTCTGAAACAATCTGCAATTATTACAATAATAACTATTACAAAAGCAATTGGAAATAGTCAAGAACAGAACAATACACAGAAACTTATGGGCTTACAAAACTTTCAAGTGAATACCAAGTTTCATTCCCAAATGACATGATAATTGAATACAGGACAATTATTGTGGTATTAATACAAGTTCTTGTTAATTTGTCTCTTGAAACTGTGTAACTAGTTTATATTGGCAATAATTTTAGTTATAAATTCTGCTAATAAAAAGTGTTTTAGTTAAAAGTTCAAAGATTGTTTTACATTATTTTTATTTATTTAAAAAAAACGGTGTAGTGAGAAAGAAATAAGATAGCAAAATGCACAAAAATTACCAGTTTAAAAAAATATATAAGGTACTTTACAACTGTAAATCGTTATAATTATTTTAAATAAACAAAAGTAACATATTCGCACCCCGATCTTTTGTTCCTTACTAGGTGATATTAAAACCGTACACATAAAAAGTTTGTATTTTATTTCGACCTCAGATAAAATACTTTAAGCTTACGTAAGAACGGAACAATTCTAACTTAGAAAATTCAGAACATTTTTTACATAAAAATGTTCTGAATTTTTATGTAAAAAATGTTAAATGAAAAGACTGATTTCTGACACTGCTAGGTGATGCATTGAATTACTGAATAACTTGATTAATGCGTATTTAGATTGAATTAAATCCAGGCCCTAAGACATCCATTCAACTTGTCTGACGTAACCTTAAGTCAAATATATCAAGACGTATCGAAAAATCGAATGCAATTTTTCACTTACAAAAGTTCTTTTTCTCAAATCACTCAAGCCATTTGCATAGAAGACTCGTGTTGAATAATATTTGCATATTTATGTTCAAACACTGCAACTTATGTAACCCTAGCTATGAAAGTCACAATTTGTAAGAGTTTCTTATCTAATTAAGCATTCATGATCAAAGGAGTTTTATACTTACGAGGGCAAGTAACCGCTACTTTTGAACGTCAGGGAGGTGTTAAAGTATTTGATTCAGTCTCAAGAGTTTTTGAAAGTTGAATCAGTTTTACGGTGTCAGCAAAAAATTAACTTCCTTGAAAATAATTTGAGCAGGCAAAAATATGAGGAAACGTCCTTGACACATAGCAGCTCCCATTGCTGGGACTACTAGACTACTTGCCCCTTTTTTGTTAGAATATTAGATACGAAAAATTACCAAAATATAATCACATAATATTGGCAAAAAGGAAATAAATAAACAGTCCCTTTATTATTAGCCGGTATCTGTAAATTCACGTACAAAATAAAATAAAACAGTTTGAAAAACAAAATGAATTTCATTACAATCCCAACTTAGCTGGGTGAAGTCCAGTGTACATCGTCCAGCGTTTAATGAACGCTACATAAAGTACTTTGTGTACTAGTAACTTCAACATATTAAAGCCTCGGGCAGTGAGAAAGTCGAGCTCATATTAATATTGACTTAGAAGCTAGGACGGATGATTAAGAAATGCATTTTGCTTCTGGAGAAACATTCTTTTATTTTTACGAAAGAAAAATTATTGTGAACAGGGTTTGAACCTGCGACATTCTCATTCATTAAACCAGACGACGCTTTTACCAACCAAGTTATCACAGTCATACTCAACAGGGACGACTTTCCTATTCAATGTTTAACGTCTTGTGGTGACATTGACGCCATATATTTTAGAGTTTGTGAAACTACTACACCAACATGTTGACATTACACTTTCTTTTATCATTCCACAAAAAAAAAACACTTGACACAGGCGTTAATGAATGCTTATTAAGGTGATTCCTCAGTAGTAGCCCGCGAAATTCAAATTTTCATGTGTTTTTTGCAATTTGCTTATCAGTGACAAGTAGTAGCTTGATCAAAATATGATCCGCGACAATAACAAGTATAACTTTACATATAAGAATGATCAAAACCTTCGCTGCATTCGCTTTCAAAAAGATTTGTACAAAGTTGGTAAAAAATCCGAAAACTAACTCATTTTGTCCAAATCTTTGTGAAAGTGAATGGAGCGAATGTTATGATCATTCATAAATATAAAGTTGTACTTGTTATTGTCGCGGATCATATTTTGATCAAGTTACTACTTGTCACTAATAAGCAAATTGCAAAAAACACATGAAAATTTGAATTTCGCGGGCTACTACTGAGCAATCACCTTAAATAGTTTATTGTTTGAAAACATGGTTAGAACTACTGCCTCATTGACAAGAGAACTGTTGGGGCTCAGATAATTTTAATGTTTTCCCATGGAATGCGTGTCCTTTGTGTAATTTTCTTCACCATCACTGGTGTACTGATCTCTGCAACATCGTGTCTCTTTTCTTGTCCTCTCCTTAAACTAAAGAAAACCTCACTCCTCGGTGCTATGAATCCTTGGTAAACTGAAACGATTTATGGTTTTAGGTTCATCATCATCATCATCATCAGCCTATAAATGTTCCCACTGCTGGGACACAGGCCTCCTCTCTGTGAGAGGGAGTGGGCCGTAATCTACCACGCGGGCCCAGTGCGGATTGGTAGATGTCACATGTCTTCGAATTTTTGGTTCTAGGACATGCCGGTTTCCTCACGATGTTTTCCTTCACCGTTTGAGAGCAGTGGTGTTGAAATAAATTACACAAAGTAATGCGCCTGACGGGGTTCGAACCCACGACCTACTACTCGTAAGTCGAGGCCGATACCACTGGGCCACCACTGCTACTGGTTTTAGGTTAGAGACGAAAAAACCTCAACCATCAATATTATTTTTAAAATATTGAAGGATGAGCTTCGTCTAATCGATGTACAAGTACTTCTACTCGATTCGCTGCTAGATTAATCGACTGTCAGTCGTCGGGTGAACATACTCGTTTTATCGTTATAAACTGTGAGCGGCAGGTGGCTTTCATGATTTTTAGAAAACCGATTAGGGGCCACAGATGGCTAGAACGAGAAAAAAGTATTTTTTGTAAGTTTTAACTATAAAAACGGTCTTATAGTTATTCAATAGTCCGTTATAAAAATAATATGTGTTGGTTATTTATGGAAAAGCTAATCCCACCAAAAACATTTCATGTAAAATGTTGCCAAGACGAGCACATAATGTTAGGCGTGTGAAAAAGATATCAGATCTCATGTTAAGCCAAACTTCTGAATCTACACGGCCTAACTCTACCGACCCTAACTTCACAAATTCTACATATCAGTAAAAATGTATGGCTTCGCCGTTTCACTACCATCGTGAAGGTGGTGCGAATATTTTGTATCTGAAGCAACGAAACAGCATGTAATTCATACAAAGCATGTAATACTTCAACTATGCTGTAACTTAAATACAGAAATCTTGTGATAAGGCCTCTATTGTTTTCAAAGCAGTTGAATTCGGGCACCACAGTAAAATATCTTGATCTAACGAACTTCCACCTCAAAGAGATTTCACGTGATACTCCGCAAAAGCCTCATCCAACTTTTCTAGCTAAACTCGATGCATATGCGAAGTAACTAAAATATTTAAAGATTGCAAAAAGAGTAAACGCGGGGGTAATATCGTGTATTAAATGAGAGCTAAAATCCTTACAATAAATCCATTAAACAGAATAAAATAGTTTCGTAATTATATGCTACTAATTTGTTTAAGCATAAGCTTTAGAATTGCGTAAATGTTTTCTCGTTATAAAGAGTCTCGGCATAATAATAGTTCTTGAATTAAATGGTATCATCGTGCATCGCTCTAATCGCGGTAGCAATCCTAGGAACTAAAATTGTTTTTGGAATTCCAACAACATTGCAATTTTTTCTATGTATTTAATTGTTACTGTACCTTTTGTTTACGAATCCGTAGTGACTATAAATAAAATGGAATTTCGTCATTGATATTATGGAATAAGCTACTTTTCTAGTTATTTAACATTGATTAAAATAAATATTATGAGCATAAATCTAATATATAAAATTCTCGTGTCACAGTTTTCGTTGCCATACTCCTCCGAAACGGCTTGACCGATTTTGATGAAATTTTTTGTGCTTATCCGGTATCTATGAGAATCGGCCAACATCTATTTTTCATCCCCCTAAATGTTAGGGGTAGTCCACCCCTAAATTTATTTTTTTATTTTTTAGACAAAATTTTTAATTTCTATTTTTTATGGCAAATCAACGTTTGCCGGGTCAGTTAGTTATATTTAAATATAGTAATAATAGGACTTACATTTAATATTTTCGAGATCATTGTAATCTGGAATATATTTTAGGCTATTGAATTACGCAAAATAAACACACCATTATTTAATCGTCCAGAGATTACCGAATAAAATAACATTTAACATTATTAATATTTCCATTTGTTCATAAATCCGCATCTCAACATGCGGTTTTCGTGGTTCCACAAAATAATCCGTGAATCGGTTTTTACATTCACAAATGTTCACCTTTATTCTTGTTACGCTTTACAGAATAATGATTAATTTCATTAAGTCCTCTTGTAGGATTATTGTGGTTGTCATTTGCACGGGACAGTGATTGTGAAACAATTAAACAATTTTCCGTCGTTATGTAACTTTGTTTTTGTGACGAATTGTTTTGATATAGTTCTTTGTGTTTTGTTTTGGGGTTGCTGTTACATAAATTGATATGGAAATGAAGTCTGTAGAAATTTTATAACTTTTGTAAGAGGCAACATTACGGTCAGCGCGGAGTGTCAACGTAATGAAACGTAATGAAACTTTTAAATCGAATTTTCGACTATCCTATAACAGCTTATTGGTGACGATAATATGCGTAATTAGGATATGAACAAATACTTATGAAATAGTATAATAATTTCGCCTATCTATTTAAAATCCCATGAAATAGAGAGCGAATACCTAGAGCCTAATTGCTATGACTGAGCAATTTCTAATGGAAAAATGCAATTACACTTTGTCCGATCTGGGAATCTAACGCGCGACTTTAGGCTCAGCAGTCACTCTTACAACTACTGGACCAACAAGCCAGGAGGCCAGGCTGCCTCGTTACTCGACCAATGATTGGAATACTTTTACTCTGCACACTTTTACCATAGATATTATATTGTATAGTGCCTGTGGTTATAACTAAGAATATATTGGCCAAAACGTGAAGGATCCATTGAAAGCAACCATATTGTTAATACCGTCATACCTACGTATAAACATAGTATTACCAACACGGATAAACGTACAGTACATTTGAAACTGTCAGATTATGTATAAATTCTCAACATATAAGCTGTGTGCTTACCTGATATAATCTTGTTAGTTCAGCATATAGCAATTATTTCCATGTTGCCTTTGACGAGCATTGGTGAAGCGATGGGGTTTAATTTATGTCATGCAAAACGACAAATGGTATTTTATTTGTAAATTATTGTTAGAATAAATACACGTAAGGTTATATTTATCTATTTTTTTCTTGATTTAAAACAGGTAGTTTAAAATAAATGAACTTTTATTTTTCTTAGGTCTAACTTTCTAGTGCAAGAGGATTTTTTATGGGATGCACTTAGGCAAGAAAAAGTCAATTCTAGTTGATTGGAAAGCGTATGAACACACTTATGGTCACCCAGATGTCTAAAATCGACCATACCTATTCATTAAAATCAAAAAAAGAATGTGACGAAAGCATTTTTTTTTCAATTCATTTTCTTATAAACTTTACCTACCTGTCTAAATTTTATCCTCATCCAACCGCGTAGTTTTTGTTCACATAGATATTGCAGTATATGTTTAAATCCGCTGCCCATGTTCCGGAGTCAGTGCTGGTGTCCAGTTTTGATTTGACTGCACCTTAAATAAAGATAAAATGCCTCTTACATACACTCAACGTTACGTAGCACAAATTTAAGTACATTACATGCTTTAGTCTAAAGTACTGAAATAGGTTTTATTATGTTCCTTTTCAAGTGATTCGTATACAATTTATAGAACATAAAAAATATAGGACCAATAAATTTTATACTGAAAGAGGTAGTCACTGAGACAAAGGGCAATAAATATATTTATTACAAACACACTGTAGAAGTTATTCATATAACGTATGTGCTAGTACGTGGTTCAAGTAAATGGTAATATACCTTTTCATGATTTAAAAAGGGTATAAGTTTTCAAACTGTCATGGTTATAAACAGTATTACTCAGTATTCCGAATATCAAATCCGAATAACACTGGAAATACAAATAGTTCTCAAAAATTCCTTTAAAACTGCTAGTTCGTTATAAATGCAAATAGAATTTTGGTAGCCAAGAGCTGTATATTTTTTAAACATGCATTAATTGGTGTTTGAAACTTGTAAATTACATAGAACTCATTAGTACCTAACCTATTCTTCTTTGTCATTACATTTAATGTACATCTAATCGTAATTGAATAATATAGAATTTGATTTCCAACTTAAACTTTACTACCATTATTGTCGCAGTGAAATCCGCTTTCATAATTTACATAAGACACATTGGTCTTACAATGTCTTTGACTTACATACGAGTACAATCCACTAGTCCTGAATGTCTGTTATGCAATGTGTTTATTCACAGAATATAGAATATTAAAAACCTTTTGCAACATGGCTTTGTAGACCATTTATCAATCAATTCACCCTTAACAACAATCGAATCGAGCAACAATATGAACCAATTCATGTAGGAAACACTGTTGAACACAGGTGGCGAGAATGTGATCGACGGTCACCGCCTACATCGTCCATGTACACAGGGTGGACCACCCAACATATGCAATAAATTCCAGTACAAGCTACACAAGTTAGGACATAACAGAAATCTGCGCCCATTGTGTGCAGACCTGGCTAACCGCCAAAAGGTGCATTAGAGCAGAAACACTTAGCGTCAAACGTTAAAACTTCAACTTTTCATATTGTTCTAGATACCGTCTGGATTGTTCGCAACTATGAACTTTTCAGAACCAATTATCTTGTACTATGTCTTGTCGCATTTAAAGCTACACAGAGTTAAAGCAAGTTTACATTGTAAAGTTATAACTTTAAAATTGTGCCTTATTTACGAACTTCATTGGAATGAGAGTATGAAACTTGCCTCATAACGTATGGGGAATGAAGTTCATTCAAAAGTTCAACCATTTTCTAGTGAAGTGGCTGACAGCTATATAGTTTAACTTAGAAACTCTCTGCAGCTGGTTTTTAAGAGAAAAATAAACACCATACTACTTATTGGATACTAAATTATTGGATTTATTTCTGTTATAAAATTTCCGAAGTGTGAATTATAAAAGACGGGTAAAGCACTAATAAATGCTCTTTTAACTTAGGTTTAGGGTAGTTTATACATCATTGGGTGTTTTTTATACTTTTATCCACCCGAAGTAGTAAAATTTTATAGCGGCAGTATCTGACTATCTGTACCGAAACTGTGGTGACTCGTTTTTCAGAATAACTACTGTGGTTTCGAAAGCTTTGTATATAGAACTTGTTTTATGAACTCTTTTTATTTTCTATTTCTTCTTGGTTTTAGTTGATTGTTAAACTTAGCATTTTGTTTGTCTCATCTCATGTGTCTTTACTTCATTTTTTCATCTTGCTTCTAGCTTTCCTTAGATTGTTTTTCTTTTCTGATGTTGTAATAACAACAGTAAGTGTTTTGGTGAACCAATTTGAACTCGACGCGTCGTTGTGGCAACATACTATTCTTACTTATTTGTTTCTTGTACAAAATGTTCCTTCCAAAAACTCCCTTCGAAGTCAAAGACTAAAAGTACACTCGTCTACTACCTAAATTGATGAGACCATTAACACAGTTACTTGAAAGAAGTAAGAATTTGATCAAATGCTGGAATTGTTCCATGAAATCATTAAAGTCTGCTTAGAACTGGAACATGTATCTAATAATGACTATAATTTTCCTATAAAATTTTACCGCGAAAATAGTCATTTGTTAAACTTTAAGTTAGTTTTAAAGTGTACTTTACCTTTTTCAATAATCCGTCCTAATCCTGAGACTAAAACTGTTGCTACAAGCGGAAACAAAATTAAAATATCGCTATAAACTTATACAAAGTATCATTAAATTCTGTTTTAGGCCTGTTCAGGACCTCGGGATCAGGTGACACAGGTAACTGGATGAGATCTGTTTTTTTTAGTCTTTGGAGCTTTTGGAAAAATTATTTAGTGCTATATATGGCTTTTGATAACGCTTTGGATGGAATGTAAGTAGATTTTGGATTGCGTGTGAAAGACTTTTGGTGTTTCCCTGAATTTTTTTGGATCGATTAGAGAAATAGAATTATCAGTCTGTTTTAAACTGGGATTTAAAGAAGAAATTAGGTTGGCTGTTAAGCTTGTAGGACCCTTGCACAATTATAAATGTTGGACTACCCTGTTTGATTTGCGTTTGGCTTTGAAGATTTTAAGGCACTAAATGTTATACCAATTCCGTTATGCGCACGAGAATTCCCGCATCAAAATAAAAGTATAATATTATTCCAATGGTTACCTTCTAGGCTATTTTTCTAGGAGAGGCTCTAGAGCGTGTATACAGATGTAGGTCGATTGAACGGAAACGAATAGAAAGCATTTACGTTAACGACATCTTGTTCTTATATTTGTTGGGCTTCGCATGTGGCAGTGCTCCTAATAAGGTAGTAAACGGATTAGTGTAGCTTAAAAA
The DNA here is from genome assembly GCA_950005045.1 of Agrotis exclamationis. Taxonomy (NCBI): domain Eukaryota; kingdom Metazoa; phylum Arthropoda; class Insecta; order Lepidoptera; family Noctuidae; genus Agrotis; species Agrotis exclamationis. The sequence continues at coordinate 10,855,418 of OX465434.1, forward strand.
TATATATGTAATCGAGGAATAATGGAGGTTTATTTGTAAATAGAAAGCATGTGTATTTTAATGGGTGTTTTATTTTTCAGATATTTAAATATGTTGTTTTGGATTGAGTATTGTGTGTGTTTTTTTTTAATAATCCTTTGAGTGTTGAAATTAACTTCCAACATCAGCCTATAATATTCTCACTGGTGGAATACAGGCCTCCTCTCTGAGAGAAGAAGTAGGCTGTAATTAACCACGCGGACCCAGTGCGGATTGGTAGGTGTTACATGTCTTCGAATTTTTAGTTCTAGGCCAGTTTCCTCACGATGTTTTCCTGCAGCGTTTTGAAAAGTGGTGATGAAATAAATTACATAAAGTAATGCGCCTGGCTGGGTACAACTTGTAAATTTTGGCCGGTACCACGTTCGACCACTGCTCACTGTGTCACCACTGCTCTTTAAATTAGATTAAGAGATTATGAACTTCTACTGCACCTTAAAGTACTGCTAAAGTGAATCTTTGGATCTTCGAAGATAGTAAATAATATCTAAAGATGGTTCAATCCACAATACAATAACCTCGACTTTATCTAGGGGCACGACAGTGCCCCCGCCAAGACGAGCCAAGGGAAGCGCAAGGGCACTACCTACCTTTTTTGAACCCTCATAGAGTTGGTTTCCGATGTACCCGATAGTTCATATTCTCAGGATATGATGTCAATAATAGACTAATTAAACATTTATCGTCGTACCACAAAAACTTTTAAACGTCTGTCTAAAAAAATGTCAGATTATGACGTTGAAATAAGGTCCGTTTTGCAGTCACACTTTTTTTAGACAAGTGTTCAACAGATGTTTAAGTTTTTGTAGTAAGGCTGACAAAGTCTCAATCGAATAGATCTAATACTTTAGATTTTATTGATATCTAAAATACACCGATTTCGTCACTGACACACTCACTGATGATCATCAAAATGTTTGGCTACTTTCTGAAGTGCGAGAAAGCTGAAATTTGATATATAATCTATATAATTTGGTATATAGCCTATATAATTTGGTATATAGCCATACATATTTACTGAAATGTAGAATTTGTGAAGTTAGAGTCGGTAGAGTTAGGCCGTGTAGATTCAGAAGCTTGGCTCTGCATGAGATCTGTTATCTTTTTCAGAGGGCAAACCTTATGTGGTCGTCTTGGCAACATTTTACATGAAATATTTTTGGTGGGATAACTACGTTTCACGAGAACATTTAGTTTCTTAAAAACAATATCGAAGTTCGACCAAACAACAATAGGAAAGTTCAATCTGGCTCAATATACACAGCCTAGATTCAGACATCAAAATATATAGATAGATACATATTATAGTATATCCTCTCGAGCTAAACCAAAGCCTATTTTAGAATTGAATAGACATTCCAGGAATAGGCTTCAAATTCGCGCTACCTGACAAATTCTAGTAAGTAATAGCTCATGCAAACGATGAATGGAAAACAAACCTATTATCGGGGGCTAAAAGAGCTACTTTAGCAGAAACATAAATATAATTATTTATATACCTAATAATTTTCGCGTTCTCGATTATAACTTGGGTTTACGGGGGTGAACAATCGTTCTAGCTAGGTCCCATGTCAGGGAAAATTTGTTTTCTATGTATTTACTCGCAAATTTTTTTACATACAATTTGCTTCGTAATTTCGTTAACCAAAATGGCGTCTGGGTGGCCTGATTTGTTTAAGTGTTTGATTCCTATGCTGATAACTGCGGGTTCAAACCACAGCAGTGATCAGGTTTTTTCTTTTTAATTTGTGTTATTTTTTTTCAAAGATTCCTCTCCATTTTTCTTGATTTTTTTTTAAGAATTTCCTTCATGCAGGCCGAACTAAGCTCGTACTTTAGCACAATTCGTATTATGATATGACTAAAATGGCCATTATAGACCCCTGGTTCGCAAATAAGGGTAATCAAGATGATTGCCGTAATATCGTCTATGAATGATTGTCGTGTAATGGTGGTTGATGGAAACGAAGGTTTTCCAGTGAAGGGTAACAATAACAGTTATTATTGGGGTTTTAGTAGTCAATTATATAGAAAGGTTTGAGTTTATTTGGGAGGCACTTTTGTGTTACGTTATCGGTTTGTTTTTTGGTTAAATGTTTGTCGTAACGTACGTTGTTGATTGATCTTAATGTTTGGTTGAAATAGCATGTTTGTTTCAAATAATTTACTATCTACAAAATATTTAACTTCATGTTTCAAAATAATGTTTATAATGTGTCATGATTTTTGAATACAATTTAAAGAACTCATAAAAGAAAAATACATAATCCTTCTTCTGACGTGGTCATTTAAAAGGTATATACAAATACGAAGCAAATGTTCAGCAAACAAAATGCTCAACCCAACATTTTAGTCGGAAATTTTACGAAAATTGATACAAAAATGCCTTCCAACAGAAACAATACAAATAGAAATCTGAAACGCTAGTTCAGCAGCCCCAATTGCTGTTGGCACCAATGACAATGCACTCAATAACGAAATACTGGAGTCGAATTCACGAACAAACAACTATTTAACGAAGTTGCTTCGCTGTTAGCATTTTGCTTGCTAACAAGATAGGTTTGACAATAGTGATGTCAACTGTTAGCTGAAATGCCTTGAGTTTTTTTTTCTAATATCCGTGTAAAGAACATAAAATGCATATCTTTTTTTTAAATATGTATTAAGTTATATATATTTTAATATACACAATGGTATAATTATTGAATTGTAAATGTGAATATTTGAATTTAAAGAAACATCATTACAGAAAATAAGATAGACACCAAGAAGATGATATTTTTATGTATAAAATAATATATGTATTTGTATTCCAACATGCCTACAAAATAGGGAAAATTAAAAAAAAATAAAAATGCCAAAATGATAGAAGAAAAGAAAAAAAGTACATAAAATTTAATCTCTCTTTCACTCTTCTTCTGAAAGCCTCAACAGATTTTAAAAGAGAAGCGGATGAATAAATCTTATCCAAAATTTTACTGAAATTTAGGTCTCAAAGGTTTAAGACCTTTAAAACTTTCTCATAAATGTCAAGGTTTTCTAGATTAGTACCTTCTTAACAGTGAATTTTTAAATGCCAAGCAATTTTTATACTAAGAGATATTACTACCTACCTACTTGAGTGGGGTAGTACAACATCTAGACATTGTAACTTAACTTCACAAAGTTCATAAACATAGGTACCTTCTTCATCAGGAACAAAAGTTGCTCACTAGCATGAGTAAGTTTTAAGAGTCAACCGAGCAACGTGAGCTGCTAAATGTGCAGTATTCATATGAAACTGGCTGGCAACAACATTTGTTTTGCTTGCACAATACATTTCCTCGTATATTTTGAGTTGCACCGGTATTAGAACCAGGAATGGCCAAGCTTCTTAGAAAATCTAACAGCAAATTTTCTACCTTCTTGAAGCTCAAATGATGTAGAATAAATAAATAATAAGGCTGGATATATTTAACAGCTCCAACTTATTCAAACACGAATAAAAGACAGAGATTTTGAAAATAGTGTTGACAATGACAGATTATTTTGGAAATGTAACAATCTTCCTGATGACTTCCATTTTAGATAGAGCGAATTCCTGCGAATTGGGTAATATACCCCTCTCTTCTTTAAAACTAAATTAAAATTTTCTGCAAAGCTTTTGTATTTACGTTACGTTATAGCGTCTAACAAATGCAAACACGTGGCTTTTCATCAATAACGTCCACTACTGTACCTTCAGTTGTCGGAATTTCTAAAATATTTACTCTTTTTCCAAGAAAACTGCTACCTTTGGCCAGTATATTTCTTGCTAATAATTCATCTTCAAACCAACAATGTGAAGGAAATAAAACGTAGCCCAATTTAACAGAAAATGGGGCAAGAGACGTCGGTTGACCGATTAATTATTCGTTTGCTATCGAAGCTACGACTATGGTTGAGACGAAGGCACTGTGGTGACATCGATTGCCGATAGTCTATGTATCTACTCGATAAAATACGTACTACAATCAATGGCTAGAAAATGTGTATCTAAACGTTTGTTAGCCACAGTTTTGAATGATGTACAATTTAATGTTACGATCGTTACTGAAAATTTAAAATGAACAATTATAGAAAGAGTATAAAGTCCATTTAACAAAACATAAAGCTATTCCATGGCGTCCAAATTAATTCACAAAGTGATGCAATAAAATTAAATTGATGGCAAGGACGTTTTAACGGTCTAAACGATATGTCCTAGACTAGAGCATTTGAACTACTGACCATGTGATGGGATTAGTTTATGTCATTGTAAGGAAGTGTTGAGACAAACTATCTTACTCCATCTCTGTCCTTCTTTTTACTAAAACTTGACGCACACTTCTAAGCAACTCATACTCGGTTACGTGGGCCTGTAGCCGCTTGCGCTTGCTGATGACTAGCCATCGACCAGGTGCCGCTTTGGCGATGCTGAGAGATGATCCGTTCCTGTGCTTACAAAGTGGGGATGTCCGGACAAAGGAGAGATGGGGTGATTCTGATCCTGAACATCCATTTAAGTGTGCACTATGACATTGAGAAATGTTACACTACTTCGATGCCGTAGGTATCTGCAAATGCTTTTAAGGATGTCGTTCGAGAGTTCTCATTAAACCTGATTCTGCCAAGATGCTTTGCCGTGTTCCGATTTAAAGGATATGCCGGCCGACGAAAATGGAAACGTGATTGTTTCAGTTTAGTCTTCAGAATTTCGTTGAAGATTGTTGTGGAAGGCCGACTCGTTAGAAAGCTAAATATTAAAAAAAAGTCTGAATAGCGTTCATGAGACCTAGCATAATACCAATATTCATTAGATCTCACAAAAACTTGTTTGACAGACGATAATAAACAGCTTCTAGAAAGATTCCCTCAAAGGTAGCCTTAAAACTAAATAATAATGTTGTCATTCAGTCAGTGAAGTGTCACCAAAAAGTTCTGTCTTTGAAGTCCATCTAAAGACCGAAAAAAAATAATAAGGTCAAGTCCGGTCTAATAATAATATCAAACTACGATCAATCGTTTGTAAAGATCCATTTTGTCCTTGTCTATATCAAGTAACCCAAGTAACCGAAGGAAAATATGTACGTTTCTATTCTCTTTTTGGGCAGTCTTCGATTGTAGGGTCAGTGAAGTGAAGAATGATACTTTTTTTTTCCCAATATCCTATTTTGGACAATATCTTTCATTACAGCGCCGTATAGAAATTTTGGCGAATGAATGTCTTTCAGATGCTATTGGTAAATAATAATTAGATTGGTCCATTATTGAAGTAAAAATATAAAATGTCAGCAGCGGTTTTGAATCTTTGCGCCAAAATATTCATGTTTTTAATAAATTCCATTATACAGTTACATCTCTTTTGACAGGTAGATACTAAGAGAAAGTATTTTTAACGCACTTTAAATTCTTTAATAAACATTCGTTCACAAGATAATGTTTTATATCAATTAACCTGTAAACTGCTGTTGGAAACTCAAGCGATTTTAATTTTTTTTTTGTCGAAGAAAAATGCTTACTGCGTTGACTTCTGAGTTGAGCCGTACGAACATTGCAGAAAAGTCTAGCAAAGCTTATTTCCTTTTGTTGTAATACAATATCCCGGAGCCTTCTAAAAGAGGTATATTTTATTATTTCTTCATTTTTCTGTTCGTTGTCGCAGATAGGATTACAATGTACTTAGGCTGGAGCATCTGGTTTCCTGTTCTGACTACCTGTGCAGAATAGTAACTAAAGTTGCCAAGTCAAAAACATCAATACAAACGTTTTTTTCTATTGGTGTTTTGACACTGCAACGGTTTTTGATGCTAGCTTTTGAATTGTTATTAAAATCGACCTTTTTCTGGATTTCTATGTTGCAATTTTACGGTTATCAACCTGAAAACGACTCAGTAATCTCTGTCACCTATTTAACATAATATCCATATCAGACGATGCTTTTTTTTAATAATTCAACGCAAACAGAGTACATAAGACTTATTTTGTGAATAACATTATAAACTTTTACATGTAAACATGAAAACAGCTAGTCTACATAAAAACACAGATTTGCAGTTTCACTTTTTTTTTTTTTCATTTTCCATTGTTGCAATTTGCACGTTTTCTTCTCATAATTGCTTAAGCTTATTTATTCATAAGTACGCTTTTACGTAGGTTTTGCACAAACACATTTTACCTTTTTGGCCAGTTACCGGTGCGAGAAATCCCTTCTTAGTACATGATTATGTCACGGAAGGAGTTACTTCGCAAATTGCATGGTCGACGGTAACTTTGGGATAATTAGCTCGTTTATTTTTGTTTGTATGTGTTATTATTAAATTGAGAATAACACGATTATGGTTCTGTGTTTGCGTTTAAGGTTATTCAAGTATACTTGGTGTCTCTTTAATGTAAAACTCGATGTAATAATCTGAAATTAACGATAATCTCTCAATTGAACAAGGTTTTATAAAATAATTTTAAAATTAAGTAAGTAAATAATTTGAAATTAGTTTTGGTTAAAAGTTTAACATCTTTAGTGGCTCTCATTGTCACTGCAACGTGCAGGACACAACATTTATAAATATCCCATGGTTTTGTGTGACAGCACCATACAAGTTACATTGCAGGACGGTGTTTTTAATATTCAAACAACAAAAAAAAATTAAAGAAAAACAAAAAACCCGACTGCGTAAAAACTAATTTTTCAAAAAAATCCTGAAAAAAATAACTTAAGTAAAAACTAAAAATAAAGAAACAAGCCCAACAGAACAGCAGGAGGAAGCAGAACAGAACTACTCACAGTCGGGTCCCTTGGGAAGATTTGATTGGTAAAATCTGAATGGGCCCCGACTGTGAGTCGTTCTGTTCTGCTTCTTCCTGCTGTTCTGTTCGGCTTGTTTCTTTCTTTTTAGTTTTTATTCAAGCTAATTTCTTCACGTATTTTTTAAAATTAGTTTTTAAGCAGTCGGGTTTTTTGTTTTTCTTTAATTTTAGTTACCATTCATTGTTCACTGTTTTTTTTTTCGTTTGTATATCGTTTATACTTGAAATACAAACTTAAATCAATAAGTAAGAAAATTAGCGAGAATAATTGTTTTGTTAAACAACTTTAAATCGTTATATATCCTTAACTATTATTTAAAATGAAAAATAATAAAAACACCTTTTTTTTTTTTTTTATTCAGTTTTTTTTTTTTTTTTTGGGGGGCTTTTATCCTTATTTGGATATGACAACCCCATTGTGTCCATCATTAGAGATTACAAACTCATAAGAAAGGCATCAAGAAGACAGCTACTGCGGAAGCACTGTAAATAAACTACACAGCAACCTCGCTTTATCAGATGTTGGGGATGATAAAATAGTTTGCGCGATTCCTACATCATACTTGTTTATCTTCAGTGCTCCCCTCAGCAACTCTCGCTCCTGGCTATTTTTGACACATTCCATCAAAACGTGTTGCAGGTCTTCCTCTACTCCGCACAAATCGCAATTAGGAGAGTCCACTTTTTTCATCATGTATGCAAATTTTTTTGATGGAATGTGTCCAGATCTAAGTCTTAACAATAGTCTCGTCAGATTTCTATTAACTTTCTTTGTTATAAACCATGGTATCCGAAGAGGTTCGGATTGCAAAGTTTTGTACCAGATTCCTTTGTCTCTAGATACTAAGTTAAAGTGTTGTTTCCATTTGTTGTAGTTTAGTATTTTAAATTTTGGTAGTATTTCAGAATGGTCAGGTAATGTGTTAATTTCGATTCCTTCAGTGCATCCTAATTTTGCTAATCTGTCCGCCTCTTCGTTACCATGTATTCCAATATGAGCTGGAATCCATTGCAGTCTCAGCACTATGCCTTGGCCCTGCAACTGTAATATCTTCTCGAGTATTTCGTAGGCTATCGATACACCTCTGACTCCAGAGGCGCATCGAGCCAAATGCTGCAGTGCACTCTTACTGTCCGAAAATATTACAGTGTTGTTCCATTTATTTTGGATGATAAATGATAGAGCTTCTGAAACTGCAATGAGTTCCGCTGACATAATAGTCAAATTATTCTTAATATTAAAACAAACACGATGTTCTACCGAAGTTATATAAAAAGCAGCACCCAAAGTATTATCCTTTTTAGATCCATCCGTATAGATTTTATGCCAACTTAAATATTTTTCGTTCAGTTCATCCAAAACATTACATTTAAGGAAATTACATTCATATTCCGATTTTCCTTTCTTAATACTATCTAAGTTTATTTTAATAACATCTGTGATACGTGTGCATGTTACCCATATATTTTGTTTGAACATAAGTAGTGGATATGAGCAGTGGACATTACAGTGTTTGGTATCATTATATGTAGTCGCAATTAAAGGCTTCTTTTTCCTTTGCCAATATATGTTGTTACATAATATGTTCAGCTTATTAACAAGTTGAGTAGTAACATTGTTAGACCAGGATTGGCTTTTTAAACAAAATTTAGCTGCTAGGTATTGCCTCCTTAAATATAGCGGTGGTATACCAAGTTCGCTTTCCATTACATGGATTGGGGAGCTTTTAATAAATCCACCGATTATTCGTAAGGCCTGGTTTTGGACTCGGTCAAGTTTAGACCCTTGAGTTTTAGCACTGTTGTCATATAGAAAGCTTGCATAGTCTATACGACTTCTAATTAATGAGATATAGAGCCTCCTAATATGTCTCTGATGAACTCCCCACGTAGGCCCCGATAAAACTTTTAATAGATTTAGGAATTTGGAAGCTTTTCCAGATATTTCGTTTATATGCTTACTCCAACTTAGGCTACGGTCCAACCACATACCCAGATATTTTATGCATGGTGACATTGGTAAATTATTATTTGCAATAGTTATATTCGGTATAATTCGCCTATGTCCTCTACTAAACACACAGTATTTTGATTTTGTTGCAGACAATTGTAACCCTAATTCTTCTAATAAAACAATAAGTACTTTAAGCGCTTCTTCAATATTTATTTTACACTGATTCAAGTTTTTGTTACTTACGTATATCACAAAGTCGTCTGCATATTGAGAAACCATTACATTCCTTAACATAAAACATATCTTATGTGTTACTATATTAAAAAGTAGAGGTGAAATCGGATCCCCTTGTGCCAATCCATTGGCTGTCCATCTTGTAAGTATAGGTTGGCCGTCATCATCTTTAATCGTTAAATGTCGTTCTCTAAGAAAATTCCAGAAATAATGACATAGTTTCTCGCCTACTTTGATCTCATCCAGAACTCTCACTACTGCTTCAACTAAGATTTTGTTGTAGGCACTGTCTATATCTAAAAAACACGCAATAGTAGGGATATTTTCAGAGTATCCTATCTGAATTTGAGTGACCAACCGTGCCAAGCTATCTATGCATGAGTGTGATCTCCTGAATCCTACTGTAAACTCAGATATAATTTCATTCTTTTCCACATACCACTCTAAACGCTTCCCTATCATAGAATGTAAAATTTTACATATACAAGAAATTAATGATAAAGGACGAAGTTTTTGTTCGGCACCAGATGTGCTCGGTTTCTGAATAGCTATAACTTTAATTTCACGCCATTGTGATGGAATATAACCGGTGTGTAAGATAAGGTTATATAACTTTAGTAAAAACCTTTTTACATCTTCCGGTAAGTTGTAAATCATTGAGTAGGCAATGTTGTCGTCACCAGGAGTGGTATCTTTTTTTTTTAGACAGCATTCAAGCTCTTGCATTGTGAAATCAATTTCCATAATATTATTTTTTGATATGATGTCTGGAGCTTTATTTAGAACTGAATCAGGGGTAAGCGAACGTAATAATTCTATTTGTTTGGTGACCGGGATATGAGTCTTTGTTTTTCTATATCCCTTGATCCATCTCATTTTATTCCAAAGTTCGGATGCTGAGGATTTTTCGTCCACAGAGCTGCAAAATCTATTCCAATTTTGGCTGCGGGCTCTAGCTATAACTTTCGTACATTGTTTCATTTGATGTTCCAACGTGTTTAAATTATTGGGGGTGGGATTCCTCCTAAAATTTCTCAGTGCTAATCTACGACGGGCTACAGCCAGAGAGAGTTCGGGAGTCCAGTATGGCTTAGGTTTAAATTTATCTGAAGGATTTGTACATATTTTAATTATAGGAATACTGTCATCTGCTGCCTTGTTTATTTTGACCATTAAATAATCATACATTTCTTTTATATTATGGGAATAGCAATTATTGATTATATCGTTATTACAGAACGTCTCTTTAAGTAAGTTTCTATATTTGTTCCAATCGGCTAACTTTTTGATGTGCCGTGACTTATCATGATGATTTTTCGACATTTTGATGATCAAATGGTCGCTGCCTAAGTTTTCTTGAAGAGTTTTCCAATAAAATTCTGTAGCAATATCTGTTGATGTAAAAGAAATATCTGGTGAAGTCTGCCTTAAGATACCTTCTACTAGTTTAATACGCGTAGGAGCCCCGTTATTAAGAGAGATTTGTCCATATTCTAATGATGCATCAAATATTTGTGTTCCCCTCGAATCAGTCTTGTACGACCAATTCGTGTGGTGACCATTGAAGTCACCGGCTATCAATGATTTACTTCTGAATTTTTCAAATATTTCTTCCCAATCGCAAGTTTGTGTTGGTTTTGATGATGGACAGTATATAGAGACAACGTTTTCTAAGTTACTGCAGTTTAATAATTTAACGTGTAATATTTCTATACCTGAATTCTTAATATTAATAGGACTGGCGTGTGCTTTAACTGATTTATGGACTATGATAGCTACCCCACCATAGCCATCCAATCTATCTTGTCTGTAAACATTATATGAGTTAATATAGAGAGTTTCTTCCGAATCCAACCAAGTCTCACTAATAATCGCTACATGAATTTGCTCTGTATTTAAAAGCTCCACAAAGCTTAGTAATTTAGGCTTAATACTCTGTGAGTTCCACTGCAGTATGTTAATAACAGAATGATAATAGGAGCTGCTATCCATTAAACATTGACAGTAAGTATTGTATCAAGTTAACATTATTAAACAGACTAAATATACATTTCTTAACATCTTCATATATTAATTTTATGCACGTTACAATTTTTTCTTCTAAACTTTTCTCAGACAAAATAATGTTTTTCAATTTCAAAATAAATTTCTTAAAATCAAATCTGTACTTATCTACTATTTTATTGCGGTTACTTCCCTCGTCATTGATATCAGTCCAATCTTCTTGTGTTGTCATAGGTACCTCTTCTGTAAAACTTGGTTTTTCTTTTTGCTTCTTTCTCTGTGATGGACTTATGTCACGGCCTTTTTTACTCAATGGATTTCTTTTAGTCGGCCTATCTACTGTGTTTCCTTTAACTCCATTCTTAGCTACTATATAACTGTAAGTTTCTATGGAGTTGTTCAATACTGGTGTCGTCATATGTGTTGACAGTTGGTTAAATTCTTGAATATTTGTATTTATTTCTTTTTGTACGTTTGTGTTTATTTTTTTAGACGAATTATATATTTCTAAAGCTTTTCTGTACGTAGCATTTTCCTTGGCCATAATTGCTCGGATATTTTTTTCTTTAATATATAAAGGGCATTGTTTGTCTAATACTAGGTGGGGACCCTTGCAGTTTAGACATATGTAATCTTTAATCTCACAGTTTTCATGTTGCCCCCCGCATTTAGGACAGATTCTCATTTTAACTGAGCAGTATTTGAGATAGTGTCCAAACTTCCAGCATCCTGTACATTGCGTTACCGGGAATACAAAAGGATCCACTCTGAATCTGCATCCATACGCATATATGTATGGCGGTAAAATGGAACCTTCAAAGCATATTCTTATAGTCTCACTGTCCACCCATAATTCGTTTGAGCTGATTCGTTTTAATCTTTTGATTGCTAATATTTTAGCTTCGCTTTCCAAAATATCCATAATTTCTGCCTCGTTTAACTCCATGACAACACCTTTAATTATACCAAAAGACATCGTTGACTCATACGTCATATGGCATTTACATCCTATTTCTATGAATTTCTGGCATTTTATCAACTTTCCAGCATCCTCATTTGAGGCAAAGCGGACAAGTACTTTATATGGGCTTTTATATTTAATTCTTATTATATTTTTTATATTTTCATTTCTCAGCAACTTCGCAAACGCCATTTGTTTAGGCAGAACTTCTACCGATGATACACAAACTTCATTATAAGTACCATCATTGTTTTGTTTTTCTTCTACCCTCCGGTTCTCATTTGTGTTTTGTAAAATGCCCTGGTAATTCTCTGCATTATTCGAATTACTTCGAATAAGGAGTTTAGGCTGCTTGTTAACGGTTATATATTCTTCTATACTACTGTCATCTTCCCTCTCTTTTCTTTTTTCAACGGATATTAAGTTTTTTCTTCTGTTTTCAACATTCTCGGTCATATCATCCAGCGCAATTTCACATTCTTTGAGTATTTCTGAATCACTTTTATCACTATTAAACACTAAATCGTCCTCCTCGTTATCATCGTCCATTATTACTGTTTTTGTTTTCCGGGTAGTTAATTAATTCACGGAGCGATTGCTACTAAGCGTGCGCCCGACGCAACAGACCGCGCAAAACTGGAAGAAACACCTAAAGATGATTTTCAAATACCTATTCAACGACACCCCACTTGATATAGTTCAACGACTTTTTTTTTCATTTTGACAATATGGCGTCTGGTTGTCGCTGTGGTGAATTTTGATTACTGTCATGTTTTAGTGACACTCGCAGGGTTAAGACGAATTGATTGACGTGAGAATTATCAAAATCAGCCTACGCATTTGGTCTTGAGAACGCCACATAGAAACAAACATACATACATAGACTGATAAACACATTACCCTCCTTTGCCTCGCGCAGTCGGGTAAAAAAGACCGGAAACACATTACATACGTAATTAAAGCGGACACTAAAGAACTAGCGCAATAATAAATTAACCCTAGAAACAATTATTCACAACAATGAACAAGAACAAATTAGAGCAATCCAATTAAAGTGCGATAAATTTAATTCCAAAACTTAAAGTTATGTAACTGAACGGGGTTCGGACAAAGACTCAGCAAGAATCTTGGAATCTTCGTATAGTCGATGAGAAAATCGCATTCAACGAAATGAATTGAATGTCTGACGGTATTCGGGGATTACACCATTGAATATATTATCCGTTTTCGAACTCTATTGAAGACTGTACCATTTTGTAGATTTTCGAATTTGTAGGATTTGTAGAAGTAGGGATATAGAGGTAGTTTTAAAATTCAGAATTTAAACTAAAATCCGCCAGAATTCAGTGTGTGTATCTAGGAAATACATCCTGGCTTTTATACGTATTTAAGAACATTAATGGGGATACCTCCGTGCGTGCGAAAGTTGTTGATTCTATTTTTATTATATCGAACTCGAAATGCTCGAAAAACTCTCCCTTGAAATGTTGAGCGGACCAATTGGTCCGCATAACAATTAAAGAACAATTACAAAATGGACGTCCACAGTAGATGATTTATGTCGTTTATTCAGTTGTACGATGTTTTATTATATCGATGCTTTATTGGTGCGATGTAACGTTTGTGCTTAAAATCTTTTTGCGAAGAACTCTACAGCGATTTGTTGGTACTAATTTGGTTTTATTTAACACGATACCTTTTTGTTTATCTTTCTCTATTTTTTTAACTATTAATATAAGTATGTTCTTACATGAATCTATATATCGTAAATTTTGTTAAATCAGTATCTGATGCTTAGCTATAGGAAAATGTTTTCTGAATTCCATAACACAAAAATATTTTCTAACGACACAATTCGAAACTTAATAACTACATCGTAACAACAGCTATCAAAGAAAAATGTGGCGACGAAACTAAAAATACTCTAGTGGCTAATAATTGAATCATAAAACAAACGTAACGCAAAGAACATAAAGCGGGTTACGTCGGGTATAAAACTACGTATTATGAAATAACTTGTTTCATCGCACGCTTACACCTCACCCTTGAAAAAGGGTTTGCACTAGAAATGAAAGGGCAATTTACATGTATATTGTACGTATAACTCCAATTTCTATGGTAATGTAGCAAGGAAGAAAAATAGTGGATGTATATTTTAAGCTAGTTGAAGTAAACAGCTAAGGGATAAAGCTGATTATTGAGCTAGAAGCAAAAGGGCTCAAACCGACTTGAAATGTATCGAAGAATTACCATAATAATAATTAATGACCATGACCAACATCTGAGGAGGCTCTCGCTGGGTAGCTGGATTAAGCGCTTGATTCAGAATGCAGTACTCCTGGACACGACACGTATTGTTAGGAGGTTCCTCTCTCAGGAGCCCTGACCGCCCGTAGCCTGGACCCTGTTCCCGGTACTGGTGGACTGCTATTTTTTAAATGTATTTATTTGTTTTTTGCAAAAATATTTCAAAATGTAACAAATAAGTAAAAAAATTAATAAAGAGAATTATATTTTATTTGATTATAATGATATTCAACTTTCTATACATATTTTTTAATTATGTATCAATAGTTCCGGGGTTGCGGGACTTATCTCATTACCGTGACCCCGGAACATAAAGGGCTATTGAAGGACACCGTGGATTTTAGTCAGTACAAGTCTGACAGTCCCTACCGCCCTGCCCTGGGTGGGAGGACTCATTTGATGATTTTACCACGCTAAAAAAGAATGTATCAAAAGTTGAATACTCGTAAAAGAATTTCATTACAGGAGAAGTACCATACGTTTAAAAACTTTTTCCGAATGGAATATAATATGTATATGTTACGGCTAATACCCAAAGTGCGGTTACACCTAGGTTTAACCGGCTAAACCTAGGTGTAACCGACCACATGCCGTTAAAACTAAGTGTATCCTTTCTTCACAGGAGCAAGTCGCGTGGTTTAAAAAAAAAACACGAAGAGGATGGCGGGTCTTTCAGACCCCGCCATCCTCTTCTAACCTAAATTGTCCGAGTCGGGGTGCCAGCAAGCCCCGAGGTTAGACCTAGTTCTAACCAGCTAAACCTAGTTCTAACCGAAGATAAGTAGGATACACCTAGGTTTAATCGCATGTGGTCGGTTACACCTAGCTTTAACCGCATGTGGTCTTGTGGCTTTAACAGTAACATAAATATAAAACCACTGTCTTGCTGGTCTGATATCCTTCTTCTTTTTGTGTCATGAGCTTCATCAATTGATTACCCCAGTAACAAACTTAGGTGCTTATAAAGGAGGTAACAACATCGTGAACCGAACTAATTAAATAATTATACTATTTGGGCCGAGTAGGTAAGTGGCCACTTTTATAGCAGCGTCCAAGGCCTTGTTCACATCATCGAATATTCCAGCAGATGATTTTGTTTGTTTAAGAGCATTACACTCGCACTATGTATTCGATGAATCAATGGTCTCGTTGACGCAAGCACGACTACTTTACTGACCTTAAGTTCGATTCCAGGATCAGGCTATGATCGCGGGACTAACGAGCTACCGTGGCGCCGTGGATTTTAGTCAGTACAAGTCTGACAGTCTCTTCTGCCCTGCCCTGGGTGGCCGACGCATTTGCTGGTTTTACCACGCTAAAAAAAGGGTCAGGGTATGTTGTTTCCATTAGGGACTTGGGACTATGAGTAGGAACAGAAAGTGTAGCAGAACATAGATGGCTAATTTCCACCGACATACATACAGCATACGTGACAAAATCTGATATTCTTTCAACTTAAATTCCAGTCGTGTCACATATACCCACTTCTAAAAATATCTCAAGCTATCCTAACTTCGGTGGTCTTTGAAACATTTTTAGTAGAAACGCTTATGATTTTATCGGATTTCCTCCGTGTATCGTTATTATTATTTCCGGGTTCTCCTAAGTAGAGCAGAAAATGTTTCCTTTTTTGCAGCGTTAATTTTCTGTTGGATTTTTTATAAAATTATCTTAAGCACCTGTTCTCTTAGTTATTTACTTACTTGCGTGTTTTTAAACAAAATAGTTATATCCTGCATAAATTATGGCAATAACTACCAAAAGCAATAAATATCTCACATTACTTTCAAGGTATGGTAATCGGTATAAATCAATAATTGTCACGAAATATTTCATTACTCACAATAATTCATTACTATTATATTTACATTTGTGTTTCGAATTCTTTTACATTTTTTAAATGCAATTTATAGTATATACGAGTAACACTCCTTTTTCAGGCAGTCGTGTAAAAATGTAGGACAGATTTAAGACACATTTTTATTTATGTTCAATGTTTTTATAAACATTGTCTTGGCTAGCTGCATAGAATTTTAAGTCGACGAATATTGCATTAAAACGATACAATAAGATCAGCTGAGAATCCAATATTGTCCTGTCTGTTGGAAACAAAGGAACGAAGACAGCAAGCTTTTTAAAATTTAAGCCTGGGTTATTATCCCCTTTGAACAGTACCGACGGAATGAAAAGCTATAGTTACATTATCCTCCCTTTACTACTTTCTGTGTATTTTTGTTGTGAAAACCAACTGAAAATATCTGAAGAAAATCTCTTGTTTACGAGTGCATGAATAAATATTGGAAATCGTGTAAAAAAAATCTGCGTATATTTGAACGTAATGATATTTTTTTTAATAAATATTGTTTTACAATTTGATTCTGAAAAACAATTTGATTGATGTAGTAAAAAATCTAAAGTACCTTAACTTAATACTTTTTACTCTCCCAATCCAATCAAAAAAACTGGCGAGTACTACTCGCATCAAGATGAATCTAATGATGCCTCATTAGTTAACATCAATCAAGCCGTTAAGACTAGACAGCCTACTAATTAATTGTAAATAGAGTTTCTTTATATTATTGGACTTCTTGTGTAGGTGTTCAGGTCACTGAACTTCTCCTCAACTACTGGACCAGTTTTAATGTTTGTTTGTGTGGTTTCTTGCATGGTTTAGATCCACAATTGGACCAAATGGCACTTTTGTCACCATCCGGAAGCGATTGAACATTTCATTTGGGTCAGCTGTTTTATAATTACAATAAATACTTGTAATTTAATTTGTTACTTTATGCTGATTTTTTTATATGAAATGAGTAGTAATAGAACAGACTATTGATTAATAAGTTTCGTTAGCTTTTACCATTCTGTGAAAAACCAAATGAAATACACTTGCATATTCTAATAAAACCCATTAAAGCGTACCTAATTCCCTACCGATTTCACTGTCGTCTGAATTATTAACAACACAAAAAAGAAGAAATTTCCTTGCCGATAAACGAACTGTGAAAACCTAGCAATTAATGCATGCCATTTTATTTACATTTCGTTGCTGAATAGCCCTATCCTCTTACTAAATGACTTAACTACACTTCTAGCTCAACCTAAAAAGAACTTTAGTTCGGTATACTAAGACGGTTGTTTGTTTGTAAATTAGCGTTGTCGTAATTCTTGTAATATAGGATAGTGGGTGAATGTTTCACTTGGGTGGGGTTTTTGTGTAATAAAACGAATGCTTTCCTGTGTCTGGACGTCGATCGCTGTGCGTGCTGTGAAATTTCGGTAGAGGCAGTTACATCAAGAGGAATTTTGCTAAGAATTTTTGGTATAGTCGAAGGAAAATATTTAGCAAGGTTACTTATGTTAATATACCTGCTGTAAATATAATGTGACCTTGATATTACTGGAACAATAAATACAGTATTAAGGTTTAATTTTGGCAGTGTGTAGAAAATAATTTGAAAAGAAAAATTGTTCTACTACCAACGCTACTGGCAATGCAGTTCACAAAGCTCCCCAGTTCGCCCTATAAGTGGTGATCTCCGACCAATGTTCCACAGATGTGTCTAGTTCTCCATCAAAGCTAAAGCTGGGTACTCACTTAGCAGGGTTGCATGTAACGTATCAGATATTGTATCAACCTGGAAGTGGGTACTGCTCGTCCGAGCACATTGCGAGCCGCCTTTGTGTTCGTTGTGATACCGCCACTCGGCGGGTCACTGCGAGCTTACAGCGAACGGTTCGCAGCGGGCTCGTGCCTACGTACTCACTTGTTACCGTATCTGATACGATACAATGCAACACTGCAACGTGAGTACCCAGCTTAATATTTCCCCAAATGACAAATATTGTAGATTTACTTTTATCTTTGTCATTGCCCGTTTCAATGAAATAATAACCATCAGGGGAACAGATCAGAGAACCCAACCGGAATAAATCCAATAGACGTATACATAAACCTGGGGTATTCCTTTTACAATATACGACATGTAAATTAAATTATCTAACGATAAAAACAAACCTCTCCATGAGTAATTAGTTTCTAAGAAACAAAAACATCTAATGGAACATAAAACTCTCTCATTTAAAACAGAAAAAAGAAAAGTTAAACGCCACTATTGTATAAGAACGCGATAAATTCATAATTCTATATCATACTGGGTCATGAGGGACACGCTCTATAAATATTCCAGACTAAAAGCTTTACCGGAATAGCAGATAAGCCTGTTTTACCTGTCTACGAGTGTTCCGGATAGACCGATGTTTGAAACTGTGGTTGTTTTATTGAGCTTTCAGCGAGATTAGGAGTGCATTGTGAAACGAATCTAACTAATATTTTAATATACGAGTGTGGATGGATGGACGGATGAGTTTATAAGGGGAAATTTGAAAGTGGTGCCTGTTACAGAAAATATGAAAGGGAATCGTCTACCTTGATATGGACATGTGATGAGGAGGGATGACACCCATGTGACTAAGAGAGTGATGGGTATGAATGTTGATGGATGGAGAGGAAGAGGAAGGCCAAAGAAAAGATGGATGGATTGTCTAAGGAATGATATGAAAGAAAAAGGAGTAAATGATACTGTGACGTCTAATAGGGGAGAATAGAAGAAGAAAACGTGTTGCGCCGACCCCAAGTAGAATGGGATAAGGGCAGGAAGAAGAAGAAGAAGAACGATGGATGGACGGATATTTGTTATCCAATCACTTGAAAATCATTTAACGGACAAAATTCCCATTAAAGAGGGGTTATATTCTAAGATAACATATAGGATATCTTTTATCCCGGAGTTTCGAATTTATGCTTGCAATTTGGTAACCAGTTTAGTTCTTCAGCGAAATTACTTTTCATAAATTGCTTTTGGAAAATTAATTGAGTAAGCAATTGTGTGTTGACGTACAATACCCATTTATAAAACAAACAAAAGAGTTTGAACATAAAAATAATTGTGAATTTAGATAGGTTGTAAATAACCAAACCAGGCCGTGCAAACGAAAAATTGACTAACAGTACCAAACGCGCCTCCATTTCTGCGGAGTCGAAAAAAGTGGCGATTGGATTGTTATTGACTTTACGTCGCATGTCATTCATAGAAACCTGAATATGTCTGCGGCGGTACTATTCACAATCAAACCAAACGACGGAACTATGAAATATATTTTTATGAGAATTCCGAGACACAAAAGCTGTATATTTGAATATTTCTCATAAAACATCCGATGCGAAAGAATGAAATAAAATGTCATCGACAGAAATGCGGATGCGAGGGGAACAGACGTATAAATGCATGAGCGTGTAAGGGGAAACATATAGAAGATTTACTCAAAGTCCTTCTGAGTAGGGGTGCTAAGACAGGAAACCTCCACGTGCGCCCGTGGGCTGGAGTTCCCTCTCGGATACGTCCGGAGGGAAGACCAGTTTTTCGGGCCGGTGCGCCCTGGGATGCGGGCAAAAACTCTTCTTAGGCACTGTGCCTAAGGGGTCTCTTTGCCCGTATGCGAATAGCGCGTGTCCCTCTGAATAGCAGAGGGCACAACGGCGGAGCGGGCTTGCGGACGGTGAGTAATGGGTATGCTCGCCGTCCGACCAAGGACCAAGCCCGGGTCGGTGGCGCGTCGTGTTTCACGCGTCACCGACGGGGCCAAATGCCTGCTGGGGTCGCGGATTTTTCTTAATCCAGGATACCGCGGCCCCGGAACGTAAAGGGCATCCGAAGGAACACGGGTGGATTTTAGTCAGTAAGAGTCTGACAGTACCTTCCGCCCCACCCAGGGCGGGAGGACTCATTTGATGATTTTGCCACCCCAAAAAAAAAAAAAAGTCCTTCTGAGTAGAAAAAATACATAAAAATGTTGTTTAATACTTCCACATGATGTCAATCATAAAATAATAGTAATAGTAAATCATGTGGTTGCTAATTTTTTTTGGCCGGCAAAGATGATTGCGTAGCTTGCACTAAAACTATACAACATTGATATGCAATAAGTTAGATTTTTTTCACCAACAGCTGTATTTACGTTACACATGGTTTGTATAAGACTGTTACTATACTCAGTACTTACTTGCAGGATTTTATGCAATTCTCAGAGCGTTGTACCCGTGTCATATACAAATCAGTTCAAACCAGTAAATATACACAGATGCTAAACTGGTAATATTCAAACCAATAACAATCAAACAGCGTAACAGCGTAGTCAATACAAATCTCGTAGCCGATGATTCGTAGCACACACTAGTGACAAAGCAGCGCACGCGCAATATTATAGCACCGAAAACTGTTGCTCGTAGCGGATCGGTGATTCACAAATCGTAGCAAGCGTCTCTGTGGTGCGGTCGGCAAGCGGGCGGGTCAGTTTTCACTAGAATGGTTCAACTTGATGCGAGTACAGCAAATTACATTTACCTTTTCAAAAAAAACTTTCAATATAAAAGATGGTGATTTGATGAACGTTACATTCTTAATTTTATCCTCTTCTGAACCCAATATTTTTCACCCAGTAACCATAAAAGAGATGGGATAAATGTAAATAAGTTTCTCGGATTGAAATCTAGGCCGCCCGAGTCCTACCAGAGCTACCGCAAGTTTCGGAATCAGGATTCTCCCGACTTTTAGCGAGTTTTTTACGGGAAAGCCAGTTGGCACACCACAGAGAGCCCTGACAAATTTCGTATTTTAATTTTTACTCAGTACGCAAATACACTTTGTGAGATTAACGACCTTTTTATTTTATACGGCCAGTATTAGAGGAAAATTTTAAATTGAGGTTAGGAGCTTTTAAAAATATTAAATGGATCAACAAAAAGTGTTGACGATGTTTAAATTGAAACTTTTTTATCGTGTCCGACGGCGGGGTCGTCGGAGTTTCGTTTTTGAGGGACCTTTATGACGTCAAATATTTATTATGAACTGCATAAAGTTTTATTTGAATAACACAAACTTGCATACCTGGCATATAAAAGAAGATAACCTCAATTCTGAAGTACCTGTTCACTGTTATTGCCTATTACATGATAATAAATGGTTTTTGTATAAGAAAATCTAATTAAATGAAAGGAGCACATAATTTAATTATGTAAATTGCTACAGTGGGTTCTTATGGCAGCTTAAAATAGGAATACTTTAAATTAATAAATAAACTAAAAGGTGAGTATAGAAATAAGTAAACTACTTAATTTGCTTAAAAGTTTAGCCAGAATCAGTGCCTTGAATTGAAAAAAAAAAAACTTTTGGCCCTCACCTCGTCTTTTCAAAATAATCAAATCAATCATCCAAGTTAGACACACTTTAAAAGTGTGTTGTAAAGTACCTTTAATGAGATTACTGATGAATAGAAGCAATGAAACAGAGAAACACAAGCACATAGCGAATGAAAATTTCTGCTTGAGTGTTTGTAATAAAATTTTATGACACAATAAATAACTGGTCTTTTATCGTTTCGTTCGTTCGTTTCTGTTGGTTAAAGAATTTCATACAACGGACTGTGATAAAACTGGAAATGTACCAAGGCTTCTAACAAAGGCATTGGACATAATGCATGCAGTGTTTCGCAATCAGTTGTTAAGTAATGAGATGGCTTCAATTGTATCAGATGCAGTGACGTCATATCCATTGTGTTTACTGCATCATCTCTGAGATTAGATTGCCATTTTATTTCTTACATGCCCCTCTAGTCCCATTTGCATTAAATTTCGTTCCGCTTAAAAAGATAAAGGATAATAGAGTGTTACCGCTCTTTGCATTTCCACTTCGTGCTGAAGATTTTCAAATTTATATTAAGCGGGAGAAAACATAAGGAAAATTGTTGTTTTTGTATTTTATTTTAGTAGTTTTTAGTTTCTTTATTCATGACTTTATTATAAATAGCTTCATATCCATACTTTTTGGCGCAAACAATGATTTGTTGACTTCCATAAGAAAGTTGAATGCTAAGACACCACCTTTCACAAGCATGTTAATCGTATACCATCAAATTTAATCCAAGTCACGCCCGTACTCAAGGAAAATTCAGTTTGCCACTCACCAAAATTCGTATCAAGACGCGAGCGATACATAATTACACACATAATATTCATTAGCACACCCGTATAAGCCTTAGAGAAACGTTCTCTCCGACGGCTGTCCGTTGCATAGGCGGGTATCGTGTGTTACTGCGTATCTGTACTGTAGTAAAATGACCTTTATTCTGAATGACATAACGTTTCTGTCCAAGATAAAATAACTGTGTAAGGACTTTAACAGTCACGTGCGCTTCGGGGAATTAAATGTGTCACTTTAAACATATCATAATATCTCAAAGCAATTTGTATTCGTCTCGCATATACTTGGTTGTTATTACAGTAGTTACAAACGTGACTAGAGACATTGAGGTTCAGGGCTCGACGGTTAGGTGCGTCTGTAATGCAGAGAGATCCCAAAAAAACACGTTTGAGAATTTTATGTTAAACATGTATATCAAAGTTTTTTAAGCTATTGCATAGCTTTTACCGCAGGCTTTGAGCTCGGCGCGCGCAAAAAAACGTAACGAAAAACCTGACCACATTTGACAGCATGCATCGTCTAACGTCGTTTCAGTCCGGAGACTTCGGCAATTATAAAGGTACGTAAAGACGTGCTCATAAAGGTACGGACAGACGTGTTCATTACTAGCACGAAAGCATGCTTTTATTGAGGGAGAGGGAGAGGGAGAGGGAGAGGGAGAGGGAGAGGGAGAGGGAGAGGGAGAGGGAGAGGGAGAGGGAGAGGGAGAGGGAGAGGGAGAGGGAGAGGGAGAGGGAGAGGGAGAGGGAGAGGGAGAGGGAGAGGGAGAGGGAGAGGGAGAGGGAGAGGGAGAGGGAGAGGGAGAGGGAGAGGGAGAGGGAGAGGGAGAGGGAGAGGGAGAGGGAGAGGGAGAGGGAGAGGGAGAGGGAGAGGGAGAGGGAGAGGGAGAGGGAGAGGGAGAGGGAGAGGGAGAGGGAGAGGGAGAGGGAGAGGGAGAGGGAGAGGGAGAGGGAGAGGGAGGAGAAGCAATAGCTTTACCGCGGCAGTCACCGACTGCTCACTTTTTTTTTAGCGTGGTAAAATCATCAGATGAGCCCTCCCACCCATTACTGTCAGACTCGTACTGACTAAAATCCACGGTGTCCTTCAATAGCCCTTTACGTTCCAGATTCACAGTAATTTGGGCAAGCTTTTGCCCTCTAAAGGGGGCCCCGTCATCTTGCTGACACTCTTTGAGGCGCGCCTGGAACACAACGCGCCGTCGACCCGGGTATGGTCCATGGTCAGACAGCGAGTCGCCCATTACTCGCCGCCCGCATGCCCGCGCCTACGGTGGCTGGAGATCGTCTGCCGATGTTTATCAGAGTTTATATTAATTTTAAGATTAAATTGATATCTGTTTTGGCTAGTGTATAGATTTTCTTGTGAGAAATTAGGCGTCTTGGATTCAAATAGGTCGGGTAAATTGATTTTCATCAATGAATGTCGTAGTAGCAGTCACAGAGTCTAAATTTATGCTCCGGTGATGGCTAAAGGCTCGCCCATTATAGCGAAATGCGGGTGTACTATTATACTACTCGTACGTCTATGATATCATGATTTCCTGTTATGATTTCTTTGAAGTAATTTGCTGGTTTTGATTAGCCATCTCATGGCAAGATGATAGGCGTATCTAACAAAGGAAATTAATATATCTGGTAATGTGTTAGTCTTAATGTCTCTATTTACCTACGTACGGCAATGTGCCATAGGTACACAATGAACATCCCACCGTACGTATAAAGCGTTTTGAAAATGTTTTCATTGTTCGCACAACTTAGGAGTGGAATTCCCTGCTAAAGACTGTGTTTCAGCTACAACCTTAGGATCTTTATGTCAAATGTGAATAGGTTTCTTCTAGGTAAGCGTGCTTTACCGTCGTGCACATCATTTCTTACCATCGGACGGCCTTATCACGTTACCTTAAGCTGGGTACTCACTTAGCAGTGTTGCATGTAACGTATCAACCTGCAAGTGGGTACGTATCGTCCGACCACACTACGAGCCGCCTTTGTGTTTCTTACTAGATTATAGCGAGCGGTTCGCAGCTGGCTCGTGCCTACGCGCGTACTCACTTGATACCGTATCTTAAGCCGGGTACTCACTTAGAAGTGTTGCATGTAACGTGTCAGATACGGTTTCAAGTGAGTAGGCACGTAGGCACGAGCCCCCTGCGAACCGTTCACTGTAAGCTAGTAAGACAAAGGCGGCTCGCAGTGTGCTCGGACGAGCCATACCCATTTGCAGGTTGATACAGTATCTGATACGTTACATGCAACACTGTTAAGTGAGTACCCAGCTTTATACGTTACATGCAACACTGCTAAGTGAGTAGCTTTTCACAATTACTTTTAACGAAAATATTATTATTGTAACTTATAATAAAGTGTTTATTGGAATAAATACAATCGTGACTGAATAGATATTGATGAATCATGTTTTTTCAGATAAAGCGTAAATTGGTTTCATGGCCCCTGAGATGTTGCGAAATTAATTGTTTCTTTTCTGAAAATGGATTGAGAAAATGATGAAGTGGAAGGCACCGTTTACTTAGGGAATTAGATGAGATCGAAATGGCTTTAATATACGTTTAAAATATAGGTGTGTAAAAAATAATACTTTAAAGAAGTGATCCAAAATATTTTTATAATTTTTTTAACAGTGTTGGAGCCAACGAGTATTAACATTTCAGTGATTTCAGAAATAAAAATGGTAAACGATTGTGTTAATTTTACTATATTACACCACAACTGTAACAAACGCAGGAGTCAGAAAAAACAATCAAAAATGTTTTAACAGTTTTATATAGGTACATTTTTTTTCTGTTCCATTTTGTATGTCATCAAGTAAACTCCGTTAGGTACTAGATTATTACATGATACGACCTTTGGTAACTACAGAAAAATAACCAGTTTTTAAAACTCTAAAATATCTCCTACTCTCACCATACATCCACATCAACTGAAAAACAAACTTGTTTTGTAAAATATGCAAGTTGTACATCGAAACAAAAGGGCAACAAAATGCGTAAAGGGTGTAGCCATATTACCCCAATCATCATATTAGGTTGGGTTCAAAATAACAGTGTTCCAGAAAATTGATACCCTGGGTAACCTTTCTCTAACTTTAATATAGTTCGGTATGGTAATTTCGCGTCATTAGTTTTTGCGAAAACAAAATCTCATTCAATTTGTATTACACAGAATATTAATTTGGCTAGTTTTATGCATTGTTATAAACAGGTTTTATTAATAATTCTTATTAACTTTTTATATTATATTTTGAAGTTAAAATAAAGGACGCTGACTTCTTTGGCCTAAGTACGAACTGAAATTTAAATTATAATAAAATAATTATGTACAAAATAATAATATTGTTATAATTGATGTAAATTATAAGCTACTAATTCTTAAATAAAAGCCAATTTTCATAGTTTTACGTGTGACTAAGTTAAACTACGTAATAGTTTTGATGCAATTTTCACCGACAGAATTTATTATAAAAGGTTTCAAAAATCAAAATATATTTTACAGACAAATCTCGACGTGTTTTATCATGTCGTAAAATACGTAAATACATATTATTTTATATTCTCTAAAATAAAAACCATTCTAGTGGTACCATTAAGCCTCCTGCAGACACACGCGATTAATCGCGCTGCGACAACGAGCCAAGCTAATTTTCACTCTAAAATACTGCGAATGGACCGCGACTTGTCGCCCCGCGCGATTAATCGCGTGTGTCTGCAGGAGGCCTTACAGTTTTTATTTATTATGAAATTCGCAAAAAATAAATAACAAACTATTTTGCATATCACAATTTTTATGATTATGATCTAAATACCTAGTTTTTTATTTATTTTTGCTTTCACAATGTGTAGTTTGTGTCCATAATACTTTCACATTTTAAAAAACCATAAAAACAACCAATGAAATACTATTTTTGCGAAACATCCACTTTTATACGCAAAACAAACAGAGACCCGTATTCATTAAACAAATAACACAATTATTCCAGCCAACTGCCACAGGCTTACATAATGATTTCCTTTCTCCATCATTGTGGCAGGCACATATCCTCTGCCTAAGTCCTCAGACGGAGGCTTAGAAAGCTTGGCCGTATTTCACTCATACTACGCACACAAAAGTAATATAGCTCGCGAATAAAAATAAAAGAACTAAGTAACTTTCCCACATAGCGGGGAAATATTCATTACCGTGAAAGGTTCCTACCATTATAATACTTATTCAGGGGGTGCTATGCATTAATATTGATCAACTGAATCACGTTGTGGCCTTGTACATCGATATTCGAAGATGTAAAACCCTTAGAATTGACCTTGGCACTTTTATTTTTACCACTTTATTCTTACTTTTATTTTCGCGAGCTCGGAAACAAAATGATAATTAATATTTTCCACGTTTTACGACGACGAGTGTTTTTGTTAAATGAACGCAATTAATGTTTTCATTGATGTTGCCGCTTGCTACGATTGTACGAAAATAATAACTGTGAAGTTCTCTTGTAATTATTTTTCCGCTACTTACCTTGTCAATAATTGGACATCGAAGAACTTGAAACAAATAAAATCCGAGGAATCAACAAAAAGTACTATTTTGAAATCCTTAGTTATACTAGAGAAATAACATTGTTCAAAAGAATAATAAATTAGCTGTAACCTATTTTTGTATTCTTCTTGAAAGGGTCATTCACATTAATCAAGAGTTTTTTGAACAATAAATGTAAACAAGACTGTTTATGTTGAAAATTGAAATGGCAAATAGAAATCGCGAATTATCATATCAATATCCAATGTAATTTGATAATAGAGATTCGACGTCTAAAAACTCAAACAGATAACGCAAAGTCCTTGAACTCGAGAAAATCTAAATGTATAAGGAAACTATGCCCTCTATATGAATTTATATACATTGTCGTGGACATGCGTATTGGCCGCTTATACGAACCGAAGCACGAATCTTCTTCACCACAAACAGTGTGACGGGCTAATTTGGGCTTTATATTGAAGTGTCGGAGGTTTAAAATTGGTGCGGCGGCGCGGCGAGCAAGCGCTCTATGTTGGGCGGAGGCATCGAATCGGGGGTGATTCAGTTGGAAACTCGCCGTATACGGGGTAGTATCGCGCTCGTGCCCCGCTCGATACATAATCACTGATAAAAACCTTCCGAGATGACACCTCTCAATCCATCCAAGGAGACAGTTGTTTAGAATGTCAGTGTTATTTTTATTTTAAAAAACATTTAAAGTAGATTTTTCACCGTAAAACGTTTCGGACGCCGGCTGTCAGAATTATTGAAATCAAATACGTGTCGTTCGTCTACACGTTGTTGTTGAAATATAAAGTAATATTAAATCAGATTGATTCGTTAGTGTTCTTTTCCGTTTTGATTTTGAAGTGCATGTTTTGGTATTGGTTTAAAAAAGTTGAAAATTGTATTTGAAAAAATTAGATTTTTTAAAGTGCTCGGTTAACAACAATAACAATATATGGATATACCTAATGCCGAAGTGCATCTGTAATGGCTGTGATATAAACTTCCGCCACTGGGTATAAAACTTGTTTTCCTGAAAACAATATTTTGTTATGCTTTAATGCTTTCTGTAGACACGATTGGCAAAATCGGCTTATTTCTTTGTTTTGTGTTTAGTTTCGTTATTTACAATATGCTTTAAAATATATTTTTAGTCTTAACTTTTTACGAACACATTTTTAAACCCACCTTATTAAACTTAACCTCAAAGCAATTTCTTTGAATACTGAAGTTCACACCCTTATTATAACGTTTTGATTATAACTACACACACATACACTGTACAGTATATTATATTCTGAATAAGGCCACTATTTTATGCATATGTTAACGCAAACGATTCCATTTATATAATTAAAGTGTTAATTAAATTTACTTTGTGTAGAATATAGGTACACCTGAGGTGAATGGAGCGTTTAATACGTGGCTGTTTGTTCACGAGTATAATTATTAGATTATTACATACATACACATGTAATGCGAACTTATGAACATTTGGATTTAAGTGGCATTTTCCTCTGCGTTACTTGTGGCACCAGTTCTACCTAACGTCGTCGCATTTTATAGGTTCATCACTCACCAATTAGTTCTACTCACTTTACTGATCATAAAAGTAGATTCACACACTTATGGGCCGTGTCCTACATTTTTATTACTCTAACCTACATGGGTAAGGAATTAAGAAATATAAATCTCTTGTTCCAATGTTATTTTCTTTTATAATAAAGGTACTCGACGCAGAACACAGTTTTTCCAGTCTTCTTTCGCAATGTCGTTTATATAAATTAGAGTAGGATCTACTTTTCTAGGATAGTGTTGGTAGACCTAGATAATGTTCTACATTGTACGGTTCGCAACAAAATAAGATATTTCGACCAAGATTATATCTCATTTTCCAATTTCCTTCCATTATTATCAATGGTACGAATCATAGGACGACACAAAAGGTAGATAGACAGCAAAATAATCTGTGTTACATGTCAAAGGTCTGCTAAAAGTTTACCTTTTTCAGTTGTTGAAAAACATTTTTTCAGCAAACAGGCTGGAATTCCTAAATTTTAACTCGTAAATTGTTGTACAATGGGAAAGCAGAAAAAACATGGAAAAGGATGTCTGGTATGCAAACAAAAAAATTACAAACGGTCAAAAAGGGACAACAAAATGTTTCGAAACTATGCAGCTGACTTTTTTTTAAATAAAACAAACAATTTTATTATAGGATGTTCTAATTATTTTTCTCATTGCAATCTAATTTTGCAGTTGCTCCTCATAAAATTCACCTGATAAAAATTTTAAAACAACAAAAAGATAATTCTTAGGTGAAAAAAGGCGTAGTGTAAAGATAAGAGCGCTTACAAAATTATCTGAGAATCTCAGGAGAGTAATGTAAACAAATTATGCAAACCATGGTAATATCTGAGATAAGCTAAAGTTTTCGTGAGTTTTTCAGTAAAATATTCCGAAATAGGAGAGTCATAGGCTATACAATTACTGTCTATTGCAAACAATACCAGATTATATTTTTATGTAAATCGATCATGTTTTATTCAAAACTGACCGTTGAAACTAATGAATTCATTAGCATCTTAGAATAATATTTTGAACTAGGTGTTACTATTTCGCAATTTCTTCGTGGTTTTTTTTTTTATAACGGTCATTACTTTGAGCATCATGTAATATTGCGTGCTTACTTTAACGATGTTAGTTCTGCTGCCTCATAAATAAAGACAAGTTTATTCACAAAAAAGTACGTGAGCTTTTCTCTCAAAAATAAAGATAAATTTTCACATTGCCTTTAGGTCAGTTGGCATGAAACAGCTAAATGTCAATTTAGGTCCAAAATATTTATAAAAACGGCCAAACAGATAGGTAATTAAAAAAGTAGATGCTTAAAAAATTTAAACTAAAATAGAGATATTATCAAACACAATTTCACTAATAAAACCTTCAAATAAAAAAAGCAACCCATTAGGGCTCCCACACATAAACACGATGCGACGTCGCGTCGTACAACGATGTGGCGTGGTTTCACGATACGACTTCGCGTCGTAGAAATTTACGATGAGCATCGTTACAGTGGGGTGGTGTTTTAGTTCATTCCGTAAAAATGGACCGCTCTACACGCATTCTGTTCCATAGTACGGGACGCTGCTCGACTAGCGTATTTAAATGATCGACTTCAATACCATCCGTCATCTTTGAATTTCGAAAAACAACTGCGCAGGATTGCATCGTGAGTCACAACGTCGTATCGTAGATTTCCACGACGCGACGTCGTATCGTAGATTTCCACAACGCGACGCCGTATCGTGTTTATGTGTGGGAGCTCTTAGTCATGACAATCTACCTAAATAGTATCTTGTTATAGTTCCTAAATATTTATAGGTACCTTACAAATGGTACAATAAGTACCATAAACGTATGCTACTTAACTTGAAAATGATTATGACCCTTATTACGATGAAAATTGCCCATTTATCGAGGCTAAGAATGACCATTTCATAAAAAAATTTGGATAAAAATACCTTTGCCAGACTTATTGCCTTATTGATAAAGGGTATCGGGAAGACGGATTAAATTCTTTGGAAACGTTGCAAATGCTCATATAAATTCTAAAACTTGGCTCTAACATTGAAAACAGTGACCCATATTTTATTATATCCGTACACTGTCGAATATGAAAGGAGGAGAATCAATCATTTCATTCAAAAGAGAAATGATAAATTGTTACTACTCGATAATGATGCTTACAACTCTAAAATTTTTAATAAATATGTTTTTCAAAATATAAAACCATTTTAAAATAGAAATTCACTACATAATTATTATTGCAAATATTTACATACATTAAAAAAACTAAGTTGACAAACCTAATAATAATTACTATAACTAACAAAGAGCATCATCAACAAAAAATTCATCCACATCGCTGTCAACGGGATAAGTGCCCAGAACGCTGGCAGCATTGCCATAATTATTATAATGCAACAAAAAATATGAGAACCCCATTAGAATTGGAGTAAAAGAAGAAGCAACAAAACTATCTTAAAATATCACGTATTAAAAACAGGAAAGACTTAAACTTAATTACAGTGTCGAGCAAAAAAATATATCACAAGCTCTGTAATTATTCCGAAGAATATCTCGGAGGCATTGGGGTCGGGGAAATGTGGCGAGAGTCGCTAAAGGTTTTATTGTGACGCGTGCATCGACCGCCCCAGCGACGCCGTCGAGTCTCCCGCAATCTTGGATAGCTACAGTAAATACATAGATTACAGACGGTAACAGACATGCAATTCTTTTTTGTGGTCATTGGTCCCTTGGGAAATAGTATTGTGAGTTTGTTTTTCTGGCCTGAATGTTAATGTTTAGTAAGTTTTACTTTTAATTAAAGTTCACTTCGTCAAAACAGTTTTTTTTTTAAATAAAGTATTTTTATTAACATTATTGTTGCAAAATCATAAATGAACGGCAAAATAAATATTTTATTCATAAGCTTAACTTGTTTAAACCCCGATGTTTTACAACGAATAAACGTAAAATCGAAAAAAAAGTTCATTCCAAATTGCCGTTACATTTATTTGGGTAATTTGATTCGAACAACCGTCTGCGTGTGTTTATTCTATGAGGATAATAAAACCTGGCGCCATCGGAGTACGAGTAAGCAAATTGAGTGAGGGCACAGATAAATTTGTTTGGTACCGGCTACGTGCTAACACGTTCCGTACTGACATTAAATTGGCCCGATATGAGAGCAGTATCGCGTTTTTACTTTTGTATTTTTCGTCTACCAACGTAAAAGTTCATAGGACTAAAGTGCGGGGATTTATACGATTATCGCCGCAATTTTATTTCCACTTCATATCCTACTGCAAATGTCTTCTTCAACAGTAATGACGTGACTCCGAAATGTATTAACTTTTGCCCCCAACTTTCCTGTAATGCGATTATAAATCTTACTTTTTGTAGCATCTACTCTTTTGGCTTCTTAATTCTTCAGCACTTTTTATAGGGCAGAAAAGTATGCATACGTAAAGGCTGCAAAAAAAACGTTATTTTCCTACACACGCTCTTACTTGTTCGTATTTTTGTTTTCGAGATATACAATATTTTCAGGAGTGTTGTTGAGTCGCAATTTATGGTACTTGAAGCAATTTCGTTTTATTTCGTCTACAAATAAACAAAGATCTATGTAAGAGAACTAAAGGACTTCTTAGTAAAAATAAAACAGGAGTACTTGTTAGCTACTGCTATAAAACATTGTGAAATTTTCTTCGGTGCTAATTCTCGTGTTTTCGTTCCAAAAACCGCATTGTTAGAACCCGTAGCCTTATCTGTTTACGTCCAAACAATCCAAAGTTCTTCTAACTTTCCAGTGAAGATGTCCAGATTGAGCGCTAAGATCCGGATTGGGTCCGAACTTAAATTAAATCACTCTTTGCTCTTAAGGGTTTGTGTACATAATGTAGCGAAGAGTTGTTTCCGGACGCCATAATAACGAGACTAATGAATAAAAATCTCCGAAAGTTTTTATTTGATGTTTTCACCTCCCTCTTTGTAATAAAGTTTCTTGTGAAAGTTTTCTATTGTGTATTTTTGGGCAGACTATACTATCGATTTTCTCCTCCTTTCTTGTTAAAGCTACTGAACTCTGAATGGTTCAGTTTCCGACTTTAAATATATTCTGAAAAGAGATTTATACAAATTGTGTTTTCGTTGATTTTACTTCAAAGATAGATGATAAATGTGTCTTTTCCATGTATTTTTCAATTTCGTTTCAATTCTATTTACATTTATTACTTCGTATTTGAAAGAACTCGTATTGAAAAATATCTACATGTCAATTCATTTCCATCTTTGATCGTCGTATATGAATTCCTTGAAATCGATTTCAATTTTCTGAACTCCCTGCATGGTATCGAGTTTCAATCTCGTTTTCGAACTTGAAATTGAATCAGCAGCTTCAATAACACTCAAGTTTGACGACCAACAGTGCTGAAACAATTGCCTACAAAATACGTTCAATACCTTTGTCGAAGCCTAATGAGTAACATGCCCAGCAAACTTCGTCCAGAACCAACATTCAAAATTCTAGGCCTTTTCAAGGCAAAATTAAACTTGTTCAGTTTATGAACAGAGTTTTGTAAGTAATCAAAATTAACGGGTTTATTTCGCTGTTCATTCGTTCTTAATTAAAAGGGTACGGTAAAAACCAGGGTGTTTTAAAAGTACGCGCGAACATTTATCGGTACTGGGTAGATAATAAAATTTACTATAAAATTTTAAGTGCTCCTATTTAATTGGAGTATTTATATGCCACGCATCCATTTACAATTATTATGGTTGCGCTATTAAAAGATACATTACACAAATGCTTCCATCAGTTTTAAAGTGATTGAGTAGGTAATTTTATAATAAATATAACGATTATATGTAAATAATGTTATTTACTTCAGCTGAAATGTTTATTGATACAATTTAATTTGGGATAGATTAGTAATATGAGCAAGACTGCCAAATAAATTTTGTTGCATATATTTCCGTATATTCCTAATTTGTCATCCCGCATCTATAAATCTATGAGCTAATTCCTAGTCAACTTGGATTTATGATAAAGTTTTGATGAAGCTGATATGTGTAAGTCATCTGCAAAAGGAGTTTTTAAAAGGTTGTTCATTTCCTTCCTCTCATGTTTACTTAATATTCATAATCTGATTTTTTAAGTATTGCAGCTTAACTTTTTTATTTATAAATAAATAACAAAAATATTTTGAATTATTTCAATACGTTTCTATTGATAATTTTTTTTTTCTTAATCAATCACGAAGATTAAAAATAAGAAATTGTCACTAAAATTCTTTTAATTGTCGTTAACATTTTCCGCAATTCAATAACATACCTTCAGCAGAATCTCAATTACAAGGCCACGATCAAAGATCAAAATTAAAGCTTGGTTAGACGACAAATTCAACCAATAGAAATTGGTTCCTCTAAACTTGAACGTAGGTTAAATTAACGATAATGGAAATTAAGGCTCCGATAGATCGATCCAAATTGGAGCTTGAGACAAAATTGTAAATGAGTTCTTGAGAATTCGACCCTGTAGCTTTTCAGTATTATTTTAATTTAACAAAGAAATAAGCCGAGCAATAAAAATCAGTTTTCATTATTAACATTTTTTATATTAGGCAACATGCTTATTATAAAAGTGTACTATTGGTGACTTGTTTGTGTTCGTGGTAAAAATCTATTTTAGATTTTATTCATCAAAACATTGTACTGTATTGTGCTCATTGGCATGCAAGGTCTTCGTGCCATGTGAACTTTCATCATATAAGAAAAAAAGAGCTTTTCATAATCAGATCTTGAGAAAACTAGACTAAAATAGACAAACGATGATGGAACAAACTGCAAAGTTGTCTCAGTATGAAATGTTGAAAGCTGAGATTTGAATCAACGTGAGAGGCTCAAACAGACAATATCACTTAGGAGATCAACTTCAAACCTACCTCCCGTCAAAACACATTTGGAAATTGGTCTGTTACTAACGAACATCAGAAAAGTGTGCTACCTACTATTAATTTTTGTATATTTTTTCAATATCTAAAGTAAAGAGTGCCCTTGACCTCAATTAGGGTAAAAGCGGGGATAAAAATAAATTGAAAATGTACGTTTACGTTACAGTAGTACTAAGAAATCGTAATAATTAATTCAAATGCCCTTTTTCTCAAACGTTTGTAATATAATTTAAGTCATAGGCAACAAAGACATTGTTGTTGGCTTTCTTTTTATTGAACGTATATGGTTGATCAAGAGTTCTTAAGATAAAGTACAATAACTTCTTCAATTAAGAAAATAATGACTTCTTACTACACTTAGAGCCTAATTTCGCGCTCAAGCATGGTTGTAAAATACTTTCGGAAATCGGTCAATTGCTAAGGCGTAGCACTGTTGTAGCCGCGTAGCTTATTCGTAGCTACCAACTTGATCGATGCTCTTAGTAAACCAGCTGTCGACAGTGGCTTGGACGGAGCCTTGTTAACTAAGTGAATGCTCTGCCAAACGACGGTACAATGTGTACTGGGCTTATAATAAAAATCCAGTTTTCATTGCAAACATCTGGCCTAAAATAAGTTAGGTACAGTTACGTTGTCATGAAATGTTTTGTGCCAGTACATTTTTAAAAAAGAGTACCCGTTTTAAAAATAAAAAATGCCCTTTACCCTTTCGGAGTTATTTTACACTTACCTACTTATGTTTGCGAGAGTGTTGATAATATTTTTTAAACAACTAATTTATTTTCCTTTGCCGTATTTTGAAACAGATCGTTTATACAGTTTAGCTAAATATTTAGGTAGTAAAAAAACTAAATCATGATTTAAAAAAAGTAAATTTGCGATAGCCTAAAAACAGTGACCTAAAATCCAGTGCTCAAAAATAGTGAAGTGCAGACTATGTACTGTCGAATGTTGACGATAAGTTTATCGATAATCGAAAATGAAGGAAGCGAGGTGAAGGGGTCGAGGATCAATGCTACTGTCTCGGCAGAACCGGAACATGCCCTGTCGACGTCCGCGCCGACTTATTTATACCTCTAGCTGATGCAGCGATATAACTCTGTCGATGATAGTCTGCTTTGTCGCTGAACTTTCGTCGTTTCAGGTACGTTTTACTTTATGTAGTTTTGAGGTTGCATTTCCAACAGAAATGTATGAAAATTTGGACGTGTTTTTTGCTTAATGTTAAACTTACAACTTGTTGTATCGCATACATTCTTAACTATTTGTTAAAAAGTGTACTGGATTTTTAACAATAGTTAGTTTAACTATTGAACAAAACAACTGGTCCTGAGTGTGTGAAGCTAATCAGTTTCATCGCTTATTTACGCGTATTACAGCTGTTTTATAAGCTGACGATGTGATTGATAAGTTTTACGCACATCCCCGCTTGTACATAGCATGTGGTAAAGCAACCTAATGCATGAATTATAAATGAATTATATATTTACTTCGAATTATTAGAAATATTATACAAACACTTTCTTTTATGTCATGTGTTTTTATGAATCAGCTTACATTGGTATTTTTTTTAATATTTATACTCTGAAACGTACTCACAGATTGCAGTTACATTTAAAGTTCAGACGTTTTCATAATAAGTGTGATTTTTTATTACACATTATATTACCTACTTAGGTTCTTTTTTTTTTGCAAAGAGTGGCATGACAAAAATCTTTTGGATGCACGTAGTACAATAACTAGTAACAAAAAGTTGTTTTTGTTTTTCAAATACCCCGAAGAATGTCAAAACATTGATGTGCGAAACTAAACATTCATTCTCCTGCAAAAATGATTTTCAAAGCAAAAAAAAATCAAGCCTGGTCATAATAGGCGGTAAGAAAAAGCGGAACTCCCGATAAAATGCCTTCAAAACTGACTTCGGCATGACAAATGAAAACATAGCAGGAACAATCGCAACAATAGCAATAACGATGACTCAGCGTAACGTCGAAAAAGTCTTATAAAGGAGTCAAGTCATATTCAAAGCTTTGTCGTATCATCAAAATAATAGGCAGGTCGTTCCACCTCTGCCGT
This sequence comes from Agrotis exclamationis, assembly GCA_950005045.1. Classification (NCBI taxonomy): domain Eukaryota; kingdom Metazoa; phylum Arthropoda; class Insecta; order Lepidoptera; family Noctuidae; genus Agrotis; species Agrotis exclamationis. The sequence goes on from OX465434.1 coordinate 10,891,885, forward strand.
CTGCGCTTTGTTCAAAAGATAACAGTCAAGGGAGGTAAGCATTTGTGGTGTTACTGTAAAAACGCTGATTTAACACCGCTTATACTACCTGTAAAAATAAAGGACTTAAAATATGTAGCACACACCTGAAATTAAATTTACAGGTAAGTGTGTAAACCCGAGTGAAAATTTCGTAACGGATAAATTCAAATTAAATCCGTTTACACCGTCTCTCTTTCATCACATGTGTGTTTATGACTTGGACCGTCAAAAACTTTTTCATTTTAGTACTTTCCGAATTGTGACGATGTTGTTTTTCATTAGTAAGCGAAACCCCGAGAGCCGAAGTATTTGCGTCGTAATTTATATGCCCTTTCTTACGTAACTTCGGAAAGGGGAAAGTTTCTTGCCGTTTGAATTTATGGACATAAAAATTTAGGTTTCTGTGTGGAGGCGTGAAATATCGTCTGGACATAGAAATAGATTTATTCTTCTGATAAATTTTATCTGACGGACAAACATAAGTATTTGTACTCATAAAATCTGGTTATGATTTTCCCACTGACGGAACTCACTATGGAAGTGTGTACGCCCTGTGTATATTTATTTATGTTGGTTACAATTAACAGTTTCTACTAAATTTCATATTTTTAAATACAGTCCGCGTCACGATAATTAAGGTAACCCCCTACGTTCTTACTGGGGTAACGAGATTTTAAAGCCCCCGTACAATGTAGTTGTTATGGTAGACAATAATCCCAAAGGTGTACCATAAAATGTGGGTGATACCTTACCATCAAGACCTGCCATTATACTTCCAACACCTTTATAACTCCCAAAATATTCGTGTGTCAACACCCCGTAAGCGATTCCCTTTCCTGGTAGAGGCGAGAAGCGACCCGCATTTAACCCGCATTAAAACGCTCCCGAAAACTCAAGGTCAAGTAATGACCGACTAATGATGAGGAAATACAGCTTTTAATAGCTATTCGAGACGGTGGTGAATTTAAAATAATATTAAATATAACTTCTAATGGAAGTGTACAAACTCGTTGATAGTATACAAAAAGAACAGAATGCTTTACTCGGCGAAACTTACAAATGGACGTCTCAAATTGCTTTGTCAATATTACATAAAATTGATCGTGGAATACGAGAATAGGTACCTACTTTGTCTTTTCTTTAAAAACAAAAACCTTCAACCATCAATCATTTTTAAATCAAACATTTCGTTATTCTGTGACTACTTTAAACAGGATCTACATAAGCGTTCCGGTAACTTATGTCATTCCCAAACATAATTGACGTTTCCATTATCACTACATCGAACGTCGCCGTCGGTTTACCTAAGTTACGCCTACCTACCTATTAAAAGTTACGTACCTGTAAGCACGATCAATCAAACCGATCTTATTAAGATAACAGTCTCCCATATAGAGATTATTAGGAAGAATCCCTTTCACGCTCAAAAGGATAAACAAAAAGTGAGAAAAACAGGTGAATTGGCAAAAGAAAACAGTGATGGAAGGTTAATCATTTAGAATGGATCTCTTACGGCAATGGATTTGATTCTGCAGAACATTTCTCAACCGAAGAATATACCCCCAGTCGAGACAACGTGATGAATGGATGTTTGCTCAAGGTGAACCATTTATTAGATCTATGATCATACCTAGAGAAAATCTCAAACGTCTGTGAAAGAAATATCTCAACAAACAACAACAAAATTATTCTTTTGTCTATGTTATTAATAAGGACCGTCATGAGATTGCTATCGGAAAAAAAAATGTTTCATTCCTCGTATTTCAATTTTCCAATTTGTCGAAGTGACACTTTCTATAAAATTATTCATTTGTTTTATCAACAACATTTTCCGCTCTGTGCCGGATAAAATTATGTTAAAAGATTATGGATTTCGAACGATTTTGTTCTGCGTAGCATCATTTATAACGGTAGTTGTTGAAGCAATACAATCAGAGTTCCAAAAACCGAGCGGAATTTTCAAATAGCAAGAAAAATATTATACACGTAAAGTACGTAAAAACAAAACGTGTTCGTTGCGACTCCTTTAAAAAACAAAACCCTACAGGCGTTGTATGTTTTCGTTTTAAATATTTCACATTCAAAAATACAACAAAAGAAAACCAACATCGATGTTTTTGACCTTCAGCTGCTCACTGCAACATAGAGTAAATATTTGTTAGCAACAACACCAGTTGTAAAAAATAAGGAACATTTTTATTTGGGCATCATCGCGTGTTGTTCATGTCCAACCCATTTCTAAATTACTGGTCGACATGCGTGTAGTTACCCCATCTTGAATATTTGAAGACAAACACGGTATTTAGAGTAGAGCCATGACAAGTTTTAACATAGTTATGGTTGAATAGTCACGATTTTTCACAGTATAAGCGCTCTAAGACAGCTTGTTGGGGTTCCGTAGCCAAATGGCAAAAACGGAACCCTTATAGATTCGTCATGTCTGTCTGTCTGTCCGTGTATGTCACAGCCACTTTTTGTCGAAAGTATAAGAGCTATCCTGTTGAAACTTGGTAGAAAGATGTATTATGTGAACCGCAGTAGGATTTTCACACAAAAATCAAAATAAAACAAATTTTGGGGGTGCCCCCCATACTTAGAATTGAAACTCAAAAAAAATTTTTTCACCAAACCCATACGTGTGGGTTATCTATGAATAGGTCTTTAAAAATGATATTGAGGTTACTAACATCATTTTTTTCTAAACTGAACAGTTTGCGCGAGAGACACTTCCAAAGTGGTAAAAAGTGTGTCCCCCCCCCCGTAACTTCTAAAATAAGAGAATGATAAAACTAAAAAAAATACGTAATGTAGACCTCAACCAAAACTACCAACGAAAATTGGTTTGGATGAGATACATTTAGCAGTTTTTGAGATATAGTACATTTTCAAAAACCGCAAATATAACTTTGCCATTCATACAAATACTATGAAAAACAAAGTTATTTTTATTGTTTGTGTATATTACTTACTAATCTCATTATAATTATATCTCTAATCTATGCTTGCTGCTACGGAACCCTTCATGGGCGAGTCCAACGCGCACTTGGCCGGTTTTTTTTTATTAAAAATTATTGGGAAAAAAGTTTATCTTACAAGAGTTTCCTTAAAATGGGAAAGTCATTTGATCCAATCAAAATCTTCGTTCATTTCCATCAGCCAGGAATAAAGCCTACTAGGCTCTTCCAAATTTTCCAGATATTTTGTTCCATCTTAGTTTGGGTTTAACGCTTCATCGCTTTTAAAGCGCCTCAAAGGGAAAATTCGAGAATATCATGAAAAGGGATTCACGACTCCTCGGCAGCAACCAAACGATCTGGGTTTTGCTTTAACTTGCCTTCACTTAAACGGTCGGGACTTAATACGCATTTTTCTTGAGAAGGATTTAAGTAAATTACTACATAAAAACTTTACGAGACGACTTGGCATAGAGCCTTAGTGAATTCGGGTATAGAATCAAGCTTTGTTTTAAAAAGAAATTCCAAAATATTTGGTCAATAAGAAATTTGGTTTAATGACAGGTACAGTATAGCGATCTTTTACTAACCAAGCGTCCTATGGACGTTTAATATAATAAAAGCACAGTTTAGAACAGTTGGGTCACTTCCCAAAAACAATCAAACAAATGTAAAATCTATACTCGAGAGAATAAAGTACATTTTTACTAGCATCGGCATCGCCCATGTACTTTTATAATAGCCTAAACTTCCCATGCGCAAGCAAAAATGTACTGAATGATTACGCGCGAGAGTTTATTTTTGTTTATCTGACGCTAACAACATTACAATGTGATTACATTGTTGCCATCCGTGAATCTCAATAGGGTTGCGACTTACGAGTTTAGGAGGCACAATAAGGTAGGTAGGTGTATTTTATGCATTTGTTAAATTACACTATTAACATAAATGTTCTTCAGGGATTTTTTTATCATCAGCCTATATCTTTTTGGTTTCGTTACTACATTCTACATACATTATCGATTGGTAGCACAGAATGTTAATACTTTTAAACATTTCATCTTACAAAAACAAAAAAGAATATTATTTAAAAATATTTGAAATGTTAAGCTTTGTTGTTTATAGGCTTTATTAAATGTATTGGTTTACAATTACTTAGTTATTATTCTGCAACAAACACTACATAAAAATCAGTATTTATTTTGCTTTACGACACACAGATTCTAAAACAACAAACAAATGAATTTTAATGAATGATGATGACGCAATAAGAAATGTCAGTCACAGAATACAAAAAGAAAGTCAAAGATTACAAACAAACGTTACTTTTTTTTATTAAAGAGAGGCGAAGGAGTCCAAGCATACAGCCATCTCGCGAGTTTTTGAATAATTAACCCTTTAACCGGCAGCACTCTTATAATACGGGTACATTCAAATAATTGTAAATACTTTTATGGTTTAGAGCAAAAACTAAAATCGAATGTCGCGTTTCAAGGGTGAAGTATCGATTCACTGAATCCATTCAGTACTATATATAGATTTAAAAAAATCTATATTTTGGCTCCAACAATCGATTCTTCGATTAATCGATCTCAGATCTTCATCCCTACGTCACAGGTTCTGCGTTGCGAGTCTTTGTAAATGGTAAAAAAGCCGCGCAACCAATTACGATCGCTGACCTTGAATGCGTAGCTGCTATTTTCTGAGTTTGAACGTGGTCGATATTTTCACCTTTCGACGTGACGCTGTAGTTTATGAAACGTGAGGCTCTTATCACTATTGTCGTTTAAGCAACCAAAAGCTATGCAGTATTTGTTTTTCCTTGTATTATTTTTATAACTAAAATATATATAAAGTTATTTCACACAGTACCTAATTAATAATACTACTTTTTATTTTGGTTATTTTCTCTTTCACATACGTAAACGTAACAAAAATATTAAGATACGGAACGCGTGCAAGACGGGCGGCCCGGCTACGGCACCGTGAACGGTGTGCGCGTGTGTGCGTGCCGTTTCATACCTACACCGCATAGAGACCCCTCTGTAGTACTCTGTGATAAAAGGCCAAGTTACATTAGATTGATTCCCACTGACGATGTTTTAAAGACTCAATATTGAATAGCATGTTCCCTTTACTCTTGAAGATCACATATTCAGCCGCATAGAAACACGTCAAGTCTCTTTCAATTGCTAAGAACAAAACCATGTAAAGCTACACCCATTTTGCTTAATAAGACTAAACGTGGAAAACGTCTGTCCGCCTGAGTAAACATTCATTTAATTAAACAGGAAGTTCCGAGGACACCCGTTCCCCAGTTTGTTTTTGACGGCGAATCCCCTGTGTTGGCCCGTGTAAAGGCCAATGACAAACAGCTATATCGCGTGCACGTATGTGGAGAGTTTAAAAAATTAAAACATTCATGTAATGACGTCATTAATTTCACTGGTATATAACTGAAAAGAGAATAATTCGAGCTCAATAATACTGTTTCATACTGAATGACTTTATTCGAAAGTCAAAGGTTTTTATTAAGTGTGCTCAGAGATGAAATATGCGGTCTTCATTTACGTTTCGCTTGGACTCGAAATTCCAGTGGCGTCGGAGATACTTTAGTGAAAGGCATCGCAAGCAATACGTCATTCACTTTGTTAAGAAATGATAAATTGCCTCCTCGTCCGAAAGTAGGAGAGCTTAAAATTGCGTGCTAACACTCCGCGGTGACATCATTTTTCTAGTTCATTTCGCTTAGACTAATTTATTAAAAATGAGTGCAAGTTATTTCCCACTTGGAAGAAATTTAAACGTTAATTTGTTTCCACGGACTCTGGAGCAATTTAGATTTAACCTGGAGAAAAGTAAATTGCAACGCTTTTAGTAATAAAGCAGATTGCACGCAGAGAAATGTATACGAGAACTTCTGGTTGTAACCGTGACAGCAAGACTCACTAGTTGACTTTACAACATTTATAGTAATAAATACTAAGTCCTTGTTATCTCTACTACTTACTTAGTATTTATTACTAGAAATGTTGTAAAGTCAACTAGTGAGTCTTGCTGCCACGGTTGCAACCAGAAGTTCTCGTATAGGTCGCCAGACATTTCTTCTCTGCGTGTGCGCATTATAATAGTTGTACTTTAGGCATTGATATAGTAATATTATTAGTAGATATTGATAATAATGTAAATTGGTGGATAGCCCGTTGCTTGCTTTTGGACCTTTTTGAAAACTGCAAGTCCTGCCCAAAGACCTGCTATAAAATATGTTTTCGAATACAGTTTTTCGCATTTCTTTCAACATAGCTGTCGAGTTTTAATGCTACTTAAGCTTGCTGAAAAACCTAGGATTTCTATGAAATAACACAGAAAGTAAACTCATCCTTCTGATACCAATTAAAATCTCTCAAGAGATGAAGAGACTAAAAAGAAAACGCCAAAAAGCGTGTTTACCCTTGAAAGCAATCTGGCGTACACACAGCCATAATAGATGTAATGCCTTATCCGCTTACGACAACATTCTCATATGCAAAGTATACAAAAACGTTGCGTGATGAAAATTCTTTGAAGCTCTTTGAAAGATTTCCAGGGATGCGTCGGGGTAACTCGAAGTTCAAATTGGTGAATGTTTGTTATGACTAGTGTTTTTCCACTCGGGGTTAACACGGGTCTTCTCTATGTGAGAGGAAGTGGGTCATAATCCACCACGTGCACCTTGAGAGAGGGTGGGCCTAAAGCTCTTGTCAAACAGACAGGCGAAGCGAAAGCGAAGCGAAGCGTTTTTGTTTGTAATGAATGGAATTGTTTGAAGCCTGTCACATAGACTATCGGAACGATTTCGCTTTTTTATATGACAGGATTCGGATCGCATTCGGTTCGCGTTCGCTTCGCCTGTCTGTCTGACAATAGCTTTAGTGAATGCGTGTTCGACGTAAAATTATATCTCCGATTTTCTAAAAGCCACTTATTTGATTTGCAAATATTACTTACATTTGTGGGAGGATGGAAATCTTAGTTTGGAAATTGTTTCTGATTAAAATGATATCTATCCTTAATTTAATAGGTATTTTTAGAAAACAACACTGATTGTTGGTAATTTATGATTGCCATACAATATGGCAATACTGCAAATGAGCGCTACCGTTTTTGTGCTCACCAGATGGCGCCACTGGTGAGTGAGGTCCTGTATGGCTGTCAGTTTGATATTGAAAGTTTGTTATTATTCTGGACTGTGGCGTCAAAACATTAAATAATGAAATATTCTTGTAAACAGTAAACAACGAACTCTGAATTAGCTAACCTCTGAATTAATTAATCTCTTTTTCTTAGTTCCGCTTTTAAAGCACTGATATTCATTGACCAGTAACTTGTATTTGCTGTAATAAGAATAATATTTCATTAAATATTTCGTAATACCACAGAAAGTAAACTAAAAAGAAATAAAACCGTGTAGCCCGCCAATAAATAAACATTTCGGGACCTCACGTTACACTAGCGCCTCTAGCGGCGAAATCACACGCAAATAGCCCTCATTTCTTGGATATTATTCTCGTCGACATACTCGTAATGGTGAGTGGATTTAACGCTCTATAATTAGTTTTACTTTTCGATATTATGCAGGAATATATTACTTTTTCTTTGTAAATATGCGTAAATTCAATTATCGTCTTTAATTTTTTATTACAAGACAAACATTACATAGAGGAGACAAAATCCAAAAAAAAGCTCCCGCGCTGCAGCTTAAGTTTCAACCCTCACCTTGTTTGCTGTTGACTCTCAGAGACTCATTACCTGCTTCATTAAAGCAAGAGTGAAGCTCTTCAAAAAGCGGTAACCGTCTTTCCCAAAGCCGCTTGGAGAGTAAATATAAGAGGCTCGAGTACCTTTCGTGAGTCCGTGTTGTTTAATAATAAACAATTGAAATGTATTGTTTAAGTTTTCAATGTCTTCTAGGCTTTACTGTAATTAGTTTTCGGAATTGTTTTCAGGGCTGAAGTTAATTAAAGTTAGGGTTTGTTTTGAATTTTTTGTAAGTAAATCGTAGGCATTTCAAAATATATTTATTTAAGAATTTAAGAAAGTCTTAATTAGAGAGCAGTACCTAATCCTCACATCCTTTTAATATAATAAATACGAAATTTTGGATGTTGGATTGGTAGATGGATATATTTCACTCAATTACGTCACAACGGCCGAACGGATCTTAAGCTATTGTCAAACAGACAGGCAAAGCGAATGCGATCCAAATCCTGTCATAAAGAAAAGCGAAAGCGGTCCGGTAGTCTATGTGACAGGCTTCAAACAATTCCATACATTACAAATAAAAACGTTCGAATCGCATTCGCTTCCCCTGTCTGTTTGACAAAGGCTGACTGATAACTAGAGGTTATTATCTAGAACAATAAATATACATAGGGCAAAATTTATCCCGTTATTTCGTTCCCGTGGAATAATTTTCATGTTACACGTGGGAGAAGCATCATAATATTTACTGGCTGGTGATATTGTCAAGAGTAAAATGTCTCTTTATTTTAAAATTGCTTAATAATCACCCCTGGACGTATGTTAATGACTAAATAGTCCACCAGTGTAAGTACGATAAATATTTCTCATGGAACGCTTATATCAAAGTGCTATTTGCTGATTGTCCTGCGGTAATACGCGATGCAATTTGTATGAAAGCACCAATTCAATTCCTTGTCCACGAGTCATCTGAAACAAAGAAAACAATTCGTAATATTCTTTCTTTTCTCTTATCGGTCTTTTTGTTTTTAAATTTTCTTCGGAGCATTCATTGTGCTAAAACGTGCAGTATCATGTCCATAAAATTGCAAATGTTTTTCTTGTAGCAGAATAAAATTAGACCATTAATTAACTCAGAAACGGTCTAGGTTGTAAATTAAACCATACTTAGAGCGTCCATAAATTGTCTTTGTATTTGGGTCTTTAAAACAGTGATTTGCATAAAGTGATGGCAAGTACTAACAAGCGTTATATTATGTTTAACCTTCCAACCGATTTGTGTAAAGTGACAACCATGCTGTGAAGTTTATTACAAGTCGTTTACGATCAGGCTCAAGACTGCCATTTATTTTGATAGGCACGCTTGTGTCAATACTGCCTTGAGAGGTTATAACTGTATTGCTCAATTTATTTCCTTGTTATGCTTCCATTATTTTCAATGCAAATATTTCAGATTTGATGACTTATTTAAGCCATAAAAGTTGGAAGAGAATAATATGCGCGAAAAAGATATGTAAAAATGAAAAGTAAGAAGATTTTTGCGGCAACTTAAGATTGGTTTGAGAACTCCAATATTATTAGTAAATGCTATCAAACTTGCGTCAGCGTAATGACGGGGCCCCCTCTGTAGAGGGCCAAAGCCTGCCGGGGTCGCGGGACTTATACCATTACCGTCACCCCGGAACATAAAGGGCTATTGAAGGACACCGTGGATTTTAGTCAGTACAAGTCTGACAGTCCCTCCCGCCCTGCCCGGGGTGGGAGGACTCATTTGATGATTTTACCACGATAAAAAAAAAAAAAAATAAAAAAAAAAAAAAAAAAAAAATGCTATCAAACTTGGGCAGAAGAAACCAATAAATAAGAGCTTCTTTTATACGACATAGTTATAAGAGGATCATTTTATATTGGAAGTTGAGAAAGCTATCGGTACGTTGATAAAATGTTGTGTTTACACGCAAATCGAACGTCTCTTTTCATTAATCCATGCAATTGGGTTCTTTAATTCCGTTTAGTCATAAATTCTTTATACGAGTAATACGTTTACGTTACATGAAGGAGACAGAAAAGTTCATTTATACCATTCCCACTTTAAAAAGTTACTTTTACTCACTGAAAACAGTGAGTAAAAAGCTCACTGCTCACAAGCTCACTTGGTGTTTGAATTTAGAACACATCAGTACATTCGACCTCGGCCTCAATGCTATACAACCTCCTTGCTAATATCTAAATTACTCTTAATTTAAGTCATTGTTCCGATTTTAATGTCAGTTTGTTGGCGCAGTGACCGAGCGATTGGACTACTTCGTTGCGTGAAGTGGGTTCGATTCCCGCTCGGAGCAAATATTCCTACCTATGATCTACAATTATTTGTTTCGGGTCTGGGTGTTTGTGTATGTGTATGTGAATTTAGATGTTTGTAAACGCACCCACGTGTGTGTGGAGCAGGCTTAATAAAAAAAAAAATTTTTTTTTCTTCGTTAAATATCTTTTGTCGCTCAAATCTTTCTTTTTCTCGTAGTCATGGTATAAAGTATCGTTTGCAACTCTTGAAAAAAAAAATCGAAACTCGCGTCGCTCAGGATTTAAATACTTGAATCATTTGCTTCGCTCGTGATTCAGTCATTAAAATCCTTCGCTTGCTCGTGATTAATATATGGCCCTCGCTTTAAATCCGTTCTTTATTCACTAGTTGCAAAATATACTATTTCATAACATAATTGTTACTGTCATAATGAATGCACGTTTTTACTCTGCATACTGTAAATGTTGGCTGACAACCCGACATAATTTTCCATCTAGAACTTCGTGAAGGGTTGAAAGGGGATATTCGATGTTTGCCCCCAGTTGTACTCATATTACTATTTGAAATAGTTTTTCAAATATCTGAAATATCCAAAAACTATCTATATGTAAATGTATGTCTATATGTAAGATAGTTCTTTTAAGCTATTACATAGCTTTTATCGCGGGCTCTGAGCGCGGCGCGGCGACCGAATAAAAAAAAAACCAAAAACCTAACGAAAATACCTGACACCACGCATCGTCTAACATCGTTTCGGTTCTGGAGACTTCGGAAATCATAAAAGTATCCGTCATAAATAAAAATTTACTTACTTTTTCTTGCTGATTCTAAACGGCCAGCTACAAAAGGAGTTTTCACAATGAAACCTACTTATAAAATTCTCCTACAACAAAGAAGTTCTTTTACAATAGCTTCACGCCGGCAGTCTCCGAGTGTCACATGTCTTTTTTATAATTTTTGGTTCAATATATTTTTTATCAATCTGTTTCCAACGAATTTGACGGTATCGTCGGCTAAGCGCGCTTTTGAGCAACCATGGCCGAACAGAAGTACTTGAATTAAATCCACACCAAAATAGCGACGAAAACAAAAACACATTATTTTATTTTACACCTTCTTGTTTTCCATCTTTGCTATCACGGGGCATAAATATATTTTTTCTTTGATTTTTATTCGTTCTGAAAGGCAGAAAAGTGTTATTTACTCGCATATTTTTTATCATAGAGAAGCTGTGCCAGTTTTAGCGGATCGCTGCCTTGCCTCGTAACGACATCAAAATTTTTGTCTATCCATCCCATATTTCTAATTCAAGACGTTAAGTTAAAGTTTCATGTGCAATAAAAACGATGGAGAACCTTAATCGCAATTATTTCCTGCATGTTATAAATTCAGTTCATTTTGAAGGAAATTAAAAGCCATCAGACATTCAAGTAAATGAGAAAAGTGAAATTTACAATGTTGTAAAACTTGATGCTCATCAAACGTTTCGTCACGGTTGGTCAATATTGTCAAAGTCGTAATCGAGTTTGAATTTTTAGTAGGCCATGAAAGATCTAGTCGTAAAAAAGACAAATTAAACTCTTCAAATTGCGGTAAAGACTGGCGTTGGTACACATTTTTTACAATTCCAGAGCGAAAACGAACGCGAAACGTAAATTTTATATAAATTGAAAAGATTTCTTTACCAAAAATTACTCATTTGATGTCTCCATATTAGCTTAAATAAGACGTTAAAACAAACACTTTAGAAACCTTTGGGTTTCAATAACTGCTTAATACGTTGAGTGCTATACCAGGTCTAAACACCTTATAGGCAACTTTCTTACAGTGTGAATAAGAAAAGTATAGACTTCCTTGTCGTGCGGCAAGCATTACTTTAACTTCGGTTCGGTGTAGGAAAGAGATGAAAGAAAACGGATTTAAGTTTCATAAAGGTTACAGGGTCTATAAGCCTTGTACCGCCACAAAGGAAGTTTTATCACCATGTATAGACCTTGTACAACAGGAATAAAAAGTATAGAAAAATCCACTGCCGCATGCCGCAGCGAACATGTTTACACATTTCTGCTTAACCGGTTGTTGATAAAATAACTCGGCTGCAACCAACCTGTTTTAATACAAAGAGTAATACATCCCCACCTGCCGAAGGAAAATAAACAGAGACTAATACTTCCACTGAGAGTAAATAAGATAACAGCGAACATTGCACGCTTATCAAAGGACGTGCACACTAAAGCCGTAGTGACAATAGCAAGCTTGTAGAAGCTTTTCACAATGTAATGCATTTGCGGTACTTATTGAATGAAAAGATGCTTAAAAATGTAACGCTAGTCTACGTAACTCTATAGCTTCTCGACAAAATAAACTGAATTAAGTTTAAATAATTATGCTCAGTAATTAACGTGGGCGTGGGCTGGCGATTCATCGAGAAATCTTGTTGCAAACGTCTTCTCGAATGGAAGCCATGGGAAGAAAAACGCCCTCAAGGAAGACCACAAATGCGTTGGATCGATGATGTGAAGAGAGTTGCGGGCTCAAATAGGTTACGAAGAGCTCGATTTCTTGACGAGTTGAAGGTTTAATGTGGCATACACCAAGATGGTAGACAGAAGCTGAAGAAGAAAAAGAGTAATTAAATTCGGGAATAGTGACAAATCTATCCAAAAACTGTCTAATCAGACATTTTCTGAGTGACAATAAATGTTGTAGTTGATATGATACCTCATATGTTTTTTTCAGACGATATCAACAAAGATAGCGCTCTAGTGACACGTTTAAATAGCATTAACCTATATCAGAAGATCTTTTGTCAAGACGGGTCCATGTAAACAATTTCTACCCTCTCACAACCGACGGCGATATAGGCAAGATAGACCATATCTACATATCAGGGCACGAGCAAATTTCCTCTAGTTGTATATCCGGACCTTATTTTCGTCACAACCCCTATCTTACTGGATAAATAACGCAGGACGTTCTCCCCGAATATGTCTTTGCTATGAAATTATTGCTTTGTTTTCGTCTGTACGAGTATTTCACCAGTTTTTCCCGTTGTCAAACTTAACTGCCTCTTTCATTTTGCTAAAGTGTCTATTTGGTAAGTGAGAGATATCCTCAATAGCATTTCAAAGATTTTGGGGAAGTTATTACGTATTCACTTTGGTTTTGTGGTATTCAAAATTATGATTTATGTTCTGAGAGTATACTTTAATATTTGATTGTTTCATTGTTACAACCAAATTTGTGTCTCCGATTTATTTTTCTGCTTTAATGCAGGGTGTTACATTGGCGTGAAATTATGTGAATTGCGGCTATATTAATAAGAAAAATAACTTCATGTTAAAGAATCAATACTTACAATGCACTGCTGATTCATCAATAATTGGTAAAACGAAACGTTTCAACTCAAAATTCAAGTCTAGATTTTTGTACAGATTGCGCATCAGTGTCAAATCATGAAATTTGAAATCTCTCAAAATCTTTTCTGAGCTGTTCTTAACCTTAGAGAAGGCCATATCCTAACTTGTTTTGAACGCTTGTTTTTACAGCCTACAAGGTAAATCTTTACGGCACTTTTTGAGCAAACTTCAACACTTATTTGCGCATAAACACATAACTTTTCGACTAACATTTATCTTTTTAAGGGATGGATTAATCCTTCCAACAAATAATTTTGGAGGGGAAACTTTGTGGTCATATTTCTTTTAGGTCAGAGCAAAATTTTGAGTAGGTCTAATTAAGTTTTTCATTTTTATTTTACCTTAATACAATTTGGTTAGATTTTGTTAAATTTGCATCTCTTTGTTCGATAAATATTATAAGAGACTTGCAGTTCACGATTTTTCGAAAGTTTATAATCTTACAAGGTAGTTTATAATATGTTATGGTGGCAGATAGGATTTAAAATATGACGTGTCAAGCAATTGACAGAAACTAAAACAACGTTCAGGCAGTTTTAACACAAAACGTAGGCCTAAAAACATCGTAATTAAAATAGTTGGTTTAAACACATAGTTTCTGATACTAGTATTGAGCCCATGTTGGGTCACAACCTAAGTTTTTTAATTATAAAGTTTGTTACGTCGAATTAAGAACTTAGTGTTTGAAAATATTTTTTTAAAGTTAGCCGTTTATTTATGATGCTTTAAAAAATTTTTATTAGATACAACCGTTATTTTAAGCAGATTTTGTTATTTTTAAATTAGCTGTGTTCCGCGGTTTTGTCCCAGGGGCTATAAAATGCAGAAAATGGTTTCGATTTCAGTTCGATTATTCCGTCCATTTATTATTCTCTCAATATTTCTTATATACTAATATTAATACAATTAACATCTTAATTGGCATATCAAACAAAAATTATCAAGTATTCCATATTTCATGCCGAAGGAGGTAAATAAATAAACGTGACTCTTATATAAGAAAAGTAAATAAAGACTAAAGCCGTTTCGAAGGTTCAGTTAATCAGAGTTTCGTATCTATTTTTGACCGACTTCCAAAAGGAGGAGGTTCTCAATTAGGGTGTTTATATATTTTTTTAAATGTTTGTTGGGCTTAACTCCGTCGTTTACCAACCAAAAAAAAAATTCTTTTTTTGTTGGAAAGGGTATACTTCCCGAATGGTCCCATTAAAACTTTATCGAAATCGGACTAGCACTTTTTGAAAAATCAACAAAAACCTAAAAAGTTTTCAACATTGTCTACACCGATAACTCCGAGGTTTCTGATTACTCCGATGATTCTTTTTTTGTTCGATACAGTCATCATCATCATCATCAGCCTATAGGTAAATGTTCCCACTGCAGGCCTCCTCTCTGTGAGAGGGAGTGGGCCGTAATCTACCACGCGGTCCCAGTGCGGATTGGTAGATGTCACATGTCTTCGAATTTTTGGTTCTAGGACATGCCGGTTTCCTCACGATGTTTTCCTTCACCGTTTTGAGAGCAGTGGTGTTGAAATAAATTACACAAAGTAATGCGCCTGACGGGGTTCGAACCTACGACCTACAACTCGTAAGTCGAGGCTGATACCACTGGGCCACCACTGCTCTAAACAGTTCGATACAGTTCGATACAGTATACCTGCCATTTGGTCCCGTAAAATTTTCATTTGGTTTGGTGCAGTAGTTTTCATTTTTAGCTCATTGTGTAAGAGTAGGTACATACGTGGGTGATGTTATTACCGGTGCTACGGATTACAATATTTTAATGTACCTACATGTTAGAAAATTATGTATTTGATAATACCTAATTCGGGTTGAATATTGAAACTAAAAAGGATAAAAATAAAACTTTAAAAAAAATGTAACCGACTTTCCACAAAAAAGTTCAAAATAACCTACAAAAAAACTTTTCTTTCGAAAGTCGGTGACAAAAAGTCAATGAAAAAAAAAAAAGAAAGTCACCGACTTTCTTATTAGCAAGATATTCCGATTTTATGCTTTTTTACTGAATTTTCAAATTATAATTTATTGTTAAAATATCATTGTTTCCTTTCCATAGCTTGATCAAATGACGTTGGTTATATGTTTGATTACTAAGGTCGGCCTTTACCAATGAAACTGAACATAATTATTAATCATCAAAGTTCAATAGGTCACTGTCTATATTCCGTAGCAATCATGACGCTGACAGGTATTTACTGACACGAAAATAATTTAGATGTTCTGAGACACTAGCCTGAGTGTGTTACATGATAAATACTAAATAGGTACTTTGATCTAACAATCAAACATTTTGATCTTAAAAAAATATTTCCTCAATATTATAGACTTTTCGCGAAGAATTCAACCTGATACGCTTAGTAATTATATGTATTTTCGATTAAAAAATCGCATATTTAGTTTACGTTACGCAATCGTATTCAACTTCTGGTTGCATTCTATTCCATCGGTGTTCGTCCTAAATATCATTTTTTTTTATTTTCATCACTAGGGAAATTAAATGAGTATTTATATTTATACGAGTAGAAACGTGCCAATTAAAATTAAAAAAAAATACAGTAAAACCATCTCTTTAACTTTGTGAGAAAATTAGAAGCTACAGCTATTCCAACTAATTGATGACAATTCCAACGAGACCTCAGTGTCGAATTCAAATTCATTCTTCTTGTAATGGCTTCAGGCCTTTTGAATATTCAAATGCACACTCCACAAACTTAGGACTGTTTATTTAGTGTCATAATTAACAAGAAAAATCTATTTCTCTATTTATATTAGTGTGCTGTAAAAATTTAGTTACCAAATCAAGTGGACTTTGAGATAATTTTTTTTATCGTGGTAAAATTATTAAATGAGTCCTCCCACCCAGGACAGAGCGGGGGTCAGACTCGTACTGACTAAAATCCACGGTGTCCTTCAATAGCCCTTTTTTTGTTGACACTCTTTGAGGCGCGCGTGGAACACAACGCGCCGTACACCTGGACATGATCCATGGTCGGACAGCAAGTCGCCCATTACTCGCCGCCCGCATGCCCGCACCTACGGTGGGATTTTGAGATATTGAAGAACTTTGGGTTTTTTTTGGACATGGTATCTGGCCTACCTTGGAGGTTAGAGGTTGTCGACTGTATAACCAAACAATCCTGTGGGTTCCTGGAGAGTAAGTCCTCCAGGCAGTAAATTAAAAATTGAGAGACCAAACGCTAATCAGGACGACAAAAAATCATTTTTTTCATGTTCGTTTTTCCAAGTTCAGTTTTCTGCGATGAAAACGAATAAATTGGAAGCTGAAAGAATAATAAGACGATTTATTTTAAAACTATATCAAATATAAACTTTTTACTTTTATCTGAAAGGTGTTGAAACATTTATGAACTAGTTTCTAATGAACAAACAAAACTTTGGTTTTGATAAAATATTGGCTATTAAAATTAATCACTATTCAATTCACCTACGTCTGCACCAGTCAATGAATAGAAAAATAACATGAAGTTCTAATCTCCACTCAATGGTCTGAATACAGCTATTGTCTAAGCTTAGTCTTAATAATGCCCTTAATATCCCAACTTGGCGCAATCCTTATTTCACCAAAGATCTATTATCGGACGAGAATGTAACTAGAGGAGGTTTGTGAGCGAATTGACCCCCCGTATTTCCCTTAGAAGGGCCTGATAGGAATCGGCCTACGCCTAAAGTTTTATTTATTTTATGGCTGGCCATTTGTTAAGGTTCAACTGATTCTTTGGACGGCTTTTGGCTGAAACCCTGTTGTTCAGAGAGTAACTTTTTCTGAAGTTTGTTTTGCAATTTGGGATTGTCACACGTGCGAGCGCTCGGTGGGATTGAGATGAAACTCTTTTAGGTTAGCTGATGTCTTTATCTTCCAAGTTTTTGTCGTCATATTTCGTCATCATTCTGCTTGTTTATTTTTCAACTACTACCAAGACCGGTATCTGGTAAAGGTACCAATGAATTCATGGAGCGATCACCGAGTAAATCTCCTATTTTTTTCCTAAATGCAAAAAAAAAAATTCAACCACATTTTGTTCAGTCCTTAACAGCAAGATACAGTTCTTTTCCTATTTGTTGCCTTAAGCAGAGTTATTCCATATTAAAGCACCGCCCACGTATTCATTTCGTTCATACTAAGCAAGGCAAATTATTAGGGAGCTCTTAAATAAATCAGCGGCGCCGAGTCTTTGCAAGCGAGCCAACGTTTTTACCGTATAACAAAATTACTAAAGTATGGCCATTAAAACGATTTAATTTGTTAACTCAGTGCTTGCGAGATACAATGAATAAATTAGATATTGAAACGCTGTGGGATCACAATGTAATAACCAGGGGAATAAACAAACTTTGGATTATCAGTTATTAATTTGTGAATAAATGTTTTAGGACAGCAACATGTGGTCTATTTTATTGAATTTAATTGTAATGTATTAATCCATTGGTACAGTGCAGTGCAATTACAATAAATTGACATAATTCAATAAACCTGCATGTATTTCACAAATTGTTTATACTGTAATGTGACATTCAACCAAATTGTTTCACTTTGATTTAAAGTGTAGAAATTAAACCATAGCCAGCATTTAATGTTCACTTACATGTTGAAATGAGTCAATTTAAAAGGCCTGAATAATTTTCTCGTTCAGGCTTTAAATGAAAAGTTACATTCAAGTTCTATTAAAACAATAGTTCTGAATTGTAAACGTTCGCGGCGTTGTTCAAATTGTGTGACATAGGAACTTTTATTTTTTCGTTACACAAGATATTTTTATGTACCCAGAGGAGACCACGTATTGCATCACTTTTTGCCCGAAATTTTATTTGCTTTGTTAGACGAATCCCAGGCGAGTGTCGAGCCGCATTTTTTGGTAGTTTATACACTTTTTTCGATTTTGTACCAGTTATGTAATAGAATTATAGCTTTGCGTTGCTTTTTACGAGCCGCGCTGTCTGCCATCCGATTTCGAATATGGTTTTTGAGAAATGAAAATCTATCCACCAAACCCATTGGGTTTTTTTATTATACCTATAACGAATAAGTGAATAATAATCATAGTCCTAGTCATAATGACCAAACACTTATTACAAGTTAAACAAACACTTTTACGCAAAACTAAACCTATTTTCTTATTTCAACGTTAGAATCTGATTTGCAGTCTTTTACTTCGCTAACAAAATAATCTATTAAGACTCATACTTTATGGGAAAAGTAGAAAAAGAATTTGTTCAACTACCTAATGCTTTTGTTCAATAGGGAGTTGAAAATCGCTCTAATAAATTACAACGTAAGATTCCACAAGAGAGATAAAAAAAGGACCAAAATTTCGCGACAAATCTTTCTCTAATTGCTTTGACAATTTACGATCGATTATTATATTGATATCGGAAAAATATCCTCTCCTACAGTGAAGTTAAACAAAAAATTCTGATTCTTGAAATTAATTGCTATGTTTCTCTTCTTCAGCATCGAAAATTAGGGAAGTCCGAAATTTATTAAACGGAATTCACTTTGGTGTTAAACATGTTGAAACACAATATTTATCTATTTATTTAGACAATTTTGTTTCATAGATATTTTCCTTACTGTACTGACTGTACTGTACTGTATACATGGTAAAATACAATAAGTGTTAGTACCTTAAAGCTATAGGTAATAATTATGTAAACTTACTTTTCGGCAATCCCGTTACAAGTAAAAGTATAACAAGTTTTGACTGCAACTGTCATTTAATTTTGTTTCCTCTTTTACCTACATTCTCGCCGTCTTGTCTTACATTTCAGACAATATTAACGGATTACATCTTTGAGAACAAGACGACAGACGTGACCATTCATTTCTAAGCCATTGTCTTCTAAGATGCGCCTCGGATTCCGATTAACCCCTTTCAGAAATACCATCTGGTTTAGCTATTATCTTGGTCTAGCACGAATTGGTAACAACAATGTAATTGCACAAAGGTTCGTAGGCTTAACTCTTGAAGTAATCTGTATTAACAGTTTCAGGTAGGTAGTTCCTCAAGCAAAACAGCTTATGCATGTCAGTTTTAAATGTGTCAGTATGCAACAACCTTATTCCGTTACAAGGATGTCTCGGTATACATATACAAGTTCATGCATAAATGTGCGCAGACCTGTTCGTACATTATATTATATAAAATTCTCGTGTCACAGTGTTAGTTACCATACTCGTCTGAAACGGCTTGACCGATTTTTATGAAATTTTATAATGCACATTCAGTAGGTCTGAGAATGGGCTGCTATCTATTTTTCATACCCAAAAGTGATAGGTAAGAGTTATCCACCCCTAACTTTTTTAACTAGAAATAATTTGTATGGCAAAACAACGATTGCCGGGTCAGCTAGTAAATCTGTAATCTTTGGCGGGCTTTAAGCAGACATTTTATCCAGAATGTCTAGTTATTTCTGTCATTTGTCTAGCGATTGCAGGAGCGACTGCTGAGCATGCAGTTCTGTGTTCGATTCCCTGTTCAGGTTAAGTTATTGTGTTCACATTTCATAAATTAGCCAGAAATAGCCACGGAGTCTGGATTTGTGGCCAGTTTATGGAAGTTGACTGACCCTTTAGAATAAGACTTGAAGAAAACCTGACGAACCACGGGTTTAATATAAGGGCTATTTCTGAATATCTCTTAGAGAATTGCATACATGATGCTATGCTTTATTTTTTTTAGTGTGGTAAAATCATCAAATGAGTCCTCCCACCCAGAGCAGGGCAGGAGCGACTGTCAGACTAGTACCAACTAAAATCCTTCAATAGCCCTTTACGTTCCGAAGTCACGGTAATTCGTTAGTCCCGCGACCGCATGATGCTATACTACGTTTGGCTAAGTGATTACCTCCTTTCTTTCAATACATTAGCTTGCCAAGCTTCCAATACATCTGCCTGACTTCTCCAATCCATTGTTACTGCCTTCCAACAAATGTGTAGTACTCCAACCAAAATCAGTTTATCGACACAACACACTTTGATTTCTGTTCGTTTCTAAATAATTTAGCTCAGCAGTTCAGAGTGATGAGCCTAGAGGATTACCTTATTTATATTGCACAGCATCAACACTTACGTAGCCGTACTAAATATTAGTAATTCATTGGGAAACAACCTGTTGTTCCGCGAGCCTCTACTTTTGTGGACGTCGGATTCACAGGCTCCGATATCATTTGGAGTAAAGACCTTGGTCAGAGTGCTTTTTGTAGTTTTGCTGGAAGAAAATGGCGTATATTAAAGGTAGCTTTTACAGTGCTCAATGGCTTAATGGCCAGCTGTATACAGCTAAATGTTATTAGGTTTTTCTATCAAGATTTTTACGGTATCAGCTCGGAATTTTTAACCATTGTGACAACACAGCACACACTTCTAAGAACGAAAAATATACTTTGAGATAAGATTTATACAATTTTTACCTGTATGATTCACGTCAACCGCATGCATGATGGCTGTTGGACAAAAGTGTGCTAGAAGTCAGACAACATCATCGAGGCCTGCCCAGAAAGAGGTGGTTGAGACGACCGGGATTTGTACCCCAGTTGAGGGTTGATTTGAAGCAGTGCAGGAAAAGAGTTCATACAAGGAATTTGGGAAGATTTGTGCCCAGAATCAGTTGAGCACAGGCTAAGGAAATATAGTTCCAACAACTATGTTCGTCAGAACGTTTAACGTTAATCAATTTAAAAGTAAATCCCTTTGAAGTTTTTCAATTTCCGTGACTCTATATCCCAATTTTTGGAGCGTGATATTTTCCAACAATCTCTGTTCACACATGAAATAATCTAAATACAACTTAAAATCATAATCAGCCGGAAAACGTCCACTGCTGAACATAGGCATAGACAACTTAAAATACCTAGGATATATTAAAAAAAATAATCCACATTATTCTTCGTATATTATGTAGTTGTGACAGGAAAGAAGTGGCCATGACACACAGTTCACCCTTGCTTTGTTACATAGCGATTTACTTTTATTTTAGTGTCAATAAACGTTTGACTGTCACCTTGATTTAAAATCAAGTTGTTGACATTGTCGTTTGTTATTATGATTCAATAACAATAGACGTTTTGTAGTACCGAAGACTTCAATGGGCCTTTATAGGAATTCTAGGTAGTCTCACCATTACCATACTCCACCTATACATACATAAAACAGGATTAAGACACAATTTTTAATCGTAGATTCAATGCATGGTTATAGACACACCATACTTGAATTTTTTCATTGGCTATGAGTAAAAAAAAGCCGTTTCCAAACGAATTTGACCCTTACACCATGTATAAAACTTTTGGGTACCGCAATACTTTTCTACTACTGACACGAAAAGTCGACGGGACTCCACTACGAAAATGAGTAAGTATCACATAAAATACAGCAATGAAGCTAGATTATCTCGACTCGCGTCGTAAATCTAACTAAAGGAAATACAGCGTGAAACTCGAAGACAGAGGGGCTAAAATTGCATGTATTTAATCTTAAAATCGACATCGTCTTTACCACATATGTGTTTAAGCAGCTTGAAGCCGCTTCATGCGCACGAAATGAGAAAACGATGCATACTTAAGTGCATACTCCGCATTTACGCGAAGTATACAATATTAAAATTTGCATCTGAAGTTTCGCAATTTTACGAGGACTTCCTCGAGGTTTTCCTGTGTGTGCGAGGTTATTAAAATATTGATTTTTTGCGTACCATACTGAAAGAACCAAGTCGCGTGCCAAGGATATTGTTTATAGCATTTAATATCCTTTGGAGAATTTCGTTGTCATTTCACAAAGGGTTTTTGTTTTGCAGACAATTTTCGCACAAAATTGGTTTTAACTGTTATTCTAAAATATGTTTTGAGTAATGTAGGATTACTTTTTTTCATAAATATTTTTGTACCTACGAGTACATTAAATTACATATAACAACAAATAAATTATCCTCGTGTTACAAGCGATATCTCGTTATACCTACATGCAAAATTAAACTTCGACGGGAAAATAAATTAAATAACATGCTCTAAAGTCTTTACTTCATTTCATTTGAGTTCTAGTTTTATCACTAACTAGTCAGCGTTAGAATCAATACTTTCTGATTCCGATTTAAATTACCAGCAGTTATTTACAAAACACTATCGATTCCCTTAAACCTAGAAGCTAAATTTTATCGATACTAGATAGTACAAACCAACACCAGTGTTTAAGTACTTGAGATCCAAGAGAAACTTCTTCATCCAATTTCGAAGCTGATTCTAAGAAATTGAAAATTTAATGGGATTAGGAAGATAACTCAAAGATGCAGTTAAATTAATGGTACTCCACATTTTTATTTAACCCTTTTTCAACTTAGATGAGTGGTTAACTCTATTTACATTTGTTACCGAAATTCTTCTAGATTTCTACTTTACGAGTTTAGTAATACTGGTTTTGGAGATCGAAAGCAATAAAAATATGTATTAGACTCACATTGGACGAATATACAAACAGGAACAAAACAAAAACAAAACACATTAAAAAAAGTCACAGCGCTGATAGAGCCCAAAGTGATGTCATGGATTAGTGAAGTCTGTTCCTATAGTGACATAGGGACTGTAATGACATTGAAGGGAATTGCAAAAGTTTTTCAACAGCTTTGATCATTTCTTTCACCGATAGAGCATCACTTCGCTGCGCCATCAGGTTCAAGCAAAAAGTCCTTAAAAATCTATGAATGGAAGTACATGTTAAAAATTAGACCTAAGTTAAATTACTCTACTCACAGACAGTACTTTTTATCGATTGACTCCATAACACAACATTCGTCAGTATTGCCCGATCGTTATCAGGACGGTGTCGATTCTAACCGATGTAATGCCTTCCATGATATGAAAAAAGATGAATAATGTTCGCCATTTTGGCAAAGGTCACAATATACCGTGCATCTATCAAGGGGTTATGCGTGCTCGCCTTGCCAACTGTTAGGTAATAATGCATGACAGTAGATGGCAGAGTGTGTGTATGATTATTTTATGTTTTGAAAGGTTTGAAAATTATATTGTAATAAACTGGAAATGTATAGAAGCATGTTATCGGTTGTACACTTAACACTCTTTGAAAACCAGTATCGGGCACTAATTGTCTTACATTTTGTTGAACTCTGCCTTGTTGACACAGGCGCAATTTTATTATTCTCATATTTTTTTTTATTCACCATTGCTTTTAATACTGTGTGTAAAAGTATTTTATATTTTTCATACATGAAAAAACCTACTACAGAAATGTATGTATAACATATATATTATTTTTCTCCTCTCTGCTCTTTTATGACACTTATCGTTGTCCTGCGATCAAAATAGTCTTTCTTATTCAATTACTTTTTTACTCATATAGCATACAGAGCATATTTATAGTTAAGCATATAGTAACGTATTCAACTGCAAATAACATCAGGTGTAACCAGTTACAGGTAATTCCCCAACGTGATATTTACCGTAACAAATTCAACCTGTACGTTGCTTAGTGCATGTACGTATAAAGTATACAGACTCCTTGGAGCATTGCATAAGCTATAAGCCAAAACGAGCGTGAAGATAAGTCTTACAGAACACCGATTCAAGAAAACATGAAGCTGGGAAAGACGAAAAATAAAACAATAAATAAAACTGTGAAGACGCTGGTTGAAATCTCGACTTCGTGTATAGTTTTATGATAATATCTGTGCTCTCGTGAAAATTGTATGCAAATGCTACCATCTCGAAATCGGTTCAGTATCATCTCTGCAAAGTAACTATAGGCGTGTACCCCAGATGTGAGATTTTATACTTCCCATGCAAAATGAGTCGCAACTGAAGATAACTAAAAAATAACAGCATTTTGTTTTCGTCCCCAAATACAGCCCGTTCTGAAATTGGACCAATGCAATTTGGCAAACACCTTATGTAAAAAACTCCCAATTGTAACAATATCATATTTCCTTATTGGAGCGCAATCTGGTGTGTAGGATTTTTTCTATATTGGAACTACTAAGTACTTAAAATTTATAATCCTCATTTTTATTTAAAAAAAATGCATTTCTAAAACATACTTACTTTATTGAATAAAGAAATACATATTAATGTGTACAACATTGCTATATTCCTATTGAAAAGACGCGTTAATGAAGGGAAAATCGAATAAAAATTATTTTGGAAAGACAGACAGACATAAAATTATACTTATACTAACAACTAATCACTATAATCGTTATCGCTGGTAGGCACTTTGACCATACCTCTTCTGCTTCTATATTTTTGTGGAAAATCATTTCCTTAGGTAGAGCGGAAGCGACTGTCAGACTTGTACGATTACTGACTAATAAGTACCATGTTGCTCTTTGTTCCCTTGTGAGGGTCTCTCATTTTTCCATAACCGCAAATCCGATTTTATGTCGTTTAATAATTCATTAATAAAACGTCCACCCATTAGGTGGGCACACGATCTTATGAAGAAGGCCACAGGATCACGCTGGATGCAGGCCGCTTACAACCGGTCCTATTGGAAGTCTAAAGGGGAGGCCTATGTTCAGCAGTGGACGTCTTACGGCTGATAATATGATGATGATGATGAAAACTTTTGTAAATTATATTTGAACACTGGAATAATAATTATCGATTGAAAACTATACAGACAAATGTTGTCTGTCCTATAATATACATTTAACGTTATGGTTCGTCGACCAAAGTCACTAACAGAGAAGTTTGTAGCGAGCTATACAAGTCTAGGAGATTATTTTAGGGCAGCACTAATGGATATCGAATGTTTAGTATCTAAGTAGGTCATACCGCCGGAGATATTAATGTCACATTAACTAGAGAGTTTTGGATTAACAACTCGTTCATCCTAATACTAGACAACCTAGGTCATTAACCCAGCCTAATTGCGTGACACATTTCCAATGGTAACTCGAAATATTTTGAAGGTTTTGTCATTGTTCGAATGTTGTTAAACGGTCAAATTAAAGGCTTTGTCACCGATGTAGGTTGCCGTTTGGTGTGAAGTATGAATCTGTCAAATGATTTCATAGCAATTTATTTAGATGACAGTTAAGCCGCATTTACCTTTTTTAGCCTAAGTTCTATATAATAATAATATTATGTACTTGTTTCCAAGGATATATTGGAACACGTTCGAAAGACCAGCGGACTACTTTTGATTCCATCACGGTGTCCTTCAATAGACTTTTACCGTTCCGGGGTCACGGTTAAAACTTAAAAAAACTCTTTGTTTTGGTTAAGTCACCAATATTCATCTTAAAAATGATTCGTTTATTATTTTATTACAAAAAAAAACCTCAATAGGCTGAGTTTGAATTGTTAATGAAATGCTTAAAATGATGAATGAGTGAAATGCTTAAAATGGTAAATGATGAATGAGTTAAAATTAGAACATCGATCGTCCTTTTTCGGCTTTTTTTTTTATCCGGCTTTGTCAAACAGCACGGCGCGGCGTGATGCTAGCGTGACGTGTCCTCGGTGTCTATTCTTACTATGAAAATATAATAAATTTTCATAGTAAGAATAGACGCCGAGGACTCACATTATTATGTGAGTCGTCACACAACACACGCCATGCTAGCGCCAACGTTCAGCGGGACGTCAAGTTAGTAAGCACATCACAGCTAGCGTCATGCCACGCCAAGCTCGCTGTTTTTCAAAGCCTTAAATAACTTAAATTTACTTGAATATAATACAAAAAAAAAATTGTTAAGTGAGTTACAGAACATACCGTTTCATGTACACTTCTTAGTCTAAATAATCCTCATCCACCTACAACCCTTAAAACATGAACCAAATTCAAAGTAAAAATAATTCAGAATCTCACGAATACATTTGAAGCCACCTAAAAGGATAAGGATAATGAATGAGGATACAATTTGACACTTTGCCGTAATCCGTGCGAACGCCCTCATAATCCACCTGATACCAGAAAAACAGACCAACATACTTAGGTTGCCTTTGTGGTAAAATCAATGCGAGAGATATGTTTATTTGAATCCAAATGAAACTATTTAATGGGGACGTTGCAGGTATATTTGATATCGAGTTCAGAACTTTTTTCATAGTACTTTTTAATAGGGATTGAAATTTGGTTCATTCCGTCGACGGTTTGTTGATTCAAACTTTTTTTTGTTTTTCATACGAATGGGATTGGTGTAGTTTTTAGGAACGGATGTGTATCAGTTGTGAAAGTAACGAAGCTGTCTCTGTCACGGTTATGGAAAAAAAAGGAAGAAATGAAAACAAAATATTCCGAAATTAAAACACAGAGGTTTTTATACGCGTACGAGTAAAATCCTGCCACAAAGCTTCAGTTTCGTTTTACAGTTCTGACGTAACTAAAATACATGAACTAATTTTGATACCTGTGTTTTTATGGAGTTTTTCAAGCTCTGGTCGTGTAAAGAATTTTCTTATAAGATTATTGATGTCAGTCTGTCAGATCATGAAGGTGATTTTAAACTTATATCAATTTATTACCAGGTTTCCTCACAATCTTTTAAACTATTCAGCCAATTATCGTAATGTTTGTTATGTTGGCAGATTGGAACAAAAAGTTACTGATCACTATTTTCCCAGATTTGTGCATCAGAAAGCTTCGGTTTTATTTTTTGAATAAAATTTAGTGTTTTTGTTTTTTTAAATTGTATATTATTTTTGTTCAAAACAACACGTGTAGGTATAGGTTTGTCTGGCATGTGTGGTAAAGGTTAATTGTTAGGCTGGTAACTGAGCGTAGGACGAGCTTTTAGAAGGCTTTTATTTCAACATTTATTGTGTCTAGAGGTATTACATGTTAGTAATGCTATTATGGACTACGAAAAAGTTTGTGGTTAGAGTGGTTTTAATATTTCGTATCTAGGTAGAATAACCATTTACTTTAGACAAGATTTATCGGTTTATTCCGCGTTCAACCCCCAATAATTTCTACCCTCTTTCGCGTTCGACCCCTAAACGTTTCCACATTCAACCCCTGAGGGTTGAACGTGGAACTCAGTACATTGGTAATCTTTTCTTTGTCCAGATTCAACCCCAACTTCTTATGTCACTTAAAATGACATTCAAGTAATAGTGAAAGCAAAAGTGTTTCGCCATTTATTTTCTTTATTATTAATATTTTGGGAGTGCCTCCGCTGCCGGCGCGGCGCCGGTTGCGAATAGGCTGCCGGCACCGGTTGTTGAAAAGATTGCCGGCGCTGCCGGTTGCTGAATAAAATGTCGACGGAGCACCGAATTGAATTGAGAACCTCCTCCTTTGTTTGAAGTCGGTAAGAAATAAAAACGCGAAATAAATTCTTTTCTGCTTCACTGTCCAATGGGGGTTGAACGTGGAATCAAATACATTCAAAAATAAAATTCGAAACGTATAGGGGTCGAACGCGGAAAAGGGTAGAAATTATTGGGGGTTGAACGCGGAATAAAAAAACGCGGATTTATCATAGCAACCAAATTTTTATTTAAATCACGGTTGGTGGATTTTTGACATAAATAATATCAATGAGGGTTGTAGCGGACATCTTTCAGTTGGTCTACTAGTGAGAAACATCTGCATAGTGATCGAAGAACTAAACATCAAATTCTGCATCGCGCAATTAATGGTCTCAAAAAAATTATAATTATATAAAATCCCGATAAATCTATTATTTGGTAAATTCTCACCGAACACAACCGCCTAGAAGATAACTTTCTTTGCAATGGAATATCAAAGAAGATTACACCACCTTTGGAGTATGAGGAACAATTAATAAATAATCAAAAATATAATCCAAAGGTTGTAAATACGTAGTCTATTCACGAAACATTCAAATCAGCATTTTACACATCAAACTAAGTAATATCTCACCCTTTTTTTAATGGGCAAGGAAGTGTTTTGGCAATGAAGCCAACTATGATGCAAATAGGTATCTTTTTTTTTTTTTTTTTTTTTAGCGTGGTAAAATCATCAAATGAGTCCTCCCACCCCGGGCAGGGCGGGAGGGACTGTCAGACTTGTACTGACTAAAATCCACGGTGTCCATCAATAGCCTTTTATGTTCCGGGGTCACGGTAATGAGATAAGTCCCGCGACCCCGGCAGGCTTTGGCCCTCTTGGGCGGGGCCCCGTCATCGTGCTGACGCTCTTTGAGGCGCGCGTGGAACACAACGCGCCGTCGACCCGGGCATGGTCCATGGTCGGGCGGCGAGTTGCCCTTTACTCGCCGCCCGCATGCCCGCGCCTACGGTGGCCGGAGATCGTCTTGCGACGTCCGACGCCGTGGGCGTCTACCATTGCGGGTGGGGCGGAGGGAGGACGCTGTCCTCTCTCTCTCACGGCCCGCCTCCTCCTTAACGAGCATTACTGCCTCGCAGAAGGAGGCGACCGCTTCCCACTCCGTCTCGCCCCGCAGCATGGCCTCGACCAATGCCGGGCGCGAGAGGTCTCCGCCTATCGCTGCCGTGAGGACACGGCGGTGCTCTGCCCAAGCGGGGCAGTCTTGCACCGTATGCTCTACTGTGTCCTCCGGGCGATCTTCGCAATGGTGACACCCCGGCGTTTCTTCCTTCCCCATCCGACACAGGTACCTCCCGAAACATCCGTGTCCGGTGAGGACCTGCGTCATCCGATAGGTCAGGACGCCGTGACGCCTTTCCAGCCACTCCTCAAAGCAAATAGGTATCTACAAATAAAATTACGTTAAATTCTTAAATCTTTCAATAAAAACTCCGACAATAACTAATGAGCACTGGCTCACTAAACCCAACACCCGATGAGAATGTTTACATCCTGTGTCACTATTAAGTAAAAGTCCCTCTTCAAGCTGATAAAAGTGGAAGCCGGTCTGAATCTTTCAACTCTACTGCTTCCATTATGAAAGTGCAAAGTAGTTTCTTCGCAACTCCCAAGATTATCATTCCAGTAGCATTAAGTCATGGGAACCTTTCACCTTTTACGCCTGGCCTTCCCAAGAGCTCACTTACGACGGGAAATGACTACCCACAATCGGAAGGGAACGTAAGTAGGTAAATATTGGCTCTCTTGGCACCGTAGCGTATTTATCTAAGTCATCTGTGTTGGAAAGCTTTAGCTGTACAATGTTCTTTCTTTGATAAAATGTATATCGTAATTTTCTTGTTGATAAAAATAAATACAAATTTCAAAGTGAATAATTACAAAAAATGTGTTTTTTTTTTAAATTCATTATATCAAATATAATATCGAAGGACTGATTTTCTGACTGAAAATCAGTCTGGCGCATGGCTGTTATTGTAAATAAGACTTAAGCTGGACGACTTTTGCTGGAAGTTCAAATGGTCTTTGTCGCAAATTGGTTTCATAGCAATATTGGTATAAGGTTTTACCGTAAAAACAAATTTAGTACCAAAAAAGGCATCTAAAGACTGTGGCGTTGTAGATCGTTATTATTTTTGTCGGGAACAACGGCGTGGCAGTCCCAAATTGCTTACATATGTGTTACCCAAGCAGTCTATTTCGTTTCTAGGTGATTACGTAACATTATCATATTTAATACTTTTGCTTTATCAGAAAGTTTCATAAAAGTACAGTAAGTCTTGTGTTTTGCATAATTACTCTATATTTAGTCTCTACTGCGTGAGAGAGAGAGAGTGGGTCTTAACCCTCCCAGTACCATCTCTCATTTTCTTTGGGTCTTTGGGATCACGATTTCCTTAACCCATTACAAAAAGTAAACTGCCCGTAACGTACGGTATTTAGCGGGATGTTGATATTGAAGGGCCATGTTTTAGTCCCCGTTGTAAGTTCAAGGCATAAGGCACTGCGTGTTCCAATGATAAATTAACCAGAACAAGGGAGTTGTTAATCTAAAAATACCATATCTGTCTCTACCGCCGACTCAACCAAAACGTAACAGGCATGTACTTCATACGTCCCACGAACAACATCCAAACTTTGAACATAAAGCCTAAAGCACTAACGATAACACCGTACCATATGTGGTGCTCGTTACATAATATTTCTCCTTTTGTTCATATTCGCCTGTTAAGCCTAGTGGATTTTTCTGCCCATTTCTGATTTGAATGTGTCATTGTTGTGTAAAGTTTTGCGTGCATTATTGCTCCTTATGGTGAATATTATGTTGGCTTATTCAAAAGGGTTTGTGACAGATATGGTTCACGTGGTCTGCAGTTATAATTCAGTACATAATTTATAATAATTATTTTGATATCTTCATTCCACCAAACAAACTTTTCTATTGCATATTGAGTCTAGACTCTAGAGTAATAAATAATGTTTACAGGTTTTTAACTAGGTAGCTAGTATTTTTTCTTTATCGAGCATTCCTTTTAATACAATGTTTACATGTTGACCTGAATCAGTTTGATCCATTATATTAAATTAACCGATGATGACTGATAGCCAAGATACGACGTCTACATTACCAGTTAATAGAATACGATGGCATATATGTTCCATTGACATGTTGTAACAGATGCACTGACATGATTGATGTCCTCTGTTACTAAGACCTGTCGTCAGATTATATTATAGATGTTGATGCCATAATGTAATGTATTAGCATATCATTTATGACTAGTGAAATCAAACACGCTTAATAGCAATATGATGATTTTATGTGATGATCAAAGGCAAGCTGTTTTGATGTAATTAGGATCCAATTTTATACAACAACAATTTCAAATAACAGTGTTGATTTTACGATAAACATAGTTGAAGCTTATTCCATTTGGCAGAGTCCAGAATTTAAACGAGGAGATGCGATGAACGTCAGTGTTCCTTTCCGTAAAACAAAAGGAAATTCAGTCACAACCCTAGGTGCTATGCAAAGTTACAAATTTCTATGCAAAACATCCTCTAAATTTTAGTTTTAATTTAGTTATTTTTGTAAATATTTTAGTTTTATTTTTAGTTTTTAAAGGTAGTATAAAGTTCAAAAGATTAAAAAAAAGTGTACAATAAAGACATTTAAAGTAGGTTGAAAAAAAATCCTCTAAAGACTTTAAACCTTTTAAGGGTCGAGTTTTCAAAAATGCTTTCCTTAGTTAGTTGTATTAAGGAACTTTTGTGTAAAATTTCGAACTTCCTGACCCAGTGATCAATGAATAGATACTTGATAAATACAGGATATTATAGAAATCAATCAAAGACAGTATTTTGGTAAGCTATAGGTACTCCAAACAATGCGATAACCAAGTTGTATTTGTTACATCATCAACCAAATCCCTAGGTAGGTACATACCGGTACGAGTGTGAAATTGAGAAATCCCTAGATACCGTAATACCAACTTCAGCATTCATGACTGTAATTTCCAAAGGGATAGATAGAATTGCTCTGAATGTTCCTATATTTTGAAGGTGATCGAGAACAGTATTTTTTTTATTTATATCAATGGGTTTTAAGCATGGGGTAACTAAGGAACATAGTGAGCGTAAGCGTAAAAGAACTAACTTTTTTTTTATATTTCCGTAAATTTGAAAAGGCTCTCTAATGGTTTAGAGCACACGGTTAAAGTTTATATACATGTAATGAATAGCAATGTCGTTTTTAATAAAAGTTGCAAAATTGATTACTGTAGTAGTGTGGGGGCAAACGCTGTGATGTTATTTTGTAATGGCGGCACGAGGACAGAGTCGTTTTTGAGAAGTGGGGATTGTCGAACGGACACTTCGCATCGAGAAGCGGACCAAGTCACTTCTCCAAAACGAAACTGTCGGTTTGCTTAACTAAATTATCATCACCTAATAATATATTGTCGGTTTAGTTATTGTGATTAAGAGTGAGGTTATATTAACATTTCATGTTATTCGTGCTATACTTCAACGAAACCTACGAAATGGACCCTTTACTACCGAACCGAGATGATGACGTCGTTCCGCCGTCGCTGACGTCGTCATACATTTATATTTATAATTAAATATTTTTTATTACACGAAAATTTAGACGTCTGAACACTCGAGTACCGTCAAATAAAGGTCAACCGCTCTTAACATTTTATCCAACGTTCTACATTTTTATGTCACTTCAAAGTATTCACACCGAGAAATTCTTACCTTTAATAATAACCGGGAGAGGTAAGAGAGGAATGATGAAGCCTTTGTCTTCACAGAATTTTATTCAGTTTCCGGCCTTTAGAAAGGTCGATAGCAAGATTAATTTGTAAATATAATCTCGGAAGGTTGAGCTTTCAAAATACCACCGCACTAATACCATGTATTTTTTTTTTCCGACGGAATATTTCGTGTCGCTAAGTCCGGTGGGATTTATCTCATTTCTGATTCACCCTTTTTGTGGGTGAAGTTGTTGATATCCTTTTTGTCCTTCAAATAAGTTTAACCCCTGAATATCTAATCATGAAGTATGGAGTAAAATATTCACGCCCCAAAGATTTCTGGTTGATACTGATACTGCTTACACTCTGACGCGAGGATTGCCTCCATACTACGATTTTTTCCTGTATTGTGGGTGCGTTTTCAACCATTTAAACTTACATACACAAACAATCAGACCCCGAACAACTACTTGTAAATCATAGAAATATTATTTCCCTGTGGATAGCAATCAATCATGTGATAAGCAGCGCAGCAGTTAATCGCTCACCCGCTGCGCCAAGAGTCGTGAAACTTGATTTAGAACAGTTGATGTAGAAATGATGAATATTGATCTGTTTCAGTTATATTATAATTTATTGATAATAAGAACCAGTCGTCCATTTTACTTTTTGTCCTTCGAGCCGTATTCGTGGAAAGTATACCGAACCATGAATGACACAAACACTAGTCTTTGTGCAGAAATTAACTTCGTCAGGTTGACTACATAGCTGCTGAAAGGTCAACAATTTGTTTGAACTAAAATAGGTATAGACAGTCAAATCTTGGGTTCAGGAGGTCAATTGGTAGATTCTCGGTAAAAACAAAAAGTCAGCCTTAATAAAAATAAAGTGACTGGTACTCTGACTGCTAATGAGCTTATAAATCGTTTCTTTTATCAAAGCATATTCTGGCTAGAAGCCAAAACATGGTTTGGAGAAGGAGTTTTGTATTGATCACGTTGTGTTTTCATCAGAGAAATGACATTTGAGGCTGTATTTGTTACACATACTTTTACAAATCAACAACTTTAAGAGCAATAAATCATCTTTAAAGTCAGTAACTATATTTCTAGTTTAGTTTGACAGACAGAAAAAGAAATATAGCTAAAACATGGTGATTTTTGCAGTCATTGGATATAACGGCGCTATGTTATTTTCGCAATTCAAATCTTGCAACAATTTCATTTATACATAAAAAGAGCGCCTGTTTCTGCGCGTCAGTACTATTAGAATACATTTCGTATAACATACAAATACTTATTTTCAGTCTGTTTTGTAAACAAGGTTATTCAATTGGAATATCTGCATAGTACATACGGCGAGGAACATCCAAACATGTAATTAAAATCCAAAGCCATTCCAATACTTCAAACGTTCGATAAGTAAGCGGTTCTGAGAAGTGAGCACTTAGGAATTTATTAACTAAGATTGTATCTTCTGTTTTTCATAAATAATTTTCTTCTAAGTGTATGAAAATACATCATGCGCTTATTAGCACGGTTCATAAATTTATATTTTCACTATTGATTAGGAACAACTTAGTAAATGCTTTAAGGCTATCGGATTAAATTTTAAATGCTTTGTGATATCAAGTAGGAAGTAAAAGCAAAAAAAGTGCCTCAAAATACAAAACAATAGAGTTTGGATTCGTGCCTGGTAGAAGAAAGTAATTTAGTAGTCTCACTAGTTTATTTTCGTCAATATATTGTGTAAAAGGTGAATCTATATAAAAATCAATGCCACTTTTCGTTGTAATGTTATAACTCAAGAACGGGCTCACCTATCCAAACCAAATATTTAGGCTTTGTTCGAACTATTTACTAGATGCTTTATGTGAAGTTTGCACAAAATCTGACGAGCGGTTCTTAATATACCCGTGCGAAGCTGGGAAGAGCCACTAGTTTATTATGAATGAAGATAGAATAACAGTACCTATTACGTTCCTATGTACAATAATTTGAGGAATACGTGCATAATAATCGATATACTCGTAAATTTACTAGATTATTGACCGTATACTATCTCTTATAATACAGGTATACCCTAGCTTAAGAGGGTTTATTATTATTGTTGTACAGAATTTGTAAGATAATCTAAAAAAAAATGTGTATCAAACTCTGTATGTTTTTGGATTAATAAAAGTCTTTATTATTAGGTATTAAAAAAATCTTTTTTATAATAATAATATAATAATAATTTGGTTAGGTAACTCGAATTAACCTCTCAATATCGCAATCATGCCTTGAAATTTAAGATATCATTTTCACCATTGGTTATAACTGCACTGTATTTTATAACCGAACGTACAACTTGAGGTAGTAATTGTATTACTCGTAACACAGAACAAAATCATGTTAGAACTAGTAACTGGTGAGTTTAAAGGCTAACTTAGTGATTGTATGCAAGTTTCAAAATTATATCGACACGCGCTATATTGTTTCCTTTAGTAAAGGCTGCGAAAAGGCTGATAACTAACCCTTTTAGCCAACAGTCTGACAGTTATCAAAATTCAGATCTATAAATCATGTCAGATACTATCTATGAAATCTATGATCTATCAATGAAAAGCTATGGTTTTGCAGTACCTCATATATGAAACACATGACTGCTGTTCCCAATTGACAGTGAAATCCCTGTGATAATATAATCCCTAAATCGCCTGTTTCAACTCAAAGTACGGATATGGTATGTAGTATCTTTGTACTTAAATAGACACTGAATAAAGTAAGCGTTAATTTAAACAAACACTAAATTAAGAAACTCAATATTGATTTAAGTATATGGGTTGTACAGACGCCAGCACATCAGTAATACCAATCTGTCAAATTTTCTCAATTACTGTTCTGATAAAAATAAAGTTGAAATCGATTACAGAAAAAAAAAGTTTTACCTACTTTCAACTTCATCAGAACAGATTGCAGAGTGCTGTGATCACTTAATTTCAGAAAAGTATCGGGTTCGAAGGACAGATTATTTGTCTTAAAATTAAAGATTCATGAGAAACGTTTGTATTAAAAAATACACTGTAAATAGCAGCAGTTTAAGTACCACTTAGGGAACACAGTCTGGGAGTATTCCCTAAGATCCGATACGTAAGCAAATAAGATAATGAAGTCATAATAAGTCATATTATTATGATATAATAAACAGTACTTGACACCGAGGCATGATTCACATATCTTCCGGGACCGGTCTTAGGGGAATGTTTTTGTTGTTCCAGAACATGACATTGGGATGTACGGAAAAGCGTAAAAAGGGTTTTATGGTTGACAGTGCATTTCAGTTTTGAAAGCGTTTTTGTGGTTTTGTCTGTTTTTATTTTGCTAACCAGTCTGTTTGCAATTTACATTGTTGAAATGTTCTCATGTTGTATCCTGATTAACAAAACATTTGCTAAAAAAATATGTGTTATTTACATCCTTATGACATGTGGGTCTAAGCTACATAAAAACCTTTGCATTTCACTGTACCTATAATTATGTAAATTTTGTACCGTTCGACGTAAAATATAAATAATTGAAAGGCAAACAACGTGTTGGCCGCGTGTCAAAAGCCCCCATTCCTAACTCGTCAATACTTGAGAGCGTGACCCAAATCTAGGCAGAACGTTGAATTATTCGCGTCACATTCGACTCCTCTCGGTATTAAGACGTCAATTTTAATTCTCGAATGCAACCTTTTAGGCTAGAGTGAGAAAATCGATAGAACCTTTTCCATCTCACTTATTTCGACCGTTCACGTTTGAAATTAGTATCAATAGATTTTGAGAGTTGGAGCAGTTCAGTGGATATCCAATAAGCTTCTGGACGTACCTAATATAAAGAAAATTTGCTTTTATACCGCGGACAGCTTTGTTCTTTCCTTAATTTTGGTCGGACAATCACAATGAGGTTTAAGTAAAATATCGGTATAACCTAGAATTGATTTGGGTTAAGTTTGGGCGGTAATGAGCATTTTAGTGTTATTTTATTGGTGGAAAAGACCTTAGGTGCCGGAATAGGCGATTACGGAAAAGAGAATGTAGGTAGCTAAACTTAATAAAAAGTAGGTAGATTAGTTTATTCTTTACAAAGAAAAGGTTTTTACACAATTTAACATAGCAGTTGTTAAAAGCAATTGTTTGCCTATGCTTTGGAAATATATTACTATTTTGTCCAAAGAGCTAGCATACATAACTTAACCATTCTTTGTCATGGCAAACTTAGACCTTTACACAATGCTATACCAAGAAACAAACATAAATTATATTTCTAGACTGAGACGCTACCAAAACAACTTTCAAAGCTAATTCTTCGCTAAACAAATGGATAAGATCCACAAACACACTTAATCCACCACAATTTGTTATGTCGACCCACTTAAACAAATAGAAAAATGTTATGATAGCTAGTACTCTCATTCAAAGTGCGAACGCTCTCCCAACTCAAAGGTTCCCATTCAATCAGTAGAACAAAGACAATTTTGCCGTGACCAATCCTATTTTTTTTCGCTCCACATACAGACAGATTCATTTACTATCCTTCTATTGTTTTTTAATTAGTTAGTTTCTCTCTTTCCAATATAAATTGCTAATTAAAGTTGGATCAGACGTCCTTTGGGTCAGGCTGTGTCAAAACTTTTGGAGACGAGAATCCTTTTTAGAATAAAACTTTTATTGTATCTAGAAGATCTATTAAAGGATTGAAAGGTTTTATATTGGATCGTAAAAGATTTATAGCTAAACATTGGTCTCTTTGTAGACCGCAACAATAAACGGTCTTGAGGGTATAATAAAGAGCTTAGTACGGAATTATTCGAGTTGATTGAATGCAATCAGTGCTAATGCAGTGAGGCTTCAAGCTTAATTTGAATTCAAATTGTAATTGTATGAAGCAATGATGGTCAGTGATAAGTTTAACACTGAGAAGATTGATTCTTCCTACATTCAATATGTATGTACCTTATTCTGCCAAATATTTAAATCTTTTAGCCGAAGATTGGCAGTTTCTTAGGCTTATACCTATTTCTAATTGCAGACTTAATTCAACTCTAGGCGGAGTTTTTACGTTAAGGCCACATTGACAGTGACAGCTATAGTTTGTGATATAAGGACCAACGACTTGAGAATTACTATTATTTGAATATGTTTTTTATGAATAATCATAATGATTAAATGCTTTACAACACTATTATACTCATGTTATGGTTTGAACATGATTTTACCCGATCACTATTTGCAATTTCTTTGTTTTCATTTTGTTTAAAACAAAATTGCCACACACCGACAGTTCCCGAAAATTGTCATGATTTGTCGTTTATTTGATCGTTCCTCAGAAAAATAACCAATTTCTTACAAAAATATGATTAGACGTGATTACTATTAGAGTCTACTTGAACAAGCATTTCACTTATAAATATGAAACTATGACATATCTATTAATCGAAATAATGTAGAAAATCATACTTACCTTCCCCTTGACATTTCCATTATTTCTACTTGTCTTCATGAACATTTGCCAGTCACTATGATTCGTGAAAAGCAGAAATATCTCTATTTTGATTGAACTTCCTGACCAGCTCATCCTATTAATCAGTGAATTGCTCCGTCTGATGAATGAGGGTCGAAAAAAAATGTTAAGTCACTTTTTGGTTTCATTTTTGGTAGTAGAATTTTGTCATGTGAGCGATCTTGGGATTTTAAGTTGATCTGCTGAATTTGGATTATTCCATGCTGTCCCATTTTTGAACATTTTCCCACACTAGGAACATTTCCTGTGTCGTGAGAGCGTTTTCAAACATTTAAAGTCATACACACAAACAACCAGACCGGGAACAGTTCGGTCATACAATTATTTTTCCTGTGCGGGTATCAAACTCGCCACATACAGCGCAGCAGTCAAACGCTTAGCCGCTGCGCCAATCATGTCTTCGACTCAATGTTCTACTTATGGTTACAAAGACTATCGACAACATACTAATTAGTTCGTTTTAGTAAGAGAATAAAACTTATAGGTATAGAATTATAATCCTGATAAAAAAGGGTAGGGGGTAGTGCTTATTTTAAAATAAATTGGACCACGGAACTCTCAAAAGGTGCCGTGGTCCAACTATTTTTAAAGTTGGACAACTGCCCCTAGTAAAGACCCATGGTCCAAGTAATTGGATAGAGCAGTTGGACCACTGCCCCGTACCCATAAAAAGATCAAATATTATAATAATTCTGATGTAATTTATGAAATAATATTCATTTTAATTTTATTGAAGTTTTGATTCACTTATCGAATAATGTACTATCAAATCGATTAACATATATTACATTTTGCTTTATGCGATTTTAAAAGTTTTACATTTCACAATCAGATTTGTATTAATAAGTGTAAAAAAACATTCGTAGTTCTTCATATTTTAAAAATAAATATTGCACAGTAAATACCTACCGACTTTTGGATCCAATTACAGTATTGACGCAAATGGAATAATGGCTGCATTATTTTCTGATAAATCATATTTCACAAAGTTAATATCTCGCATTCAAAAATATATTGTAACGAAATATTTATTTAATATTTCCGTTTCATTTTAACTCTGTAAAATTCAGCTATAAATTAACTTGAGGCTGAACTGGAGAGAATTTGTTCAGAACTTTAAAGTACTGTGGAGAATAATAGTGTACGTCACTTGCAATAGTTACTGGACTTAGAACTAGCAATCGAAATGTCCAGTCTCGAGTTACGAGCCGAGAGTAGTAAAGTGTAAGGCAGTCGGTTCACTTAAGCGATAAGCGGAGCGGAGGGCGTGCTATAACAGTGACAAGTTGTTCAAATCAAAGGAAGTGAGTAACAGTGCACGGTTTCAGACAATATGATACGATTCGGTACTTAAATGTCGCCTTATTTTTTTTTTCACTTTGTGCCTTCGTCATAGTTTTACTGCCGCTTTTGGATATCTGTTACATCAGTCTCTTCACTCCGCGTAGCTCTGAACACCTTCACGATAAGTGTTTTCCGTGTCGCTATAGCTATAGATGAGCTTACATATATTCTGTAACTTATTAAAAGTATCTAAATAATTGTGACGATTTAAAAAAAATAGCATCCATTTTCAAATATGAATGCCTTAGGCAATAATAAATTAAAATATTTTATAACCTTATACTCCAAAGTGTATGGACTCGTTAAGAATAAGGGCAAGATTCCGTCAATACTTTAATGGCAAATTCTGACTGGTTAATGTTTGTGGCTCTGCATCTACAACGCTCAGGTCCTTTCTGCTTCAATGTACGCTCAGGCTTAATCAGCTTTATGTTTTGTAGAACGGCGCGCGAGTAAGTGCTTCAATTAGAAATACAAATTGAAGAAGCCACTGTAATGCTGTACAAGTTTTATGTACAGACGCCAGCAGGTCAACCTACCCGAAACTGTAAAATTTTACCAATCGAATATCAACCTTCCACTATTGTGATAAGGTTGAAAATCGATTAAAGAAATCTGACATTTTGTGGTAGGTTGATGTGCTGGCGTCTGTACGTAGGCCATCGATTTGTTGGTAAACGTACCATAAACTGAATAGTTTAGCAAACCTTAAGTTAAATCTCTTACTCGTTTGGGGCGTGAAATACGAGTATGACGAACAAAACGTACCCGATGAGACATTGTCGCGTGAACTAATATTATAAAGATAAAGATATATTTATTTCTAAGTATATGGTACATTGAGATCTTACATTATACATCTTACATTATGAATTCATCACGTCATTATTTTGTTCCCTTTTTATGTATGTACACCCTGTTGTATGTCCAAATTACCAGCATCCTGTAAGTCTAATACATTTATTGAATTTTATGGCATTTTACACAAATATTACAAATAAGAAGAATGTCAACGAGAGTGTTTTGCTACTAAACAAAACTGCTAAAGGAAATACGTCTTCAGAAGTTTGCACGTACAGAAACCGGATGTGACTGAGTAATCGGATTGCAATGTCAGTTCGTACTGCGATACAGAATGGAATATCTCTGTGTCAGTTCTCAACCAATCGACAGGGCTGTCAAAACTAAAAACACGGCTGTCGGTAACTAACACTAACACGTTAATCAGAATAATGGACTTAAAACCGATTCTCGTTTCAGAATTTGAAATTGGAAAGGTTTGAGGTTAAAAATACAGAAATTACCTTAGCATTCCAATCTCAATATTAATCAGTCAAAAAAC
Organism: Agrotis exclamationis; assembly: GCA_950005045.1. Lineage (NCBI taxonomy): Eukaryota > Metazoa > Arthropoda > Insecta > Lepidoptera > Noctuidae > Agrotis > Agrotis exclamationis. The sequence goes on from OX465434.1 coordinate 10,932,620, forward strand.
ATTTTTGACAACTTTAAAAACCCTTCGTGTATTATTATACTTCAGCAAGGTGATTTCTTCGAAACAAAATATTTCCTAAATTCAATAAAATAATATTTTGAATTTTACAGTTTACGGCAGCACGATACAGGTTCTCAAGTATAATATATTTGACACCGGGTCTCATACGCAGGGCATTTACACCTTCAGACTAAGCTCAGTCAATGTGTTAATAGTCTCATAGCCACTTACCTACGATTTTATTTATGAGTAAACTTTTACGCACGCGTTATTGTTAATCGAACCTAGACTATTAAGTGAGCTCCAACGTCGTGTAAGATGTGTACTCGAGATTTTTAGCAGCTTTTACTAAGAGAATGCAATTTTCCACAAAATGTTTTGTAAAAGTTTTTGACGTGAAACGGAGTGAACACGAATGTCTGGAGTTTCATCTAGTAATTTGTTGGTGTAACGACTTCCTGTGGGTAATTTCCATTTGCACTTAGCCTGTATTGTCCTTGTTCAACCTAATTGCTGCACCTAACACTTTTACAATATTTCACTAGGAAAAGTAAAATTACACATTCGTGTGCATGCAGAGACGTAATGTTTATGAACAATTGTGAAGGCTATGGTCTTATCAAGAGTTTTATTCTAGTTTACCTACCACTAAAAATAAAATTCAAAAAGAAAATTCTAGGTTTTGTTTTCTATTACTTGGGTTCAACATAAAAGAAGGCTCGCGACTTTTGTTATTATAGCGTAGAGTGTAGCAGTTTTATTGAGAATACGGGACCCCTACATGTGTCGCAAAGAAATAAGCCCGGGCCTTTTTAGTCTTATTGTTATCTTGAAGTTCGAATGTTCTTAAACTTGGCACCTAAACTCCACGTCTGATGCCAATCTTCTTTCTCTCAGTTGACAACTTTTTTATTGAGATTAATTTAAGGATTGTATATCAGTTACAGAAAAGCTTCTAAATACTACCCAGCGTATTTTATGACCTTTAAAATATGAATACAATGTCATATGACTGTTATTATTTATTAAAAATGAACAAAAGACAGTACAAAATTTTAAAACTAATTTTAGAAATCACATCCTAGATTTTCGAACTATACTGTATACAAGAGCCTCTTACATGATTTTAATAAAGTCTTCATCTCGCGAAAAAGTCAAGAGATTATGGACATAAAAGAGCACGACCAAACTCCAAAGAAGTAGACTCTTCAGCACTAATAAAGGCGCTCGCACTTCTAAAATATTCCTTAAGACACGAAATTAACTTCTAAGTTCTAAGAGGAACTTAACTAAGTTTTAAAAGAAAGAACGGAATGAAGGAAGTCACTATCTTCCCTGACATTTACTTGTCTAAAAACTAGCTTGGCATCTTGCCTGAATAGTGTTCAAGTACGGACTGAAAACTTTATCTCTGTACAAGCTTGGTTCATTTTAGCCTGGCCTAGGTAATTTAATTCAATTTGCATAGGTAGTTCAGCCTAATCGGGCTATGACTTTATCTGATCGTTAAGGAAATGAGGTGATGTATTATGTAGGCCGCTGGTTTTTGTTAGGTGATTAAAGATAAATGCTCAAAGGTATGTTACGCCTTTCATTTTTAAAGGTTAGGCCAAGGTATACATTTAGCAAACCCATTATTTTGCCTTGTTTCTTTTAAATTAAAGTCTAAACCATTTAAAATTACCCATTGCGACATTTATACCGGGTCGTATTGCAGCATTCGTTTTTCACGTTCGTAATACTTCATTAAATTTTAGGCGTAATTGTTAAAGGGTCTGACCAGTGCCTAGAATTCGTTTGCCATTGTCATTATTGTCTCTTTTAGTCCACCCTAATTGTAAAGTTCAATAATTATTAAAATGTGGAGGACATCAAATTGTACCAACTAACTAGCCGCACTGGACCCACGTGGTAGATTATGGCCCGCTCCCTCTCACAGAGAGGATGCCTGTGTCCCAGTTGTGGGAGCATGATAGGCTGATGATGATGAACTAACTTGCATCGACCAATTGTGGCCAAAGTTATTGTATTTTGCTGTATTTAAAAAAAATGCTCATAGAGTATTTCACAGTCCCTGCAGATAGATACACTGCTCATAGTTATGCATTAGTTCAGTCATAACACGAATCATAGAAAGAAAATCTTTATCAGTTCCGCTTTAGTACAATAATATTTCTTAGAACCTTTAACAATGAATAATGCACAAAAGTTACCGACCAATGACCATACGATTGATCATTAAACTTGCGTGTTCCACCATAATCGCTGTTAAACCTACGATTGATAACTTAGGTCCTTTGTTGCATGGTTTCTATGGAAAATTGGCGTTCACTTACGTTCTAATCAAGAAATCTTTGTGATATTTCCACATGAAATGACCTTTGGTGTTATTGTGTACGATTGACGAGGCTTTCTTTGCCTTTCTTGGCATTCAAGTCGATGAGTAACGATGGGGGCGATAACTTATTTGTTCTGTTGATACGAGTCGGTTGTTGTTTTTCTTTTATTTTGTAAAAGAAAATAAATCTTTCTTACGATAGTGGTGGCAACTCAAGTTGTTACTGCAAGGGAACTTTTATAACTTGAGCAGAGCTGTAAACATTTACAGTGAATTTTGTGACAAGAAAGTTGATTGGAAACGAAGAGTTTTCAAATTTTATACTGTTTATAATAGTTTAAAATTAAATAAGAGAAAGGTTATTTCTATTTGTAGGGGAAAATAACACAGTTCTAGTTACAGCTTCAAAAATTTGTATAAGTTCATTGGAGTTGTAAAAAATTCTAGAGAGTTTTGTGACAAGAAAATTATACAATCTGAGGATGTATTTTTTTTTATCGTGGTAAAATCATCAAATGAGTCCTCCCACCTAGGGCATGGCGGGAGGGATTGTCAGACTCGTACTGACTAAAATCCACGGTGTCCTTCAGTAGCCCTTTAAGCCTCGAGCAGACACACATGATTAATCGCGCGGGGCGACTTGTCGCGGTCCATTCGCAGTACATTTAGAGTGGAAATTAGCTTGGCTCGTTGTCGCAGCGCGATTAATCGCGTGTGTCTGTTCGAGCCTTTATGTTCCGGGGTCACAGTAATGAGATAAGTCCCGCGACCCCGGCAGGCTTTGGCCCTCTAGAGGGGGTCCCCATCATCATGCTGACACTATTTGAGGTGCGCGTGGAACACATCGCGCCGTCGCACAGTGTGGGAATTTCGAAATCCAGGGGGATTTAAATCAAAATATAAATGTTGATATTTCATAACATATTTATAACGTATTTATACCTAAGACCCTATTGGTCAAAGCTGCATATTAGAAATTGTTGAAAAAAATAATAAAAAATCTTGAAGTGGGTTGATAATATTCGTTGTATACCTACTGACAATGTGAATACGGCATTTAAGTGTCGTCTTCATTTGAGATTACTGATAAAATTAACTTAAAGCCTTGTTTATTGGTTTGTTATTCCATTGTGTATATTTGTCAAGGTAACTTAGAGTGCATTTTATTAAAGTAATAGTAATACATTACTCTCATAACAACATGTAAAAGCAAAGGTTGAAAAAAGCATTTTTTAGAGATGATTTGCAACATAAAACGTGTATTAAAAAAATGGCCAGAAGGTCCCGGTGTTATGATTGTTTCAAATTATAGTTTAGAGTCTTAACTTTTGAGAACAGTTGATAAAACTTGCGCTTTTTTGCGCCAACATACTTTTTTTCGATTTTCATAATGACCGTCAATATTACAAAAAAACTAAACATGTTTCTTTTATTTATTTCAATTTGGAATTAAATCCCGCTAGATTGCGAAATTTCCACACTGTGCGTCGCGTCGACCCGGGCATGGTCTATGGTCGGACAGCGAGTTGCCCATTACTCGCCGCCCGCATGCCCGCGCATGCGGGCCGAGATCGTCTGCCGACGTCCGACGCCGTGGTCGTCTACCACTGCGGTTGGGCTGGAGGGAAGACGCTATCCTCTCCCTCATGCGGCCTGCCTCCTCCTTCGCGAGCATGACTGCTTTGCAGAAGGAGGCGATCGCTTCCCACTCCATCTCGCCCCGCAGCATGGCCTCGACCAATGCCGGGCGCGAGAGGTTTCCGCCTATGACACGGCGGTGCTCTGCCCAAGCGAGGCAGTCCTGCACTGTTTGCTCCACCGTGTCCTCCGGGCGGTCCTCGCAGTGGTGACACCCAGGCGTTTCTTCCCTCCTCATCAGACACAGCTACCTCCCGAAACTTTCGTGTCCGGTGAGGACCTGCGTCATGCGGTAGGTCAGGACACCGTGACGCCTATCTAGCCACTCCTCAAAGAGGGGTCTTAGCGCCGCGATTGCGGCGTGCCCGGACCTCGGTTGGGACAGTCGTTGCCTCCATACTTACTACCCTGAGATCGCGCCGAAGCTCTTCCCACCGCGCTTCGACTTGTCGAGGCATCAGGGATCCACCCCGGCGCTGCGCCTCCACACGCCACTCATAGACGCGCTGGATCGTCTATGAGTGTCGCTCCATATTCCAGGGCAGCAATCCGGCAAGGAGGTTCGCCGATACGCCGGCGATCGTGCGGTATCCCCGGATCATCCGGATAGCCAAGACCCTCTGGTCTGAGGATGTATCTAGACTTAATTCTGCAAACATAAAACAGTGTCCATAAAATGATCATTAATGATTTTTAAACGTCTTTTATACAAACATTAATTCTACGCTCACTTAATTGATAAACCCAAAAAGTTTCCCATACACATTTTCTGTAACAAAACGACCAAAACTCTATCATTTAACTGACAATACACAAATCAAAATAGGTCATTAAGCTCGTTTGCCGGCACAATGGAAGTCGGCCGTTTCAAAAGACAAAGTTGGTCGACGGCGGCTTTCGGGGCAAAGTAATAGAAAATCATAATATACTACATGCAGTTTGTTACCCGAGGCACGTTTCTCAAGGATGAAAGCCGACTTTCTTCAACATTACCCGCATCAGATGAACTGGACGTACTTGTTTACAACTTTAGATATTTTATGATTCAATAGCCAACTGGCTAGAATGTTGCTGAAGTTTTCTTATGAAATATGTAGGCTATCCTGTACTTGTACGAGACTTTATGTAGAGTGATGTCATGTTATGTGTACCACCTACATTACACATTATGTCAGACGAGATTGTTTCTTTTGTGTTTTTCAGGCAAAATATAACGGAATTCTTCGCTTTCGTAGGTCAAGTAACTACATTACATTTAGCCGAGTGTGCACCACTGAAGACCGAATCATAGCTCACTATCCGTTGAGTTAAGGACAAACTAGAGTCTATCAATTTAAAAAAGACCTCCTTTATTTAACTGAAAAAAAAGACAATCGTTTTTGTTTTTGCTGACTTAAGAGCAAAACTAAAACAGATCCAGCTAGCATATTTCGTGGATAAAAGTAGGAAGAGTAACCCTTGTCCAAACTTAAGCGGACAGCATCAAGTAACATGACATGTGATAAACCTCTGAAAAAGGCCAGTTTTACGAACTTCTAATCAACTTTGCTCCACGTTGTCAAAATTGAGAGTTTTTATTGGGATTATGACATTTGACCCGAATAATTCTGCTAACGCATTCAAAAGTCTAAAAATTTAAAAGTTATTTAAATGTGGGTTGAGGGCCACCGAAGGACACCGTGGATTTTAGTCAGTACAAGTCTGACAGTCCCTCCCGCCCTGCCCGGGGCTGGGAGGACTCATTTGATGATTTTACCACGAAAAAAAAGTAGCTGTGATTTATTAAATGCCTAAAATCACGTAAATTGCGCTATCAAAATGGCCGTCTTCTAATTCTTAGTGTAGAGAAAATTGGCGTATCTATGTTTCCAGCAAATATGTGTACCTTTCTCTGTGTACGTAATTCGAGTTAGCAACATAAGAAGGTAACACAAAAGATTGCATCAATTCGATTCCATTTGCAAATCTTAAGATTGTACTGACAGAAGTAGGTCAACACATTTGATAGACATAGCACATTCGAAGGTGTAAAAATGTCGTAAATCAGTTCTTTTTGTTTTATGAACGTGCGAATAATTCCATTTTGAAATCCATAATATCATGTACCTAGGAATATTAAGTATCTGCACACACATATTTAAGTTAGCTTAATTTATCAAAAATCCAATATACCACTCGTTATTCAGTAGTATAATATTTTGAAGAAGTCTTTCGGCTTTGCCCAAATTATGGTAAGCCAAACCACAGTTGTTGTTGTGTGGTGATTGCTTCAGATCGGTATTTTGTTCAACAACTATAACCGAATAAAATGATTAAATAGTTGACGGCGCGGGTATGGCGTAGACTTGCTTATTCAGGTAATTTAATGAAAACAGAACTACAAAAAAAAATAAAATGGGATAATTAATTTCCCAGTAGTTTTTAACCACTGGAAAATTATTGTTAAGTGCTGCTGCAACTGACATTAAATTAAATTACGCTCGTTTCACAGAAGCTTGCACTGCATTTTTTCCTATCTGGCACTTGTGCAACCTATTATGAAAATGCTACATTGTGTTTTTCAAAAGGCATTAAAATGTCTTCTCTATTAGGTGAAAATAATTATTCTACTTGCCTCTTTACTTACTTAATTTAACGAACGGTGGTTTTCTAACGAAAAATCTTTTATGTTAGAAAACCACCGTTTTCCTTTTAAAATTTAAAGCTTGATTTTTCGGAAACAAGAAATTATAATTTTTAGTCATCAAAATAACGTCATATCATAAATCACTTTTTTTTTCGAAGTCTATTCTCTCTCACTGCTGGACAAAAGTTTCCCCCTATTCCATAAACAATTTTCCGCGATGATTTCTTTTATGTAAAGGTATTGAACACCTGTTCATTCCTACATAGTTCGAGCCCCATCCCGTCATAAAGCAGTATCCAATTAGACACATCACCAATTCATCATATACCCCACTGGCCTTTGTTCTAATCGCGGATGATTATATCGATTTCAATGATTGGTCAATCGACTATGAAAATGGTGTCACTTACAACTGAACTATAGATACGGTAAAGGTTACAGTTTTAATGTGCATTCAGTGAAATGTTCAACCCTCTTCACATCACTGAGACATTATTTTTTTTTTTTTTTTATCGTGGTAAAATCATCAAATGAGTCCTCCCACCCCGGGCAGGGCGGGAGGGACTGTCAGACTTGTACTGACTAAAATCCACGGTGTCCTTCAATAGCCCTTTATGTTCCGGGGTCACGGTAATGGTATAAGTCCCGCGACCCCGGCAGGCTTTGGCCCTCTAGAGAGGGGGCCCCGTCATCATGCTGACGCTCTTTGAGGCGCGCGTGGAACACAACGCGCCGTCGGCGACGTCCGACGCCGTGGGCGCCAACCACCGCGGGTGGGGCGGAGGGAGGACATTGCCCTCTCTCTCGCGCGGCCCGCCTCCTCCTTCGCGAGCATTACTGCTTCGCAGAAGGAGGCGACCGCTTCCGACTCCGTCTCGCCCCGCAGCATGGCCGCAACCAATGCCGGGCGCGAGAGGTCTCCGCCTATCGCCGCCGTGAGGACACGTCGGTGCTCTGCCCAAGCGGGGCAGTCTTGCACCGTATGCTCTACTGTGTCCTCCGGGCGATCTTCGCAGTGGTGACACCCAGGCGTTTCCTCCTTTCTCCTTAGACACAGGTACCTCCCGAAACTTCCGTGTCCGGTGAGGACCTGCGTCATGCGGTAGGTCAGGACGCCGTGACTCCTATCCAGCCACTCCTCAAAGAGGGGTCTTACCGCCGCGATTGCGGCATGCCCGGCCGTCGGTAGCGACAGTCGTGCTCTCCATACTGCCCTGAGATCGCGCCGGAGCTCTTCCCGCCGCGCCTCGACTTCTCGAGGCAGCGGCGATACACCCCGGCGCACATCACTGAGACTTGGATGCGGTATTTTGGGAGGATACATCTCCGAGCAGACCACCCAACGGCAATGACAACTACACTGTTACTTGTATCCTGTGGTGACGAGCGATCCCACTGGCGCATGGCGGTTCTAGGCCTCACCAAGGCCATCAGCCTCGCGATCATCATCCTGTCTGATTCCAGCCACGACTTTGTACTGTGTTTTATCGGTGTGCAAAAATTCCAGGCTTGATCTTTGCTTCTAGGCTAGATTAAGGTTAAAAGCAAACCCATAATAATAAATAAATACTAGCTCAGTATGACAAATAATATTAGTGACGTAATTTCGTGGTATGCTGTAAATAAATATGTATTCGACGGTACTCTTCCTTGGGTACAACTTAAGCAAGAGTTAAAAATAATTTCATAAAATTGTCTTTTTGAACACAGTAAAATTAAAGGATGATTCCTGTAATAATAGCTGTATGATTGAAAAAATCACAACTGAAATCGGAATAACTGTAATTTTTATCTTTAAAATGAGACAATAGGTTTGCCATTAAAATAGCTCTTGAATTCACAAAGCTGCTATAAATCTCTTGTGAAATCGTTACATAACATCACGTCTATAGTCCTTAAAGAGCAGAAGTAATAGTACGGTTCGTTTCGCCAGTTGTGTTTCAGCTTCATGAAATAGAGGGCGAACCTCTATAGTGAACTCATAAGGATTAAATGCAAACCTGTCAATGACAATCGTTTATGTAGAACGTGCGGTGTTTAAACCACCGAAACTTCACCTTTGATCAACTAACTGTACAAGTTTATTGATGCCGAACCCGCTCTCAAAGGAGAAAATGACAAAACCACACTAGAACAGTTCAAATCCAATACGGAAGTTGAATTGAGGTTGATGCTCTAATTCCGCGTATCTTAACCACATTTCCTCGGTGCAGCAGATAATATCAAATCCTTTGTCTTCTGTCATTCCATACCAAAGGATAAGGTGACTCAGATAGCGATTCAAATTGCACATTTATAACATAAAGTGGACGTAGAAGCGATTTTCAACATCTGCTTTTTGTTATAGAATTGGAATTTGGTTTTCTATTCTTTTGTACTCTTTACTTATTTTTGCGCCAGTTTCAAATCATAACTTAAAAAAAAAAAACCGGTGCAAAAATAACTTGCATACTCTTGTTTTGATTTTCAGAGCACACGTCATGTTCGCTTGAAAATCATTTCGCAAAGGTCAGTTGTGTTAAAGCGAATTAAATTATGCTGAACCGACCCAAACATATCACAGAAAAATACCAAACGAAGTCTGACGTAAAAAAAACGAAGTTTGATGGTCGATTTTAACAGTCGAAATATCTGTTATTCAACTTAAATCCCGTAGCATTATCTGTGTGCCGGAAACATCTATATGTATGTTTGTGTAAAAGAGTAACAAATAATATCCTCATCTTAGAGTTTGTACAGACCAAAACCGGACACATTGTATGTTAGTATAACCTTCTCATAATAAAATAAGACTCTATTGTGTGATAAATACTTAATCTGATGAATGCAAAGGCTCCTCTCAATGTGCAAATGGCAATTTAACTTTTGTGAAAACCTACTGGCATGTATAATTTGCGTATTCCCTGGCTTTCACAATCTTTATAGTCATTTGTATTTAACCGTCATCAAAGATATGTTGGCATGCTTTCAAACTGTATACTATCGTTTCGCGCATTATTTTCGACAGCATATGCCAACTTTTTGCAACATTAACTTAGTTGCATAATGTTGATAACAATGTAGTGCCAAGAAAAAATAATACCAGCTGTATTATTTGTGCAATATCTTTGTATTCTTCCATTTTATTCCAGATAAAATCGTACTTTAAGGGCGATATTCTTTTGTACAGAAATATCAAAACACTCTTTATAAGACATGGCACCAGTGAACTGTGTAATAGGATAACCGATTTTTGCGAGAACATGTAAAGACATATTATTCTCGTATTCTTGTTTAAAAATTCTATAAATTAGATTTTATATTAAAACGATCATTGCGGACAATCTAAAATTCCTCATAATATTGTCTTGTAGAGAAAACATTATGATATTGTTTAAATTCACCATCAACTTTTGAATTCTCAAGTTACGGAACTATATAAAAGTTACTACGAAAAGCCGAGTTGACATACTAACTTGAGTCTTTATCAGGCAAATACATAGTTTGCTTTACCTTCATTCCTGTGAAACTAACAACCTTATTCCTGAGTCAATAGTGCTCATAATTCAACTCACTTTTCTATATCATCGAGATTATAGGTAGATCTCTGAATAATGAGGTTCGCAAAACTATCAAGTTCTTTGGCTTAGGAATGCGTCGTTGATCGGAACCGCGGCATCAGACTTAAGCCAAGTTTCTAACTTCGGTAAAGTAAGACCCCTGCTTTATTAAACTGCTTTGAGGTTACCTACATTTACCTTTTGTATAAGTTTCCTCTTTGCTGGGATATGTTGGTGTTGTACCTGCTACTTTGGCTTTTAGTCTTACAAGATGAGGTCTGGCCTCAGATTTAGATTAGTGCCTGTATTTTATATGGACCAACTGCCTGTCTGATTTCCACAAGCCAGTTACTGCTTCAGACTTTCGGGCCAAAAAATATTTGTAACAACTGTCAGGGGTTTATAATTGAAAATCGGAACCAACGGTTTACTACAAAATATTAGGGAATTTATGAAAAGGGTGATATTTTCCAGACAACTTAAGCATGCAAAAAAAGAAGTAGAAAAAACAATACTGCATGCTGCTAGTCGGTGGTGTACCATTTAACCAAAAATGTACATATAATTATCTCTCTTCAGTCTACTGCCGTCAATTAATGGACGTAAGCCTCCCGATATTTATGACGGGGCCCCCTTAGAGGGCCAAAGCCTGCCGGGGTCGCGGGACTAAACAGCAACCGTGACTCCGGAATGTAAAGGGCTATTGAAGGTTACCGTGGATTTTAGTCAGTACATGTCTTACAGTCCCTCCTCCCTGGGTGGGAGGACTCATTTGATGATGTTATTACCACGCTAAAAAAAAGCCTCGCGATACTTCCAAAGAGCATGTTATATTAAGGGCGCATAACCCGAAAGTTGCCAACGTCGCAAACAGCTGTCAAATATTTACAACTTTTAATTAATTTAGTATATTTACTGTATGAAAATAAGAAATAATGCTCTGTAGTGCACTAAAAAATTTATATAGGAAATAAAACACTGAATTTGATGTTGTAACCGTTTTAGGTGTAAAGAAAGCATTTGGAAAGTTTCCAAATATTTTTTTTACATCTAAATCTATTAATTCGGTGTTACGATATTAATTATTGCATTCCGTAATCAATTTTGTAGCGCATAGTATTTGACAACTATTTGCGACGTTGCCAACTTTCAGAATATGCGCTCTTAATCTATAGAAGAAATGTTGGCAAGCGCGGCTTTAACTGGAAGATTGAATCGATCGGCTGTAATTCTTTAACCAAGACTTCCAGTTATTTGTGATAGACCTCATCAAATATCAATAACTCTTGTCTTTGCCACGTCTACAAATAAATTGTTCTTCGTAAACACGGCCTACGGACGTTACAAGCTATTTATTGTTATAGCTCTCTGTTACTACAGGGAAATACTTAATTTATTAGGCGATACTTCATTTTCTTTATTGCTGACTACAGTGACGTAATTTTGGCGCTGTGGTTCGATGACCCGCAAATATATTTTTATTTACTGTGAGTGTTTTTCTAAAACCAGGTAATAGTCGATCATATTGAAGACTAGAACGATTTTCTAGTGCGGTTATTTGATTCTATTGTTAAAACCAGTTCTCAAATAAATCTTCTTTTCAAATAAACCATATCTTTGTCCGTTTTTGTGAATTTCTAGATGGAAAAATTGTTGTCTTTCATTGCATGGTTTGCTACAACTACAGGTTGATATTAAACATGACTCAAATATTTTGCAATTCACCGTGTTACAGCTAAACCAGTGCTCCTTTGTTCTAATAAAGTGAGAATATAAGCATGAATAATGAAGTCTCGAATATTTTAGACGTGAAGGGAGTAAAGAACAAAGCGCTTACTTTTCAGCAGCTTTAGTGTGATGAAGTTTAAACTGGATAGGCTACATCAAACTAACCTTTTACTATTAAACTTGAAACTAATCTTGCTACTGACAATAAATGCGAGTAGATAGTTTCTAGTTTATACTGTTTGAGTGTCCAAAAGTACGCAATTTTCAACCTAAACGTATCTGACTTGAGCTAGGGTTTAAACGCCACCTGAAGTAGACCTTTTTCCGTATTTAAGCGATCAATAACCCTAAGTGAGAACAGCTGGACCCGACTATTTAATAAACTTTTCCGAACACCTACACTTTGTTCAACGTTCACTTTCACAGTCAATGGACGTTTAGATTAATAATTTTAACAGTAGAATAACTTATCAAACTCAGTTTATTATTCTAGACTGTTAGGGACGGAATAGTTATTTTGTTTAGTTTACAATTTAATGTAGAAATCATGCTAAGTATTGGATGTCATTTCCAGTTGCTACAGGTTGTAAGTGGCAGAAAAGTCTGCCAACTAATAATTACTTGGTAAGCCAAGGGGTCTCTTATTGCCCAGTACTTGCTGCGGAATTTAGTTCTTTAGGCATTTGATTCATATAAAATATTTGTATTCAGCAATTATCAAGTTAGACTAGACTAGAAGCCGACCTCAACATAGTTGGGAAAACTCTAGACAGGTATGTTGTATGACTGTTATGTATGACAGATGAAAGCACCTTGATAAAAGCAAGTGGCTAAATCGTCACCCTGCCCATATCTCAAAACCTCTCTGATGGATCATGATACCAGCAACAAATCATTGTGGGAGTTATTTTCTCAGGCCTCGTACTGATTTTTCAACCAAACATTTCTTGTAGTAAGGCAACTATGATAACCCATTATAATATAGCTGAAGCCGTTAATTACGCTGTTACTCCAGGTGCGGCAGTTCGATGACAGAAAGGACTTAACCTCAATCCAACGAACCTTTTTCAATGTCACCTTTAAAAACCAAGCTTAATTCATGCCACCTTTTTTAAATCTGACAAGAGAATTAATTCCATTATGCCGTGTCACCGGAATCTTATCTCTAAAAATGATGGTAACAAAATTAGGAGGAAAGTCAAATCTTTTTGGGGATATGCAACATTTTTACATGATGTAGAATAGAACAGTGTTTTTATTAAATGAACAAGAGAGTAAAGGATCAGTGAGTTTTCTCTAACCATTCTCTGCAATGTCTGCCATACAACCTACTTTTTCTGTTCGAAAGTTTTCAGTGTTGAGAGGCATTGAGGCGGTTTTATTAAAAGGCCTGCTATCGACTGACTTGATCTTAAGTGAAAAAGTGAAAATCTGTTTGCGGTATTGAATAAACTGAACTACGCTCCCTAATTTCAATTAACCATGGGTGTAGTACCGATCCCATTTAAATATTTCCGGTTATAATTTTTCGATACATTACTTTATAAGTTACTTTTGTCTCTTTAGCTGATTGGATATAGAATTCTTTTTTATTCGTATTCTCGAAATATTTCAAAGCTGTGAAATGAAAATGTAAAGGTTGCTCAGTCCAGAAGAAAATAATCCAACAAGGCGTCGTATTGAAATGGGTTTATTTAACGACGAGTACGGGCTTGCAAACAAGGTATCTTTTTATTAAAAATATGGTTCAAGAGTTTTTCATCGTAAAACTAGATAGTAGCAATTTTAATAAAAGAAGACATTTTGAACTTTTATGCATGCACCAGGCAACAGTCTAAAATTTTGCAACTATGTTGTGGACAACCCATAATAATAATATGGTACCTAAGTTTGACAACCCAGTTAGTAGGTACTGGGTAATATTGGTATCTGAGTTTAACAACCCAGTTTGTATCTACTGAGTGATATGGTACCTGTTGATAAGACTGAACTTTAAACACGTATTGCTTTAAAGTTATTGACATATAAAAGATTTACGCTGCCCAATATACACACACCACGCTTTAAAAACCCCGTGGTAAAACACGGATGAAAATTGAAAAACAGCAATCAATTCATGTCATAACTTCCCATCCGCCGCAGTCGATATACATATTAAATGGTTTAACAACAGGGAAATAATAGGAGGTAATTCAGGGTGGCAGCGTGACACTTATGCCAAACTGAATAAAGGCTATAATAGACACGTTAATAAAGGAATTTTTGATAGACGATTTAGGCGTTTTCTGGAAGCTCGGTACACCAATTTGAGCTCTAGGGCTTGCATTCCTTTTACATCAACAATAAACAGTTTTATTACTAAATACGTTTGATGCACTCCACGCTATTATTCAGATGCCGGTCGCAGCGATTTGGACAAGCATTTTTAGAAACAGTTGCATACAGCAAACGAGCACCGTTCATACCGCGCTCTAACGCAACGAGCCACTAAAATGCCATTACTAAAAAGCGCTTTAACGACTTACGCGTAGCCGAGAGTCATTAAAGCGCTATAAAGCATTGTAGCTGCAAGTTGTATAATTGCAAATTGCTGATGCTAAAATTTGCATGTCTGCTTAGACCCCATGCTTAACACACCACAGTTAACATCGTCTGGGAGAGTAATCAATGATTAATGGCTCCAATACTTTTAGTGATATTTCACGAATCTTGTTAGGTACTACGATTTCAGACAAATGGGTATCGATTACGGATACCAATCGAGATGAAGCTGTCAGGATTGCGGAATGACTGTTCGAAATATCGGAATAAATGTTCCGGGAATTTGAAATGATGATAAATGTTTGTGATTTCGACGAATATTAATTCGCAGAATTCAGAATTTTTTGCCGAAGTACAAATTCGTTTTCTTTTTTTTTGGTGTATGTGCGTTACGTTACTATGTCGTTTATTTGTTTTTAATGAAAAATTTGTTTTACATTAAATAGTTCTTAATTAAAGGCATCGATTTAAGCCTCGAGTAGACACACACGATTAATCGCGCGGGGCGAATTGTCGCGATCCATTCGCAGTACATTTAGAGTGGAAATTAGCTTGGCTCGTTGTCGCAGCGCGATTAATCGCGTGTGTCTGTTCGAGCCTTTAAGTTGTGATCACCAAAAATATTTTGGATAGTTTTTGTCAAAGAAAGTATTGTCAATTTCTTTGGTAACTTACTTCATATTATTTTTTTATTATCGTGGTAAAATCATCAAATTAGTCAGACTCGTACTGACTAAAATCCACGGTGTCCTTCAATAGTAATTCGATAAGTCCCACGACCTATATACTTAGAAATATTATTTTACGATGTAAAAACATAAATGTCAAATTATAATACGAATTTCTCATCGTTTCTCAAACCACATTTTAGTGACCATCTATTAAATCGTATAATTTGATAGTAATTAGGGTGACCAAAAGGGGCCTGTCCCAGTTTTGTTCGGGAGCAAAAACAGGCAAGAAGCCTCAGTACAAATTTATGCTGACTACAAACTGTTTGTACAATAAGGGAACTATTAATTAGGTCATTCGTCTTTCAAAAGGAACCGTTTGTTTTGTTTTAACGAATGAAATATTTTTAAGAAATGAGGAAACAATAATTACTTTCAAGGGCTTTTGGGAGATCTTTAGTAATTATTCATCAAGTTTTAAACTTAGATTCAGTAACCGTGTTTAATTAAAAACACAAGTAAGTATTTTGTGATCTGGAAAGACAAAACAAACTTTTAGTACAGTAGTAAACAAACAGTATCAGAAAAGGACGAAATATTCCATGACATATTTCCACATGCTTCTGCTCCTCCAATCATGTGTTTACCCCGCATTTGTAGTATGCAATATTTACTCACTTTTAGGCTGATTCATTTCACCTATGAATCCGGATACCTACTTCCGGTTTCAAAATCGGTTGGTGTAGTAAATTGACAGGCTTAATTTTACTCTGACCATCGCGACGGCATAATCTTACTTATGGAATAGCAACATTTACTGTCGTACCACAAAAACTTTTAAACGTCTATTGAAAACTTGTCTAAAAAAAGTCAGATTATGTCGTTGAAATAAGGTCCGTTTTGCAGTCCCACTTTTTTTAGACAAGTGTTCAATAGCCCCCTTACTTATAAAAACTTGTGTTGCTTAGCTACCGATTAAATATCACCTGTCCTTGTCATTTCTATTTTAATGAATAGAGATGTCAAGTGACTTAAGAGCTATTTAAGATATGTAAGTAACGTCTAATCAATGTTTATAAGTAAGGGGGTAGTTGTTTAATTTTTTTGTAGTAAGGCTGTTAATATTTTACTAAGAAAATTGAACATTTTGCTGATGACATTATTATAATATTAAAGCAGTGGCCTGGAATACAAAGGTAGGTATGTACCATTAAAGTCCTTGCATAATAAGTTGAGTGTTTGGCCCACTTCTCCTTGATAAGTTAATTCTAGACAGTTTGCAGTTTTTGAACAGTGCCCTTGGTACGCCGCCGTTGCTTATTAAGTTTACAGAACAATAGAATACACCTATTTTTATTAAATATGAGTGACATTTTTAATGAGACGGTATGGGGAAATCCGAATTGATGAAAAGATAAACTCGTAGAAACAATTATATATTATATTTCTATCAAGTGCGATGTTAAATAAAAAAAAAAGTAAACTTAATATCATAAATTTGACTCTGTTTTATTGACGGATTATTTTCGAATAACGGATAAAAATATAGTGAGTAGAGATCGCTGGGAAACATTAAATATAAACAAACATAATACGTATTAATTCAGAAAAATGTTTTTGTTCTCGAATTATCCACTAGAGATATTCGGATACCTACTACGTAGATATATTCGGATCCCTACTAGTGATATCCGGACACCAAACTGTAGTATTACGAGAGGAATTCAGAGGTAACCTAATATCTAATTAGAATAATTTTCATCTCACAAAAACATTACTTTGGCTTTTACACACTGGTACGTACTTATAACTTAGCTTAACCTCTAAATGTTGAATCAGACTCAAAGGTACATGTCAGCTTAGACCAACGTTAAATGTGTCATATTTTGACTTTACCTTTTATGTGGCCAGAATTCCCCAACCTTTAAGCTAACCAAATTTATGTGGCTACACGTTAAGCTCAAAATCTGGAAACGGAAAGTTAATGTATTCATAACGTAACAATTATAACCCTTTATATAGTACCCGTATAAAGTTACTGAGACGATAAGATAGTTTTGAGCTGTTGGAAAACTAAATATCGTATCTAAATCTACAATAAAGTATACACAGATACAAATTACAATTATGCAAATGTTTTTTTACTTGCGTTCCTTGAGATATAGCAGACCACGACAAGGGCATAATACTCTTCAATTAACCACTCTGCACGACAACATTTTGACACATGACACATCAGCTGAGTCGACCGGGTGATTCGAAATTTAAGACGACACTCAAGATTTTTTGTACATTTTCAGCATCCGATTTACAATCAAAATTATATTACTACAGCTATTTCATCCGATAAGTTTGTGAACAATATCTCTAAGAACGTGTTGAGGTCACTAAAACTGCGTGATTCTACTGTAAAATGTGTGTAACATACAAAATGCTACATCATTCCAAAAACTAGATAATTTAGATGTGCTGAAAATATGTACATAAACCAGCTTCTCGCGTGATAAGAAACGGTTATACAGTGAAATAAATAAAGTAACTTACTACATGCATTATTACATTTGTCAGTGTTCATACATAATTTCATAAATAATAACGATCAAAAACTTGATAAAAATTAGCAAAAACTATGTTGCAACATGACACTTCTTAGTGCTGACCGTAATCCCAATGTTCATATTATAACGATTAAAAAGGTTCATTCAGCCTAATCGATACTCGCAATATAATCGAACATGGAAAAAAAAGTAAAACAAGACATAGAGCATGGACCGATTTATCTGCTTATTTGACTATAGTTAGCTTAGTTCATGCAATACATCTATGAAACTGAACCTGAAGATTCTTTTTTTTATAATATTTTAAGTATTATTTCGTTTGATGATTTTTTTATTACGCAATAAATTATTTAATTTTTATTTCATGATTTCGATGGAAATAAATATCGGAATTTCAATGGAGGCCAAACGTGTGTCTTCTAAATTTAAATTCAACCATATAGTTTTACCCATACTGTGTCGTCGTTAATTAATTTCAATTTATCTGATTATTTCACTATAAAAAAACTGGCCAAGTGCGAGTTGGACTCGCCCATGAAGGGTTCCGTAGCAGCAAGCATACATTAGAGATATAATTATATTGAGATTAGTAAGTAATATACACAAACAATAAAAATAACTTTGTTTTTCATAGTATTTGTATGAATGGCAAAGTTATATTTGCGGTTTTTGAAAATGTACTATAACTCAAAAACTGCTAACTGTATCTCATCCAAACCAATTTTCGTTGGTAGTTTTGGTTGAGGTCTACATTATATATTTTTTTTAGTTTTATCATTCTCTTATTTTAGAAGTTACGGGGGGCGGGACACACTTTTTACCACTTTGGAAGTCTCTCGCGCAAACTGTTCAGTTTAGAAAAAAATGATGTTAGTAACCTCAGTATCATTTTTAAAGACCTATTCATAGATATCCCACACGTATGGGTTTGGTGAATTTTTTTTTTTTTGAGTTTCAATTCTAAGTATGGGGGACACCCCCAAAATTTGTTTTGTTTTGATTTTTGTGTGAAAATCCTAATGCGGTTTATATAATACATCTTTCTACCAAGTTTCAACAGGATAGCTCTTATACTTTCGACAAAAAGTGGCTGTGACATACACGGACAGACAGACAGACAGACAGACATGACGAATCTATAAGGGTTCCGTTTTTGCCATTTGGCTACGGAACCCTAAAAACGAATCTAAAAACGTGGAAAGACAAAAACCGGGTTCGGATCAAATGAGTAAGAGATGGGAGTACTTCCAAATGATTCCTTGCAGTAATAAACAAATTGAATTTCCAACTGGGCGTGAATGGCTAAATTCGAATCTAAGTATGAGGAATAGCGAAAAATACTGAAAGAAGTCTCGTGGCCGATTTTGATAAAAAATAAAATTACAGCATAAAAATTAAATTGACATATTAATTTCCAGTAATGAAGCCATCAATGTTCTGTGAAGTAATTACATGCGACAAACGTATGGTAAAAGGTTTTTTAAAATAAATCGATTCAAACTTTAGTTAATGGCCGTAGCTCACTACATCGTGTTCTCATTTCAAATTTTTATAATCACCTCGCGGTACAAATACATAACGAAATTTTTGAAATTCGAACTTTAAATTAATTTGGTGCGAATTTTGATCTGCGTACGATGACTAAATTATTGATTATATTTCACCGAATTTGATCCTTAACAACGACCCTATCAAATAGTGTAAAAATATAGCATGTTCTTATTTTAATTTACAAGCTCGATTCCTGACAAGCAAATTGATTTTACAAAAATCTAAAGACGCAGACTTAATTTTTGCGATTGTAGTTGCGGGCTTGCGAACGACGAGTATTGGGTAACTCAACGTCCGATCAAGAATTAGGCCCGAAACGAATACGCGTCGTGTTCCAAGCGACCTTCAAGGAACTATCAGTGAACTGACGAGGCCATAATAGTGCCAAACGCGTGCCGGGCTCACGGAATTGTATTGAAACCATTGTAAGGGTACTGCGGTCCTGGAACGCAAAAGGCATGTAAAGGAACAGGGTGGTTTTTAGTAAATAATAGTCTCTGACTTCTCCTTCCGCTCCACCCAGGAAGAGAATCATTAAATGATTTTAAACTATAACAGTGTGTTTTACTGAAGTTAAGTCGCGACAGCATCACATCTAAAGTATCCTTAACAAATACCTAAATAAAAATATGTCAATACTGACGAATCGCCAGTTTTAACATCAGTATTGATCTGTATGCATACCAGCAGGTCAAATTACCCAAATCTGTCAAAATTTACCAATCGAACATTAACCTTCCACTATTGTGATAAGGTTGAAAATCTATTGAAGAAATTTGACAGATTGAGGTAGGTAGATGTGCAGGCGTCTATACTTAACATGACCACATGATGACATGATCAAACTAATTTACTTCTCTTTCTTTTGGTGGGAAACAAACTCATTTCAAATAAGCCTATTACGATCCGAGGTTTTCTATACTATACCTACCTATTCATTCAACCTTAATTTTATTTATTGTACAAAACAAAATGTATGACAGACGCCAGCACATCAACCTACCTCAATCTGACAAACTTTAATAGATTTTCAACCTTATCACAATATTGGAAGGTCAATGTTCTGCCTGGCGTCTCTACATTAAAAAATAGCTAATAAATTAAAATATTATTATTTTGAATAGCGAGTACATCAGCGAGCGCATTCCTAATTCAAATTTTGGAATTAATAAATTGGCGCGCATTCAAACATTTATTACTGACATTGTTCCTTTGTCTATTTTTGTTTTTTGGTAAATTAAAAGCCACGTAAAATTATTATCGCAAACAGACATAGAACAGTTTATTTCGGTTCTAGAAACAACCAGCTCTGATTTTGGTCTCGCCATAAACCGCGATAAAACCAAAATGATGGTGGTGGATCGTAAGACGAATAATCGACCTGACTTACTTAAAATAGCTAATTGCGAAGTTGTCCAGAGCTACATCTACCTGGGATCCACAATCACTAATACTGGAAGTTGCGAAGAGGAAATCAAAAGACGGTGTGCCGTGACACGATCAGCCGTGGAAAAGCTCACGAAGATATGGAAAGATCGCCGCATTACTAAAAACACCAAGGTTCGCTTAATGAGATGCCTAATATTTCCTATTTTCCTTTATGGAGCTGAAACATGGACGATACAGCAAAAATATCGCAAGAAGATTGACGCCCTCGAAATGTGGTGCTGGAGACGTATGTTGAGGATAAAGTGGACTGCTCACCGCACTAACGTTTCCATCCTGAAAGAGCTTCGTATCAAACAAAGACTTTCGTCGATTGTTCAAGTGCGAATCCTTAAAATGTTTGGACATATCATCCGCAACGAAAGCTCATTGGAACGTTTGGTGATACAAGGAAGAGTGGAAGGGCAACGCTCTCGCGGCCGCTCACCGACCAGATGGACAGATCTCATTAAATCATCTACACAGTGTACCCTTACTATGTACACGCAGTGCTACGAATAGGGAGAAATGGAGAAAACTCGCTAAAACTGCAACCAACCAAGCAGACTATCCATGACCACGACCACTCCGCCAGGAGTGTACGACTAAGAAGAAGAAGAAAATTATTATAAATCTTTAAAAAATAATATAATGGATAGTAATTGTATTCTAAGCTTAAAACGAATTTATTTTAATTTTTATGAATCGATGTCTTAAATTCCTTATTTATTTCACTCGAGTTGACAAAAAATTCAATTATGGAATCGATTAGAATACTCGCTTTCACACACCATTACGATAAAAAAAAATAAACATGGTTGTCGATTACGAACACAAATTGAGTAGTGGTAATGAAAAATTCGTGTTTTTGGCCCTGTATTAGAGAATTAAGCTAAGATCTGGGCTTTTTTACGTTATTTATAAAATTTGGCATGATATTTATCGTAATTGTTATTGAGTAAGCGTGTGTGTGTGATCCAAGTGAAAAATAAAAATGTAAACAAACACAAAATTGCAAAAGTAATTTTGTTGTCTTTCAGTCGTATGTAAAATAAACAAAAGTTTAAATTCGAACTACACCGACTAAAGAATTCCCTTTTCATACAAATGTCACAATTTCAAACTCGGTTACCAATCATTATCTTGACCATTAATAAGTCAATAGTATGACGTCACATCGTGTGACATATCGTGACGTTGTATAGGCGACAATCTAAAGGAAGTATTGATTGTCAACTACTGTTCTCTAACACTCATTTTACTTCTGATTTAAACCACTGTAACCTTTATTCTTATCGCAGTAAGGTTTATGTGTGTGAAAGAACTGTAGTTATTTCATGCACAGATACATAAAATATTATTATTTCAAAAGGCGCTTAGTTATCAAATATGTATGCGATGCCAATGAGTAGTGTTTTAGATGGATTAATGTGGGTCAGGTTATGTAGTGTTTTTTTAAATTGTTTATTTATAACCAATGATTGTTTTTGTCTGTACTGTAAAAGTTTTTTTTTTTTTTGAAGACTAGATCTATGATAAGACGTTTTATTTTTTTGGAATTTATCGATTTAATACCAGTTTCTAGTATTGTTATCATTTGATTTTTTTTTGTTTAATAGGTTTAATTGCTAATATTTACATGCATTTAAATACTAAATTAACAAACCTAAAAATAACTAACAAGGAGTATCAAAAAATTCATCCACATCGCTGTCAACGGGATAAGTGCCCAGAACGCTGGCAGCATTGCCACGTTGTATGGCAATGCTAATTCTTTGACCAAGAAATAGGCCAGCCCTCTGGTCACATGAAGAGTCGACTATTCGTTTAGCAAGCTCTTTAAAACTTGGTGAGCACTCGGCCCCATAGCCCTAGAGCCCTAGAGCCCTACGGCTCAAATACATAGCTGCTAGTCAAGCCATTGTATTTACGCCGTTTGAGGTTTTCAGCACTTGCAGCAGCCTCACCAGCACAGCACGCCGTACCGGGTGACTGCAGTATTGTTATTGATTCTATTTATTTGACAGATATTGTTTTAATGTGTGTTTATGTATCTGGATTTGTTGTTGTGTTGTAAATGCCAACACATTTTTGAAACACAACACACAGTGTTGTTTTTGAATTTTAATCGTTGTTTTATAATTATTTTATATCATTCTAATTTTATGAACGAAGTATTTGATCTAGCATACATTAAGATCGCAAGATCTACGGGCATAACCTTTCGGGTGATCACCCACCACTTGGCGCGTAGCAAACTCCGCAAGCTCGGCCCATTGGGACACCTCGGCTATATGGTCAATCTGACGCTAGTTATGTCTTACTAATATAATAGAAGTTTGTGAATGGAAGGATGGATCTGTTACTCTATCACGCAAAAACTACTTCAGATGAAATTCGTTCCACAGAGAAATTTATAATCTGGATTAACAGATAGGATAGTTCTTATCCCGATTTAATATTCCCGTGAAATCATTTAAACCGCTGGCAGTAGCTTATTATGTAAAATAACAAAGTGTCAAATAACGAGAATGCTGTTTTGTCAAGTCATAAAACATGCGAAGCAGGGGCAAGTTGTTAGTAATAATACATATCGTATTTTCTCAGTTACAGTGTAGTCTTAGCTATGAATGGGTTGTTCGTACGGGGTTCTCATCAATTTCCCTTGGGTGTAGTACGAGGGGACTAAGGAATTGCATTCATCAGGAGTTAGATACCTCTGGGGAAGTGGTATCATGTATGAACCTGGAGTTGTTTTCTCGTCTTGAAAACAAATGCTATATCTACGTTTATACTCGAGAAGCATGAACCCCGACTTGTTTTGTCTAAAAAATCTTATAAATCTACGCTAATGTTATAAAGAGGACAGATTGTATTTTTGTGTCAGTATGTTTGTTATGAATAAACTCAAAAACTACTGGACAGATTTCAAAAACTATTTTACCAGTTGAAAGCTGCTTTGGCCTTGAGTGACATAGGCAATAAGCTTTAGAAGAAGCCATTGGAAAAAGCCAGGGACAGCAAAAACACTAGATAGAAAAAATTGAGATAACAAGTAATAGAGAAAACATGGAGTATGGAAGCAGCAAACATGGAACGCCGACCCTGAATGAATTAAGATGATGGCAGGAATATGGTCTTAAATTGTGATAATTTAATAGCCATTTTACTTTAACATTAAGAAAAAATGTTATTTTCCTGAGAGCTCCATAGTTAATCAATTTTGTTGGACAGGAAATTACTCAGACAAAATGTTTACCAATAGGTAAAATTATCTCTCGAAATATATTTTCATATTATACCCTTTGACTCTTGTCAATTTACAAAGCATATCTTCATAACATCATTTATTTACCTCTATAATAATAAAACATTTACGTTCATTTTCAGCGTTAAAATTCAAAATCTCCATTTTATTCAGGTCTCATCGTTAGAGTGGTCGCACCCATGACAAAAATGACATGGGCGTTTTCTGGTCACGCACAACCTAAAACATAAAAACAAAATTAAACCATATCTCTTGCAAAATAAAAGCTATTTTTATACAGACGTGTTTCTAAGCCAACGACCTCGCTGCAGTAATTACGAACGAAGATAACAGGCCGTATAAATTGTGATTTAACGCAGTTGTAATTTCATTAATAGGTATCTATGTGGAACCCCCTTTACGTAAAAGTTTGGTGGTTTTAAAACAATTTGATCTAAATTACGAGCAAACTTTTCTGGTAAAAGGAAATTGTAATGTTTTGAAAACTTGTAAAAGTAGAAATTCCATTTTGATTTTGCCTTTAATTTGTACAAAACAAAAAAAAAGTCAAGATCATAAAACATTTAGTAGTTACAAAATGAAAAAGTGATAGTGTCTGGACTTCAGAAGAGAAGCACGAATAGTCGCATGACCAAAATTATCTAACAGATAACAGCACTACCCTAGAAAAGAAAATCAATGATGCGTAAAATATCGAGAAACTATTTTGGGAGCTGCACATACAGCAAAGGGGGAGAAAGGCATTTTTGGGACCTGCCCCCGTATTACAACGTCTTAAAACCAGGCTGGTTTCAGTGAGTGAACGAGATGGCGCTAGACGACTTGTATAGCTCTTTCACTTTCACTCGCCGGAATAAGCCTGGTTTTAAGACGTTGTAATACCCCCCCTGTCTTGTGTAATTGACGTCCACAAATCTTCTTAGAATTAAAGTGACTTTACCTTATTTTGACTTTTGACAGTTGTACCTACATAAGTCAGTGTTATAAAAGGGTATGATCAGTCTTTCAGACGTAGGCTAATATAGGTTCTAACTTTTTCGAAAATTTAATATAGCCTATGTTCACCGGGGATAGTGTAGCTTCCGAACAGTGAAAGAATTTTTAAAATTGGTCAATTACTTTCGGAGCCTAATCAATCCAAATAAACAACAAATCTTTCCTCTTATATATGTGTAAATTATGGTTTCATGCTAGCCTAGTAGTTTTGTAGGACTCATGCCAACCCGATTTTTTCACACCTTGGTTTACATTATTGGAGTTCTAATGCCGTACTAAGAGCCTACTCAGATCTAAGGTAAACAACTTTACAAGAGACTGTGAAGGCTTACAAAAAATAATCATGTGTACAATTCGTCCTGCGCCTCCATTTGCGTCCTTTTTGATTAATTTCGTTGCAGGATCCAACACAGTTAAATTAATTCTCGAGGATACTTCGAGATTCATTGTCTCGACGATTTTCTGGTTGACGCCACTGCAACTGTTCATTCTGGCTTTCAGGAGTTGCAGTGGTTTGGGTATAATGCGGAGGGATTTTCAGAAAATAAAAGTAGATTATAAATAATGTAACTTAGTATTCTACGTAATGTTTTAGGAATAAACAAAGAAACTTGACGAGATAACTGTTGTAGTTTTAGCAAATAAAATGTATTTTCAACCTACAGCACTAAAGGCAGAACGAAAATTCACCGCTGATGCATTTGATATGTCTGCTTTTAGAGTGAAAGCTTTACATTTAATGTCGCCCTACTTTTCCTAAATCTACTGAAACACATTTCACAAAGTGATAAGCATCAGACACACTGGACATGAATATATGGACACACATTGTAGGTACAAAATGTCTACGTAATAAAGGTAGGTACCTATTGCATTTGCCAAATACCTATGGTTTACGTTTTAAATGCCTGGTTGAAGCGGCATCAGGTGTTATTTCGTCGACAGATACAATGTTACATTGTTTTGTTTTTTATAAAAAAAAATAATAATGTAATAAACAAAGACGAAATTCTCCCTTCGTCGGCTATCTGGTATAAAGGTTGCCCAACACTAGGATTTTTTCTGTGTCGTAGACTCATTTACACGCGCACATACAAACAGCAAAACATGGAATAACTACTTGTATATCATACAAACCTGGAGTAAGCAGTGCAGCTGCAGTCGACAGTTCAATCACTGCACCAACTTTGCTTAACACCTGGTAGCTTATCATTATCACCATAGGTAGCATTCTTCCACCTATTATGGAGTATAAGGGGCCCCGTTTGAATCATGTTTTCCTGGGGTACTTTTCTGTAAGAATACAGTCCATTGTCAGCGCGGTCCCACGGTCGAACGTCATCACCATTGTATACGACGACATAAACATAACGGTTCTCAATCTGAGGCCTTACCACGAGCTCTTAACGCGATGCAGTTTAGGCTGTGGGAAAGAGACAGAGCTGTACAAGTCGTCTAGCGCCATCTCTTTCCCACAGCCTAAACTGGATCGCGTTAAGAGTTCATGGTAGGCCACCAGGTCTACCAGTAATACTTACATCCACTAAGTCAATAGAACCACATTCTGCCAAGATTCTTTATTTGGGGTAAAAAAAAAATGCATAATCATAACATAGGGCCCATACCCCAATTTCGCAGTTATGTTTCAGTCCCTTGTAATGGGTGGGAGAGGGCTAGGTGCTATTGTCATCAGTTGGACACGAATCTGGACTCCGTGACTGCTATTTAAGAATTTTTGATGGAAAAACCTGATAACACTTTTGCTTGTCCTGGAAATCTAAGCCAGCTTAGCTGTTGTGCATGCTATGACATTGGGCCAATGAGGCAAACAATTTAATACCCTTTTAAATAACCCAGCACTCTAACCTTAGATGACTCATCAGTAATCTTGTAACCTAAGTAATCTGCAGGTCAACAGAATTTAATTAAAAACTAGAAAGTTCATTGTGTGGAGAGAGAATATTTTTTAGTAATTGAAATGCAGACACAATGTAATATGTCTACCACAACGATGAGCAAGGGTAACGTTTGAAATGAAACATTAAATTGGATTTTAATCTCATTCTCATAGAATGTCAGGCGTAACTTTATTAGAATTTGCTATGTCTCGGGGAGAATAATTTATCCTTTTAATGAACCTAAATCAGATACCTAAAATTTAAATACCTAAGTAATTTAAATTATTTAATACACGATACAAGGTTTTGCCAGTGGCTTTTGACCACGTTTAATATTGTATCATAAGAACGTATTTTATGGTTAAAAAGTATTTGATTCATCTAATAAAAATATAAAAGTTAAGTTATGACTCGTCGGCAAGTTACAACATTTTTAAACCTAAAAAAGAAACAATTTAATATAAAAATGGGAAGATAACCTACAAAGTCATACATAATTACATAACTAACTGAACCAGCAATGAAAGAAGGCAGGTAAACTAGACGATTTCCCAATGGAAATGAATTTGACTTGTGCTCCCAAATCACAGTTAACAGGTGGAAAATGACATCAATGTACTTGTAATTAGGTCAAATCGGTCCGTTTGTAGGATCTAATTAACATAAATTATTCTCAGCCAAATGTTTGGAGCAGCATTAAACTTTTATTTATTACTAGGTATTGAAGTGCTTATACAATGGGACGAACTTCAGTTTGGTTCACAAATTGTCGGATATCTAAACCAAACTTATAGCTTCCGTGTAATAATAGCCAACTTTGGCAAAAGGTAACTAATAGCCAAACGATAGCTTGAAATATTTTCCGTGGCACGGGAAACGGCCACTAGATAGTTGCCAAAAAAAGAAATACAGGCTTGGCGCGTTACCAAAAATAGAAACCGCTCGATGACATGCACTTGTATCCAGTAACGTATTGGATTTAGGATGCGAGCTGACGGTCGATTTGAGTGTTAGCTTTTCCTGAACGACGTTTTAGAAGTTTGTTGAAAAAATTGTGCGAACGCTTCTATAGACAGCAGTAACTGTATTCATAATTGGCACCGTTAAATTTCTCTTCTCTGTTTCTTCTTTGTTTCACCTAATACTGAGAGTAGGTCTCTTTAAAACCTTTCCACTTCTAGAGGTTTTGTGTCATAGCTATCAAGTTTTTCTAGCCACTATAACGACATCGTCTGTATCTCTACATATTATCTCTTCTCCAACCGTGATGTCCACTCCAACACTTTCCTGTCCTTTCCTCCAGTCGACATAATTATTTGGCCCGTCTTCTTCCACTTTATTTTTGCTATCATAATATCTGCTATGTCTGTAAGTCTCATCATTCTACGAATTTCAGCGTTACTCACCTGGTAATGAAGAGACCATTAAAATTAAATTATCGCATTTCGAGAATCATGTTCCTGTACGTACTATAATAATATTCGACTAGAATATAATGATGTATGTTTTAACAATTAATTATGGTGAATTAATCATTAAAACAATAATTGTTAAACATTAGATCAGAATGATACAGTAACTATTTTAAACGAAGTATGCGAAACACAACTAAACATTAATACAACAATACCGAAACACAAAATCATTGAAGTTATGTTTGAGTTATACGATGAACAAACTATGCAAGTAGCAAGTTGAGTTTGGTTTGCATCCGTCTGTATTGCCTGCAATTAAAACATTCCAGCTTAACATTCAAAATGGGATAGTTTGAAACATTGACTAACAGTTATAATAAATGTTACAGCTGTTTGTCATTCTAGTAAAAACTTCCAAAGTCTTAAAGTAAAGGATACTGAATGAGGCATTAAGACCACCTGGGCTTAAAGGGGCACGCCATTTATGAAAGTTTAAACGCCTTTGGACACAAATGACCAAGGAACTTAAGTGTTACTTTTGCCTGATTTATTTTGGTTAAAATATATGACGATATTATTTGAAACTGTTGAGTGAACCCTACTCCCTATTATTTTCGATTTCTTGAGTTTTGACAACTCATCCGGAGTAGAGACAATTGTCTAATAGCGTTGTCAAAAATTTTTAGTTCGTGCTTCTAACTAAATCTTATTATATTAATATCTGCAAGTATGGAGTCGAAGTTATGGAGTAGAAAACGTTCGAAACTTTCGCCGAAAGTACGGGATACGCGCTTAGAGAGTAGTACCTTAGGGCCACAATACTTTGTTTGTACACAAGACTGGTTTTTAGACTTACGGGCTCCTGGGTAACCGTAATTACTGGAAATAAAGCTGAATATTCTTTCCGTGAAACTAGGTAATAAAATATGCAAAGTAATAAAAGCAAGAAAACATAATACAAGATATAAAACCTTACATTGATATGTCTACATTCGCGCTTCGTTAAACCAGACAAACAGTGTTGGCAGAAAAACTCAGTGCTGAAAGCTTTAATGCAGTTTGATTAAATGCTAACATTCCAAAGCTTTTGTGAAAAATTGGACTGAGAAGATTTTGTTTGTTTTGAAGGATATCCGTCTTTTCTGTTATTTTCATGAAAAGTTTGCTTTGAAATATGAGAGCAAAATGGATTGTATTGTTTAAGTTTATGCTAGGATTTAAACTTTACGCTAGTTATTTAAGTTGCTTAATAGCAAGTCGATTAACTAGGTTTCCGAAAAGGATTTAAATTACTTAATAAATGATGGCGATAAAAATAAAAGTTACGAGTAAAACTTTCTTGAAACATTTCGGCATAAATCATTCTTCATAACTGAGTAATTTACTTTAAATTCGTGCCAACCGATAGTGTCACTTAAAGTAATAAATGCCCATTATTATTAGCTGTAAATCATTGGTTCTTACTGGTTACATAATAAATTAGGATCGATTTAATATATCTAAAAGAAATCGAGAAAGGAAATGAAATAAGTAAATTATAACCTAGAAGTATTTTTAAACCTACACAATATAGGTCTTTGAGAAAAATCTCACAATATCTTATTCAGAGTGGAGGAAGTTTGATTGCTTTTCAATATTTCAAGCTGCCTATTTCAAGGAAATTTTAAAATGAACATAAAAGTACCAATCTGATCAGAAATATTTGGATGAACTTTAGAAGAACACGTAAATCAAAGTTCAGGAAGATGATGACTCAAGTTCATGGTAAATGCGATAACGAACTAATGCTTGATAAATGTACCTATAATATGAAAGCAATTGAGCAAGAATATTTAAAGTTCGCTAAAGAATTGGCTAAAAAATGTAGATTGGATACCCTGTTGATGGTCAATGATATAGTTGAAAGCGAAGAATGACGACAAATAGAGAATAGTGAAAGAAAGAGCAAAGCTGAATAAGTTACAACTAAATGATGATGAAGATGATTTATTTTACATCATCAGCCTATTAATGTTCCCACTGCTGAGACAAAGGCCTCCTCTCTGTGAGAGGGAGCAGGCCATAATCCACCACGCGGGCCCAGTGCGGGCTGGTAGATGTCACATATATTCGAGTTTTTGGTTCTAGGACATGCCGGTTTCCTCACGATGTTTTCCTTCACCGTTTTGAGAGCAGTGGTGATGAAGTAAATTTCACAAAGTAATGCGCCTGGCGGGGTTCAAACCCACGACCTACAACTCGTAAGTCAGGACCGATACCACTGGGCCAACACTGCTCTTTAATTTACAAGTACTTCTAATCCATAAACTAAATAACAGTTGAAGGCAACGAGAAGACTGTTAACAAAATTATACTTTATAAATGTTGACTTTGATAAAAGATTATAATTATAAAGTATGATAAACAAAATTTGAAATAATGACTACAAAAGAGCCAGACATATTATTTCGTACTATGAGAATTATGATTTGAAAACGCAAGCATGACATAAAATAGAAGATAATATTGAAAATCCCGACTAGATTGATAACCCGAAATGTTCAATTTAAATAAATTATAACATTGAAATGCTTTGTACCTCGTGGATATTTCTTAGTTAGGTACCATAAATCACAAAATAAATTCCTTTGTGAAATATCCGTTTTATTGTAGAAGCTGAAGTAGCAAATTGGAAATGAACAATTTTTCATTTCCTCTAAAATGAAACAGTTTTGTCACATTGGCGTCAATCCAAAATATTATGTAGGTAGTTATTTGTGGAAAAGATTAATTTTATAGCAGAAACTAAACTGAATTTTGAACTAAAAATATGATCGTTTAATTTGAAAATGTGCCATAAGTTTTATACGATTTCCATAGTGTTTTATCCACAACCTTCAAGTTCTCAACTATCGATAGTCCTCGTTCCTTAAAATGATCCTCAAATTCAGCTTACAAAAACTTAAAACAATCTACTACTTTACTAATTTCCAATCCATTGGAAACATTGTCTTCACCATTTATCTTCCATCGACAATCATGGCTAACAAGAGAAAAGGTAATGTACCGAGTTACTAGCTTCTCATCTTTTTTGTCACGTTGCACAGATCCTTGGCATCGTATACTTGATTTATAACTTTGTTTACTTCCAAAATATTCACTTTTGATACAGGACTGACTTGATTTGTTGAGCATTGCAAATGGTGCGAAAATTTATGTAATCGATGATAACTTTTGTTTGAATCTCTTTTGTAGAATGTTGATGCTGTATGCGAAGTTTTCATGTTCGTATTATATTATATTTATTTGTATTCCATAATATCTGTGGTCAAGTATTTCCGGCTTTGTATATCCTTTTTTTATTTGTGAAATCATTAAATCAGTCCTCCCGCCCTGGCTAGAGGGGAAGAGACTGTCAGAGACTGATTATAACTCCACCTTTTTTCTACAGTTGCCTTATGCTGACCAAGGTGGTGACTTTACGCGTCTTTACTTACAAACTGTTCCGCAAGAAAGTCCAAGTGTTTATAAGTAGGTTCTGGTTTATCTTCACCTTGATATTTTATATCAATTTTGACAACCCTTTCATCCTTAAATGCCTTCCTACCCCCTATTATCAATCCTTGTACTTGATATCACTACACGTCTCCCAGGTGGTGTAAAATAAAATTTATGTCGTAATATCCTCCTTATCCTGTTTCGTTTATTTCTGCGTAGCAACTCGAAGTGAATGGTCCACCTGAACATATTTCGCGACTGTATCCCAGTTTACGAGTTATCTGAGCGTTTGGATGGACGATATCGGACATTATTTGTTGGCTGATTTATGATATTTACTCCTGAGGCCCGTATTGATACACCTAAATATACAGCGTACCTTTGTTGATAAATAATAGGGCTGGGACCAAGGTGTTTTATGAGTTTCGTATTTGCAGGTTCAAATGGTTTTTGTTGTCAATTCGGTAATGGAAGAATGGAATATTATTGGTGCTTGAAGTAAAAAACCGCGCAAGAATGTTTACTTTTGATTTGTTGAGACATTTAAATATTTTGGAAGTCTACACGAATCTTCTAATGCAAATGAACGGGTAGATATGTCCGGTTCTTTCAAAGCATTTGTGAAACAAGGTGCATTGCCCTGGTTACAATCAGGCATTTTTATCGATTTAAACACTACTACTCTCACCAGAGTTGGGCATTTTGTAATCTAACTACTGATTAATAACTACGATTACATTTTGTAGTTAGTAATCATGATTACTAACTACATTAAGTAATCGAAAAATGTAGTTAGATTACTAACTACAAAATGTAGTTAGTAGTTAGATTACTTTTGGCAAAAGTAATCTAACTACATGTAGTTGTAACTACATGTAGTTAACTACTTTTAATCGTAACTACATGTAGTTAACTACATTTAATCGTAGTTAGTAATCAGATTACAAAAAAGTAACTACTTTTGCCAAAAGTAATCTAACTCAAATGAGTCCTCTCACCCAGGGCAGGGCAGGAGGGACTGTCAGCCTTGTACTGACTAAAATCCACGGCATCCTTCAATAGCCCTTTACGTTCCGGGGGCAAGGTGCCTGTTTAGTCCCGCGACCCCGGCAGGGTATAGCCCTCTAAAGGGTGTCCCGTCATTGTGCTGACACTCTTTGAGGCGCGCGTGGAACACAACGCGCCATCGACCCGGGCATGGTCCATGTTCGGACAACGAATCATCCATTACTCGCTGTCAGGTTAAGAGTCAAATAAAGTCAGACTCAGGGTCAAATACAGAGACAGACTCGGTCAGACTGTCACACTGATAAACTGCCAGACTATGTCAGACTGATAAACTGTCATAATGAGATCATGCCTCCGGTTTAGATGGAGTGACCTGAATGTCTACACCGTGACTGCTACTGGAACTCCTCGACGGATCGAAGTAGATGTGCCGAGTTTGGGCTCGTTTTGTTAGTTATGATGAGGTCTTACCTCCGGACTTGATGGAGTGACCTGAAGGTCTACTTCTATGACTTCTACTGGAACTCCTCTACGGATCGGACTAGACGTGCCGAGTTTGGGCTCATTTTGTTAGTTATGATGAGATCTTACCTCCGGACTTGATGGAGTGACCTGAAGGTCTACTTCTATGACTTCTACTGGAACTCCTCAACGGATCGAACTAGATGTGTCGAGTTTGGGCTCGTTTTGTTAGTTATGATGAGATCTTACCTCCGGACTTGATGGAGTGACCTGAAGGTCTACTTCTATGACTTCTACTGGAACTCCTCGACGGATCGAACTAGATGTGTCGAGTTTGGGCTCGTTTTGTTGGTTATGATGAGATCTTACCTCCGGACTTGATGGAGTGACCTGAAGGTCTACGTCGGTGGTTGCTACTGGAACTCATCGACGGATCGAACTAGATGTGCCGAGTTTGGTTTCGTTTTGTTAGTTATGATGTGACCTTACCTCCGGACTTGATGGAGTAACCTGAAGGTCTACTTTGGTGATTGCTACTGGAACTCCTCGACGGATCGAACTAGATGTGTCGAGTTTGGGCTCGTTTTGTTAGTTATGATGAGATCTTACCTCCGGACTTGATGGAGTGACCTGAAGGTCTACTTCTATGACTCCTACTGGAACTCCTCGACGGATCGAACTAGACGTGCCGAGTTTGGGCTCGTTTTGTTAGTTATGATGTGACCTTGCCTCCGGACTTGATGGAGTGACCTGAAGGTCTACTTGGGTGATTTCTACTGGAACTCTTCGACGGATCTAACTAGATGTGTCGAGTTTGGGCTCGTTTTGTTAGTTATAATGTGACATTACCTCCGGACTTGATGGAGTAACCTGAAGGTCTACTTCTATGACTCCTACTGGAACTCCTCGACGGATCGAACTAGACGTGCCGAGTTTGGGCTCGTTTTGTTAGTTATGATGTGACCTTGCCTCCGGACTTGATGGAGTGACCTGAAGGTCTACTTCTATGACTCCTACTGGAACTCCTCGACGGATCGAACTTAGACGTGCCGAGTTTGGGCTCGTTTTGTTAGTTATGATGTGACCTTGCCTCCGGACTTGACGGAGTGACCTGAAGGTCTACTTCGGTGATTTCTACTGGAACTCTTCGACGGATCTAACTAGATGTGCCGAGTTTGGTCTTATTTTGTTAGTTATGATGTAACCTTGCCTTCGGACTTGATGGAGTGACCTGAAGGTCTACTTCTGTGACTCGTACTGGAACTCCTCGACGGATGGTACTAGATGTGCCGAGTTTGGGCTCGTTTTGTTAGTAATGTTGAGATCTTACCTCCGGACTTGATAGAGTGACCTGAAGGTCTACTTCAGTGGTTGCTACTGGAACTCATCGACGGATCGAACTAGATGTGTCGAGTTTGGGCTCGTTTTGTTAGTTATGATGAGATCTTACCTCCGGACTTGATGGAGTGACCTGAAGGTCTACTTCGGTGGTTGCTACTGGAACTCATCGACGGATCGAACTAGATGTGCCGAGTTTGGGTTCGTTTTGTTAGTTATGATGTGACCTTACCTCCGGACTTGATGGAGTAACCTGAAGGTCTACTTTGGTGATTGCTTTGCTACTGGAACTCCTCGACGGATCGAACTAGATGTGTCGAGTTTGGGCTCGTTTTGTTAGTTATGATGAGATCTTACCTCCGGACTTGATGGAGTGACCTGAAGGTCTACTTCTGTGACTCCTACTGGAACTCCTCGATGGATGGTACTAGATGTGCCGAGTTTGGGCTCGTTTTGTTAGTAATGTTGAGATCTTACCTCCGGACTTGATAGAGTGACCTGAAGGTCTACTTCGGTGACTGATTCTGGAACTTCTCGATGGATCAAACTAGGTGTGTCGAGTTTGGGCTCCTTTTGTAAGTTTTTTAGCATGGTAAAATCATGAAATGAGTCCTCCCACTGAGGGCAGAGCGGGAGAGACTGTCAGATTCGTACTGCCTAAAGTCCACGGTGTCCTTCAATAGCTCTTTACGTCCCGGGGTCACGGTAATTCGTGAGTCTCGCGACCCCGGCAGGCTTTGGCGTATTTTTCTTACTCCTCCACTATTCTTTTCTGATTAATTTCGTGCAGGATCCAAGACAGGTAAATTCATTCCCCGGGACACGTCGAGCTTCATTGTCTCGGCGCTTTTCTGGTGGTTGCCACTGTTGATTCTGGCTCTCAGGAGTTGTAGTGCTTTGGGAATAGTGTGGTGGGTTTGTCCCATAAAAAGCAAAAAAAAAACCTATATCTATCTCAGTAAAAAAAAAACTCAAATGGAATGGCTTTTTGTTTTGATATTTCCAAAAAGAATGCACGGACAAAATCTAGTACCATTTGAGTCACGCACGAGTCAAACTCTAAAAGGTGAGGTTTTGTTTATGCATGTCGCAGTAAAATGAGGTCGCACGAAATCCCGGAAGATGTGGAATATTCTTGTTTATTACGTCTTCTTAATAAAATTATCTAGGTAGGGATATGACAAAATACTAATATAAAGTCAGAGATATGTAATTTCACTAAACTAAATCTAGTGAAATATCAGAAAACGTCGACGGAGCACCGCTTCGCGGTGTTTCTACTTCTGGGTGATTCAAATTACAAAAAAATGATTTTTCATACAGATGGACCCGATAAATTTCTCATTTTGTATGAAATACCAATTCTTTTTTGGCAAATTCCAAGTCTTTTTTTTAGCGTGGTGAAATCATCAAATGAGTCGTCCCACCCAGGGCAGGGCGGGAGGGACTGTCAGACTTGTACTGACTAAAATCCACGGTGTCCTTCATTAGCCCTTCACGTTCCAGGGTCACGGTAGTGATATAAGTCCCGCGACCCCGGCAGGCTTTGGCCCTCTAGAGGGGGTACACAGGTACCTCCCGCGCTCAAAGAGTGCCAGCACAATGACGGGGCCCCCTCTCAGAGGGCCAAAACCTGCCGGGGTAGTGGGACTAACGAATACCGTGACCCTGGAATGTAAAGGGCTATTGAAGGACACCGTTGATTTTAGTCAGTACAAGTCTGACAGTCCCTCCTGCCCTGCCCTGGGTGGGAGGAGTCATTTCACGAGTTTACCACGATAAAAAAAAAAACTAACAAAACGAACCCAAACCTAGACCTTTAGGTCACTCCGTCAAATCCGGAGGTAAGGTCACATCATAACTAGCAAAACGAGCCCAAACTCGACACATCTAGTTCGATCCGTCGAGGAGTTCCAGTAGAAGTCATAGAAGTAGACCTTCAGGTCACTCCATCAAGTCCGGAGGTAAGATCTCATCATAACTAACAAAACGAGCCCAAACTCGACACATCTAGTTCGATCCGTCGAGGAGTTCCAGTAGAAGTCATAGAAGTAGACCTTCAGGTCACTCCATCAAGTCCGGAGGTAAGATATTATCATAACTAACAAAACGAGCCCAAACTCGACACATCTAGTTCGATCCGTCGAGGAGTTCCAGTAGAAGTCATAGAAGTAGACCTTCAGGTCACTCCATCAAGTCCGGAGGTAAGATATTATCATAACTAACAAAACGAGCCCAAACTCGACACATCTAGTTCGATCCGTCGAGGAGTTCCAGTAGAAGTCATAGAAGTAGACCTTCAGGTCACTCCATCAAGTCCGGAGGTAAGATCTCATCATAACTAACAAAACGAGCCCAAACTCGACACATCTAGTTCGATCCGTCGAGGAGTTCCAGTAGAAGTCATAGAAGTAGACCTTCAGGTCACTCCATCAAGTCCGGAGGTAAGATTTCATCATAACTAACAAAACGAGCCCAAACTCGACACATCTAGTTCGATCCGTCGAGGAGTTCCAGTAGAAGTCATAGAAGTAGACCTTCAGGTCACTCCATCAAGTCCGGAGGTAAGATCTCATCATAACTAACAAAACGAGCCCAAACTCGACACATCTAGTTCGATCCGTCGAGGAGTTCCAGTAGAATTCATAGAGGTAGACCTTCAGGTCACTCCATCAAGTCCGGAGGTAAGATATTATCATAACTAACAAAACGAGCCCAAACTCGACACATCTAGTTCGATCCGTCGAGGAGTCCCAGTAGAAGTCATAGAAGTAGACCTTCAGGTCACTCCATCAAGTCCGGAGGTAAGATCTCATCATAACTAACAAAACGAGCCCAAACTCGACACATCTAGTTCGATCCGTCGAGGAGTTCCCGTAGAAGTCATAGAAGTAGACCTTCAGGTCACTCCATCAAGTCCGGAGGGAAGATCTCATCATAACTAACAAAACGAGCCCAAACTCGACACATCTAGTTCGATCCGTCGAGGAGTTCCAGTAGAAGTCATAGAAGTAGACCTTCAGGTCACTCCATCAAGTCCGGAGGTAAGATCTCATCATAACTAACAAAACGAGCCCAAACTCGACACATCTAGTTCGATTCGTCGAGGAGTTCCAGTAGGAGTCACAGAAGTAGACCTTCAGGTCACTCCATCAAGTCAGGAGGTAAGATCTCATTATGACAGTTAATCAGTCTAACAAAGTCTGACCGGGTCTGAACGAGTCTGTCTCTATATTTGACCCTGACTCTGACAGCGAGTAATGGACGATTCGCTGTCCGACCATGGACCATGCCCGGGTCGATGGCGCGTTGTGTTCCACGCGCGCCTCAAAGAGTGTCAGCACAATGACGGGACCCCCTTAGGAGGGCTATACCCTGCCGGGGTCGCGGGACTAAACAGGAACCTTGACCCCGGAACGTAAAGGGCTATTGAAGGATGCCGTGGATTTTAGTCAGTACAAGTCTGACAGTCCCTCCTCCCTGTTGGGAGAACTCATTTGACTTTACTTCGCAAAAAAAAGAAAAAAGGTAGTTAGATTACTTTTGCCAAAAGTAGTAAAATACATGTAGTTATAACTACATGTAATCGTAACTACATGTAATCATAACTACATGTAATCATAACTACATGTAGTTAACTACTTTTAATCGTAGTTAGTAATCAAGATTACAAAAAGTAGTTAACTACGCCCTACACTGACTCTCACAATATATATTGAACTATTGCAGTAGTATTAAAAATTAATCTAATAATATTTTTATCACATCCAACCCTATGTTCAAAAACAAGGGTTGTATTGGCCTTTATAAATGATAATTCAAACATACAATTTTATGAGACGTGACATTTTATTTAATATACATCAGTTTAAAAAAATATACCTATTGTGTGAAAATATATATTGTTGAAGGAGTCTACTACCTTTTTTTTTTTTTTTTCGTGGTAAAATCATCAAATGAGTCCTCCCAGCCCCGGGCAGGGCGGGAGGGACTGTCAGACTTGTACTGACTAAAATCCACGGTGTCCTTCGGTAGCCCTTTTGCGTACCGGAGTCGCGGTATACGTATGTCCCGCGACCCCGGCAAGGCTGTGGCCCTCTAAAGGGGGGCCCCGTCATTGTGCTAACGCTCTTTGAGGCGCGCGTGGAACACAACGCGCCGTCGACCCGGGCATGGTCCATGGTCGGACAGCGAGTTGCCCTTTACTCGCCGCTCGCATGCCCGCTCCTACGGTGGCCAAAGATCGTCAAGGAGTAAAATCTTTACATTAGCGCGTGATCTATGCAACTAAGATCAAACTCCAAATTACGAACTTTTGGTAAAATAACCGAACTGGTTTCATTCAATAAGTACTCGTATTAGTGGGTTTTTGTTGGAGATTAGCACTGTCACTATTTGATGTTCTTTTAAGACTTCTCTGTACAACTTACAATCATTAAAAATCACTGAGTTTTATAGTGGCACACTAAATAAGATTAGCATCCAGGATTTGTCATTGATACGTGATCCGTGGTTTACGTACGTGATTCATTAAAATAATTATATTGAATAATTGAATTTACTGCCTCCTTAGGCGCGGGCCACATAGAAAAGACGTAAGACGAGGACGCGTCGCGGACGTGCGAAAATGTATGAAAGTCGCGCCCGCGACCCGTCTCTTCTGTGAGTTCAACGTCGCGACGCTTCTATACATTTTGTATGAAAGAGACACCGAACAGACATGTCTCCGCCCCGTCTGCGTCTTACGTCTTTTCTATGTGGCCCGCGCGAGTTCGTGGCTGGGTATCAATCGCAATGGTTGATCAAGTTATAAATAAATTGTCCACAAGTCATAACAACATAAGTCTATTTCATTAAAACAATTTAATTTGTAGATATAAAATCATTTTCAATTTATGTCATATGGACATTCTGTCACTTGATCTTTATGACAAAACTTTTGACTTTTTTAAATAATGACATGTGGACAATTAGCACGAATGATAATAAATAGTAATAAAAAAATACATATTTTTTTCTAAGATATTTACTCCCTGTGAGCAGTACTCTAACTTGCGTCTTTCTGAATAAGTACTCCACGATCTTTCATTCTATTGTTACACATCTTTCAGTAGCGTTTCGGAAAAAAATCTTTTCATTTCGAGACGCAGGCGTTATTGCGTATAAAAATGAACAAAAATAGATTTAAACCTTTCCAGAAATTCTGTCTAAAGACAAGATAGATGGTTTTATTACAAGATTGCATAAGCTGTGTCAACGTCGATCCCAAATAAACTAAGATAAGGACTGAAGAATCAACGTAAATCGATTCTTGACGGTACATAGAATTTATTTAATATTGGCTGTTGTCAGCGGCTTCGCCCGCGTGTAACTCGGAATTATCCCATAGAAACGTTATACTGGAATAAAAATACCGAGTTAACCTAGGGAATAACCTATTTGTACGCGTTTCATCCAAAACCGTTCAGTCGTTCTGGCCTAATTGAGTAACAAACATTTTTCTATTAATCCAATCTTTCATATTTGTAATATTAGTAAGGATCTATTGTCAATTTGCTCTTTTTACCCGACTGCGCGACGCAAAGGAGGGTAATGTGTTTATCAGTCTATGTATGTATGTATGTTTGTTTCTATGTGGCGTTCTAGAGACCAAATGCGTAGGCCGATTTTGATAATTCTTACGAGTACGTCAATCGATTCGTCTTAACCTTGCGAGTGTCACTAAAGACATGACAGTAATCAAAATTTACCACAGCGACCACCAGACGCCATATTGTCAAAATGAAAAAAAAAAGTCGATGAACTATGTCATGTGGGGTGTCGTTGAATAGGTATTTTAAAATCATCTTTAGATTTCTTTTACCATTTTTCATTTTAAATGATAGTTTAGGATATATAACGATTTAAAGTTATATGTTTAACAAAACAACTATTCTCCCTAATTTTCTTACTTATTGATTTAAGTTTTTATTTCAAGTATAAACGATATACAAACAAAAAAACACTGAGCAATGAATCGTAACTAAAAAGTATAAAATAAAAATAAATTGATAGTGAAAAAATTAACTTAAATTAAAACTAAAAAGAAAGAAACAAGCCCAACAGAACAGCAGGAAGAAGCAGAACAGAACGACTCACAGTCGGAGGACTGTGAGTCATTTTTTCACGTATTTTCCAAAATTAGTTTTTATGCAGTCAGGTTTTTTGTTTTTCTTTAATTTTTTTTATTATCTTACTTTGAAGGAGGAAGTCACAGACTTTTCGGATCTTAAATAACATGATCGAATAAATTTCCATTCATTAGCTTTGCTCCTTTCGTAGTCTTGACATTGACAGATGAATGGTTTTTGAAGATGGGGCTAACTTTACAAATCA
This sequence comes from Agrotis exclamationis, assembly GCA_950005045.1. Lineage (NCBI taxonomy): Eukaryota > Metazoa > Arthropoda > Insecta > Lepidoptera > Noctuidae > Agrotis > Agrotis exclamationis. The sequence goes on from OX465434.1 coordinate 10,973,472, forward strand.
TTCATAGTTCATATTGATCTATTGTTATAATTATATCCATTCATAACGTCGTATCATTCATTGATTAATGGTTGTACTTTCTGGTACTAGTACCGTCATTGTAAAATGTAAACATAGTGGTACTCCTCACAAACAATACGGCAGCTAAATTGGTCTCTCATATGTCATTATCCTTCCAAGGTTTTATAGTCTGAAAATATTTATATTGTCCTTCTGCTAGATAATGCCTTCCTTGATTAATCCTACTGTTATCGATCACTTCTTGCCAATACATAAGAAAGACTTCCAAGTCGTCCCACAATCTCGATACTATACTTTATAGCATATTTTAAAAGATTTTCTTGCAAAATAAATTTACATCTTCGTGAATTTACGGTCACATTGATACTCATTCCTAAACACCTATAAAATATTCCACATAATTTATAAAATGTATGCAAACACACTCAACTGATTAGCGTGTCCATTTTCAAAGCCTAAAACCGATGCACTGAATTCCCTGTGATTTACCGGAAAATCAATAATACTAGGAAGAATGTAAAGCTTCAAAATTTGCCTGCATTAGTTCAATAAATTACCATGTGCCAGCGCTATTTTACATCTAAACTAAGTTGAATTGATGATTACAACTGAAGCTTTACCGGCGTTAAAGCTAAATAGTGCTAATGCTTAATTGCACATCAACGATGTTTTAGGTAAGTATTCTTCCCATAGGTACAACAAAAGTAAGTATAAACTGAGAAAAATAAAAAAATGTAAAAAAAAAGATTCAGAAAGCAGAGCGTCTAAAACGGCCACTTAGCAATATCCCAAATAATTCACCTTCGTGAATGAATAGCCCCATTGGCTATTCATTCACGAAGGTGAATTATTCGTTGCGGGAAATGCATGACGGGAGATGCATACTGTTCTCATGGTTACGCACAGTATGAAGAGGTTTCTTTAACTGGAGTTCTGCGGGTCTAAAATTGCCACTTTATCAAAGTTGCTTAAAAAAATGTTTCTTAAATTGTGCTCTATCAATTATACTACATTGCTTGAGCTTTAGAATGGGATATTTCATGTTACGAATTTGATTGCGATAAAATTTCAGACCCGCCGACTGTTGACACGTACCTTTTAACTAATGTCGATGAACCATTTATTTATTTTATTTTTCTTAAAAATATAGATTTTAATTCATTTCAAGTAAGTGAAGTATCTAAGGAAAAACGTAAGATAAGAGTATTACTACAGAGGAAAAAAGCAAAATCCTCGTAAACAGAACAATAAAACTGTCCACCATCTAATTTGTTGTTTCCCATTCATTTGATTGCCCATACTGATTTATAAATCCAAGACTATTGTGCTAATTTAGATTTTGGCTACATTTGTCCTTAAATAGGATTCCTTTTTGTTTTGGGCTACCACACAATATGTAGGGTTTAAAAAGACCTTTACCGAAGCCAAAATGCACGCATCGCAGCATGGCAGTCGGCGTTATAGTATTTTGTTCAGGTCCTGGGAACATTTTTAGTCATGAATGTATTGAAAGTGACTTACTTATTTTAATGCATTAAATTCTTGGTGGACGTAAACGATCCCTTTAAGAAACCCGTTTACCTACACTTTGTTTGTGATGAAGTTGCAATGACTTGGCACCCGAACAAATCGTTTGTTAGATAGCGATCACCATAAGCCGAATATGAGTAGTAATTGCTCGTTTCCGCAACAAATACACTGCTGGACAGAATGTGTTAGTACCATGATAAGGTAATATCAGAAAATAAAATGTATTACTGTTAGCATTTACAACATCTCTTCCACACGAGGAATAATCACCAATTATTGCCATATAAATATAATTTGTTGCCATTTCAAACACATTAAATTCGCAGAAATCAGATATTTAAATAAAATAACTCCAATATTTCGCAATCTGATATTTTATCCCGAGAGTTAATTAACCTTGAATGTTAGGCTTTGTATCGATTGAAATGTTCAGACTATTTTTAAACAATCTACAAACACGGGAGGTACTGCGGGTCTACATGTTTAATGATATTGATTAAATCTTTTAATACTCTCTTCCGTTTGAATTTTTAACACTTCACTCAGAGCTAAAAATTGTCCTTTACCATTGAATTATTTTGTAATATAGACTGTCTAAAACTAATTTATTCTGTCACCTACTCAAAACATCCCTATACTTATAAATACATGATAATATCAATTTATTCAATAAACTTTAAATAAAATCCCATTTTCGAATTTCCAATGATGAACTGGTATCTAAAACTGGTTCTTTGGCATTGAATTACTTCCCTTCGTGACACTGTATAGAGCAAGTTCGTTCAGCCACTCACAAAATTACAATATGAATAGATTCTTTACAAAAAAACTTTTTATGAAGTACTGAAGTGCTCCCGACCTTTCGCGTACTAGTACTATTCCCGAATAATAGGGATAGTACCAAATCCAATCCATCATCCACTCGGGTCTCCAAGTGGGTACTATGATCAATGTTGGCTCAAATCAGACAAGGATGGATGACATAAACCATAATTAACGTTCAGTAAACAACCACTTTTCCTTATAAACTTTTTGTATCAACATTGAACACTCCTGAAACTTTGCGTAGTCAATTACACCGTACCAATTATAAGTGAAAGGGGTATCGGTAATATTTCTTTCAATAAGTAATTGGTCGTTACAGAATTTGAATAGGCGGTTTCATAATGTATGTTACGTGCGCCGTTGAAGTACTTTCTGAAGCCACATAAAGCACCTAACGACTTGTAACTTATAAATATTTAACGTGTTCTCTGAATATTTTCATATTTCTTTCATATTATGATAGTTTATTTGCCTTTGACAAACCACATTTTCTACCGTCTACCATCAAACGCTGATGACATTGTAATCAGTTTCAACCTCATTTGAAATCAGAATATGTGACCAGTACATTTGTGTTTAAGCAATAAGCATTCGCGTTCCATTTTCAAAATACAGTGAAACATGAACGTTGTTCGCAAAAGCTCTTCTTCGGCCCATTCATATTTCACGTTGCATCGAAATTTCGAAATGGAAATTCTGGAATTGGAATGTACTGGTTAATTCATGAGACCAATATGACATCCATTTTGAAAATGAAAACACGTGTTACAAAAGTACAGAATTATTAAAACAGAATGGTCTGCGATTAATGGGACAACACTCAAAGTTACAATGAATAAACAAAATTACATGAGTAAAATTATTGAGTGCAATAAATATTTCATGTAGGTAAATTAATACAATACGTTTCGAGTTTTTACAAACCTACTTTTCTATTGATGTCTATTTTAATCAAACATTATATTTCCTCCATAAAAGAAATTGTCACAGCTAAAGACTATTCGTATTTATTTATTAACTGACTAAGAAATCCTAATTGAAGATATAAATATTAATTCCATGAATCGGTAATAAACTTCTAATGTAAGTCCACCCACAGCTGTATCTAAATGTGTTTGTATCCAAGTGTCTCCTACTACCCTAGACTCGAATCACTCCCGTATAATCTAACCACATACACCACATACCCAGTACTAATCATTTCAGAGTCCACCCACACATGCCTACGTACATATAGGTGGGTACATTACATACCTTTGTACTCATAACCTCAATAGAATTGGATTACGTACAGGAATGCATCCGAAGATTTAGAAAGTTAGAAGAGATCATCGTGCTTTATTGTTATCGTCATTCACATCCTGATTTTAAAACTATAAGCTAGTTTGGTCCATTTTTTTCCTCCGATGGCAACTTTTTATATATAAGGGCCGGTTGATTGATCAATACTTAAATAAACTATTAATTACTAATGTAATAGCATTTCAACGAATAGTTTGCTTATATCAAATAAATCACAAACTGGGGCCATTTTTTTTTTTACAATTGTTTTGACAATTGAAAACCGACCAATTGGTCGCCTCAACATTACGCCGGATAACTGGCCCTAAGTCGCGCAAAAAGTGTTCACACTGAGAACAGTGGACTTAAACAAGGGATAAAGAAGCGAGTGATAGAGTGACGGCAGACGGGAGAATGGAAGAAAAAAACGTGTTCGGTAACCTAAGTGCCATGGGATATAGGCAAAACGATTACGACTGTCAAGAGAGACATACACTGTATAGATACGAGTTTCAATATGAGTGAGTGAGAGAAGATTATTTAAATTAGCAGAAATGTAATAATTTTTTGACATCATAGACGCGTCTACGTTGGCTAGCGTAGTTCAGCATTGCTCGTATTCTTTGTCCAACAGGGATTTAGTAACTAAAACCTAAAACACCTTTAAAATTATTCGAAAGGTATTTCATTTGGGTATTTAGAGCGTATTGAACGATTTCAATCTTTGTAATACCTAAACACATTTCAAAAGGTCTGTTCACAACATGTGCACTAATCAACAAATGGCAACATATCTGACATTTGCAGTTCAATTTCCAGTTCTACGTTAGCCTATTTTAGTCAATATCGATCAGACCGAGCTCGAGGCAAGCTTCATAAAAAAGTAATACGTAATTACCAGTTTCCTTTGGCATTTGTGTTATAAACGTAGTATGTATTGTAGCTGTAGGTACCATCAATTAGACGTTTAGTTACCTTGTGTATTGTTGTGGAACCTACTTTTGTTTTTTGTTGACGTAACAAAATTGTGAGAGCTTTCTGTCGTTTTCGATAAGGTAAATAGGTAATATAATAATGCTTTTTTTTTTTTTTTTTAGCGTGGTTAAATCATCAAATGAGTCCTCCCACCCCGGGCAGGGCGGGAGGGACTGTCAGGCTTGTACTGACTAAAATCCACGGTGTCCTTCAATAGCCTTTTATGTTCCGGGGTCACGGTAATGAGATAAGTCCCGCGACCCCGGCAGGCTTTGGCCCTCTTGGGCGGGGCCCCGTCATCGTGCTGACGCTCTTTGAGGCGCGCGTGGAACACAACGCGCCGTCGACCCGGGCATGGTCCATGGTCGGGCGGCGAGTTGCCCTTTACTCGCCGCCCGCATGCCCGCGCCTACGGTGGCCGGAGATCGTCTTGCGACGTCCGACGCCGTGGGCGTCTACCATTGCGGGTGGGGCGGAGGGAGGACGCTGTCCTCTCTCTCTCACGGCCCGCCTCCTCCTTAACGAGCATTACTGCTTCGCAGAAGGAGGCGACCGCTTCCCACTTCGTCTCGCCCCGCAGCATGGCCTCGACCAATGCCGGGCGCGAGAGGTCTCCGCCTAAATATAATAATGCTTGTCTGAACTTTGTATATAAATAACTACAATGATTGATTTTAAGTTTAACAAAACTGAATCTTTTCAGCAGCTTTTCTCGCATAACTAGGACCAACCTTTACATGTTATTTAAGACTTTCGATATTCCGAATTTGTAGATTTTCACTCCTTGTTATTTAGGTATACTTTTTGTTCTAACGGATTGTTACTACGTATTATTAATGTTGCTTATATCGTCATAATCTAGTTTAGTTATGTGTACTGTTCAAAATTTGAAATAATTATGTAGATATATTTAATTTAAGACAGTAATCATTTTTACTTATTTAATGAACAATGCCCAACTCAGACTCATTACGTAGACTAGTGTTTATACGATGATCGTTAGAACGTCTAGTTTCAAACATTCGTTTTGTTCTATTATCTTACCTTGATTAATAACATCATTCTTGGATGTCACAACTGTAGTACAGATGAGTCTTACAGACCCATCCTTTATAAACCCTGAACCTTGTTAAGGGGTTTCTTAGCTTGAAACATTTCTCATCATATAAATGATAATTGAATACGTAAATCATTAATCCATTTATATACAGAACACGTATTTACATAGATAGCTTAGCCAGCTACTAGTGATCTTAATCTAAAGTGTAATGTATTGCTGTAGAAATAGGTACGTATCTCGCATTGATATCACTTGCGCCCTCATCCATTACCTACGTGATAGAAAGGGTTAAAGTTTTTTCTTAGACTGTGCTAGACATTATTTTTAGAGATTTACTACACGCTTACACGCAACAAAACAGTTTGTATCACAAGCTGTAGGCGTTGCGCATTTCATTTTATAACTTATTGAGTCTACTCAATCGCATTATTGTAAAGTTACACAAATTATTATGAAATAATGTGTTTCCCTTTTTTATTTTATCAAAGCTCGATCATAAGCAAAACAGTGGACTCTGGTGTGTACACTGTCTCTTCATCTACCTAGCCTTTTCTAACGATTTTTTATTTATCTTCACACAAAACACATACAGATAGAATATCACAAAGGTGCTGTACGTGTTACCGTGTGAACCGGTTACAACTTTACTGGATATCAGATATTTTACATAGAGTGCCAGCCTAGTTCATCTCCATAACCCAATACGATACCTCTTAGTAGGACTGGTTGTCAGACGTTCATCCCATTTGCTACCACATACTGACTAAAATGGCTAAAAACGAACGTGTCATAAAATAAGTTTTTGCAGGCTTTAAATTACAACCTAATTTAAACAGGCTAAGTTTTTAGTAAAGAAACCCAAGAACACGACGAATGTTAATAATAACTTTAAGAGCTTGCTGCTTAATTAGTTACCAGGTAGTTTCCGCTTGCAAATTTAATTATAAAATGTACTTTAGTCTGGTTTTCTTTAGTGCTGCAGTGGTCAAAAGCCAGACTGTAGCAATCCTTTGTGAACAAGAGTTCTAAAACTAGCTAAATCAGACTAACTGGATAACATGGCCGAACATTATTTTCTACGTTGAAATTCCCATTTAGCCTTTGCTGTAACCAACATAACTTTGGAAATATTAAACTAATTTTAATGAAACAATGCAGTAACGAAATTGGCTCCGCGGTTATTAAGGCTAGAATATTATGTAAAGTTCTAATAACAAAATAAATAGTTTATATTTTAGAATTTGCTGCAATACCCGGAAATTGTGCTTAAAGCGAACAACGCATTTTGCAGCAAAGCCTAAATTAACCGGGCTTAAAACATGACATGCAATTTAAAACCTTAACTTCATAATAATAAGACATTTTAAATGCTTCAGTACTGGGTATTTATCTAATATTTATAACGTAGGCTTGAGGGCAATATACCCTCGACTTCAGTTGCATGACTCTTGTGAATAAAAAGGTAGTTCAAGGCATAAATAACGAGCAAAGTATTTTTAGCCTGTGACCAACTTATCAATGCAATATATATTTGAATTATTGAGACCAACATGCTCCTTTTTCAAAGACCTAGTTTATACAGCGTGCGATAAATATACATAAAGTATTCTAAAATTAGAAAATCATGTTCAATCCAGAGTAAGGTTTGCGTGGTGAATAATTTACCAACGTACTGTTGATTGTTTCAAGGCATTTTACACTGTGCCACGATATTAATAGGCTGTGGTTCATCGAATATTGGAAAACTCGGAAAAGGGAAAATATATTCAGGGTAGAATTATAAATATACTCGGGATGGGTCGTTGCTCATTAATCATTTGTATACGGTTTTAGATGATGTATTTGAAGAGTTTATGTATCTATCAGGAGGAGTTGGTTGGCTATAGTACCTACTATAAATAAACATTATGGGCTTATCATACACATCCCAAGAAAGAAAAAAACCCAAAAGTTGAGGATTCTTCTTTATGACTATATCCCTTGGTTTAGGCAGACATTAATTTGCGTTTTAACTAACATGACCTGACAAATAAATGAATGCCTAAATATTATAAGCCTAATGGAATTTGTTTTTTGTAATCCAGTGCTAATAACCCGATTTAAAAGTTCATGAGTTCAAACCGGGTTCAATTCACGTTACTATGTGTTATTTATTTCATCACCACTTCTCCCAAAACGGTGAAGGAAAACATCGTGTGGAAACCAGCATCTCATTATTATTATAAGCCCGTGTCGTCCCACTGCAGGGCAAAGGCCTCCCTTCCCTCCTTCCACTTTTTGCGATCTAGTGCGATTGTAGGCCAATCCCTTAAAAATGAGTCGAGCTCATCCCGCCATCTCCTTCTGGGCCTGCCGCGTTGTCTTTTACCGCCATTTGGGATCCACTGAGTAGTTATTTTTGCCCAATGCTTATCCGACATACGGCATATATGACCAGCCCAATTCCACTTCAACCTGGCAGCTGTTAGGCCAACATCGGCTATTTGTGTTTTGGAGCGAAGTATGGAGTTTCTAATGCGGTCCGTAAGTTTGACACCCAGTATACTTCGCATCATCAGCTACTCATACTACCAAAAATTCGAAGATATGCAGCATCTACCAATCCGCATTGGGCCCATGTGATAAATTAAAGCCCCATCCCTCTTACAGAGAGGAGGCCCGTATCCCACCAGTGGGAACATTTTAGGCTGATTGCTGATCCAGAAATTCAGAATTAAGGTTTTATTAAGGTTTCGCTTTGTGTAAACCAGGATATTTTTTAACTAGCTCGATAACACTTCAGATCAAAAGTAAAGTACAAGATTCTATTATTATTATTATTAGCCTGAACTGTCCCACTGCTGGGCAAAGGCCTCCCTCCATTCCTTCCAACTTTCACGACTTTGGGCTACCTCTTTCCAATTCTCAAGGAAGACATCCAGTTCGTCCCGCCATCTCCTTCGAGGTCTACCGCGGCCCCGCGTCGCTGTTTCAGGGCACCAATCATGAGCTTTGCGTGCCCACATCTCGTTCGGCATGCGGCAGACATGTCCTGCCCAGTCCCATTTAAGTTGGGCAGCCTTTTGATTCTATAAAATGGAAATAATTTTATGAGACCGAAAGCAGCTATAAAGTAACCAGGAGCAGTTTTCTTGATATACTGCCGGTGTCTACTAGTATTTAACCTCAACTAAATGCTGTTGAAATCAGACTTAAAAGTGCCACTGGGCGTTGAGCCAACTAGCTGTCGCCTTTACACTTTATTGCGGTTTAAACACTACAACTCAGACTTGTCCTCAACAGTATCTTTGCGGCTTATCCTTAACAAATTGCCAGAATGTTCAAAAAAAATTTACAGACTGAAGAGGATAACTTTGTGATGAGTTTGACATAAGCATCAGTCAGTTATTATATCAGTTAGTTAAAGCATTCTGTAGAGACCAAAGACTCGACGAACGGACAAGGTGAAAGATGATAATATGGTGAAGTATAAGGTAACCTTTGACAGGTCAAGTTACAAACAAGCATGGAACAACAAACTACGCCGACCAAAAATAACGTACACGGATGCTCTTTTTTCAGATTTCTCAAGGATAATTTGATGAAAGAACATTGACAATGGACTTTTGATTCTTTTGAACACACGTGAAGTAGGAAGTCGGTTTCTTTTCGTTAGGTGTATTTTTCATTGTGAGGTATTGTGAAGATTAATGTTAAGTTTGTATGTTAACAATGACTATAATCTTTTGATGTCTGTTAGAATGTTAATAGTGCCTTCCGTCGTTTATTTTGTGTAGTAAATTGAACAATGATTTTGATTTGTGTCCTAGACACATATGATATTAACATGTAGGTTCTTTGTCGTGTTATTAGAAAAAATACAACAACCAAGTAAAGTTTCCAATATCTATTACTTTTTAATATTTGTGCCACAGTACTTTGTTTCTAGTAATAATAACTTTAAATAATGATGTTATGGAACAGCTGATCTTAATCAAAAATGCTATTCTAAAGAACAATTTTACATAACTGCAATTTCTACAAAAATGAAACACAATAAAAGTACTGTGCTTTTAAGCCATTAGTCTTCATTTTCTATTTAGATTATAAGAATATTTTTTCCAATCATCCAATATTACAGTGGGTCCTTTATCTTTATTATTATCTGAATCCAGAATAAGTATATTGTATTGTCCGTGTGTATACAGATGAGACGATTTAACAAACAAATACATACCTAAGTCACTACTTATTCTAACAATGACAGTCAGAAACTACAGAACGCTGTTTTGAAGAAGTTTATTCATAAAATTCTAATTTTCAGCTGAAACTCTAGAAATTGGAATAGAGTGGGCGTTTTCAGGGGCTGTCTTTTGTAAACTAACTTTTGAAAAGTGCTGATGATATAATAAGCAAAACATGAATAAATTAAGTACTTTTGAGTTTGACGTCTCTTGCAACAATCCTTACTTCATTTCTTCTCCATGATCCTTTTCTTCGTTTTGCTTAATTCACGATATTAAATAATGCACACGCCTCTTGCCATTAGATACTACGCTTATGGAGTTTTTGAAGTACCTAAGTGGGTTAAGTATGAGTTCACCAAAATAATTTAAAAAATGCACTCACCGCAGTGTTTTAACCTAATCACCATGTTGTTCCTAATCCACATTTTTTTCTTATATCGCAAAATTAACCTACACCGCTTGATATAACACATACCTACTATTGAATAATAAAAATGTATTTTATCATAAAGATAAGGAAATTATGCATGACGAAATTACAACGTTATTGCAACTTTAATAACAACCAGAATTATTGCAGTAATTAATCACGGCTTGTTTACCGTACGATTACAAGTTCAGTTTGTTGTTTCAATACTGTCTCTCCCCAAATTTAGACGATAAGAATCATTGACAATGATATTTTTCTTCGCTTGGCTTAAAACCGGCGGTGTGCGGTGAAATCGTCTTTTTATAACCTCATAATTTTTCAAAACATTTGCTCATAACTTGGATTGACTACATTTTTGCTTGAAAAGTTAAAGAAAAGATTACAAGTATTTTTGATACGAATAATTCTCGTGCAGTACTAACAAAATTTCAAGTCGTTAAACTTACCCACTCCTAGATTACCGAACATGACAAAGGCCTTTGATTCATGCTTAAATGTACAAAAAGGTATGAAAGTGGACTCAATGCCTCAGGCATTCTTCAATTATTTTGTTCAACCAACTTTAACTATCCCATTGCTGACTGCAGAATCTCCCGACTGTTTTCATGAGGTTTTGTCCTAGGCCACTTTAAATCAGCCCTCATGGTATGATTCCAAATCGTATCGCACTACTTTCTAACTCGGCCTCGGCTGCGCCGTCCATCTCTCACACGCATCCATATTGTAAACAGTCCTTTGCCCAGAAATCATCGAACTCCATGCAGCTTACGTGACCCGCCTAATGCCATTCAACCTATAGTTCTCGCCACAAAAAGCTTTAAACGAAAGCACACGTTTAGGGATTCGCAACTTATGGATAACTTAATTAAATAGATTTTGAAAACATCTATACTCGAACGACAGACAACTTCAGTGTGAAGTTACTGCTAAATGACGGCCCAAATGTTTACGTTCCCTAAGTCAAATGAGTTCCGGTACCACAACACATTATATCGCAAAAATATTACCGAACCAAATGACGTTGCTCGTTCGTTCGTATTGATTTTTGGTTTACTTGGTTTTGATAAATTTTTCTCTACCTAACTCAGTAGAACCGACTTAAATACATGCATAATACAAAACTCACACACTAACATACAAACATGAGCCAAAATGTCAACGCAGTTCACACAACATAATCTTACTTGAGGATCGAAGCCTAAAGTGTTTGCCAAGACCCATAGCTGCGTCAGCATTTCCTATCGCGGTCATTTGTATTCAAGTCTTGCTCCAATCCCCTATATATGTCGTCACCTGACTAGACGAGCAACTCAATACAATTTGGGCAGAGCAGAAATATTTCTGAGCAAAATGTATATCCGTGTGTGTTTATATGTATCTCTCTATCTAAATCTACTTACGGCCTGCTGGCCTTTTTTATAACTGTCATGGTATTTTGAACAACGTGCTATAATTGGTCGCGTAAATCAACACTAGAATTGAACTAATATAGAAATAAGGATTATTTTACATAAACATAATATGTTTGTTATATATATTATATATAACCAAAAATAAGAGACACGTCGTGTATCTAAATTTAAAATGTTTTTTATTATGTATGGTGTATAAACAAATATATATATTTATAAATATATGTATAGAAATGCATTAGGAAGTTTTGTGGGAAAACGAAAAAGTTTTCATACGTGTTATGAATCTTTAATGAGTGAATGAATGAATGTGCTTACCCTAAAAATAAAGACAAAAATATTCACGTTCCGTTTATGCTCGTACGTTTCTAATTTAGTTTTGTTTATTGGCATAAAATTATCTAAAGTTAGCTACTGTTAGTCTGGTGTTTTTGTTAAAATGTTGTTGTAGCAAATGAGTAGTCCTTGGAATAGAATTGTTTAATTCAAAGAGGTTATTTTTTGCAGCAAAATAATCAACGAATCTTTATGAGTTTTTTTTTTCGTAGTCAAAAAAGAAAAAGGTTTTAAATAAAAAAGTGAAATATATTCCTACCTCACACAATCACGTGATAGTGAAACTTTTCCTTAATCATGGCGATAGTAAAAACACTGAACTAACATTTCTACCTATACCATCTTCGTTTTCTCCGATATTTCATCTCGAAAAGAGTAAACGAGTAGTTCCAGAGAGGACAGTTTATACGAATGGTGCCATTACGATCGGATCACTCAAGTTTAACCGAATTGTCGACGTGATACCGCAGATCTATTCGATATTAGTGGTGGGTTTCGATGAACGCGTTTCCGAGAATTGCTTATTATACGCTAGCCTGCTTCTGACTTCGAGAAGTGAAAATGCAGATTTCATCTGGTATAAGAGTAATAGGTGCCTAATTAAAAACTCTTTCACAATATTATTATAAAAGTTCAAAGCAAAATAAGCTATCCTTACAAAACCATCTCAGCAAACATTTTCACCCCACTTTAAGTTCACGTTCTTTTAAGTACCTAAAAAAAGAAAAACTAAAAGTTTATCATGAATTTTGCTTTCAAGGTTTTCACTTATGTACATCAAGCAGCAGTAGTTGCATGCATTATAAGCTTCACAGCTCACGGGCCGCCATTTTAATGAAAATATTCAAAACCAGACGTTGTTAGACGTATTTTGAATACTTCATACAAGTTTATAAAGTTTAATTAAGCAGTATACACGCAATGATACAGGTTTATTGTGTTAAAACGAGATTACTTTAAAGCTGGTGCACACGACGTCGCGGACGCATTAACGATCGATTATTTGGTTAATTTAAGGATTCTATCATGTGTACTTCTAAATGCTGGAGGCTAACATGCCGGAAATAGACGCCTGTGTGACGGTGAATACAACCTTCCAAACGATGTACGGGATGAAGGAAACCAATTTATTTATACTACCCATTTGTTAATTTTATTACGGGTTTAAATCTTGCACGTGAAGAACGAAAACGAAACAATAACAACTTAAACAAATAAAACAAACAAAATAAAAGCTTTCAAATACATTGCAGATAAATAACCCCAATTAGATTAAGCTAATGGAAACCAGGAAATATCATTAAGCCCAAGGGGGAACCAGCATGCATACACGTAGTTAAAATAAATCTAATTAGCTGCCGACTGAAACATGCTGGTCAAAAGAGAAAAGAGCTATTTAGCAAACGGTAGCTCGTCACGTTTCCATCCTCGCTTCACTCCAACGCTGCCTGAGGCGCACTCAAGTATCCTGAAAATTTTAATTACGCACAAACATGTCTTACCAACTAAGAGTTGGGTTAAGCACGCCATTTTATTTGCGTAGTATCTCAAAAATGTTTTCTGCCCCACTTAATTGGACCAAGTTTTGTAAGTATTTCTCATTAGTCACGAAATAATTGCGGGGCCTTAGTAGTACGTGTTTAACCTTGGTCAACCAACAGCATCTTCTGAGAGCGTTACATATGAATGGAATGGAGTACAGCCATTTCCTTTGTGGGATTCTTCGACATTTCCATAAAGCTTCATTTTATTAATCTTGGGTCAAGGATATGGCGGTATTTCCTCGAGGGCAGCCTTACGGTTCAGAGGATAACGGACATTGTTATGTTAAGAAGGGTAAACGGTTATGAGTTCAAAAATATAATACAACTCTGTGTTTCTTAAGTTTAACGAGGAGCTTTACCGTCGAATACAACATAGTCTTAAACGAAAAGTTTCAGAGGAGAATATTTATTTCTGAATTAGTATGAAGTCCACATTTATTAATGCGAGAGATGAGACATCGTGGATTGAAATAAACTTGTTAAATATAGAGCTGAATCAAAACATTAATATCGTGGAACTGATTTTAGAAGCCCACGAACTCCACAGTACGGTTTTAATGTAACATGCGACAGTGAACATTTCGGATTGAAATTTCAATTTTGGTGGTTTCCAACAATTTGCTGACAGTGTATTTCGGTGTATTTCAGCTGCGGAAGCCGGTGTCGACGCTCTCGATCCCGGGCGCGATGAAGGCGTACTCGGGGGGAGGGAGGGACGCGGGAGGCGAGGAAGCCGGCGTCGCACTAGTCGGCGTGCACAGCGAATACCCGCGCTTCGGCGAAGAACGAGCGCTTGGCGGCGGCACGTACAAAGGCGGGGGGACAGCTAAGCACAAACCCAATATAGGATATAGGTTAGTGTCCAATGTTCTAGCTGTAATTGGAGTGGATGTGCGTGATGTTTTTATATTGAGTTAAATTGTACCTGAGATCAAATGTGCAAACGTGATACAGAGAGGAGTTGTCGCGAAGTAATTGTGTTATCCTTTCTGAGGGCAAATTGTGTTTTCTCAATAGGATTTGCTTCTATTTCAATAAGTGTGTAGTCTTTTTCAATAGAAGTGCGCTGGTAGAATGTTTAAACAGTTTTGTCATAATAATAACATTACTCTTCCCTAAAGATAACAACAGTAATAACCTCAAATAGATTACAATATTTTCAAACAAATCAAAATTTGTCACTCAAATATAACTCAACAAAATGTCTATTACCAGTGTCGTCAATTCCAAAGTGAAAGTCTTCGAGTCGTGAAGTTTTGAACACAGTAAGAGTTTTTCAAGAGTCGATCAATGAAATGATAATGAAGCAGGCAAAGTTGGCACTTCAGCATAATTGGAGAGCGTCTTTGTAAGATCACACAATGCTGAGCTTTCCATTCTAGCATGTGGATTCGTGTTTACCTAAGGAAATAAGAACGAATATTCTTTAAATTGATTCGTTCTTTGAAGAATTTTGAGATAATTTTCAATGTAATGTTGTTAATAAAATAAATTTGAACATGCCACGGACATTCCTTGAAAGGGTATGCAAAGGTTTAATATAATTATGGAGGAGCGATAAACTTTCTCGACTGAAAATTGAAAATTTCAATAATACTGCTTTCGAATAATTCCAGATCGGAAAACAGGACAAAAATAATGATCACAGTGTATAAAACCAATTTTAAGATAATTCATATTCACGTTCCGTGCTCGATTAAGATCTCAAAATTCACGTTCCAATTGAATTCGAAACGCAAATTAACAGCGTGTAGTTTTCCAATATTTCATTGCCGTGCGAAATAAAAGACTATACGGCTTAAAAAATCCAATTTACAATGTTCCGCGACCGTTCGACTAAATAACGACTACGACACGTTTCGTGTTCTTCATTTGTTTGTTTGTTTTTGAGCCCGAAACCAAGCGAATTTCATTTGTTTTAGACAGAGTCAAAAAACAAATAATGAGTCTTCGAACTGTTTGGACGGGTGTTTTTTACTTTGACTGATTTTATAGTTATTTGTTACGAGAGGGCACCATATCATTTCGGTTTCTTATAGCTATTCTCTGTATAAAAGTTTGATCAAACCGGATAAAATGTGGACGTATGTCGGCCACTAGACACTGACATAATAATTACACTAATGTCAACAGTAGATTAGATTAGAGTCTATCAATGTCCGAAATCTACAAATAGTTAAATTATCTAATACTATTTAGAAATTCACATCTTTCATTTTTTGACTCAACATGAATCGGGCCGAATCTATAAAAAATCCTCGCCAATTGCCTTGCCAGTTTTTTTTGATCATTTAAGACGAAGTTTCTATTGCAGACTGTGCAGTGTGCAGTCTTAAAATAAACAAAATAACAATGCAATTGGACCAAAAAACCTATAACTTAGTGTGACCAAATTTTTTCACCTGAAAAGTCCCAATGCTCGATTTCACAATGCAAATAGCGGTTACCATCACTCACGATCAGATCAACCACGATTTCCAACCGCAAAACTGGGAAAGATTTATACACCCACCGATTTTGGTCCGATTTCAATATGAAATTTCCATTTCACAATGTACGTACGTACGTTCGCTTTGAAACGCTGTGTGTAAACGTTACTTGAAAGCTAAGTAAATACGGATAGGTATCAATGTTTTAAGTTAAACAACATGGATTGCACTTCAATTTTTAGGATTTGTGTGCACTTTTTTATGCAAAAAGCCTTTGATCGTCGTTAATTTACTTGTGGATTTTCCTTTTGCAGTCAATTTTCTCAGTTATAGATAAATAGTCATAAATCTTTATTCTTCAGACTGTCTAAGTAGGATGGCCCAAGGATGCAAAAGGCACGTGACAGACTTAATGCCTTGCGGCATTAAGGCCGCCTTATGTACCACAATTGTACGTGAAAGTTTAAATAAATAAACAGTATAGTCTTAGTCAGTAAGAGTCTGAAAGTTCTTTCCGGTCTACCTAGGGCGGAAGTACTCTTTTGATGATGATAACACCCCGACGAAAAAGGAAAAATCTCTGTAATGTGTGTTTGCAAGGTCAGTTATATTTTCAAAATAAGACATCATAAAAAGTCAGTCAAAGGCACGAGTTTATCCATATTAATAACACATCATCTGCCAAAGCAACTTTTACGATCAACATAAAAAGAACCCTTATGCCATTCGTAAAATTCAACCAATAAAAGCACAGTTAATACAACATATCATTATTATGGCGTACCTACTTAAAAGCTCGTTGATATTGTGGTCAAAAACGCTAAGCATGATATCCTAGTCCATTCTCACGTGGGGAAACATGTAATTACTTAGATTTTATACCAAGAAATTTCTAAATAACTAACACGGAATCCGGATTTGAGCCCTGTTGTCTCTTGCCTCTCTCCATATCTTTCAACTATTCCAATCCAGGGCTAATTGTGAATTATCGTTAGTTTTGTCTAGCTCATCCCGCCATTTTCTACGAGGTTTGCCACGACACCTTCTTGTCTCCTATTAGATGGGACTTTTTCATGCAATAGGTTTGCTTTTGTCCTCATTCCAGCCTAAAGCAAAGATGAAGCGATCTACTGTTTAGTGCCGAACTCCGACTAGATGGTAATCGCAAGTCATGCGGCCCTGCTGAGGCAGTCATTACCGCAGGTCACTGCTAACCTGTGGTGCTATTGTCCGGAATAGACCACTAGGAGATGGAGCCTTATAATTATGTACATAACTGAGAACTTTGGGTTAACTAAACCTTCGGGGATTACATGCGTGATGTTATATAATGTTCATTGTTTTTCCGATAACGTATCCTACTATTTTCATTAAGTCTCGTGGGTTATATAAAACCAATAAGCAGTGTAATAAAGCTGGGGTCAATCCTTGTTCGAAAGCCGAAGAGTTTATTCTCTCGAGGCTTGAATACATAAACGATGTATCATCCAACGTAGACCGGCCTTACATGTCTAAGTACAATGTCGAGCTGACAATTACGTGGTTTTCTTCAAAACAATAGCTGTTTACGTGATTCTCTTCAGATCAATTGAGACATAACTGGGTTATGATGATAATTTCGTTTGCAACTGTTAAAGGGTGGCGGATAACGACTGACTATAAAGTTCTTTTAGAGAGCTATTTGTGAATTTTATTGTTTTAGGTAAGAAATATATAATTGTAGTGCACTTACTTGTCTTGATGTACTTGCTAAGGACTATTGACCGTTAGATTTTATTTGTAAATTTTTAACCTAAAATAAAGTTCAAGCACGCACTCTATTTTTGCGGTTATTGTTAGATAGTCAGTTGTTAGTTAGTTCAAGGTAAACAATACAAAAACAATTTCACAGTTTTTTATCTGCTTTACTTTTATGAAAAGCTTTATTTACAGTCACAAATTCAACAGAAATCGTTTAAAAACTTCCGAATAATGAAATTCTGTCAAATACGATTCAGCAGTTTTTGAGTAGCGCCACGATCGAATCGAACGCGATAAAATGTAAATAAAATGGAAATCTCCAAATAACTGTATTGGATCCCATTTTGAAAACATTTTAAGTGTGTTTATTCGTAGTATCCTGATTATCATTTCAATTCATAATTCCTTTTTATGAAAAAAATAAATTCAATTTTCTCGTTGAATTACAGAATAAAATAATTTGTAATTACTATTCAAGTGGAACTGTTTACGTCAAATTTAATAAAATTGGAGTAATATTTTATCATTAATTACCTCCTGCAAAACCTTTGTAGGATATTTTGGGAAATAAACGGGTTCATCGGTCGTTAAAGCTTGTATTTATTTGTATTAGTATATTATTTGAATTATATACTTTACCGTAACTAAAATATACATTTGAGTATTTTGTTATTTTTAAGCCTTTTTTTCATTTGCTACTTCATTTCGCTAGCAGTCTTACCATTTTTTTAAATCTTGGTGATATTCAAATGAGTCCTTCAATAGCCCTTTACGTTCCATGGTCACGGTTACCTGATGACGCAGTCCCGCGACCCGTATAGTCGGACCATACTTTTTTTTTAATTTAATACACGCATGTATTTCTTGGGCCTGGCACTGACAAAACCCGTCTTCAGGTAACATTTGAATATCCTAGTACTTAGGAGACGAAGATACGTCTCCTAAGTAGTTCTTCCCTGATCACCTAGGCAGGCTATTATTTCCGTATGGCCCTCATAGGACCAAGGCCAGAGTGACAAAAAAGGTGTAAGTGTACAATGTTGTCACTTCCCTCATTTTTCCTTTATTCCCATCAATACAATGACCTCTATAATTACCTCTGGATTGGCTGTTCCATACGTTTGACAGCTATTGAAAGTGTGCCTATTTGAAGCGCCACTAGCGGGAGTTCACATAACTAATTATGACGTATACTTGCAAATGGCTGCGAGAGAGAAGGGCTGTACCAAAACAATGTGAACGAAATATCGATATCGAAGCAATGTATGGGGTACATAGCAAGTTTTGTGATTAGGATCTGAAACGTAAATTACTTTTCAGTTTCGTTAGTCTGTTGAAAAACATTGACTGAAGAAAATGAATATATCATAATATCGTTATTGAGGTCAGATTTTAGTCATTATTTTTAATATTCTATTTACCTACATAAAGTTAAGCGATTACTTATGATTAGTTAGTATTTTGTAAATTGTTAAATAATATAGTAAATAATTATGATAATACATTTATTTGTTGTAAACACTTATTAACAAGAGTTTATTTGTTCCCTGATGTCGGCACCACTAGTCTTAGTACCAAAAACCCCCACTACGACAGACAGCGCCAAAATGGCGAATATCAAACGGGCACAAAAGCACTTTGATAGCAGCCTGTCCAGTGGTAATAATTATAGAGGTCAGTGCATCAATATCATCTTTATAGCATCAACTAATCATTATCGTTTCTAGAAAAGGCGATAAAATTTCAACAACAACAGCAACATACATTGTATTTCCAAAGAGATACGAGTGGCATACCAACAAAAATCTTTTCCTAGCACTTACATGTAGTTTATGGGTTCCAAGCGTGCTCCTATCAGCGTTATATCAACGTACCCACAATTTTAGGACCTTTCGTAAATACATACGAATATTATACTATGTTAAGTCAGTTTTTTCTTGCCCACATTTTATCCTACGTCTGAGTGATCATTATACTTTCCAATTGGGCAAAAAACTTTTCCTACTCTATATACGTAAGAAGTGTGTTATTGATATGGAGTAGCAAACGTCCGTAACATCGGCCGAAACTACAATCTACGAGCCTTCCGAGTAGACATCCTGGAAGGTATGACAAACATTTTATATTCAAATCATAATGTTTGATTAATTAACAAGCGTAGATAAGCTTCACTTGTAACTATGTATGTATGTAAGAAAATCTTGGACTCTTAATTTGACCCACTTCCCGGTCTTCAATTAGAATGAAATGATACCCCCATGATATGGGTATCAAATGGAAGGGTTTGCTGTCAGGAATACGACAAAAAAATAGTCACGTGACTTAAATCCTACAAGGCGGACATCCAAGATGGCGGATTGGCTATTTGAAATGCACCCCGATGATATGGGTATTAAACGAAAGGGTTTGCTGAATGGGATACGAAAAAATTATCACGTGTCCTAAATCCAACATGGCGGCCGTCCCAAAGTGGCGGATAAGTAGTAAAATCTTCTTCTTCTTCCTGCCCTTTTCCCATTCTACTTGGTGTCGGCGCAACACGTTTTCTTCTTCCATTCTCCCCTATCAGACGTCACAGTATCATTTACTCCTTTTTCTTTCATATCATTCCTTAGACAATCCATCCATCTTTTTTTTGGCCTTCCTCTTCCTCTCCATCCATCAACATTCATACTCATCACTTTCTTAGCCACATGGGTGTCATCCCTCCTCATCACATGTCCATACCAAGATAGACGATTCCCTTTCATTTTTTCTGTAACAGGCGCCACTTTCAAACTTCCCCTTAAAAACTCATTCCTTACTTTATCCATTCTTGTCACTCCACACATCCATCTCAACATCCTCATCTCCGCTACATGCAATCGTTTCTCATCCATCTTTTTCACAGCCCAGCATTCCGATCCATACAATACGACAGGTCTAATCACGGATTTGTATATTTTCCCCTTTAACTTGTTTAACTTGAGGGGCATCCGTGGGTCGCAAGTTGTTCCGGTGCCCTGTCGCCATTTCATCCATCCCGAGTTGATCCGGTGTGTTATGTCCCGGTCTATATCGCCTATAAGTAAGGCGGATAAGTAGTAAAATAAGTTTGAATAATATGAAGACTAAAAAGTATAATTTTTGGTGCGTGCTAAAAGCGTTTTTTAGTTTTTTTAACTTTTAATGAATTATTTTAGTTACCATTTCATAGCAATAAAACATCATAATTATCAACCATATCAATATCCTTATAAACTTGCTTGTTCGCGTTCTAAACAATGTGAAGACAAAATCAATAATGATACATAATAGAGTTGTCCATCACAATTTGGCCAACCAAGCTTATTATGGTGTTTCAAGCTCCACAACAGGAAAAACCTAATCAAACCACAAAAAATCAAATTTGGAATACATATTTCAATAACATAAAAAAAACAATCAATAAATCACACAAAACTCGATTCATAAAGCGAACACAAGCTAGAAACGTTTTAATAATGCCTATCAACCTTGAATGAACGGAAATAACTTGCATCAGGGTCGCATCGATTTTGTTTGTCTTCAGAATATTTAAGTGCACTGTGTATTGATGGTATCACCATTAGTCTTTAATGCTTAATACTACTGAAGATTTTTTTTCCATATACATATAGATGCCATGGGGTGCTAAGACAGGAAACCTCCACGTGCGCCCGTGGACTGGAGTTCCCTCTCGGATATGTCCGGGGGGAAGACCAGTTTTTCGGGCCGGTGCACCCTGGGATGCGGGCAAAAACTCTTCCTTAGGCACTGTGTGCCTAAGGGATCTCTTTGCCCGTATGCGAATAGCCTGTCGGGTGGACGCTCCAACGCGTGTCCCTCTGATTAGCAGAGGGCACAGCGGCGGAGCGGGCTTGCGGACGGTGAGTAATGGGTAGCTCGCCGTCCGACCAAGGACCAAGCCCGGGTCGGTGGCGCGTCGTGTCGTGTTTCGCGCGTGCCTTCGGGGAGTAGTCAGCAAACTGACGGAGCCCCTTATGGGGCCAAATGTCTGCTGGGGTCGCGGGTTTTTCTTAACCCAGGATACCGTGGCCCCGGAACGTAAAGGGCATCTGAAGGAACACGGGTGGATTTTAGTCAGTAAGAGTCTGACAGTCCCTTCCGCCCCACCCAGGGCGGGAGGCCTCATTTGATGATTTTACCACCAAATCTATAGTTGCCATGTCAGAGATTTAAGCATTTCCAAAGGCTGCTTGTCTAATTCGCTTTTTTTGACGTAGTAAAGTCATCATGTGAGTCCCCCCGCCTTGGGTGGAGGAGAAAGTACTGTCGAGACTCGTATTGACTAAAATCCACGGTGTTCCTTCAATAGCCCTTTACGTTGCAGGGTTACCTGCCCCCCTAGCCAAGTCACAATAAGTCGCAAACGATAATCGTAATCGCTCGGTACTCTCCAATAGATTATTATCAACTTTATACTCTACAGCTTAAAGTTGAAAATCTATTTAAGATTTCTGATCGTTAGCGACAGGAAAGATCGAAAACGATAAGCAATCTTCACTAGATCTTCAACGTTATTCGCAATCAAATAAAGTTAAAAATCTATTAAAGCCTACTCAGCGTTTGCGTTTATCGTTTGTAACATGGCTACAGGGCCTGTTTTAGATAGTCCCACAAGGTTTCATTTGAAAAGTAGTAAAAGGATCTCTGGAACAACATGTCAGGTTGATAGAGTGATTTAAGAATAAGAACGAAAGAGAATCACTCTTAATTTCTGTGAATTTAAGTAGAACATTTTTGACATAGAGGTAATTTAGAACATCTTAGCAAACACAACGGCGATAGTATAGTTATGTGGCCTGGTAAAAAGAGTCTGTTAACAATTTTGTTTTCTTTACAAAGTATGTTGTTTCATGTCGATATCGATACAAACTTTTTGTAAAAAAAAAACTCGTTTGACGTCATAGTTTATTTCTTCTGAGAAACTTCCAAGGCTTTTTAGAACTATTATCATTTGCTATGTCAATAGTACGTAGGTATTTACTTTTAATTGTATTAAGGT
The DNA here is from genome assembly GCA_950005045.1 of Agrotis exclamationis. Lineage (NCBI taxonomy): Eukaryota > Metazoa > Arthropoda > Insecta > Lepidoptera > Noctuidae > Agrotis > Agrotis exclamationis. Next base: position 10,996,307 of record OX465434.1, read on the forward strand.
AACATAAAATGGTATCGGTAAAGGTTTTGTTCGTGCTCTTCCTTAATATGTAGCAATCAGAACGTAAAACGTTAGCAACGTGAGATGCATCGTCGTTGTAAAAGGCACGTACACCAAACGTGCTGGGTTTAAAGGTCACAATGTTCGCAAAGTTACAGTACGTAAATGAAGACGGAGATGGTACAATTTAGCTCAATAATTGTTGAGGAAGTAATATATCGTAGTATGATTTTAATATCGATAAGCAAAAAAGAAACACAAACGAAATAACTTAATTAATCCGTTCACTGTCAATTCGTCCCAAGCTAGAAGTTAATCCTTTTAAAGACCAATTTACTGATAAATCAATCAGGAAGATTGCGAGGTACCAATCAATGGCTATGGGCCTTCATCAATAAAGTCTAATCCCGTGATACTGGCCGTCGGCACGAAAACTTTGATCTGAGCCAAACGAGACCTAGTTTTGGATACCTCGTAAATTTTGAAATCTCTCAGAAATTTGACATTAACTCCGTAGAGAAATAACTTTGCTTTATAATAAATTTAATGTATACTAAGTAGATTTTGTCTTCATTTTCCAGATTAGGTAGAAGAAAGGCGTTATTTGAAAAAAGAAAACGAATAAGTGATTACGCTTTAGTAATGGGAATGTTTGGTATAATAATTATGGTTATAGAAAATGAACTTTCAAGTGCTGGTGTATATACTAAGGTAAGGTAACATTTGAGTTCAGAAATAACTTATCGTAATACGTTTGTTTTTGGAGTTCAATTTACGTTAACACATGAAAATTTAATTTCAGGCGTCAATATATTCGCAGGCGTTGAAGACGCTTATATCAATGTCGACTGTGATTTTACTTGGCCTAATCGTCGCGTATCACGCTTTAGAAGTACAGGTAACAAAATCAACTCTACAAACTTTTCGTCTAAAGATTGGAGACGGAAACTTTCTTAATTAATTTCCGTATCCTTAATGCAGTGGATCAATAAAGCAATTTCACGGCAATTTATAAACAAAGGAGCTTTCAATTTTTATTAAGAAAGTTCGGAAGTTTGAGCATGTGGGACTCCAAATATTAATTTTGTTGTAACTTCATTAAAATCTTGTTACATTTTTGTGTTTAACTTGCCTTTGTTTTGTTGTTTTTCAGTTATTTATGATAGACAACTGCGCTGACGACTGGCGGATAGCAATGACGTGGCAGCGGATAGCTCAAATCGGCCTTGAGCTAGCTATTTGCGCCGTGCATCCTATCCCCGGACAATATACCTTTACTTGGACCACAAAACTCGCAAACAAGGGAGGCGTCATAGGCGTAGAAGTAGTAAGTACAAATCCATTTTTTTTAAAGTAATTTTTATATTCTTGGTATGTCTGTATTTTACTGTTATGAAAGCATTTTGCCCTCTTGACGTAAAATCTTTAGTTTGTCGTTAGTTATATCAAAGCCAATTTGTTTTTTACGTGGATAGTATTATAGTTTTTTTTTTAATTCTTGTTGTTTTGCTATTCTAGTCCAAAGTTCAATGTTTATACCTAATTCTGTATGTTCATCTCTTGACTAGCATAGAAATCGTAAATGAGCTAGGTCGAGACGAGTATAATTATTCTTCATTAGAAACCCATGTTTATTCTTCAAACTGGTGTAGATAATGGATTCATGAACATCATTATTTTCTTTCTATTATCTAGATTATTTCTGTACTTTATTTGCTAACTGACGTTCATTTTTCAATTTTCTCCTTAGGGCATGATGTATAAGCAAATTCAGGTCTGTATTCATTGAGTTGAAATGTTACCAAGTTTTAAGTAATGTTAGAGTCCTCGTTTTGAGCATGTTTCCAATTTATGTTCGAACGAAAGTCTCTTATTTTTGTGTATGTGAATTTGATGATGTGGTATATAGAATAGTGAATGTCACTGATATTTTTGTGTAAAGCCGGAATTACACGGTTCATTTCTGGTCTTTCAGTTTGGCTGAATTGAATGTTCCAACCAAATTGAATGTTCAAAATGTAATACCTAGTGAATCATTTGCTATCCCGTCCCTATTTCTGTCTGCACCTTTCTCAATCATCGTGAATCAATTCTGTTGAACCGTGTAATGTTACCATTAGCATAAATATATGTTTGGTCTTGTCTTACTTGTTTGCATGTAGGAATTGGTAGAGAATAATTATATTATGTAAATGAGTACGTTTGAGTGACGTTATATGTAACCAAAACAATGATACTTGCGGTTATATTACGAATATAGATAGATTGTGTGAAATGTGCTTTGACGTTTATCTAAAACAAAGATTTGTATGCAAACAGATAATATTTCTATTTTCCCTGATTGATAAGAGGCGTGTAGCGAGCATAATTAACATTATAGGCTGATGATTGCAGACACGTGCATTTTGGCCGTAATTGTTGTTGTATGTTATGTTCAGATTTATTTATGTCAATGTGCTAAATGTTAAATCACTTTAGCACAAGGCACAATAGTGTTACTTGCCTCACAAAGTGACTGACTGACATCACTTGAAATGTTTTAGTACAAGTACGTTGAATTTAGTGTTAAATATTATAATCTCGCGTGCCATAGGTTTGGAATCCTTATACCTACACTCCTACAAAATGTATTCCAACTAAGTGATTGTTTTTCTCATTCCAGGTTCCTTATGACGTCACGCTATCTCTGCCGATGTTCTTTCGACTCTATTTAATATGCAGGGTCATGTTGCTTCACAGTAAATTATTCACGGATGCTTCGTCCAGAAGTATAGGAGCTTTAAACAGAATTAATTTTAACACTAGGTAAATATTTAAATTTCTTTTGCAAATGTTGATAAAAGACTTATGAAAGGAAACTTTTCTTTTTAACTTCTACATAATTTCAAAGACATTTTTGTATCTTAAATTTCTGCTGTATTAATTGTGAGATCCTTAAACTTTTGAGTTATTTTATTTTTTCAATTTTTACGCATTGTTTATCTTTGTACAGATTGATGGTCAGTTGTTTAAACTCTTGTTTTTTTATGTATAATGGGTTTGCTCTTGACCCTAGTCTACGTGTTCTACGTAGTATTAAATAGTATGTTTACATGTTCACAGGTTTGTCTTGAAGACACTTATGACAATTTGCCCAGGCACCGTGTTATTAGTTTTTATGGTATCTCTATGGATTATCGCGAGCTGGACGCTTCGACAGTGCGAAAGGTTGGTACCGTTCTTATCTATGTGTTGTTGGTGACGTATCTTAATTTGCGTAATGATTATGTGTTCGAAATCTTGGGTGGGGTATTCCAATCCTTCAACAGTATTTGGGAAGTTTATTTGCTCATTCAATTTGTTCCAAAATTTTACTTTCTCATCAAAAGTCGTTCCTAATTCTCTGTCAGTATCTTCGCTTCCATCGTTTAGTTTGATGTCCACATTCTATGTTTGACACTCAAGTTATCAAGTTTTTGAAATCACCGGTGTTTTGCCTATATGGGCATGCTATTGCTTTTGTACTGTGGCGTTGTAAATATGTTTGTTTTTGCTTTTTATACCCACTGTGTTTTTGTTTTCAATGTCTACGTTAAAAGTTTTACGGAGAGTTAATGTAGCGAAGCTAGGTTCATAATCATCACAAAGATACAAGAGTTTGACTTTGACTATTTTCGCAATATGTAGCTTTTGTAAGATGTATTGAGAACACAAGTGCTGTAATTTATATTTTGTTAGTTGATGTGTTAGATGTAGTGGATCAAACAAATCGTTGTAAAGAAAGAGGATGCTTGTTGTGGTATAGTAGAATCAATGTTAATTGAAAACATGTTATCACTGATACTGCACAATAAGACTTTTGATATAGATACCGTGGATTTATATCATGTCTTTAATAAAGCAGCATAAACAATCACAGCACGGCTTACTACAGAAAATGATATTGCAAAAATATCGTACACGAATATAAATTAAACCAACTATGAGAGTTTAATCACGCACAAAATGGCTCTAGGTTACAACACACTAAATATTAGATAAAGCTTCTGACTTACCATCAACATGCACAGAACCATTGCACCTTATCATATCATTCATCAGACAAGTTACCTCTTCTTCCCGTTCGAAGCAAGTTGCTTGTAACTCTATCACTTTTACGTGTTTTTCCTTCTCTCTTCTCGCCAATCTATACTAAATGTTTATCTGTGTTATCATGACCTTCACCTAAGGTTTAAAATTTAATTCACGCATGGCTACAAGTATAATTATTTCGTATTGAACCCAGATATATGTTTAGAATGCACGTTGTATTTATGAATCTTTATATTCGATATTAGTACGTACAATATCTGTGTAGTAAGAAAGTTTTGTTTTTCCATAGGCATGACAAAATTTTCTTTTGTGTATAGGAGTTCTGTATGACATAATGTTTATCAAATTTAAAATTGATACCATAAATTTTAATAGACGTTACTTTTCCATTGATTTTGTCACAAAGTCTTTGCTTAAACGACCCTGTTGAAAATTTACATTTGAATATACCTTTGAAGTTGACCTTATATTGACTTTAGTAGAAACAACCGGTTATCTGTGGTTCTTGTCGGGCATTTTGGCTCTCAGGTTCCACGATGAAGACCATGCCAATTTGCTAAACTCAATGTGGCTGACAGCTATAACGTTCCTCTGTGTTGGCTACGGTGATATAGTCCCCAACACTTACTGCGGCCGTGGCATTACCCTCACCTGCGGTATGGTGGTATGTATGAATACATAGTAGGATACTTTGGGTTGGTTTGACAATTTATACATCTTTCATACGTTTTGTGTGGCTAGGAGTGAATTGTACTAGGCATAGCAAGCGTTGCGACAGTTTTATAATAGTTTAATTACAAAACCTTGCCTTGTCTAGGTGACACTATGATAGGTCGGTAAAGGTGAGCCATTTTATGTGTTGTTAATAACGTCACAATATGTTTGAAGCAATTTCACAGTTCAATTTTAATCAAAGTCAAACTCTTCAATTCCACACGGATTCCCTCTCTCTATTCTTTTGTTTCATCTCCTTCTACATTTAATTCACTGCGCGTATAGGGATCGGCTTGCGTGTGTCGGACCAGTAGGTAGGGTTTGTGAATGAACACTTCTTTATCGAACCCTTCGAGCTTAGGGTAGACAGGTCAATAAGTAAAGCGTTGAAATTTATTAACCATTCAGGTTTCACGATGAAGAACACGCTAACCTACTGAATGCGATGTGGCTTATTGCGATAACCTTTCTCTCCGTCGGTTTTGGTGACATAGTGCCAAACACATATTGCGGCAGAGGTATTGCTGTTAGCACCGGCATTATGGTAAGTTCCTTACAAACAAACTTTATGACTGTATGTGTTGACTGACACAATTTTACTGAACTGATGTTGACAATATTTATGAAAAGAATGATGATGTTTTATTTGAATGTCGATGTGCGCCAAATCACGCCAACAAAACAGTTGGAATGCTTTCGCCTTATACAAAGCTTTAAAGTTCCTTAGATGTGGAAGTCAGTCAACACTATTGTTCAATGTACCAAACAATTCACACACCACACTAAAATGCTTCACTTTCTCGAGAACTACCGCTAAGTCACAACTATTTGTCGGTGTTTTCGATGTTATAAATATTTATATACAGTATATTGATGTTCACAGATATCTGTAACACGAAATGTTTTTGTTGAAATATTGTGAATGCAGTAATATATCTATATACACACACCTGTATTATGTCACCACTTCTGTTACTCACACTCAGTATCAATATTTTGAATATAGGGATACTATCGTAATATTTTATTCGTAGTTCTTGCAGGCAACAGCATTATTTGGATTACCTTTATCAATAATATAAGTACGGTTTCAATATTTTTTTAAATAAACTTACGTCCATTTCCCTGTTAAAGCCAGCTATTAGAAATTATATAATTTGTAGTATGGAATGCTTCATTTCTCCTAACTATTTCTAGCTCTCTCTTCACTTAAATATTTCACTGGATTGCACAATACGTTTGTTTTAAAATGGCTCACTTTTCCTAAAATTATTTTAATACAGAAGTGTATAATAAATCTTAATGCACCTAAAATAGTGTTTGTGTAAATGTTGATCAAGTTAAATGAGACATTAGATGTTCTTAATGTTAAAATGGAAGTAAACGTTGAATTGATTCAGTCTTGTGCACCTATTAGATGGAAATGCACTCAAATAACTGTCGTGTTTGATGACAATTTGTTAACTGTTGAAAACAACATGAAATTACAATAAAAGAAGGAAACCAGTGCAAATGCTTTTATGAATTTTTCGCGTAAACCATAACCATAGGTAAGACTTTTCCTTCTTTTATTCTATTTGCATAGTGTTCTGCATTTTAGCACAAAAAGTTTTAATAATTATAAGCGAACTTAATAAATTAAACATACCAATATATAAATAATTAAATTTTAAATATCCAAGCTATCTATGAAGATAACTGAGACAATAGCGTCGTGCGATGCGACTTTCAAGTTGCTTATAGAATAACAATCCTATTGTGTCTGTTATCCTCGTTAAATTTTAATTCTAATAACAATGATAAATAATCTAAAGGATAGCACATAGCTGAAAAATTATAGTTTATTTTTGATTTTTAGCCTTCAAACTTGCGTTATTGGAATGACAAATTCTTGAATGCTTCTACACGTTCGCTTGCATTTTACATTAAGGTATTCACTTAACAGGGAGCTGGATGCACAGCGTTATTAGTCGCGGTTGTTTCAAGAAAATTAGAATTAACTAGAGCCGAGAAGCACGTTCATAACTTCATGATGGACACACAACTTACTAAAAGAGTAAGTATTGCTGTGATATAAGTTCATCACAATTATTGTTAATCTAATTAACAGGGGGCGGGATGTACAGCATTATTAGTGACCGTTGCTTCGAGAAAATTAGAGTTAACTAGAGCGGAGAAACATGTCCATAACTTCATGATGGAAACCCAGCTTACGAAAAAGGTAAGGTGACTGTTACTCGAGTAACAGTTAAAGGATACTTTCAAGGTAAGACTTACCATGCTAGGTTATGCTAACGAAAAATAAATTAATAAAATAAATGATAAAGATAACAATCTGCTTAAAAGTTATGCTTGACACAGTGATATTAACAACACACATTAGATGAAATTAACGGTATTGTACACAAGAGCAGCGACACTTCGCTAGAAAATAAATAAAATAAACTAACATATAACTAAATAAAAGTACTAAATAGTAAAGTGGAAGAACAACATTGAGCTAACAATAGTTTGAACCACAGAAAGCTTTGAGAGCATTGGACACCATGTGTTGTCATGTCTTGTTTGGTATTATGGAGAAGAAATTAATCATCTGATTGAATGTATGGATACTTACAGCTGAAAAATGCAGCTGCCAACGTGCTTCGGGAGACGTGGTTAATATACAAACACACGAGACTTGTGAAACGAGTCCATCCTGGGAGAGTGAGGACGCATCAGAGAAAGTTTTTGTTAGCTATTTATGCGTAAGTATTTTTGTAAATGAAAAACTACTAAGTTGCTTATCAATGATTGTTTTGATGTCTTTCAAATTTTTGCTACCCAATACAGAATGAAGGTCTTTTCCAAATATTTTTTTTGGCAGTTTTACAACTTTCTCTGCCACTTTAATGAGATCATTGATCATCAAGTCAGCAGGTTACCTTCGTCCTGTCTTGTGGAATCTATTTCAACACTCTTCATTTTTTTTTCATCTACTAACTAACAGATGCTATAGAAAGTGCTAGCGTTTTATCCACCGAAGATGCTTCAGACGATAACGCTCCTGAAGCCACTATTAATGGACCAATAATATTAAACATTTTCGTATAGGTACATGTCACTTTTTTAAATTTTAAAAAAGTGACATGTACCTATACGAAAAATAACTAAACAATACCACGAGAATCAAAATGAAATACTTATTGTAAAATTATATTGAGAAATTGTTAAAAAAAGGTACCATCACATTTCAGATTGCGGAAAGTGAAGATGGATCAGAGAAAGCTGATGGACAATGCCAACACAATAACAGATATGGCAAAGGTACGTTGAATCCCATAAACTGTACTTACCGCTATTGCTACACTCATACACTCATTTAGAGGTAGAACCTTAGTTAGCACTTTAGGAATGCAATAAATAGATTTAGCGGTAGAAGTCCTCTTTAAGGTTGTATAGAATTTTACTGCCCCTCCTTCAAACCAAGTGTCCTTTAGATGCTATCCCTTTGGATATACCCAAGTTTAAAAAATATAAAAAACCGCGTTGGAATTTAAATCATAGCATGCTACAAATTTTATTTCAAACCCATTGGCCACTTGCTTTGCGCATGCATTTCATAGACCAAAATTATTTTGCTGATATATACCAACTGAATCCCGCTAAATACGTGCATGATTTAGAATTAGAAATCACAATATTTTTCAAAATAAATGAGGACATGCACAATATTATAGACATTCGTTCAAAACTACAGGACACACATGAGACAGACAAATATACAGTTACTCCTACACTAACACGAACTAGTGATTAGAAGCTACAGTTAATAATGAACTACAAAGCGATTGATATTAGGACCCCTTTCTCTTACAGACCCAGAACACAGTCTACGAGATTGTTTCGGACATGAGTACGAGACAAGACACCATAGAAGAGAGGCTGACTAGTTTAGAAGAAAAACTTACTTCATTACAGGTAATGAAAACTTTTTTGTTGATAAAGACAACTGTGGAAATTGAAATACATCATTGGTTACGTGGCAATTGTGGAAGTGCAGCAACAAAAAATAAAAGGACAATGCTCACGCTTCATAGAAAAAAAACTCGGCTCCGGCGGAGTCGAAACTATCAATAGTATTATAGTGTAATAAAATAATAACATTGGGTTTTTTGAATATCCTCCTTTGTAGATATTCAAGTCCAAGAAGGTAGGAAGTTTGTATACATATTTCCATGAGTGATATAGTTTGTAGAGTCTTATTTGCTCTGCGTAATTGCCAGATTGCTTTCTATGAATGTCTTCATAACAAATCTGCAGTTTGTCTTTCTTTTGGAGATCCCTAAATATACAGTACTGTTTAGTCAATTTGAGTGGTATTTGTAACAGTAACCCCATGCTAGAGTAATGCTGCTATTTCCATACAAAGAAACTAACCCTAATGTGGCATTTCCTCCTGTGTTGATTGAGTTATCATATTTAAAACCTTGATAAATGGGACGACGACATGCAAAAATAGTTTTGTGGATTTTACAATCACGTGCTGAATTCATGGTAATAGCTATAAGGTTGCTACATACAGTGCCAGTGGCATAGCTGGCGGCATTTGCCGCACAGGTGCTTTCCTGCTGTCTTATTGTAATCCTTTTGTTTAATAGCCACTGGACATTGCGGGGCATACCGCGAGAACACTGGCAGCATGCGGTATAGTGTGTAGGAGACTTTAGAGTTTGTGTGTCGACATCCCGTTCAACGTGTGTATGATTTTTTTTCTTTCCCTTAATAAAACTCCACAACATGTTTCAGGAACAAGTAAATAATTTACCCGACGTCATGGCTCGGTGTCTACAGCAGTGTTGGGAACGGGCGGAGCAGAGAAGAAACTTCCTGCATCCCGACACTGCTGCTGTACCTACTCCGCCCTCATCTACTATTACGCCTTACACTAGGTATGTTGTGATCAGTCATTCAAGACTTACTGTAGATCTTAGCTTTGCTTGTGCTTATTATCTTCGGATCTACGAAATTTCAGTGTCTTCACGAGAAAAAATTACCTTTAACAGTACCTGTTGTAATGTTTGATATTTATCTAGTAGCTCTTTCAATAATGATTTGGACTCATGATACAGGTGGGATTGGGTGGGCAAAAACTGCCCACCTTTGTTTATTTCAAGATTCGTAAAGCGTTATCTTTGTCACATACTACCATCACTACTTTTACTACGAACCCAAAACTAGTCAACTATCGCCAAAGATCAATGTGAAATATTTATCGCAGGTTTATTGTGAATTTGTTGATTGTGTTGTGTTACTTATTATTTTCTCAATAATTTCCAGGACGCTGGCAACAGCGTCACACCCGTGGCCACCAAGCCCAGTGCTGCAGCCGGCGGGGCGAACGCATTCTGCTCCAGAGAGCACGACAACGCATTCACCGTCGCCGGCGCAGCCGCAGCCTTCCAGCCCCGCCCCACACGCGTCTCGGCCTCCTCTACCCAGCTGAGTACCGCCCTCCAACTCCGAACTCCTGTGCTGAACTCGACGAAACTCGGCGCCCGTCCTCTGACCCCCCCTTCACGACTACGCCCGAAAGAGGTTGCCGGGGAAGTTGTTTTACTACGGAAGACAGAGATTTGAAGATACTAGTTCAATGAACGCTTTGCACGAAAAATATTGAGTTATTTGGAATAGCAAGCCATGATAACCAGATTTGCTATTTTTTCTACAACATAGCTCACAAACCAGCACGCGAAATATAAACAGAAAAAGTCAACTAACTTTTCGTATGAACATTTATCTCATATTTTTTCTTCATAAAATTGCAAATCAAAACGAACAATTACCATGTGAAGATTTGTATTTTTATATCGACGCAAACTAAATTCGTTTATTGAAACTATTTTCGACATCTTTATCTTACGTTGGGTGACGTACGGATCTAAGTGAAACGATTTTCTCGGCAAGCCGAAGGACCACGCCGCGGTGCGAGACAAGGTCAGCCGTAGTTTTCTTCGCTGTTCCCCAAAGTTTCGGATGTGCCAGACTGTTTTCTAGTGATATTGTTTAGATAGTGAAAAGAAATGAGGCGGTACGGACTTGCTGTTGTGATTATACAAATGCTTTATCGATAGACGCTTTAGCTAATTACGTTAGACGGTATTTTGAATACATTATCAGCATTAGTATAGGTAGTTATTACCTACACGTCTGTTCACGTTTTATCTGATGTTCGAGGAACCAATGACACTGTTTTATAAGCTGAGTGTGTTTTTACTAGATTTTTTTTTGTGAATGCCACCGATATTATGACATTGAGAAGTCTTTGGAAACGAATTTAAGAGTAGTCACTTTCATAGATTTCTTAATGTACAGACACATAGCGGTAAAACGAAAAATATAGTGACTAAAGAAATAATAGTAAACACATAGATTCGCATTTATATTATGCAGTCTTTATGTAAACTGACTGCATAGGCATTTACTGTAAATTACACATAGAGTCACTATAGATTGGTTTCGGTTCCTTGTATAAGTATTTACCATTCTAAGGACAGTGACACAATTTGGAATAATTATATCACAATGCCAGAATTAGCTATGAAGTAAAAACTATACCTACACAAATCCATCTACTTTAGAATTGTAAATGTCAACCTCGATAATTTTCGAATGGTGATTGAAATAGATATATTTTATACAAAACTGTGAATACGATGATCTGACCGCTTTATTTGTAATATATTTTAAATACATAAAGACTCTATAAAACAAAGTTTTATTGAGATAAACACTAAAGTGAACTATGTTTTAAAGAGACAACGAAACAAAAATTAATACATAAATGTTGAGGTCAGATTATGGCTACGTCTAACGTGGTTTAACATAAGCTAAGTATGATTCCATTTCAATCGTTCGAAAATTATTGAAGCGAGACTTATTGCACATATTCTAAGAAAACCTGTATACACACTTTTAGATATAATAATTAGGTAAATTGAATTGTTACTACCTGCCTATTGACATGTAGATTGTAAACAATTTTTTCTAAGAATTAAACCTAAGTAAAGCTTTGTATAAGACATAAGATTGATGGCTGTCTAAATAGTGCCTAAAACACTACGAAATTTCGATAATTCAGTTTTATTATCTTAATAACTTATGAATGTAAATAGGTAATCTAAAATTTGAGAGCATAATATTAAATAAATATCTGAATTTTGTAGCTGTACGAGTTGTATGATGGGATCAATTTGTTTGTACATTTTAGTTTTAAAAGTTCCCTTCTCTATAATCGTTGTTTTGTTACGTTTCTTGAAAGTATACTGAAAAAAAAAACAGATTTTGCATTGAAGATGAGTATCAAAACTTTGCTCAAACAAGTCTGCACTGATTTTACACAAATCAAATTCAAATAAATATTAAATAGCAGGTAATTTGGCACGCATGTTTAACCTAAATAGAATATACCAGTATTAAAATAGACATACTTAGATTGAAACCACGATAGACTTAACGGCCTGTTTACATTAGACGATATGACCATATTGCTATTAAGACACAATGTATTGAGACCCTCAATAATACTTAATACTTGAAAACACCTGAAAAATCTTTTTTGTTCCCAATCAAAAGAGAAACAAGATTGAAAACTATTTTTTTTCGTTAAAATACAAAATTGCATAAACCCAAGTTACGCTTATAATGCGAAACACGTAATACTTAAACGCTAAACATAATCAAAACATCAGTCTTCTTTGTCATCTTCAAATGATTGACAAAAACAAAACGACGTTATTATCAGGTAAATGTGTTTTGTGGTGTAAGTGGAAAATCATATTCAGGTTACTGAAACAAGAAAGATTTCGTATGAAATGACTGAAATATTAAACAAATGTACGGTAAATGAAAATTAAATAATTTTATAATAAGAGATATTGCCACAGAAATAGCACCGTACGAAAATACCTAGTCTTTTTCACGAAAATCGTATTTGCTTTTAATTAGTTCTAGTTGTAATTCAATCAGATTTAAATCGTTGCATGTTTCAAAAAAAAAACTTTATAATTTTATATTACAATCGATTACAGTGCACATAATAATGTAAATAAAACGCTTTTATTTCGCTTTGTGATCTAATTCAAACAATTATTGAAGTTTAAAAACACAGTATTATAATTATTTTAATGCACTTTTGTCGTTTTTTTTTTGCCTGAGTGAATTACAATTAGATCTATATCCTTCCATATTTTCAGTTGTTTTACAATAGCTGTAATTAGGTAGGGTAAATAAATAATCCTATAAAATTAATCGTTCGTAATAATATACAAAAAAACACCAACTAGTATATTTAGACATACGACAGAATTAGTGTAGAAATTAAAAATATTTCCTGCATTATATTTATTATTAAATAATATCTTACCCATCTTATTAAAACTTTTCCTAAAATTTTTCATAAACAGTGTTTTTAAAAAATACTTTCTATATTCCCTAGTGTTTGTAACTACCTCGACATTTTTACACGTCATAATTACCTACAGTTTAAGTAGTTACTGCCACTTTAGGTGTTTTTGCTTTGAAAAATCTTATTTTCAACTTCTGTCCTTCCCACCTTTAACGATATAAAAATTCAAAAGATAAAATTATTTTATTCACTTCTTTTTTATCTACTTCCTTATAATTTGTTGACAACTTCAAATTCCAAAACGCACAATATTTTATAATATAAAAAGTGGCATTTTAGTAAAACTAGGTAATTACATTATTGGTCTTTACCTAACAGTAGCCTAATGAATTGTCCCCATTATGAAGAATTTTAAAGAGTCTAGTCACTAAGATTAATAAATTGCTTTATAGTCTGTTTTGTCTAGGTTCACAAAAGTGTTTGTACTCGTACTATTTATATTTTATCAATTGAACTGTTCTACTCCTACCGACTAGAATATAATTTATACCTTTCAATGATATTTAAAAGTATAATTATACCTATCGAACACTTTTGCGAGTGAGTCCCAATTTAGCTAAATTTCAAAGTATAAAAACTATTTATTTATAAATAAGAATTGACCAAAAGTTGTTTAAGAAACGTAGAATTTGTAAATAATAAGCGAAAAATCAGTAAGACATTATGTATAAAATTTAAATGTAAATACCAGTTGTATTTGCGAATTTTAATGTAAATAAAATAAAAAATAATAAAATATGGTTCCAGTAAAATTATTTTTAAATAATACGTTCAATTGTATAATGAAATTTTAAGTTGTATGCCAACGGAATGTTCTATGCGGTGCGTAAACAAAAGATATGAAACTTTTGTGATCATTGTTGATGAGATGAAAGTGTAACTTCGATTATATGAGCTGTAGTATTTTTTAAATTGATTTTTATTTACACCCTATGCCTAAAGTTGAAAATAAACTTGATAAAGTAATCTGGTGTAGCAAATTATTTTTATCCCAAAAAGTACTTAGTGACACTGTTTCTCAGGTTTATTTTTCGTGTGTCAGACTTAATTAAGCTGCCTCTAGGAACACCACAGGCCTCGTCCAGGTTTTCTCATGATGTTTTCCGTCACCGAGGTCAGTGATGTCCAAGATTGCTGAAATAAAAAAAAAATACTTCACAATAATGTTGTCACTCATTAAAGTGACAACACTATTTTTGTGCTATTCCGCTATTTATATTTTATCTGTGCCTTCTTCTCTGTGGAACTTCTTAAGTAAAACGTTAATTTACTGATGTTATTTTATGTAATAATCTCAACAAAGATAAATATAGAAAGTAGGTACATGAATTGAAAAAAAAAGACATAATTATAAACACATCAATTTTTTTTTGATTTTTTGAAAACCGAAATGTTTTTTATTACTTTTTTATGATTATTTATAATTATTATAATGCTTTCTTCTTCTTTTTAGATTCATTATTAAAAAATGTAGATTCATAATCTAAAACAATAAAACAGTTCTATTGTTTTCAAGATCAAATTAAAAAAAAACAGCTTAACTTTTAAACTTTTTTTGATGCACGAGAAGCAAGGTGCTAAACCTACGGGTCATCAACTGTCTATCTGCCACTCTCTGTGTGTGCTTTCATAATTATTATTAGACGGTAACGGTAAGGACACGACTCTAGAATATCACGATATTCTAGAGTCGTGTCCTTACCGTTGTACGCTCAGAATAATCTTTGTTCGACATAGTGTGAAAGCATCCCAAGGAAATGTATGCAACTGATATTTCCACCGATATCATGTCAACGTTAAAGCGCCTGATGACTACGGGTGATTTGGAAATCATAGCAATCGTCATGCAAAAACTTCATTCTCCACTAAAGGCAATTTTAAAGGCAAGTTGAATCTCGCCTTGTGCCCAGTGCCGTCAGATTTTCTTTAAGAATGTGTGAGGTGATGAACATGACCAATCAGTTTTTTTAGGATGAAAGGCTCAGAAAAAAAATATACTATCAAGGAATTTGGTTAATAGTTCCTTTCAACGTGCCTATTTCATTTCGAATACTTATAACATAAATCGCTTCATTATATTACGACGCTGGAAAGCGATTTTGTCGTATCTCGAAAAATGGGTTTTTTATTGCATATTTGAATTCAGAAAAAAATACTGCGTCCGACAGTCTGATCCATGTTTTCCTAGGAGGTTTTTTTTATGATACGACGTGGACTTTTTCTTAACTTTTTTAAGAAAACATACTTCAAAATGCTGTGAGTACCATAAAATCAGCTATTTTACAAAAAACAATAGATACAACAAAATCAACATCATAATCGTTGTCTAAAATTTTAATACTACTTTGTAACTACCAATATACAGCAATATTGATGATTCAAAATTTCAAATTGAAATACCAATTGCTGTAACTCGCAAAAACTCATGTTATACCAACTTAAGAACACTATCTTTAGTGTTATCTAATAAATTTCATTATAAGAAATATATGTTCCAAAAACTACCTCTCGATTTCAGCTAGTTTACGAGTTATGAATTTTTTAAATAGTTTTTTGGCTCTGGTGTACAGTTCCACTTTTCGAGATACGACAAAATCGCTTTCCAGCGTCGTATATTATTAGCTAGATGATTTTTAATTAATTTCTGTATAACAGAAGTTCTGTGCATTACTAAAGCCAATAATTTATTTTTAACGTTAGCGTACAACGCCATCTTGTGAGCAAATAACACAAATGCTGACCTGCGGTTTCAGAGAGCATAATTATTATTCCCGCCTACGATCTACGCTTTTCATAAATAACTGGTATCAGTGGTAGAGGTCGCTTCTAAAGTTTCTGTAATGCTGAACTCAATATGTTACCATGTATATATTATGCTGTCTTCTTAAAACGTAGGTTCATCAATTTTGGTTTAAGTCGAAAGCAATTATAGCAGCATTATATGTCTCAAATATTGTTTACAATACAATAGACTCCCTGTAGTGAAATTTTGAATTTGAGCCATTGCTGTACTAATAACAACCCAGTGGGCAAGGTTAGTGCAGTGTGCAAGTTGCAGGTTCGATTCCCTCATGGAACAATTATTTTAATACACTGTGTGCGCGTTGAGAGCGCCCCCTAGTGTTGGGTTGTTGAATTGTTGGGGCTATAAAATCTACCAATTCTTTCCAACTAGATATTTATACACCGTGACTTTTAAGTCGTCTTACAAAAGTGATCCACTTAATGTATCCGACCTAAAATACCTCAAGGTGAGTTTTTTTTTCATCTTTAATAATATATTTTATTATTAATAAATAGGTAGGTACATTAGAAATATGAAACACCCTGTTAAAATGTTTACATATCAAGCTGTAGGTAGAGTATACCACCGTACCCAGCGCAATAGTTGGGCAGATCATTCCATCTCCATTTTCTATGAGGCAAGGGTGTTTCTAACTACGCCTTGCGTCATAATAACGAATCAAATCTCTTAAATACCTATTTTTTATTATAAACGTGTTCTAATCATTGGATACATGAACTGGGCTGCCGTTGTAAGACGACTAAAAAGTCACGGTGTATAAACATTTTGGCTTGATTTTCTATAAAAAATAAATAAAACCGTGCTTAAAAAAGTAGTGGTGCTTAACTTAACACGTACTTCACTACGCGAGTACGCCTCTTAGTTTAAATTATCAGATTTCGCGCTGCGATCTGTTTGATAGTTCCTAGTTCCCTACCATCGACTACAAACGTAGCCTACAGGTAATTCATTGTGAATACATAAACATTACAAATCAATGAAACAGAAGGAATTCTTAGTGTGGGGCAATGTTTTTTATTTCAATGAAATGAATTGTATGAATTTGTTTCGGGTCTGGCTTTTCGTGTATGAGAGTTTTGAATACTTATTGTAAACACACCCACGATGCAGGTAAAAATCCTAGTGTAACAAATTTGCTCATTGGAACCGTTTAAAGACGGGCGTGATATTTAAGGCAACTATTTTATTAAATCTCGATAGAATAAAGCCTCCTGCAGACACACGCGATTTATCGCGCGGCGCGACATGTCGCGGTCCATTCGCAGTATTTTTAGAGTGGAAATTAGCTTGGCTCGTTGTCGCAGCTGCAGGAGGCTTTAAGATGCGAAAAATGACATTTTGTAGCCAAATTGGATGATATCTGAACCTTTAGAACCTCTTACGGGGTCATTTCAATTTCATCCTTAACTTGCTTTAAGCTAGTAAATTACGGTTTATGACTTACGGTGATTCATCGTAAAATTCTTTGCAATAAAATATTTTTAATGCAAATAGCAGATGTCTCTATAAACTTATTACCAAATATTTTCATCATGTACATTTCCTTTTCCCGACTATTTTTTATGGAGCAATCCTAGACCCAGTTAATCTATGTTCTACACTTTTAATAAATCTATCTGTGGAAGTCCACGTCACGGCACCGTGTAGTGGCACGTTGCGTCGTCGTAAAGTGTTTATGTGTAAGAGCCCTAAGTAAGACAGCTTGTAAAAATCTACAAAATAATGCAGCCGGAATCAAGTGTTTTCCGATTCACACACGGAGGAAACTCAGTATGTTATGGTTGGTCATCCATCTACAAACTGATCTTGGGAAGCACTGCTTAATCTTGAAGATTTATCCATATGTACAAGTATGTCCACGGTCTGTTTTCTTAAAATAATTAGGTGTAAGTATGTAATGTAAATTATTAAACCATAATAATTATGGTATTTATCTCAGAAGGGAAAGCCTTAGGAAGGCTCACAGTGACCTTATTGTTGAGGTGCTTGAGAAAGATCGCCTCTCAATCGGCGTGCTTGTATGACCGACCAGATAATATTATGAATGTGGACGAGACGAAAAGAATATGTAAGGATCATAACAGGTGGCGCTCAGTGGTTTCTGCCGGCGATTGAAAACAGACGTGGGTTTATGATTTACTGATTATTAAAAAAAATTAATCAAGCACAGTATTAACAGTATTAAGTTACTGAATAATTTAATTCACTTTAAGTGCTCTGACAGACGGTTGACGACCGCTGAAGAGCTGTTCTCCCTGTTTTCAATACTAAAATGTAAACAGTACTAGCTTCAACCCCCGATTTTTCCCGCGTGATTTGGCACACAGCAATAAGCCACGTGCAAAGTCAATTGGTGGTGGGGAATATCAAATCATTCGCAGTCCTTGATGTGATAGAATAAACAAAAAGTGACATACATATCAATTTTAATATGCACTACAACCTTTTAAGTACTTTTTTAGGTTGTTTTATAGGTTTAAACAAGTCCGACATATTGACAAATAGAATTGACTACATTTTTATTTCCGTATTTAAAATGTGCAAAGTGTGTCCCAACTTTTTTTTTATAAGTAAACGTTGCGCCACACTTTGCAACTCAACAATATGGCAGATTGTTCTGCTACTTATATCGTTTTTCATTTTCTACCATCATCACTATTTACAAAATGTATTCAGGAATATTTGTAGGTGTTGAAACGGACATAAGGTTTCTATCATCTCGAAAAAATACCTTCTGTACCCAAGGAACGCAACAATAATGTTCTTATGACGATAGATGGCGCAACGTTTTTTGAAGAACTCAAGAAGTTTTATATTACGAGTATTCCGAAAAGAACTGTTCCTGAAGAAAACAACAAAGATGTCCTTGTGACGATAGATGGCGCCACAAGTTATTGGATTTACGATTGAAGTATATCATTATAAGCAGAGTTCAACCCGAATTGATTCTCGTGTTGATAAACGCGAAGGAAGCTGCGGGCAAAACCTAATTTATAATAAAGCAATCTTAAGACATGAACCGTACGAGGTAGTTGGGTCAGAGCCCATTCGTCCCCTAAAATTCGTACCCCAGCATAAAAGTTGTGGATTCGGCCCCTATATAGGTGCCCATTGGTCTCCTGGTAGGGGACCAATTAGTATTTTAATAAAAAATATTATTTTTAAGGTACCCATTCGTCCCCTCTAATATATATACAATATAAGTTAAAGATTCGGCACCTATTCAGGTGCCTATTGGTCCCCTGAGATAAAATTAGCTATATTTTACATAAGAAACGGTTAACATAGTACACTTGTGAACAGTTTATTAACGGAATTAATTTAATAAATCATAACAGATCATTGAAAAAAGAGCTACGATGAATGATAATCCGTCATGATAATAATATAACCTGTCGATAGGCTTACGATGTAAAATTGTCTCTCTACGAATGACTTGTTAAAAAAACGGGTTACAAAAATAATAGATAAGGTGTTTTGTTTGTATGTTATGGCTGCCTATTGGTGGTGGTGGTGACATATTGGTTCTTGAAAGTGACTGCGAATACGAGACTGTTCAATGTGTCTTTGGTCTTTTATTAAATGAAGTTCGCCTAACGAAATAAACAATACTGTTAACATTATAATAATAATATTTTTGACATATAATTGAATCGAATTATCTCATTTGAATCCTGGAATATGATTAGTATTATTATTGATGGTAATTCACTTTATGGTTTACACTTTTATATTTTTTTCCAAATTAATGATATTGTATTACCTATATATAATTATAATGAAAAAGAACCTATATACACACATCAAAAGTGTCTAGGGATCAACATATATTTTTGCAATAACTTTTCTCCTGATTGATATTAATTAAATTTTTTATTAAGGATTCATCAAATAAAGTGTTTTCGTTTGTCACAGTAACGATAAACCGAGTCACCTTTGCATTAATAAAGAAATTTGCCATTTTCCTAATAAAGGGATTTTTGACATTTGAACCACTAACACAAAAGTTCGAAAAAAAGACTGAAATAACAGTTTTCTTTAAAATTTTATTGGGTAACTTAAACAATTAATAATCCGTGTTTCTACCGCGAACACTAACAACACAAGAACATCGGTTTGGCATACTCAAAATGAGTTCATCCAAATCACGCTGTGGAATGGCCGCCCATGTTCGTTGCAACAACAAAAAAAGGTCTTCTTGCGACTGGATACCCTCCATATTCGGCAGAGCTCTTCTCTGTAGCATATCCCATGCATGCTCAATCGGATTCAAGTCTGGCGACTGAGCAGGCCAGGGCAGGACATTGATGTTAGCTGCGGCGAGAGTCTGTCTTACAACTCTTGCGGTGTGCGGTCGTGCATTATCATGCATTAACTGAAATAAGGGACCGATTTGCACTTGTAGAGGAACGATGACGTCTGATACAATCGTCTCAGCATAAATTTGAGCGTTGAGGTTGCCTCTGATCCAAATCAACTCAGTTCTTCCACCGATCCAAATACCCGCCCATACCATGATGGTTCCACCACTATAAGGATGGACTTCCTGGCAGGATTTTAATCGCTGTTGGCGTCCAGGGGTTCTCCAGTGTCGTATACGTCTTGTATCCGGTCTCATACCGAAACGAGACTCATCAGAAAAGCACACGAAACGCCATTGTTCTTCTGCCCAATTTCTGTGTTCAAGAGCCCATTGATATCGAATCCTACGATTGTGCATTGCTATAGGTGGTACCCGTAGCGGTCTTCGGGAATGAAGGTTCACTTCATGCAAGCGGTTTCTGACTGTTTGGTCGCTAATTAAGTTCCCTGAAGAGTGATGAAGCCTCACGGCTAACATCATGGCGGTTATTGTTGGAGCTCTTCGAGTTAAGATTTGAATGTATCGGTCTTGTCTCCGTGTGGTGCAGCGATACCGTCCTCCATGGCGCTCAGCCACGGTACCAGTGCTTCGGTAACGTGTCCAAAGTCGACTGATAACACTCTGACTTGTATTCAGAGCTAAAGCCACAGTACGTTGCCGGGAACCAGCTTCTATCATTCCCACGGCTCTGAGCATTTCTTCCCTGCTTAAATGACGTCGCTGCTCCATAATAACGTTGGTTTTAATCAGTAGTAGGGAAACAGTAGCACTAATAATGTCTTCAATGCGTTGTATGTTTTTATAGGGAAAATATTGACAGCTGATTTTCATCTTTTACTCGAATTTGATTCACAGTTCCTGATTCAAATTATGAAATGCACCAAAAAGGATCCATATAAATTTATAAAATCATAAATTTATTACAAAGCCACATCTCAATCTCAAGAAATCCGCATAAAAATGCTTGATCCCTGGACACTTTTGATGTGTGTTTATACTACATTTAAAAATTAAAATTAAAATATTTACAAAAATGACTAAGTTAAAATTTTATGATGGAATACTACAGTCATATTTTGACTAAAAAGTCTAAACTAAATTATTTTCTCCTAAATATGTATAGCAATTTTTTATCCGCAATTATTATTTTATCATATTAATGGATGTTATTATGTTCTTGTATTCTAAGTGTTTCGTTTTAGCTCAATGTGGAGTCGTTGTCACCCTTTTTAACCGACTTCAAAAAAAAGTAGGTTCTCAGTTCGACCTGTATGTATGTATGTTTGTTTGGCTGAACGGATTTTGTTGCAGTTTTCAGCAAAGTGTTCATTACATTCTGGAGAAGGTTTTAGTATAAATAACACTAATAGATATCCCGTGACGTTGTATCCCGCGTGGATTCGTTTTTGCTTACTTGGATTGTAGATTTTCAGTGACCATTGCATGTTTTTCAGCGATTATCTCGCGTTTGGCTAAACCGATTTTGATGCGGTTTTCAGAAAAGTGTTCGTTACGTTATGGGGAAGGTTTTTATATATAACAATAATGGATATCTCGTGAAATTGCCCGCATAGATCCGTTTTTATTACTTACTAGGATTGTAGATTTTCAAAGTCGACGATTCTAAGAACATAAATTTGTTGAATATCTAAACTAAAAAGGGAAAAATAAAAAAAACTTTTTGAAAAAAAAAATTTTTTTTAAAATGTAACCGCCTTCAAAAACAACCACAAAAAGGATAAAATAACCTACAAAATAACTTTTCTTTCAGAAGTCGGTGCCTTTATTTTTTTACATTTCATTGTTTTTTTTTCCACCGACTTCTGAAAGAAAAGTTATTTTGTAGGTTATTTTACCCTTTTTTGTGGTTGTTTTTGAAGGCGGTTACATTTTTTTTTTAAAGTTTTTTTATTTTACTCTGTTTAGTTTAAATATTCAACTCAAATTCTTGTCAAATAAATCATTCTCTTACTATGTGCACTAAAATTTTGTAATCCGTAGCACCGGTAACAACATCGCTCAAGTGCACAATAAGCTAATAAAATTCCCTATCTCAAAAACTACTGAACCGATTTTGATGAAACTTGCAGTATTCCGTAAGTTAAACAATATTTAGTACAACAAAAAAAGAATTACTTGAATCGGACTTGTAGTTCCAGAGATATGCGAACACAAACTAAATCAGTCGATGCCTACTCCAAGCCGTTGAGGAGTTGTACCTTCCATCATCAGCTCATCCACATTTATCCATTATCAGATGCAAATACTTGAACAGCTTTAGAAAATATATGAAAATGGTACTCTGTGCCTATAAAATTTGAAGGTTGCCCTCGATTTCCCTGGGATCCCATCATCAGATCCTAACCTGATGATCATGGGACCACTTGAGAAGTATACCCTTTCAAACAAAAGAAAAATTTTCCAAATCGGTCCAGGCGTCTTTGAGAAATCGGGGAACATAAATAAAATAATTAAAAAAAAAAAACAGAAAAAGATTCCGACGAATTGAGAACCTCCTCCTTTTTTTGAAGTCGGTTAAAAAGGAACCGACTTTAAAACCAAACACAAAGAAACTGTAAAATAAGTTTTCTTTCGAAAGTCGGTGGCCATAGTCTATGAAATAAAAAACAAAGCCACCGACTTCCGAAAGAAAAGTTATTTTACAGTTTTTTTGTGTTTGATTTTGAAGTCGGTTCCCTTTTTTTCAAAAAGTTTTTTTAATGTACAAAAATAATGAACGTTCTAACATTAATTCTGTTTTGCTAACATTAATTTTTTATTTTACCCTTTTCTGCGCGACTGTACCAGGACTACCAAGCTGCAGTATACACATGTACATGTACTTATATTAGAAGAATGAATAAAAATAAATATTCTTCAGGGGACGAATGGGCCCCTCAAAAGTTCCAGGAGACGAGTGGGCACAGGGTGCGAATCTTAGGGGACGAATGGGCTCTGACCCGGTAGTTCTCTTGTAATGTAATAAGTCGTTCTCTAAGAACTACCTACACATGGTGGGTGTAACACTTTCAATTGACACATTCTACTATCTCCGAATAAGACGGAATCACATTCTGAACATCAGAGTCTAAGGGTCAGTCATACCGAGACGCAACGCGACGCGACGTGACACGACGATACGGTACGAGTTATTTTTGAGTCGGTATGAAAAAGAGCGCGCAGCGGTGCTGCGCTGCTTCATGTCACGGTGAAAAGTGTATCTTTTCGTGTAGTAGGTAAATAAAGTTATATCTTGAGTCACTCTTTTGAGTTGTACGCGCAGCGTCGCGTCCTAGTTCGAATTGACCCTAGGCAGGAACGTGGATCTGAAAATGTCTAACACCCACAGTGAATGAGTAGAAGCAGGTGAAGTTTCTTGACCTTTACTAAATGAAAGGACTAGCTGGTGAATTACGTATAGAAGGATTTAAAACTATTTAGGATGTCGGGTAGCAGACGGATTAAAATAACCTAGGATCGTGATTAAATGGTGTGCGATTGGACGGTATTTTAACACCGTATAGCATTTATTTTAAAATGTAATGTCACCGGAGGTTAACGTTTGATTTACAAGTATACAGGGACTTGATAGAACATTCAGACAATCTCTGATATACGTGAAACAAAAGCTTTGCATCTCTTTTTGGCACCGTTAAACTTTTTACGGTGAAGGAGGGCAAAATATATATTTTTTAGCCCACAATTTAGTTGTGCCAGTAAAAATATTAAGGACGATCATTTTAAAGTTTCTGCACCTCATTCGATCTAAACTCTTGAAGCAGGTCAATTTATTTTCACAAAACATAATTTTAGGACCTCATTTAAAATGGGAGCTAAATTTAAATTAGGTCCTAAACTTCTGTCAAATTCTGTGGAATTCCTCAATCTTCAAGGTCCCGTGCCGATTTTTAAATGGTTTCCAACGCAACTAATGTTCCACAGTTTAAACATTTGAAGTACTTTGCTGAATGGTATTTTCAAAGGCCATTATGACCAAAGTTTCCTTATTATTATCTCCTGAAGGGACGGTTACAAGCCATTTTAGAGCTTAGAATTTTAATGAAAATGACAATTACTATTCTACAGTTTTTACAGCCTTCTGATGTTATTAATTTTGGCTTTGTCCTTCGTGAGTAATAAAAAAATGTGTTAAATAAAAAATACCGGCCAAGTGCGAGTCGGACTCGCCCATAAAGGGTTCCGTAGCAGCAAGTAAAAATTTAAAAAATCTTGTAGTTGGTTGTAACTTTGAAAGGTAAATTGCGGTTTACGATTTATGACGTATTAAAGAAAAAACTAATTACTTGATCTCTTTCAAACCAATTTTCCCTGGTAGTTTGCATGGTTATGTACCTAGATCATATTTCACTTTAAAGTGATAAAATGTGTCCCCCTGTAATGGAAGTGTCTCTTGCGTAAACTGTTCAGTTTAGAACAAAATGATATTAGCCTAGACCTATCCAATAAAATATCTTTTTCACCAAACCCATACGTGTGGAGTATCTATCCACACGTATGGGTTTGGTGAAAAAAATATTTTGAGTTTCAATTTAAGTATCCTGAACCCCCAAAACAGTTCACATAATACATCTACTTACCAAGTTTCAACAGGATAGCTCTTATACTTTCGAAGAAAAGTGACTGTGACATACGGACGGACAGACATGACGAATCGATAAGGGTTCCGTTTTTTGCCATTTGCTACGGAACCCTAAAAATTCATACATTACGAAACCAGCAAGGGTTAAAGACCTCAGTTGCCTGCTTACATTATGCTTCGTCTATTTTTTAAAGTAAACACAGACTTAATGACCTTAATACATGAAAATAATAGTGTAGTTTTACAAATATTTGTTTAAGGTGTTGGTGGTTCGTGCAGACAAATTGCGCTCGTGCATAAATTAATAATTATGCAGGCTTAGCCACAAGCTATACGTTCAAAAGAAAATCTATTGTCTTTCAACAATGACTGCCAAAAATAAATGAAAAATAAAGTATAATTAAAGCATACCTTAGTGAAGCGCAATTCGTAAAGTGATGACAGAGAACACCTCTGAGGTCAAGACAAGCTACACAAATCTGTGTAGCTTGTCTTGACCTGATTAGGTAGACTATGTAGTCTGCCTGATTTGAGTTTTTAACCACGCGCCCGAGGCGGGCAACAAGCCCGAAGCATTTTTTACTAAGAACCAATTTATAATAATTACAACGTTCAAATTTTTTTCCACTACGATTTTATATTGGTAGCGTTTTTAAGTCTTCAAAAGTGTGGGAGGTGTGTGTACTTTAGAAACTCAAAATAATAACGGGATACAATAACAGTAGCACTGCATTCATTCTTGGTGTCGGCGTGGACTTTTGAACCACATGTGTTGTGCTAAAAAATATTAGTACTGCGCCAGAGTTCCTAAGAGTTAGCCCTTTCGTGCATAAGGTAACGCATGTCTCAGATACCTTACGGCTTTGAAATTCATTGACTGTGTACGAACCTCTATGGATTTGAATTGCGATAGTTATCTGGATACCAAAGTCGTAAGGTATCAGAAACTTGTTTAAAAAGGGGTATAGTGAACTCATACTTATAACGAGGACTTTTTTAATAGTGTCTGATTTACTAACAGCCAGTCTTTGTCATCATTTGTCTAGTCTTTTTCAACCATGTTGAGGTTGGCTTCCAATCTACTCAGTTGCTGCTGATTAGCAGAGGCATTAGAACGAGTGAGTGACGTAAAAGTAATAATAATAATAATAATAATATCACGCCGTGTCACTGGTAGTTGCAGCCGCGTCGAGCTCCAGCGACGAGTTTTACTCCCCGCCGTCGACGCCTCCACAAGCAAGACGACGAGGAAGAGGACGGCCACCAGCGGGCTTGGGACCTCGAGGCCATCAGGCCCCGAACAGGGTCCCCGCTGCCGGTGGAAATGTGTCGCGCATGCGATGGACTCAGTCCATTAATGAAAACGTCATGCGCGCATATTATGGGGCTACTGAGGGGGGAAGCAACTTGACTGCGTACCGTGGTCGAATGCTGTCTCTGTTTCAGGTGCTGGAACCAGATGTCAACGTAACGGCGCAACGATTATCGGATCAGGTACGGGTCATTCAACGTAACCATATGTTGAATGACACAGTACTTGATCGACTACGCTCTGAATCACGGAGTAACCCAGTTACTGATCCTGCTTTGCCATTGACTGCGGTGCAACTACAAAACATTTCCAGTGTGCCGCCGCGGTCTGAGGACATTGGTGAAGAGGATCATGACGAAGTTATATCCGTGAGTACCCAATGCAACGCACAATTGAGGAGCGCTTTGGAGAGTGCGTTCCGGGAGTACCGCTCCGTACCGCCGGAACTTAGACCACGTTTACCTCGTTTGCCTATGCACAATAAAAACAAGGCGCTTATGTGTGCTCTAGACTCGGAGCTGTCAAATTGTTTTGACAGCAGTAAGGATCTTACCGACACCCACTCAATCTTGTACTGTGCAGCTGTAGCGGCATGTCGTGTAGCTCACGTCAAATTCCCAGACAGCGACAGAGCTACACGACCAAAACCAGCAGCTCCAGCTTGGCAGTGCAGGATTGAGCGGCGAGTCGGTGAGGCTAGAGCACTCATCGGCAAATTGCACTGCTTCAGGGAGGGTAATACTCGACCTAGAGTGATGCGTTTTGTGAGGCGGGCGTTTGCGGGGATTGATATCGATCCTCGTGAATATTTGGCCCGCGTCACAGAACGTATCGACTTTCTGAAGCAGAAGATTTGTGCATGGGCAAACCGTATTCGTCGGTACAAGCGACGAGTGGAGCGATACACTTTGAATCGCACATTCCAAAGCGATGAAAGGTGGGTCTATAGGGCTTGGGAGCGACCGGACCAAGGTGTGACTGACACGCCCCTACCGGATGATGATGCCATGAGTTCATTCTGGCGCAGCATCTGGTCGGTGCCTGTCAGTCACACTGAGGGCGATTGGACCCGGGAGATCGAACGAACGTGTGATCAGATTCCAGAAATGGGGGCAATTACCATCAGCCCCCACGATGTAGCTTGTGCAGTCCATCCGTTGCCTAATTGGAAATCCCCAGGACCGGATGGGCTGCACAACTTCTGGATCAAATGGTTTAAAAGATCACATGTCCGCTTGGCATCCCAGTTCCAATTAGCCTTAGAGTCAGGGTCACTGCCCCAGTTCTTGACAACAGGAATGACCCACCTGCTCCATAAATCGGGTAGTACTGCGGAACCCAAAAATTATAGACCGATTACTTGTTTACCAACGGTCTATAAAGTTCTTACATCCATTTTGAGAGCTAAAATCAATCAACATATTGTGACTAATTCTATCATGTCTGCCTCTCAGAATGGATGTAGGAACGGGTCTCGCGGTACTAAGGAGCTCCTCCTCATTGATATGGCCATTAGCCAACAGGTTCGTCGCTCCCGAAAAGATCTGTCCGCATGTTGGATAGATTATAAGAAGGCCTATGATTCGGTGCCCCATACATGGCTCATGAGGGTGCTGGAGTTGTATAAAGTTGATATATCTCTACGTACCTTCTTGATGTCGTGTATGGGGAGCTGGAGAACAGTCCTTCGCTATCCAGGATGTCGACAGGTCCGCGGTAGCAGCGAACCGATAAGGATTGAGCGTGGCATATTCCAGGGTGATAGTTTGAGTCCCTTGTGGTTTTGTCTGGCCTTGAACCCGCTCAGCACATTGCTGGAGGGTTCGGGGCTAGGATATCGGTTGAAGAGAGGTGGTCAGGTCATATCTCACCTTCTTTACATGGATGATCTGAAACTCTTTGCCCCCAACAACTTGCAACTGATGAAGCTACTGAAGGTAACGGAAACTTTCAGTAACGCCATCAGGATGGAATTTGGTGTGGACAAATGTGCAGTCATGCATGTGAAGCGAGGAGAGATTATGGAATCAGAGGGAACTCAACTCTCGGATTCCATACACCTCAGATCCCTCTCTTCAACAGAGACCTACAAATATTTGGGTATGTCGGAAGCATTAGGCATCAATAATGCTGACATGAAACAATCGTTGAAGGAGCGCTTCTTTGGCCGCCTGAATAAAGTGCTAAACAGTCTTTTGTCAGGTGGCAATAAGGTGCGCGCTTTCAACGGTTGGGTCATGCCGGTGTTGATGTATTCTTTCGGCATACTCAAATGGACTCAGACAGAACTTGACGCCCTGGATAGGAGAGTTCGTTCACTGCTGACTGCAAATCGGATGCATCACCCACGGTCGTCCGTGATGAGGCTGTATATCCCGCGGAAGTGTGGGGGTCGTGGCTTCTTAAATGCTAAGACCCTGCACAACCGTGAGGTATGCAGTCTCAGGGAATATTTCCTAGAAACCGACGTGGGGATGCACCGAGATGTGGTCACAGTGGACAAGGGTCTTACTCCGCTCTCCTTGGCTAACGAGAACTGGCGCAAACCTAAAGTATTAGACACTAATGACCGAAAGGAGGTATGGCAGAGCAAGGAGCTTCACGGACGCTTTTACCGGGCATTACATGGTCCCGATGTAGACTTTTTAGCGTCCGTATCCTGGCTGCGCTTTGGTGACCTGTTTGGGGAAACCGAAGGTTTTGTCTGTGCAATTATGGACGAAGTTATGATGACGAATAACTACCGGAAATACATTGTGAAGGATGGCACGGTTGACATATGTCGGGCATGCCACCGTCCGGGAGAATCGATCCGACACATTATTTCTGGGTGTTCTCGTCTGGCTAACGGAGAATATTTGCACAGACACAACCTCGTCGCCAGGATTATCCACCAGCAACTTGCTTTGAAGTACAATCTTGTGGAATCGGAAGTGCCGTACTATAAGTATGCGCCCGACCCAGTTCTCGAAAATGGCAATATCTCGTTGTATTGGGATCGACCTATCATCACTGACAGGACTATTGTTGCCAATAAGCCTGACATTGTGGTGATAGATCGATCGGAGCGTCGCGCAATGATTGTTGATATAACGGTCCCGCATGATGAGAACCTCGTGAAGGCAGAAAAGGATAAACAATTCAAGTATCTTGATCTGGCCCGCGAGGTTGTTGACATGTGGGACGTGAATACAGCAGTCATTGTGCCGATAGTCGTGTCTGCCAATGGCTTAATTGCCAAGAGCCTCGAACAACATCTGAGGAGGCTCTCGCTTGGCAGCTGGATCAGGCGCCTGATTCAGAAGGCAGTACTTCTGGACACGGCGCGTATTGTTAGGAGGTTCCTCTCTCAAGAGCCCTGACCACCGGCGGCCCGGACCCTGTTCCCGGTGCTGGTGAACTACTATTTTTTATATTTTTAAATGTTTTTTATTTCTTTTTTGTAAAAATATTTAAAAATGTAATTTATAAGTGTAAAAAATGAATAAAGAAATAATAATATTCCACAACTATCACACAAAGTAAAACAAAATGACAAGATGTACCCTCACTCACATCATTATCATCATCAATCGATAATGTTCCCATTACTGGGACACGGGCCTCTTCTCTGTGAGAAGAAGTGGGCCATATTGTACCACGAGAGCTAAGTGCGGGTTGGTAGATATCACATGTCTTTGAATTTTTTGTTCTTGGATAAGCCGGTTTCCTCACAATGTAATTTATTTCAGCACTACTGCTCTCAAAACGGGGAAGAAAAACCCCGTTTTGAGAGCAGTGGTGCTGAAATAAATTATATAAAGTTATGCGCCTGGCTGGCTTCAAACACATCTACAACTCGTAAGTCCAGGCCGACACCACTTGGCCACCACTGTTCTATACCGTCACATAATAACGATTTTAAATATTGAGTTTAAATTGTATGGGAAAATAGTAAAATATTCAATTTTAAAATCCAAAAATTACTTAACATTTACGTCGAGCTTTCGTGCTACCGCCTCAGAATTTTAATGAAGCGACTGGCTAACACGGTACCTCTAGGTAAAACTGACTAACAGCCTGCTTTTGGGTATTTAAATCACATAAAACTTGCTTACAAATTGTTTCTCCCTTTTAAAGCTTGATTCCTAGAAAATAGATCGATAGTGAACGTTAAGGTCAAACTTCAGCCAAGGCAACGTTCTCTTCAGAGACAAAACAGTTTTATTGAAATTTAATAAATTTCAATACCTAAGCAATTTTATTGAAATTAATTTTATTTCAATAAAATTATAGGCAAAGTTCATTGATTCGATTTATTATATTGTTTAGCTAGTTTTCAACCGACCTTAATAAAAGGATAAGGTCCCCAATTTAATTGTATTCTAGTTTTATTTATTTTTGCGAACAAGCACAGTTTTGCACTTCTAATATTGGTTTGGATATTTAGAGGTTATAATTATAAAACTTTTAACAGTTTATTACATCCACTTAGTTTGAGTAAATGTAAAAAATTCTAACGACGAACAATATTACCGTTTATAGATGACAAACCATTCTCAGATGATAGATTGACAATTAAACGCCCACTAGAAAATGTTCTGTTGTCTTTAAATTTAGCCGAACATGATGTGGGTTGAAGCTTCGCAAAAACATAGAATGGAATGGCAATAGTTTGTTTATTCCTTAAAAAATACAACATGTCAAAATAATTATATCAACAATATACACCTATTTTTCCACTAACACAAAACTTGATCAATTTTTCCATTGTTTGAAGAAGTTTCGTAAATAATTCACAGCTTTTGTGATACTTAACAGTGGGTATTTATTTCAATGTTGTTTACTACATAAACAAGACAAAAATTTAGTAAATAGCAGACAAGTATGTTGTTTTTTCTTTAGAAACATATCTTACATAAAATGCGAATAAAACCGTCCTTTGAAAAGCAATTTCCCTGCAAAGCCGAGGAATCGAAGCTTTGCAGACTTCAACTGTATACTATTTATATTGTATACAGCGACTAAAAGTAGTATCGGACGTAGTCAAGTAGCATTCAGAATAAATACAAAAGTCTTTCACACTTATGTACTCAGTTTCAACTAGGAAATATCTGCTTTCTTCCACCGAACTAGAGAGTCATTTCTATAATGTTGTTGGACGGAAAGGATGAACAAGACCTTGGAAAAATGATTATGTAAGGAATGATTATGAATGAAAACGGAGTAAGCAATACTTTAACGGGTGATAAGAGACAATGGAAGAAGAAAACGTCTTGCGCCGAGTGAGAGAGAGATAATGTAAAATGAGAAAAGGGCAAGATAACGACTTCCAAACTTAATATTATAAAGAAGTACCTAAACATTGTGTGTTCGGAATAATCCTTGGAATTCCTATTTTTCGCCCTGGTTGGGGAAGGGATCACATTTCAAACTCAGTTTGTGTACCTACTTTAAAGCAAAGAAGTATTTTTATTTCTCAATTTTGTGAAAATAGTGTTCATGTTTGCTTTACTAATCACGATTTTAATACCTGCTACAATATTATTTAAATGATCAATAGTCTATCATCACAATTTTGACTTTCTTATAAACGTAAGGAACGCTTCCTTTCTGCAGGACATGCAATTTATGCAATTTTGTTCGCGAAGCTGCATTGAATAACTAAACGTATTGTAAAACCTTGAGAAATGGAAGCTGAGACAAACGTCAGCGTCTACACGACTCATATTAAATTGTATTCCTTGACACAAACGAGTATGATAAAAGTGAGCGATCTTATTGAGACGGAAAAGTTTGTAGACGAGTAACGGACGAAACGAAAAATACACTACGTGTACCTATGCGATAGGTACGTGTAGTGTATTTTCCGATGTAATGTGTTTGCCAATGGTCTGGTATGAGTTACGAGGTGTAGGTCGTGGACTCGAACCCAAACAGTCGCAAGAATTTTGATCTCCACTGCTTTCAAAATGGTGAAGGAAAACAAAGAGAAGAATCAAAAAGATAATAAGTATGTAACACCCACTGACTCTCACATCTCACAGAAAGGATGCCTGTGTCCCAGTTGTGGGAACATTTTAGGCTGATGATGATGGTACGTTTGCAACATATTAAAGCTTACAAACATTATGTCCAAAACTCCATTGCACATACGGTCAGTGGCCTGCATTACTTGACCCACTTTTCTTTATTCTGCTGAATAAGATCGGTCATATAGTGAAGAGCTCTGACTAAGCTGGTTTCGTATTAAACCAGTTTCCACCGGCACACTTGTGTAGGACACTTGTGCATGAACATATTCACGTAGAAGAAGAGATAGAATTAGAGATATCCAATCTTCTTAAAAACAAACCATAACGAAAAAGTTATAAATACGTTTGAAGTTTTACTTATTTATTGTTAATTTATTTACAAGTAATTTAAGACTAAAATCATTTTATTTAAAAGCGTGGCATTTACGCTCTTAATATAGTGTCATTTCAGATCATGGATCAAGGAAAGAAACAATGTCACATAAATATTTCATGATTGGCTCGGCTTGATGCAAAACTGAAGAACATAATATTTGCTTATTCATTGGCATGACCAGAACTTGTTTATCAAAACAAGCTTTTGTTTACCTTTTTGTAAACCTCTGTTAGGACTTGTTGAGAATTTTTTGCTTAATTTTTTTATTTCGTGTGAAGATTTTGGCGCCCTCTGGTACTACAGTTAATTAAGCCGCCTCTGGGTTCAGCACAGGCTTCTAATATAGCTTCATTTTTTATTAAAGGCTTCATGTAAAATTAATAATAGTATAACAGGTTTTTAGGACTATTATTTTATTGATAAGTCCTAAAAACCTGTAATACCTCATAGGTGTCCATCTTTTTGCAGACATGACAGATAGTTCTCATTTGTGTGTGTAAATGTTCTGAAATAAAATCTAGTCTTTGTACCGTTTCGTTCATCATTCATTAGGTAGAGGGAAAGTAAAATCATAATTATATTCTATTACTGATTAGTATCCATTCTTGGAAAGTATTCTAGGAGTAGGTAACGAAATCTTTCATTTGTGGAAACACAAAAAATGTATTGCATGACTCTCCATTTATTTGCCTGTTTCATAGGTTCGTTCCTTTTCATATAAAGTTGGAATAGAGTTTTTAAAGTAAAATTAAGAAAATGTAGTTCCATGTTTTTATAAAGTTTTCTCATAATAATGCATGTAGGTATAAAACTAGTATGTATATTATGTATAAGAATCTGGAAAAATTAAGCAATTAATTATTTAAAGGAGATGTTTCATTCTGGGCCCAGTCTATGTACACCACATCAATAAATAGGGAAAAAATAGGAGAGTTTCACAAAAATACTGTAAAAATGATTTGAAGACGGGTTTAGCTGTTAAAAAATGAAAATCAGGAAAGTTTTTTAATAAGTTAACCCTGTCTTTAGGGCAGCCATGACAGTTATGTTTGACATCTGACATGACGTTTGTCGACTTTGACGTTTCTCGCACCCAAGTCTCTGTTTATGTTTGCTTTGATTGAGCCACATTTTGAGCTCGAGTTGGATACTTTTCGGAATTTTTAGTGATTGTTTTAGTTTTGCGACCCAGATTACTACTACGGACTGATTGATTGCTTACCTGTTGACCCCGGCTTTGTTATATGGTTTTTGATTCGCCTGTGATTCGGATTTCGTCATGTTATTTTACAAGAACGAGTTAGTTTCAGGTATGTCCTATACTTGTATTTTGTTTTAATGCTTTTACTATGCGAGTTATTTTTCCCTTGTGTTATATTCTAACAGATTTTACTCATTTTTATTCCAGTTTATTGACAATGGCATGGCTACAATGCACGTCTATAATAAATGAAAATGACCAGTCTTACGCTGCCGATGATATGGGTCCCGAAATAATTTCTATCATCGAGCGAAATCTTGGCCATCTGGTAAGAAACATTTATCTAATCTAAATACTGTTTAACCAAACGGATTGATAAACACTGTATAACCTCTTTTTCATTTATTGTTTTAGATTAATGAAAATGAAATAATGTGTTCACAGTGCTTTGGAGTCATAATGTGTGTGAGATGTCAAATAATAGTGCACATGGAGATCATGAACTTCAGCATTGTCATGATAGCAATGTCTGTGTCCGGTGTAGGATGTCATTATTTAGGAGGCGTACTCATTCCATTGCGGAGGATGCAGAAAGACAATTTATAGCTGCAACAATTGCTCCAAGAGAGGTAAGTACCCCTCTTTTATTCATATGGATGGGGTAGGCACAAATGCAATGTTTCATAATTATGATGCAAGACAATGTCATTGCTAGTAGAAAAAGAACTGATACTATATCATTTCTGGGAATGTGTACATATAACAATAATTATATGACATAGAACATTGCCTAGGGCCTTAGGACAAGTCTATAAAAGTGATATTAAAATACTCTTACATAAATCTTGATAAGTTTATATTTATTATAAATGTTGTTATTTAAATAAATCTCATTTTTTTGTTTTAGATACCTGAAGGTGGCTTATTATGTTTTAATTGTTGGACTCATACTCAGCGTACAATCCTCTACTAATAAGAGGTAGAATAAAATCAAGTCATAGCTCAGGACGAACCTATTATAATATATATTGTTGGCAAGGGAAGGATCAGGTTGGGATGTTAATATAATTAGTTATTATTGTAGTTGCATCTCTGGACGACGGACAATGGGTTGCTGAGCTCACATAATGACCATCATGTGGTATTTTGGGTTGGGCCCGGCACCAAGAAAACATAGAAGCACCAGCGTCATTCCTGGATGGAATATTAATAAGGGATGATGTGGATGATGAATAAATCATAAGTCTCAACAAGTTGTTTTATTTAAATGTATACCCTTAATGTCACTACATAGTATAAAGTCGATTCCTGCTGTCTGTCCCTGTTTGCTTAGATCTTTAAAATCATGCAATGGATTTTTACGTGGTTTTTTCAAATAGATAGAGTGATAAAAGAGGAAGGATAACATGCATAATATAGTAACGATTGTACCCATGCGGAGCCGGGGTGGGTCGCTAGTTATAGATGTAAAATAACAAAACTTGTTTCATATATTGTAAGTGCTCAGTTGGATTGGGTGTGGAATCCTTCACAGAATGGAGGTCTATGTCCTAGCAGAAGTATCCGCTCATAATGTTCCCAACACAGCTAATGCTAAAGTAGACATTTATTGTCTTCTTCCTAGCTATTACTGTGTCATGTTAACTAGGTACTATAACAATAACTTGAAGTTGTTAGGTACTGCACATGCCACTGCTCCTCCTCGCGTCGTATTCCTCATTGCTGAGGGACGTGATTCCCCCGATGTGAAGTTACTTTCAGCTTGAAGATGCTTCGCCATCTGTTTCTGTCCTTGGCAGAATGAAGAGCATCGTGAAGTTTCGTTTCTTGGCATTGAGATATAGGATAGATGATATAAGTGCCGCCGGTTACTATTCTATTATTTTTATTAAAACCTAAGATATTCGAGATCAATCATTGTTTTCTGCGATCTCTTTAGCCCAGCTTACACCTACATAAACATCAATGTCATCAATCATATGTCAATGTCATTGTCAAAATACCCTTTCGCTTATTACTGTCAGATCCACCATGTTTGATTTTTTGTCGAGTGTTGTTATCCTTGACAAAGTTAATTGAAAAGCACAATTCAACGAAGTGAAATTAAAGAAAATTAAAAATTAAAAACGGTTTATGTATTAAAAAGCTATTTTTACATATGGTGTACATAGACTGGGCCCAGGCTCCATACATTTTTGGACCATCTCCTTTCGAAAAATGAATAAGTACCGAATTAAATACAACGGTAAATTCATGTTTAAACACCGTCTGTATGTGCACAATGACAGGTTTTTAGCCTCCTTGCATCGGTAGGTACAGTTGTTATGCAAATAAGATATACTTACATGAATACGATTACCCTGATAATGTATTCTCAACAAGTTTTTTAGGTCTTTGAACTCCTACTGCAATGAAGCATTTAGACATTTTATTTTGTTGAGTGCGGTTCAAGAACTTTATGAAAAAACCACACCAAACAAGAAAGTTAACAAAAATTTGGATAAAAGTTCAATTCAGATAAATACAGGGTGTAAGAGACATCGACGCACAAACGGATACAATTTGTATGAAAAAATAATTTTGCTTTTGACCAACTTCCGCCGTCCCGATTATTTTATTCCATTATCATAAAATGATCTTTACCTGAATGAGAGTCGAACGGCATTAAAAAAATGGGCCACTCATTTTTATGGACAACTCACACTTGACCAAAAAATTGTGTTCCAAGACTTTCCCTCTATAACTCTTCGTTGACGGGGCTACTTAGCAGCTGACTCCTCGCCTGTCAAGGTTTTATGCTCTTCAAAACCGCCTGTCATTTTTTTTAAGATTTACAATAAATAAACTACATTATATAAAAATTTTTAAGCTTACAGGAACAAGTTTTTTTTTTTTAATTTAAAATGTAAAGGGTCTGATGGCGTGCACGGCTGACGCCTGCCAGGTCATGGCTATTGCCCTTAGCATGCTATAAATCATAAGTGTACAAATTTCTAACCTTACAGGAAGACCGTTACTCGCAGGGTTCAGTAGCTCTTGGACTATTAAACCTACAACCCATCGTTTTTTTATCGGGTGATCCTTTTTAATTATATATGTACTTCATAAGGAATGCGTAAATAGGTCGTGGGAAGTAGCGATGTTTGGCGCTTTGTTAGACTCTGTTCATAATCATTGTTCAGTTCGACGAATGCTCGATGTTGTCTTACAAGTGTATCAAACGAATGCTCAAGTTTATCAACACCTTTAAACAAATTTGCCAGCGTCTTAAGGGCGCATAACCAGAAAGTTGGCAACGTCGCAAATTGCTGTCAAATATTTACAAGTTTAAATTAATTTGGTAAATTTACTGTATGACAATAAGAAATATGGCTTTGTAGTGCACTAAAACATTGATTAGGGAATGCAATAATTAAATTATCGTAACACCGAATATATAGTTTTAGATGTAAAAAAAGTATTTGGAAACCTTCCAAATGCTTTTTTACACCAGAAACGGTTACAACATCAAATTCAGTGTTTTAATTGCATTCCTATATCAATGTTTTAGTGCACTACATAGCCATATTTCTTATTTCCATACAGTAACATTGCTAAATTAATTAAAACTTGTTAATATTTGACAACTATTTGCGACGTTGCCAACTTTCAGAATATGCGCTCTTAAGTAAGATTGTTTAAAACGCTGTCGCTACCTCAATGAATGACATACAATGTTATCTATCTATAATTTATTAATATTAAACAATTTGCAAATAGATAATAACTCTATAAAAATTGTATTAGATGTAAACAAGTAGAATACTAACAAGAACAGTAGATACTATCAGAGATAATTTATAGTTATTGTTTTGTGCTCAAAATAAATGCATTATAGGTTTTCGATACGTGAGTTTGCTGTAATGCAATTGAGATATTGTTTCACGGCCAGTACCCTTAGCACGAGTTTTCAGTTTTTGAGACGTAAAGTAAAACTGGAACTTTGACAATTTCAAATTGACAATTTTCATGGAAAAAATTAGTTCCTTCTTCGCACACCAGAGTCGCTGTTCCAATTTTTCATACAAGAAACGCTGCAAAGTAAAAGAGTGAAAACTCGTGCTAAGGGTACAGGATGTACCAAGCCCGGGTCGGTGGCGTGTCGTGTTTCACGCGTCACCGACGGGGCCCCTTATGGGGCCAAATGCCTGCCGGGGTCGCGGATTTTTTCTTAATCCAGGATACCGTGGCCCCGGAACGTAAAGGGCATCCGAAGGAACACGGGTGGATTTTAGTCAGTAAGAGTCTGACAGTCCCTTCCGCCCCACCCAGGGCGGGAGGACTCATTTGATGATTTTGCCACCCTAAAAAAAAAAAAAAAAAAAAAAAGGGTACAGGATGTACTTTATAAGAAGATACTTCTTGTTACTATCTATCCGATTATTATAAAATCAGGAAAAATAATTGAATTGGAAAGTCGAAAAAGTGAAAGTCAAAAGTGTCAGTAAATGGCCTACTTGAATTTCCATTTTCGAAATTTCGTTTTTGACTGTCATTAAGAGGTCAGAAAGGTTATAAATAGTATATGTAATAGTATGTATTTACTTGGATTTAATTAGACTGAAAACACCCTAACAAAATTGGGAAAAGGCTGGAAAGATGAAGAAACACTTCCAACCTTAATTACAAATTAAATATTATTTAGCCAAAATATTTAGCATCAAAGTTTAAATTCAATTAACAACGTCGGACGGTTCAATCAATTTAATAACCTTTAAAAGTTATAATATCATGGTAAACAATTAATGAAGGTGCCTTTTCTAGAAGCGTTTCTTAAATAAATAAGCTTGAATAATGACGTCACTAGTAACTTTTAACAATGACCTCTAATCGGGGGACTGTTGTGCATTAGTCATAAATTAAATATGAAAGAAAATCGTCACATAATCTTAATAACTTAATAAATTATTTTTGATGCCTCAATAGCTTTTTTTTAGCGTGGTAAAATCATCAAATGAGTCCTCGACAGTCCCTCCCGCCCAGGGCAGGGCGGGAGGGACTGTCAGACTTGTACTGACTAAATCCACGGTGTCCTTCATTAGCCTTTTACGTTCCTGGGTCACGGTAATGGAATGAGTCCCGCGACCACGGCAGGCTTTGGCCCTCTAGAGGGGGGCCCCGTCAGATTGCTGACAGCTCTTTGAGGCGCGCGTGGAACACAACGCGCCGTCGACCCGGGCATGGTCCATTGTCGGGCGGCGAGTTGCCCATTACTTGCCGCCCGCATGCCCGCGCCTACGGTGACCGGAGATCATCCCGCGACGTCCGACGCCGTGGGCGTCTACCACTGCGGCTGGGGTGGAGGGAGGACGCTGTCCTCTCTCTCTCGAGGCCCGCCTCCTCCTTCGCGAGCATAACTGCTTCGCAGAAGGAGGCGACCGATTCCCACTCCGTCTCGCCCCGCAGCATGGCCTCGACCAATGCCGGGTGCGAGAGGTCTCCGCCTATCGCTTCCGTGAGGACACGGCGGTGCTCTGCCCAACTAGGGCAGTCCTGAACCGTATGCTTTACTGTGTCCTCCGGGCGATCTTCGCAGTGGTGACACCCGTGCGTTTCTTCCCTTCCTATCCGACACAGGTACCTCCCGAAACTTTCGTGTCCGGTGAGGACCTGCGTCATCCGATAGGTCAGGACGCCGTGACGTCTCTCCAGCCACCCCTGAAAGAGGGGTCTTATCGCCGCGATTGCGGCGTGCCCGAACCTCGGTTGCGACAGTCGTTGTCTCTGTACCGCCCTGAGATCGCGCCGGACCTCTTCCCGCCGCGCCTCGACTTGTCGGAACAGCGGAAATTCTCTCCGGATGCCTCAATAGCTTTTGATAAAGTACGTAAGCACTACAATCAATTTTATCCACATGGTTATTAATAAGACTTTAACATGTATGTGCATAATATTATTATTAGTAATACAAAAGTTTGAATGTTTGGACGGATAGAGGAATGTTTTTTACTAAATCACGTGAGAATAGCCGAACCGAACTTGATGAAAGAGCCAAAGTAAGGTTTGAAATAACACGTAAGATAACATTTATACCAGTATCACGGTCTATAATTTTTTGAGACGACACGTGCGATCATTTTCGAGCTATAATTATGCAGAAAAAACAGCTGGCAACAGCTAGTATTACAGTGGCAAAAGTTGGGATTGATAAATGGGTGGATAGATGGATGTCTGAAGCTATTTTTTTTATATCATTGTCTGGAGCTCAATTTATCTCTTCATAGCTCGTATCTTAAATTTTGATATTAAATCAGAGGCGGTATACATACTCGTAGTTAATCTGATAATGTATAATGAAAACAAACACAGATTAATTCTTGGCAATAGAAAAAGGCTCGAATACTTCTAGGAACTGACCATAAATTTAATAAAGAGTTACAACAATAAACAATGTTGACAGGGTAAGGGTCAGCAATCTCACAAGTAATAAATCTTATTATGTAATCTCATTTTGGCACAATTTCAGAAATCAAGCTGATATTTTTACTGAGCGTACAACTAAGGGGTAAAATTCCCTGCCGGAGTTTATATAACCTGATAGCTACAACTTTGGGGTCTTTAAGTCCAGAGTGAATAGGTTACTTCTAGGCAAGCGTGCTTCATCATCGACCACATCATTGTCATCATTACTATCAGAAGAAATAGTGGTCAAACACGAGCCTATCGCTAAGGTAAGGTAAATCAGATCCCACTAAAAACATTCTGTGAAAAACAAGCCAAGTCTCGATGGAGCTACTTGTTTATCTATAAAAAGTAATGAAATCTAGACAAAGTCGTGCTAAGTTTAAGGTTCCTTACTGCGATTTCTTTATTATTAAAGTTAATGTTGTGTGACTTGGCCGTTGAACATTCTTTATACGTTAGTGGGTCAAACTCAGAGAGCTTAAACTTGGCCTTTATGTAACAAATTTTAGCTCTCTGAGTTTATGGGAAGTAATAGTTCTATTTTAATGATCATGAGTCAGTGAGTCAGGGTCATAAATGCGAAATTTTGCTTTCGCTTAACTCCGGAACTTAATGACATACAGACTTGAAATTTTGGATTTTAAGTATGTGATAACAGCTTACAGGATGACGAAAATTTTTGCGTTCTGGTCTTATCCAAAGGTTCTCAATTAGGGGCCTGGAAAAGCGGCGAAATGGTTCCAGTATAGGATGGTACAACAGTGTTTGCTTCCCTATCAACTTAGCGGGGGCACTGCCGTGCCCCCCGATATGTTTCCTGTAATTTTTTTCTGTTTAACCTGATCTTTGTCTTCAAAATTTTAGCTAAATGGTCGACCAGCGGCTTCGGCCGCACATTCAGTGTATTAATATAATTTATGTCAGTGCCAATATAAATTTTATACTGAACTAGTTTGTCATTATAGGGTGAGTAACAAACATACATTCATTTAAAAAATCTAAGTAAATTGTTACCATTAAGACGTGTAGAGTAGAGGTTTCTGTGAATATAAATATTACTTCAATTTTTATGATTTTATTAACATACCCACAATTAGAAAAAAAGTTAAATAGTAATAAAACATTAAATTATTTTCTTACGAGTGAGTAAATTGATGCTTACAGTCAAAAATTCAACATCGAAACGAATGTTTGTGGGTTCAACCCGTATGTCAGTAACCCCTAATTACTTGAAACACCAACAGACAGACTAAATGAGTGTAATTATTTAACTAAGAGACATTTATTTTCAGCAAAAGAAACTTAACCAAACCTAAATAAATATAAAGAACAAATTACATTTTGGAAGTTTTATTTTTGTTTATTTTTGGGGAAACACTAAAACTAAAACTATAATTTAATGACTTATGGTAAGAGTCAGAATAAAGTTGATTGATTTAAAAAAAAATCCTTTTTTTTTTCGTTTTTGGGAAAATCATTGAAAGTGTCCGCAGGATGGAGCGCAAGGGACTGTCAGACTCTTAGCCCCTTCGTACACAACGCGACGCAAGTCTCCGATACCTTACGTCTTTGGTATCCAGGCGACTATCTCAATACAAATCCATAAAGGTTCGTACATATGCATGCATCAATGGATAACAAAGTCGAATGGTATCGGACACTTGCATCGCGTTGTGTACGAAAGGGCTAAGTGACTAAAAACACCCTGTTCCTTCAGGTTCGCCGTTCCAGAACAGCGGTATCCCTAGCCATAAAACTCGTACCTTTGCGATGATCACAGTTGTAAAAAACACTGGCCATTCAGTATAATATTAAAGGTCTTAGGTTAAAGAAGTGTGGACAGAAACCAGTTTATAACAAACAATGTTGTGTTTTTTATTCTCATAAATAAATAAACAGTTATTATAGGTATCTGATACACGTGTGAGTTGTGATATTAATAATATCTGTGAGTATAGTATATTGAAATCGTTTGTTAACATTCAGTGCTGATTTTAGTGTTGATAAATAAATTATACTGTAAGTATCCAGAAGTGCATGAAATCAAAATTAATTAGCAACATAACTAAAAAGGAATAAGGTAATTTTTCATCCTAATTTATAGATGTATGGGACCTACATTATCAGGGTGGTGTGATTTTGTCATATAAAATATTGTCATTTTTTATAAATGATTGGCATCGGCTATTGAAATGAAAACAAAAGTGATGTAAATAATGGAATTCCATCAAAACCGGATCCTCCGTGAGGCTTCGGTCATATGGCAAGTGGCACGATTAGCGGCAAGAGGTTACTTGAACGCTTAAATGACTCATAGCTAGTGATTTAAACCCCATCGCCCGCTTGGTAGGACGCTTAGTACAACAAAAGGATTAGTGGTACTATAATTCGCTTGCTGTTAAGCGTAGCCACTTGCGGTGTGACCGAAGCCTAGGGTCACGAGAGACCCATTCATTTGGACAACCGTGCAATTCATCACACTTTTCAAAACGTAGCACTTTACCACCAAGCAGCGCAATGCTCTAATGAGTCTAATGGTATCAGGCGCCCGAAACGAGTCCTCCTGCATTTTAATTGGTGGACTCAGGAGTCTCTTCTTATTCTTCGTCGTGTTGATGATTGCTTTAAATTGTATATGGTTCGACGAAAACTCTGCCACATTTATGGCGTTGGAGGTGGCCTCGGACAGTTCCCTTAAAGTGCAGGTGGCTTTTCAATCCCTGACTAAAATCCATCGCGTTCCTTCCTTGCGTTCCTGTGTCTCAGATTCTCGTTAGAACAGATCCGTGACCCCGGCAGATGTTTGGCACTCTATGGGGGTTCCCGTCAGTTGAACCCAGGGCCTTAAATTTCGCAGTTGCGCTTACAACAACTAGACCAATGAAGCAATTATTTTTAATGACATTATTAGGACATAGCATCTAACCCTTTTGCGTCCGCTATTGATTTAATCCCTTTCTACCTTTCAAGCCAAAACACACGTGTCACATAAGAACATTTTTTTATTAGTTCATTCTAAAAGTATTTGGCACATTACTTTTTTATTCTTTTTAATTTTGTGTAGTGTAGACAGACAAGTCTTAGTGACAGGTGGTTTTAATCAAAAGACATTGAAAAATAGCCTTGTAGGCTTTTTTTGTAAATCTTATAATGTATTTTGCTTTTTACGTTTTAACCTAAAAATATCTAAGACACAACTTGAAACTGGTTTGACTTTCTTGTAGTACCAGTTAAAGGGACGACAATTTATATAGACACGCCTATTACAAACTTTGAACTTTGGATGATTTCAAATTTAAAACTTTAGGTATTTGTATAAATTAAGATAATTATCTTAATTTATACAAATACCTAAAGTTAGGCATGCTTATCACAACGAAGTTTCTGTTCTTACTTAAAATAAACTCGAATTTATATAGTACTTTTGGTCACGATTGAATTCTTATGCATTTTTTTTGCTATTTCTGACTGAGGAACGTGGCACTATAATTATATTTATTCGATTAAAAAACAGCAATTAAAGAACATTATAACTAATAATAGAATAGAAATAGATTATAACATTATCTCCAAAGCAAAATTGAATTTATAGCCGTCTATTTATACAATTTTGTGCGATTAAGTACGTACAAAATATCGTTAAATTACTCAAATCCATCAAAACGGTGTTCCTAATAGGTACAACTCACGAGGGTTACAAAAAACTGTGTTATTAAAAATGCGTAAACGAAGAAACAGTCTATAAGAACCTGTGTTTGAAGTAATTATACGTAAATTATCTTTTTATAGTACACGTGGGCTCTATGTTATTGTGATGGCATATTTTATTTAAGTTTTATAAATATTTTGCGGCCAAAATTTAACGCAACAATACGAAGTAAATACTTCACCAAATCGAATACACACAATAATACAGTGGTACTTTTATAAGGTAAGGAAACTTTTATAACCTAGCATGGCCGCGACCAATGCCGGGCTAAACCCGGCATTGGTCGCGCCCATGCTGCGGGGCGAGACGGAGTGGGAAGCGGTTGCCTCCTTCTGCGAAGCAGTCATGCTCGCGAAGGAGGAGGCGGGGCGCGCGAGGGAGAGGACAGCGTCGTCGCCGCAGTGGTAGAAGCCCACGGCGACGGACGTCGCGGGACAATCACCGGCCACCGTAAGGCGCGGGCATGCGGGCGGAATAGCGACTCGC
Source organism: Agrotis exclamationis (assembly GCA_950005045.1). Taxonomy (NCBI): domain Eukaryota; kingdom Metazoa; phylum Arthropoda; class Insecta; order Lepidoptera; family Noctuidae; genus Agrotis; species Agrotis exclamationis. The sequence continues at coordinate 11,040,849 of OX465434.1, forward strand.
TGTCGGACCATGGACCACGCCCGGGTCGACGGCGCGGCGCGTTGTATTCTACGCGCGCCTCAAAGAGTGTCAGCACAATGACGGAGCCCCCCTTTAGAGGGCCAAAGCCTGCCGGGGTCGCCGGACACACGTATAGAATGTTTAAGCGTAAATTGCTTTTAAGCAATGATATATTCCGAGTAGGCCTTTAAAATAAATCTTCAAACACGGGTTAAGGAAAATTTAAAAATATTAGAACTTTTAATAACCCGCATTAAAAGTTCTACTTTTAAATTTTCTTAAACCAAGACGAAAGAAAGAAAAATCAGAGAGGCTAGCAAGGTATTTTGAAAACCAGTCTCTACAGCTCTAATTTTCTGAAAAGCAGGGCATTTAGACGAGTCCTATAGATTTTTTTTTAATGATACATCACCTGGACTAAAATAATAAAATATCTGTAATAACAAAAGCTAACATTGTTGCAAACATCTTTCACAGAATCGTAATTACAAAACTAGTTAAAAAACCTTAGGACAATTAAAAAATGATTGTACAGGAAACCGTTAAGACTCTAATTAAGTGCTATAATTTGCACTCACTTATAAAATTCCGATGCTATCATTACATTATTATACTTGTACTATTGATAACGCAATAAACTCAAATTTCTCATTTTTGTGTGTTTAGGTATTGACCCCTAAAACGGTAAAGAGGTTAGCTTTGTGGGGCCCGACCAATATTTTTGATGTTTAACGAGTTATGATGCAATTCTGAAAAATATCGATATCTAAATTTATATTGTATGAAATATGGGCGCGCGCAAGTATAAGTTTAAAGTTAAAATAAACTAAAGATTCAGCATTTACTGAAATCAGTTTCAATTCGTCAAAAGTTTAAATTTCTGTTTTATAATTTCGTACCTACGCAGAAACTGTACGATAATATATGTATACCTAGAATTAATATTCTTTGAAATACGTCTGAGAAGTTGAAAAGGTTGTAGGACTTTATTTACTGGCTCTTTAAAATTGGGCAACATTTCAAACTCTCTACCAAGTGGTAGATGTTATCTCTTAGACGTTTTTGACTTAGAATATAAGCAATCAAAGTCAAATCTTTTATATTGTATAAGTACTGTATGGTTCTTTAGACACGCGGTCTTTGACAGAATTAATTCCGCCATCTTGCATTTTCAATGCTATTTTCCAGAGACAGTTTCACCAGTTTTCTTTTAATTTTTGTAATATTGTGTACTTGACCAAACGTTGTAAAGGGATTTTCTATCTTATCAATAATGCCCTCTTGAAATTCAAGCTCCAAAAGAATTACGTTTAACGTGTTTTATTAGATGAAGAAGATTTAAAAGAATACAATAATTATGCCAATTCTTTGAGCATGTCACAACAATTATCTTGCCATTCTAGTTACATGCAGCAATGCTATGGCAAAGAATAATTATCTAGATACGTGTAATTCCTTTGACATACACAAATCTATAGGACTGGGAGATTAATCAACGAACTTCATTAATCTTATAGTTTTTGCCACACCACATTATGGTATTAACGAGAGTAATCTCGAAATAAATTTTCAATTGTAATGTGATCAACATAAAAAAGTGTAACCAGGGCATTAACCGTGTGTCAATTCACTTTTTCATCAAAAGTGATAAAAAATGCGTGAGCGTGAATTAAAATAGTAATAAAAAATATATTTTAACGTTTTATCAAACGAGTTTTAGGCAGCTTGTCCACAGAAATCGGGGCGGAGAAACTTGAAATATTAACCAATTTACTAACCCATTAGATTGCACCACTGAAGAGGAGCGGATACTTACGGATGTGGATACTACTGCAATCCTATTGGTTAATATTTCGGATGCGGTTCCACTGAGGTGGAATGGAGCAGAGCTGAGCTGTGAAAAGAGGTAGGTGTTTTCACTGAATCAGAGCGGGGTGGAGCGGAGCTGCTTTGCCTATCCCTATGCTATTGCTAACTGAAATGAATGAATATGCGCGTGAGTGAGCCGCACTGGCCCGCCCCGCCCCTGTAGGCTGAAGCGGACGGAGAAGAGGTGTGCCGCGATTCACCAATCACATGGCATAAAATCCACATTCTCTTCTCCACTCAAGCTATGTGATTGGTGAATTGCGTCACAGCTGGCCTCCGCTCCACCTCAGTCAGTCAAGAACCACAGCCTTCTCCGTTTCTCCGCTCCGCAGCTCCTATCGACAGGCAGCCTAATAAAAGTATTTTATAAATCCCTGACTGAGTTTTTTTTTTTTTTTTACAAAGTAAATGAATGGCTTCTAAATGGTTGAAGGATTGTACACTACAGCATAGTGTTTTGTATTAACTCACAGTTGCAGCGCTTCTATTATGTCTATGTAGCTCGAATTTAATTAAGTAGTACTAGCTAAACAAGAAGTAATTTGAAATTGTGTGTATGAACACAATATATATATGTTTTCGGTCGATCAACCAAAAATAAGTTAATTAAATTGGCATTCGATTAAAGACTTTATTTGTAATATAAGGTTTATTGCAATATGGTATCGTAGGCGTTTGTGATTAGAACCATTTTCGTATTGAGTTCTATATCAATCAACAGATTGGATCAATCTACATAACATTATGTCTTAAAGGGCATTATAACTTACCATTAATGAACTTTGAATCTTGTGTAGGATGCTGACTAGTTTATGAGTATCTGTTTTCATTTTCTATTGTTGTGGGTGAGGTATGTGCAAAAAAAGAAAGGTATAAGAAAGATAATAACCTGAAAAAAACCTAAAGGCTTGAACAGACACACGCGATTAATCGCGCTGCGACAACGAGCCAAACTAATTTCCACTCTAATTGTACTGCGAATGGACCGCGACACTAATTGTCGCGGTCCATTCGCAGTACAATTCGCCCCGCGCAATTAATCGTGTGTGTCTGCTAGAGGCTTAATGAAAAACATAAATATTAAATACTGAGAAACATAATGTTCGTTACTGTGAGTACTAGTAGCTGTAATGAGGCTTATTTCCAGCCAATTTCACTTTTCAACAATTTAATAGTTCTCAAGAGGAATATTTTTATAATTATCTTGGTTCAACTAGGTCTCATTGGAGCGATACCATTGTGTAGATAAAGAATAGGCAATTCTTTGAATAATAAGGTCATGCTGACCGTTTTTGGTCATGATGATCAATCTCTGGGGATATAAGCCATTGGCGCGAGAAATTATGTAGGTGGTTTCATTTCGCTAACTTCTAAACTTCGTGTTTAATTGTGGGTCGCGGATTCGATTTCGGCACAGAAAAAATACATAAACGACCTGACATGTGGTTGTTTCGGATCAACTTAGGACGCAAACCTAAATTTAAAAATGTTTGTAAACGCACAGACGATACAATAAAATCAACGTTTTTTTAAAAAAAAGGAATGATATATAAACATTCAATCGTCTGACAGAATTGGCAAATAAAGTACGAGACAGTTTTACAATAAAATATAGTGAACAACTTTCTAAAAGCTATGATGAAACACGTCGCTTAGACAGCCTTTATTTTGCTAACGAAGGTGCCACCCACTCGTTTACCTATCAAAATTAATCCAAATCACGCATCGTAATAAAACACTAAAAATAGACCTCAAAAAGCCCGAAGAATATAATATAAGGCTTACGTATTACATACTTTTTCATAACAGTAGACACGTGGGCGAGGCCATTTTATATTTCTGGTGATAAATGGAAACTTCTAGAAATTAGACTTTTTCTTTTTTTAAAGTATGAGTTGGGAGACATGAAAAGCTTACGAAAACCAGTTTACTCATAATTATCGTATCTAATTTTCCTGTTTTTAAATACTTTTACTAAGAGTTTTTTGTTTTACGTAGGCATAGATACATATTTCAATAATTTCAATGTCAAGGGTTAAGCATGGCATACCTAGTATTTATTACCGTATAAATGGAGACCAAGGTACAAGGCTACACATAATATAAAGATAAAAGCTACCTCAAAATGATCACTACAGTACCCTGAGAACGAGTTTTCAGTATTTGAGACGTAAAGTAAACTGGAACTTTGACAACTTCAAGTTGACAATTTTCAAGGAAAAGATTAGTTCCTTCTTCGCACACCAGAGGCGCTGTTCCATTTTTTCATACAAGAAACGCTGTAAATACTGAAAAAACACTGCAAAGTAAAAGAGTGAAAACTCGTGCTCAGGGTACAGTGCTCCGCTCGAGTAATTTGACGTTTACTTATAAATTACCTACATGAACAACTTTCATTTTTCAAAACGCGAGGTGTTTGTGATGCCTACTGTTTTTATTAGGCATTTAAATTATTTAAAGAATAATATTTCTAACGTTGGATAACTTCTGAGTGTTTTTCACGACTGTCTTCGAAGAATTACGAGAATCTTGTCACGACCTAAACGTTGAAGAAACTTGAGTCTTTTCAACAAAATAAATCGTTAGATTTTTCTTTCGTCCAAAATTCAAAGCCTTTGAAGCAAGGAGTCTATAATTAGGCACGAAATGTTTTGTTTCGACGATTTTGACCTCATTAGATACAAATAAAAAAATGTTACTTATTATGTAAATATTGGTTTTTTGTCATGTTTTGTAAATGAAAAATACACAACGATCGTTTTTACGGTAAAATAAAGTATTCACTCAATTTTTTTAGTGAAATTCACGACTTTGGTCTAAGCGGTTAGCATTGCGGCGGGCGGCGCGAAGAAGACATTAATTACTTTGTAAGTACGCATATTCCCTAATGGCGGTACCTCGTGGCGTGATTCAAACATTTTAATATATTTGATCTTACCGCTCGCCAACCTCGCACTAAGGGCCTATGCACACCACGTTTTTTAAACGCACGTCGATGGCGCGTAGTTTGTTATCGTTTGCATCGCGTCAAACGCGCAGCAACGGCGCGTCTGTATCGATACAAACACGCGGCTCCGGCGCGTCTGTATCGATACAAACGCGCGTAGAAGGCGCGCTTTTATCAAACAGAGCAGCTTGTTGTCGTTTGTAATTTATACAGGTGTGCAAAGGTCTACAGGCTGCGTCTGACTTGCGTGCGTGTCGCGTCTGTATCGCTACAAACGCGCGTCAACGGCGCGTTTAAAAAACGTGGTGTGCATAGGCTCTAAGTCACCACTCAGAGCGACAAGTTCGTGAACGGGCTATAGGTATGTACTACAATACATTTAACTATTATAACAGAATTGTTTGAGGCAGCAACCTAATAACAGCCCTATCATATTGAACATAAAGATACAATTCAAAAATAAAACATCAGTGAAAGGGCTGAATGTTATAAAGTTTGAAGCGAAGCTCGTCACGAGTCTGTTCTAGTCCGCTGCACCCTTATTATTTTGCAAGGCACAGTGCCACGAGTTGACTCCGTTTTATGTTAGTAAAATATCTATTAATAGAAAACGCGGTGCACTTTTTATTTTTCGGTGAAAATGTTTCCAAGAATTTCTTCTGTTTCTTGATATTTTATTAAAAACAGCGCGAAACACGAAATGTTTCGCGCTGTTTTTTCCAAATAATACTTTAATTAAAAACTACCGAGGCCCTAGTATGACTTTTCACGTTTTAGTGACGTAAACGGGAACTTTGACGTTAATTTGTTCGAAAAATTAGTCCTTTCGCTTTTTAAATTCTTTATACTATAAACGACGAAAATACTACAAGTAAATAAAACACAAAAATCTTGTGCACGGCATGTGGTTTATGTAAACGTGTGAAATGCCATCAAAATTCTGCCTGAGCATTTACAAAAATTTTACTAAAAGCTACTAGACCTTGTTCAATTTTGGAGCTTTTTACTCCTAATCTAGAAAATACTTTCCCTTAGGGTCATTTGCAGTGTCCAGGCAGACGAAGTTCCAATTATAGGTAATTGAAAGTGATGTCTGATATTGATAATTTTCTTTAAAATGAATTATCCGAAAATAATCAGTATCGGATATTCATCACGATAATTACTTTATCAAGTAAAATTATTATCATAGATGAGAACCCTGATTTCTAATGTAGACATGCAGACGTCAACTATCGTTATATTCTCACCTTGAATCTAATCACGTGTCAACATCTTAAACAGTCCATCTATTTTTACACTTTCCTCTTAGGCAACTGTAACACTTTATCAATACGTATTAAATCAACATTGTTATACGTACTAGATACATTTACATTGAATGAAAAGGAATCAATTATCTTGTCATAATTCTTTTATTTATTGTGAGATTCTCGTTCGAGCTCGTAAAATGAGAGGTTGTCATATCAATCGCTTTCGCTGGATTTGTAATTATATCTAGGTTTCTTGTAATGATGCGGTTAATTAAATAATGGCGCTGTTTGTAATGAAATGAAACGTTTATGAATTATCATCCGCCTGATATTATACGAACCTGTGTTCCGTTTTTACGTCAAAACAGTTATACCGATGTTGATGAATTTTGGTACAGAGATTGATGGGACCCTAATAAAACGGTCATTCCTATTTCTTTTCAAACATTTTAAACTCACAACAGACTATACAAAATACCTGCTCCTGCGGGAAAACCCGCGAAATGCAGAGCAGCAGTAAATCGCTCAACCATTGCGCTAACCCTGCCGTCAAATTGACGGTTCATTGACCGTCAAAATACCGTAATACTCAGATAGAGCACTGCCTCATTTAGATTTATGTAGGTAACCCATATATATACATAGAATAGCGAAATTGAAAACGCCGAAGACCTATATAAATAATTTAGTAATCTGACATCTATACAATGAATACATGATTTTATAATGGCTGGAACCACCTACCAATAAATTCTATTTTAATATTTCAAGATACACATATACTTTATTTGATAACCTACAATTAAATTCCTTACAAAGTAACGTGTAATAAAATATAATTATATTCGTAGGTAGATAGTGTAGGAGAGGTGAAGTAAGACAATGGCTAATCGCGCCCCATTTTGGGTGACTGGGTTATAGAACTAATTTGTTCTTAATTTGGAGCCATCAAGGCTGTAGAGAAGTCTAATTGAGCTTTGTTTTTGCGCGGCACGATGTAAGATAGCATTTAGTTAGATCTTAAGCTAAGATAAGTGATGTAAAGAAAAATTTTTAAACGATTATTCCTAATGCTGGTGATATAAATACAAGACACTTGTTCAAGCTGATTCTTTAAAAATGAGTTCATGTTACCTTGTGTTACTTTCAACTTTTTATAAAAAACTTTGAAAAAAAAATAATTTGCTTAAATTCTGCTAAAGAAATCAGGTGACGTTTGTTTTATCTACAATCCGCCCGGAACCAAAGATGTGACCAAAGCTGGAAGAGCTCATCTAAAAGTAACTGGAACTCCTGCGCACCGATGGAACACAGTGAATACTGTTTAGTGCCAGATTCAGGCAGCATGGTGGTCGCGAGCTAAGCGGCTGGTGCGGCCTACCACTGCCATTGGAATGATGATCCTAACCTATGTTGCCACATTGCTGCATTGCATTTCCACTTCTCACAGCAGGCTTCCTGCGGAACAGTAATAATAATATTATAAAATAAATCTACCTCATAAATGGAAAAAGGAGTAAATGATACTGTGACGTCTGATAGGGGAGAATGGAAGAAGAAAACGTGTTGCGCCGACAAGTAGAATGGGATAAGGGCAGGAAGAAGAAGAAGAAATCTACCTCAGAAAACTATTTTTGACTTTAGAACTCTGGCTATACATTTCGTGTTCCAATTCTTGTTGATTATGATGAAATAAAATTTACTAAGTATTTATAAAAAAAAATTAAACTATTTAAAAAAATCCGAGCGATGAAAAAAACGATTTAACCATTTTTCATGTACTTACTAAATCAGTTTCTTTCCAAATAAAGTATCCAGCTGGTAAAATACATCCAATAGATGAAGGTATTCAATATAAAGCTGTCTGTAAACATAATTTATCGGAACCGCTTGGGATTTTGGGTCGGAATAAATGGTAGAATTTAGTGAGCTTAGGTACATGAAATACACAATGACGAAAGTAATTTTGGCTATATATTCACATACATCCTACACACAGACCGTATCTGTGGCAGTAATATTAAAGTCGGTAAATTACATACAATACAATATCTTCTTCTTAACTTTAACAAAAGTGTAAAGGACTGAATTTGAATATGGGCCATGTCCGTAAATAGGAATCGTAGGCGTATGTATTTTCGCCGGGATCGCGTCCCAAATCACATCATATAAGAATTGAGAAAATCTAAGCATGGTGTTCTGTTTATGAAAACACTATTAGTTAGAGAAATTATAATACTTAAAGATTTATGCAGCCTATTCACATATTTACGTGATTTATGGAGTTGAAGAGAACCCGTAATGTGTTGTAGTAATGCAAACTCATCACTTACCATAGCAACGACAGTTTTGACCCAAATTCCTCTTTGACACAGTAAATATAACGGGAGAACCTCTCATTATTAATTTCAGTGAGTTGCAAAACGTAGAAGTGCCAAATTACGAGTAGATTCTTCAGGATTAGAAAGAAAAACCTTTTGATCGGTGCAATTAAACATGATAACTTTTTATCCCTGAATTTTTATTTGAAAGTAATCGAATTTTTACAATTACAAGAAATTGGAATTGCTAAACTTGAAAAAAACTTCAACAACTTGCATCGTAATAAAACCTACATAATTTTCAAACATTTTAAGAACAAGAGGTTGGAAATTCGTGCAAGTGCAACACGGCTTAATTAAATACCTAATATCCTACTTGGTAACAAATAAGAACAACTCTTGTGAGACCAAAGTTCTCATACAAGGCTAAATAATTTTACTTGACCTTCTTTGCCTCAAGGTTATATTAAAGAAATGAATGAGTTTGTGGGATTTATTCTAGAATCTTCTATAGCAGTGACTAGCACCAGATATATTTGCTGTTTACAATATTAGAAAAGACAGTTTGGAATAAGGCCTAAGCAGGTTCCAGTTTTTAAAATTCTACAAATTCAAAAATATTTAAAAATCAAAATGTTTAAATTTGTTTTCAAAGTAAAAAATTATTAAATGAAAGCTGTTATCCCAGTGTCAAAGATATATATTTTAATTGTTAAGAGGGAAAGTTTTAACCGTAATGCAATGCAAGCGAAACAGCTCAAAAAGCCTAATGTGTGATATTTTGAAGACTGTATGGACTATTGAATTAGTAGTACATCGCAAGTCAGTGGTCATACAACAAATTATTTTTGACTATAAAAAGAAATCATGTTGAATTGAAAATATCCTCCCTTTTTTGTAGTAAATAAATATTAGCTGCCGTGAAAACCTAAAAGTAGTAGGAATACTAGATCAAATAAAATAAATTGAATAGGAATATAAATTGCTTATTCTAGTGCCAAAAAAAAAAGGGTGGATGTGATAGTTTATTTGACTTGTTTTGGCAGAGGCACTGCCGAATTTTACGCCTCATAATTTTTGATGTTTATAGTAGGTCGTTAGGCTCGAAATCAGACTTGCTGACTAGGACCTTTTTTTCAACGCCGAATCCTGCACGGGCCGCTGGGCCTAGTCTATAAGTACAGCCAATAGCAAGAGCAAATTACAATATTTCTGGGCGTAGCTGAAATGTGTTAGCAACGTCTCTCTACAGATTATGGAACGCGTTCTATCTTGCATGCATACCTCTAAATAATGTCTCTTATGCACTTGATGATGTAGTTATTGACTGTATCACTGAACGGAGTTTGAATAGCTGGATTTTGGGCCAAATAAAATTAGAACTTTTTGGCATGAACACTAATAAAAAAAAAGAAATGGGTTTCTCCGAGCGCAGAGGCAGAGAGCTTAGCACACGAAGACACTAATTTTCCATCATTTATACAATATATTTACTAAATGCTAGGCATTTATTTATATCTTTGAGGATATTGATTGAGCTTTTCATCAAAATTTTAGCCTTAATGCTAATGTTGTTTGTATTTTTGATAAAAAATCGACCTATTTCATATACGTTACGCGCTCGGGGCCCTTTGCGCACTCCATATCGATAAACGATTTATTTTCCCCCACCTTTTATCAATATCAAGCATATGCCACCTCATCACTTACCTATGTGAACTTATACCCAAGATAGTTTTTCTTCCTCAATTTTCTTAAAGCAAATTCTTAAAGGGCGCCAATGGCAAGAGGCTGTGCCATGACAAGCAAAATACAACAGTAACTCGAAAAGACTTAAGTTGAGATTGGAGTAACTAGGTTTAGGTTTAGTAATGGACCTATTTTTTATTACAATGATCAGATTCAGAGGGTACAGATAAGCAGCTCAACTTATAACATAAATGGCAAAGGAACAAAAAACTAATCCCGTTTTTCATCTTTATATCAATTTTCATATTGAGTACAGTTCGTAGGATCATAAATAGTCGCATAAAAATGTCCTTATCCCTCTATGTCCTTAAAAAGGAGATCACACAATAGCTTCAACAGGATAAAGCCCAAAAAGTCTTTATAATATTATAGAACAGAGAATATCGCTCTATTAAATTATTGTAGGAAACCGGCCAAGTGAGAGTTGGACTCGCGTGAAGAGGGTTCCGTACGATTTATTTTTTGCCTACCTATAATTTTAACCGCAAATACGAGTAATAGATGAATTGAAATTTACGAATAATTGAAGATTGGTACGCACAATATTGAGTGATTTACCATGTTATTTTAATATCATGGACTTCTTATAGGTTTTCCTATAATCTATAAGTAGAAAAGTAATTTCTGTATTTTTTTCAAATTTTTAGGTTCAGTTGTTTGGGAGATAAGGGGGGTCAATTTTCGTCTATTTTCTTGAATAACTCGGAACTATTTATTTTAAAATTACAAAATAATACATTTAAGATCTTCTCAACAAGACCTTTAATTTGATATGTCACACTATGTAGTTTTCAATTATTTTTTTTATTTTCCCCTTCCCCTCCAAAAATTACCTCCCATATACAGAATTCATCTATTCACGTCACACCTCTGTGCTTGGATCACATGAATTGATATGTGTACCAAACAACTTAATCGGTCTATTAATTCAGAGATAATTGAGTGATCCTATAAGGGTTCCGTTTTTGTATTCGGACGTGCGGAACCCTAAAAATGACCGTAAGGTCTCTTCAATTTGTCATTGTCGTATTATTATCAGTGAGCGACTTTGCTTGGATCCAATTTTATTAATCTTGACAAAGCGATAATTTATTTTTGAACATACGACAAAATAATAGGTTATCCATCATAGAAAAATGTTTAGACAGCCTCTAGTGATAAGATAGGCAAAAAGTACTAATGTAGACGTAATGAGAAAAGAAAATCTCGTTTTTGTTGTTATCAAGGTATTCTCAGCGTAATGGTTGTCTTATTGAATCGACATCTAAATGCTAATCAAATAGTATTTGTATGAAATCGTGAATCCAAAGTAAAACTAATATAATTAAATAACCCATTGAACAATTAACTTTTAAATTAAATTATCATTTTATTGGAATAAAATTAAAGTAATATCCGTGTTCACATCTTGCACATTAACTGGATGCCATTTTAAAAATATTTGCGTTACTTGCATCCGTAAACAGACCAGATTTAATTAGCTACTACAAAATTAAAATGTCAAACGTGCTAAAATAGTCATTTTATATCTATATATATAAAAGCGAAAGGTCACTCACTCATAGGACACGAAATCTCGGAAACTAACAGTGGTAAGGGTTCAAAATTTTGCATAGGGGTTCTTTTTAGGACGTAGGCGCTTGCTAAGACGGGATTTTGCGAAACTCCACCCCTAAGGGGTTGTTTTTGGGGTTGATAGTTTGTATGAAACTTTGTTACTACAAGTACTGGGAGTTTCAAATTTTGCATGCGGGTTCTTTTTAGGAAGTAGGTGCTACTTACAAAAGGGGTTTTTCGAAATTCGACCCCTAAGGGGTTGTTTTTGGTGTTGATAGTTTGTTTGAAACTTCGTTATTATAAGTGCTACGAGTCTCAAATTTTGCATGGGTAATACTTTTAGGAGGTACATGCTCACCTAGACAGGATGTTGCGAAATTCGACCCCTAAGGGGTTGTTTTTGGTGTTAATAGATAGAGGTCTCAAATTTTGCATGGGGATTCTTTTAAAGATGTAGGTGCTCACTAAAACGGGATTTTGCGAAATTTCACCTCTAAAGGGTTGTTTTTGGGGTTGATAGTTTGTATGAAACTTTGTTACTACAAGTACTAGGAGTTTCAAATTTAGCATGGGGGTTATGTTTAGGACTTTGCTCACTAAGATTACGAAATTTAACCCCTAAAGGGTTGTTTTGGGGTTGAGGGGTAGAAGTTTAAAATTTTTCATAGGGATTCTTTTTAGGACGTAGATGCTGCCTATGACGGGCGTTTTCTGAAATAATATCCCTAAGAGGATGTTTTTGGGATTAATAGTTTGCATGAAACTTCGTTATTACAAATGCTGGGAGTCTCAAAATATGCATAGAGATTCTTAGGACGCGGCCATCGCACACTTTCGAGCACGCCGCAATCGCGGCAGGCATGCTAGCGAAGGAGGAGGCGGGACGCGTGAGGGAGAGGACAGCGTCCACCTTACAGCCCAGCCGCAGTGGTAGACGCCAACTGCGACGGACGTCGCAAGATGATCTCCGGCCACCTTCGGTGCGGGCATGTGGACGGCGAGTAATGGGCGACTCACTGTCCAACCATGGACCATGCCCGGGTCGACGACGGCGCGTTATGTTCCACGCGCGCCTCACAGAGTGTCAGCACAATGACGGGGCCTCCCCTTAGAGGGCCAATGCCTGCCGGGGTCGCGGGAACGGGACTAACGAATACCGTGACCCTGGAACGTAAAGGGCTATTGAAGGACACCGTGGCTTTTAGTCAGTACAAATCTGACAGTCCCTCCTACCCTGCCCTGGGTGAGAGGACTCATTTGATGAATTTAACACGCTAAAATAAAAGATGCTCACTAAGACGCAACTTTGTTCTTTGTTCTCAAATTTTGCTTATGGGTTTGTTTTAGGACGTAGGTGCTACCTCAGGCGGGATTTCGCGAAATTTGAACCCCTGAGGGGTTGTTTTTGGACTGATAGAATTTTTGTTGTACATTGATTTAGATTTCCGAAAAGTATCCCATAAGGAGGGTGGGCGGGAGTAGAAATTCACAGATAAAAAGTTCGAAATACGCGCAGACGAAGTCGCGGGCGAACTGCTAGTGTATGTATAAACATCCTCCATTCACATAGGAATCCCCGGGTTTTTCGTGTAAACAAAATAATAAAATTGTCCATTAAACAGTAAGACAAAAAAGTAATATGACTTTGTGTTCATATTATGGATACTATAAATAATTCAAATTCATTAAATAGATAGGTACAGACGGTGGCACATTAACCTATTACAATCTGTCAATTTTTAAACAACAAATACCTTTATTCTGTGTGTGTAAAATGCGCAATAAACTTTAGGAACTATAATACACCTTACATCAATCTATAAAAAAAGAAACTCTTCATCTTTTCGCCGGTTAAAAATTACTCAAAAATACTACACACCTCTGTTCTATGGAATACAGCCAATTTGACAAGGTTATAAAAAATATGATTGATGAGTAATAGTAGGTAATTATCACAATGATCACAACCGTGCGTGTGATAATAATATAAAAGAGTAAGAAAAAGTGTATGAATGATGATAGTCGCAAGATATTACAAGCAATTAACCTCGTAATGCAATTAACGGGTAAACTAAAAACAACGATTCATTCATGATTTTTTATAGCTTAAAAACAGATTTATGCTTATAAAATGCAAGTGATCATTGTAAAACATTACATGCTTAGCCTTTTCCTAAGCAAAACGGAAGTAAAATCAGTCTTCACGAAGCCACCAAAAAAGCATTATGTACATCAAACTGAGTGACATCATCAGCCTAGAATTTTCCTACTGCCAGAATACTAGCCTGCTCTCTGTGAAAGAAAATAGGCTTTAATCCATAGCAACCAGTATTTCCATAGTCTACTAGCATATCCACCCCGTACACAGTGTATGCACAAATACAAACACAAGTGCAATCTGGGATAGATTGCACTTGTGTTTGCTCTCTCTTAAATTCCAATTGGACATCAATACATCAGAACCGTAGAAAGATCGAGTATGTTTGGATAGTCGAAGCTAAAATATTCGTCTTTCCACTTCTTCATTCTTTTTTACTGTTTGCCAAATAAAAATTAAACTGTTGTTATGTAATTTGTCAATTCACGGGAAGTACCCGATAAACATATCTTCTTAGTACAAATCTAAGATGCTAGTGTAATAAAATTCCCAATGAATCTTTTTAACACAGATCTGTAATCTTGTTAGACTCTGTATTTCTTTGTAAAAAAATTGTAAAAAGGCCCTGTGCCGTCTTACATAGCGCTTGAAATCGATTGCATATAGTAAAGGAAGAACTACTCAAGTGGTCGTAAACATCAACTTTTCTGAACACGTGGAAAAGGCACGTGGAGTAAAAATGTTTTCGATCTTCTTTACACTGGGAATGCAACGTATCACTAACCAGTAAACAACTTATCATTACAGAAGTAATCATAAAATAACCATTCTGGGAATTTGTGTCGTTATTATTACAAGGAAATGAAATGCGCGATAAAAAAATTAAAAACATTAAATAAACCAAAGATATTTTTACGAGTAATAAAAAAAAAAGCCGTCACAGGACGCCCGGCAAATTTTAATGATAAACATGAAAGTTGAATGACAATTTTGAGTAATAAAAAAAAAAACTTTCAAGTAATTAACTGTAAGGAAGGATCCAGGAAAAGGAAAGGAAACGTATAAAATACAGTTTATAAATTATTTACAAAACAGTTCTGTTACAGAAATAGAAATTTTATTATAGTCCAATATAAAGGTACACTTCGTACTCTTCTCACAAAGAGCAGCGTCACATTCTTCAAATCATCATCATCTACCCATCTATCAAACATCAACCCATATTGCCGCAGAGCGTCCCACACTACGTTTGCCCATTCGCGCAAGCTTCTCCACTCTAGCACATGTCTGCTCTATCTACCATCTATCCGTTTACGTCTCAATATTATCACGCCTCAATATAGTTTTTTTTTTTTTGTAACATTCTGGTTAATCACTGGTGTATAAGTAACTATATAGGTATTTGTGTCCACCTTCACGGAGATTACATGCTCGTTCACACCACGTCACGTTCGTCTATTTCTTTCGAATTTGAATAAAAGCCCCATATAGAATCAAAAGGTCACAAAGTAAGATAAATCGCTAAGGGTTAGCATTCGATGACAACACATCTACGAAATTGAGATAAATATTCTGCTTTGGAGCTTAAAGGCGACTACAAAAACTTATCGCGTATTCCTTTAGAAAATGTCGGTCTGTCATAGATTAATGTAGATAAATTGGTAAAGAGTTCGTGTCTGAGTGTAGGTTTCATGAAAGACATTTGAATTGAAGAGAATTACAGCATAATCGAACTAAGTGGTACTACACACTGGTTAGCGTAAGTTGCAAGCGTTGAACTGCATATTGTACGTTTATTGCAATATGCAGTGTGCTTAGTGTGAGTTTTTATACGTTGAAGCGACAGTACCGTTCAACCGCGGTTGGCGCTCTTATTGGTTGAGAGTTCTCACGGCCTTGGAGCGGGCTAATAAGAGCGCCAAACGCGGTTAAAGTTAAACCACAGATTCTGTGGTTAAACGTTAAAATCGCGTCTACGTAAAAAAACTCGCACTAAGTACACTGTTTAACTATGAAAGAAGTCATCTCTCAACTTCACTTGAAAATAAGTTTTAGTGTAGTTTAGTAATAAAATAGTTTGTGAAAATTAAATTTTAATAGTGTACATTATCTTCATTAACTTGTAAGAGAAAAGTTCAAATTTAAAAGCTAGCAAGTGATAAGAAGGTGTGCACGACGTCACAAAATGGTTTCAGCAAACTTCGTTTCAGTTTAACTGTACCTATATCAGGAATTTTCCACCACCCAGAACTGATGATGGATGATAGCTATCCCATGCGGTGGTTTACTAGAGTTCAGCGTTAAACAGTTTTAATTGTGTTTCCTAGACAAACAAGATTGCATTTTGACTGTAATGGGTAAAACTAAAAAACCTTTTTTTTATCCTAACAATAACCCATTCAAAATACTTGAAGCATTCTTTCAAACATCACAATTATTTAAACCAAAAAACATATACCTCCTCGACATTGACATCATTATAATTATCATAAACATCGACTGGTATTTTGATTACCATCCTGCAGATGCCTTTTTTTTCTTTTTTTTTTTTCGTGGTAAAATCATCAAATGAGTCCTCTCAGCCCCGAGCAGGGCGGGAGGGACTGTCAGACTTTTACTGACTAAAATCCTGCAGATGCCTAGGGCTTTCATCATAAATCGATCGGCTATGGTTCTGTTCTATGCTATTACTATACTCCTAATAGAACAGGACGAGAATATGGGTCATAAGGCTAGTAGCGTGAAATCTGTTCTAATAATAGGTAGACACTGATTGCCAATTAATGCACAGACAAGATTGTGATGTATTGACCAGACAGTATTGTTCAATATATCGGTCATCTCGGTGTGAATTGACCCTAAGTTTGTATGTGGGTGGGATCAAAGTCAGTTTATTAAACCCAATAGCGTACACATTCTATCATATTCCTTTATAGTTATAATATTTGGTAAGATAGTCGGCCACATGAATACTCTTGGGAATACAAGAGTGTCACACAATTACCTACTCCCTAGACCATTTTTATTTTGAAACTCCAATCAAAATTTCAAGATCGCCCAGCGGTTGATTATATTTTATTTTTCCTGTTTCAAACTCGATATAAGACTTTTATAATAAATTAAACCATTGTGATAAAATCTTAATTATGTTTATTAACCACTTTGGTCGACAGTACTAAAGGGTTATTTTATTTTTAATTCATCATCATTGGTCTACAATGTTTCCACTGGAACACACACCTTTTGTCTGTGAGAGGGAGTGGGCCGTAATCCTCTACGCGGACTCAGTGTGGGTTGGTAGATGTTACATGTCTTAAAAATTTTAGTTCTTTGACATACCAGTTTCTTCATGATTTTTCCTTCGCCGTTTTGACAGTAGTGGTGATAAAATAATTAAAGTAATTGATAAAATTAAACCTGGGTGGTTCGAATTGTGAAGATCAAATTGAATGCTGATTTTGGTTAGGAAGGTTAACTAACGAATTGAAAATATAGAATGGAAATGGATTAATCAAATTTTTTTTTATATGAAATCTTTTTTAGGTTCGCTGAGTACTTTACATTGTGGGTGTTGAATGAAACTTTTCTTATTCAAATCTTTGTTAAGAATTGTAAATGTAGAAGTTTTACCGTAATCACTTACGTTTTATGTGGGTTGGTACCTACGTAAAATCGTAGGCGTTCATGGCTTTCAGTTTCGACTCTAAGTAGCCAGTAGGGGCTAATACAAGGAATCCCGAAGGGCCCATCAAGAATCCAGGTAATTTAACTACTGACGCAAACTCTGTGACGGCGCCATTAATTGAGAGCTACGTAAAAAGATACAGAGATAGGACCTCTGTGACTCATGATTTTTTCCGTTTTTGTGAAAGTAAACCAGAACTTTGACATTTTGAAGTAAAAAAATAGTTCCCCGAACTAAAGGCTGTATTTCATTTTTCCACTCAATAAACGCAGTAAATAGGTACTTTAAGAACGCCGTAAATAAAATACAGAAATCTTATGATAAGGCCTCAGGTGTGCTAACCAATTATAAATGTCCTTATATCTCGGAAAACATGCGTCCTAGCGGCATAACATGTATGAGCGAAATAAAAGCTGAATGAATTCCCCATGCGTTTTATTTAGTGCCCATTTCGATATCTTGATAGTTTTCGAGGTATCTGCTCTTGAATGTCTGTAATTTGGGAAAAATCATTTCTACCTTTTCACATTACAAAAGTTGTATTTGATATCGCCAAAGATCCAGAAACCAGCAATAGTCTTTTCAGACCCTTCTTCAAACTAAGCAGTTTATTTTGTTCAGACAATACCTTTTTTGTTAAATTTAGGGATAATAAAGAAATTGAAAGGATGGTGAAATT
Source organism: Agrotis exclamationis (assembly GCA_950005045.1). Taxonomy (NCBI): domain Eukaryota; kingdom Metazoa; phylum Arthropoda; class Insecta; order Lepidoptera; family Noctuidae; genus Agrotis; species Agrotis exclamationis. The sequence goes on from OX465434.1 coordinate 11,059,007, forward strand.
CCTATGAAAATTTAAAAATCACAATGAATATATTGTTCTCGTTAAAATACTGATTATTGAGCTGCGTCTGGTATATCTGAGACTCCAGAATAGTTGAGAAAAATTTAGGCCGAAATACAGACATGTGCTCGATTCTACACTAAACTAAAATCGGAAAGTGCATTGAAGGAAAAATGTACTCGTTTGAAGTGGAGACCACTAAGGTCACGATGAATAAATTTTACGAGCCCTCTTTATAGCTGTATACTTTCTTATCTTGAGGTCAACAAGACACACTTAAGGCGTAGTTGACAGTTGCCTGCCAGGGTTCACAGAAGCCCGCTAGGGCGCACGGAAATATCCAAATAGGCAACTGTTGAAGTAAAACTGCGGATTTTAGTAAGTACGAGTCTTACATTTCCTCCCGTTCCACCCAGGGCGGACTTATGTGATGATTTTACCACTTAAAAAAGCCGGCGTTTACAGAAGAGACGTAAAGAAGGCCTGTAGCAATGGTGAATAACCAAAGAAACCCAAAATGAACCTTATAGTTATGTCGCATAGCGTGGCTTTTGTCACGTCACCAACACAAAGTGAAGTGCCACTGCCACAACTTAGCGTGCGTCTGCTATGAGATGGTATGCAACAATAAATTACTCTTGGGTTAAATTTTGACTTTTATGATTATCCGCCATCACCCTTGAAATTTTTCTTTTGTGCTGTCTAAGTGGCAACAGCAAGTAACTTACGTATCATAATAATGTTATGATTCTGAACGACGAAAGTTATAACTTATTGTTTAAAAGTTTTGATAGATACTTTCAGTTTTATGTTTTTAGTTTCTACTTAAGTACACTTGTAGGGGGAGGCCTATGTTCAGCAGTGGACGTTTTCCGGCTGATGATGATGATGATGACACTTGTAACTGCAGTGTTTAATGTTCTTTAAAATAAACCTAAGTTCGTCACTACAATAAGACTATAAACTGAATAGAGTAGTCAGCACTTATTGAACGTTAAAATTTACAAAATGACAGTCTCACAAAATCTCTGCTCTTTATAATTTGAAATTTGGTTTAGGTCTATACCTACATAGGCATTTACGAAACGTCAAAGAAGGTTGTGTTTTCTATATCAAAGAATCGGCAAGAAACACGGTTATTTTGTTTAAAATATTATCAATAACACCTGTATGGAGCTAAAAATACACAACATAATATTTCATGGAAGAACTGCGTTCATACAAGACGAATACATAGTTCAGAAACGAATAGCTTTGCTCTTTAGAACTAAAGTCCTGGAAAAACACGTCTCTCTACGTCGTTTTCAATATAACGAAGTTTGTTCGGTTCAATTGAAAAAGAAAGTTCTCATTGAAACTTGAGAATAAAGATCTGGAAAAGAATTTATTTGAGTATGTAGATATAGATACTTTCTAGACATGCAGGCGTCAAGAACAATCTTCTATGGTATTATAGACGCTCACTATGTGACAATAAAACCTGCAATCAAACTTGCCAGGGTAGACTTTGTCTTTTGTATTTACATACCAAGTTTTTTCCGTACCTCGAAAAGCACATCAAACCGTCTGTCATGGCTGTCATTTGTAATTTTTTTACATCATTTTCAAGTATAGTCTGCACCACGGTCCACCACCCATGATCTTTAGACGCGATGCTAGTGTCTAATGTCATTCCATAAAGTTACATTAAAAATAATATTACCTACCTAGAATTTACCGCAAGTGACCCAAGTAGGGTCTGAAAGTCTGACAACTGAACTTAGCAAAGTATATTGTATGGCTTAGTATTAGCTGGATTGCGGAGTTTAGATAGGTAGTCGCTTCGTAAAAATACCAGTCTTCAGCTGTATTCAGCGGAGACCGACTCTAATAATAGTTCCAAAAAGGCTTTTAAAATATTAACTCTCTATGAGTTTCTAAACTGAAGTTTCAAGAGCATACCTCCATAAGGTACAGAATTAAAACTAGACTTAGAAGGTACAAGTATTATATGGTCAGTATTTTAAAGCCTACTCTTAGGGTTTATGATGTGATATGAAACAGAATTTTACGGGCAGTATTCAGTGTTATTCTACATTAGCTGTAGCGTCGTCATAAAAAATGTAGTGCTGATCACACCCAAGCTTTTACAATTTATGACCCTCTTGGGAAAGCGTGGTAGTCCTATCTTGGCGTGCAATGTTACGCCTCAAGATTGGAGTCAGTTAATACGGTGTCAGATTTGCGAGAATTTAGAGCATGAGTCATAAAAGTTATGGTCATAGAGAGCTATAACTTTGCTCGTGAATACGTAACTATCATTGGTTAGAATAGGATGAAATTCCATGAATTTTAAAGTAAGAAAAAACACCAGTTTCGAAATTCATGGAGTTTCTCACAAAGAGTTGACTATATGTATAGTAGGTAACTACATTTTTATACGGTTTCATCCGCTGATATAAATGAAGATAATTATTCAGTCGATAAATTGCGAGTGCAGTATGTCACACATTCGTACTCAACAACCTCGAGAGCGATTCTAATTTACTAAATATTTCCGAATACATTTTTCATCATCAAAAGGATAGTTTCCTATTGAAGATAGCGTGTTCTATGACTTTGTATTGAACGGGGGTCTCCATAACAGTAAGTCATCGAAAAGTCGTCAAAGAAATTACTTCAACCGGGATTTCGAACCTTTTCCGGATAGAAACCATTCACATTTATTGAAATGTTTCAATGTTTTGCACTCAAAAAGCGAGGTTACGTTGATACAGCTCGTAAAAAGTCATTCACCTATTAATGCTAAGTACGTTGCATACGTTGCTGTAAACTTGTACAGTGACGATCAGAAATATCTTTCATTTACTTCTTCTTCTTCTTCTTCTTGCCCTCATCCCATTCTACTTGGGGTCGGCGCAACACGTTTTCTTCTTCCATTCTCCCCTATCAGACGTCACAGTATCATTTACTCATTTTTCTTTCATATCATTCCTTAGACAATCCATCCATCTTTTCTTTGGCCTTCCTCTTCCTCTTATTTCATTTACTAGGGATACAAAACCAATTTTGTTGCAATCGTTCAAGAAATTGTGCTCGCGACTATTATACAGTCACTAAGTAAGTTTAAAAAATAACTAGCTTCTAATAGAGATTTTGTAATAAAAGTAAACCATGTTCTTGTAAATGGATTTTAATTCAAATCACTACATAGTATAAAGCAAAGTCGCTTCCCGCTTCCTGTCCCCCTGTATGCTTAGATCTTTAAAACTAATCAACGGATTTTGATGCGGTTTTTTTTAAAAGATAGAGTGGCTCAAGAGGAAGGTTTTTATGTATAATACATGCATAATATCGTAGAGAAACTTTGATAATTTTAGAGGTTTTGTAAGGTCGCAAATAAACTCATTTTTTTGCGCTTACATTGCAAACGCTGGCTGAACCCGACGAGATAGATCAAAATGATGTACTACAGTATTATGCACCTTAAAAAGGTCTACAATAAAGTCCACTATGGTATATATCTATATCTTAGGAATAACCCACAATATCTATTTTTATCCTTTACTTTACTAAAATAATGGCTTATTTACGAAAAAGCGATTTTAAGTAATACAGCATTAATCCTTATCCAATTAAGTACCTTAAATAAATCGTGCATGTAACATAGATCAATATGGCCCTTTACAGCATGTAATTTAAATGAATAGTTTCGAACATATGACAGATTTAAAATGCAGGGACATAGCGGTTGCGGCGGTACACGATTTCATTTATTGAATAGGAATTCGTCTTAGCAAGAGTTTTTCAGCTTGATGAGTACTCTATGTTGACGAATAAAAATTGAAGATCTGGAACACCTGTTGTGGAATTCCAAGCGCCCAGCGACACTATAGCAAACATAGGAATGACGTTTTTTTTTAACGTAGTAAATTCATCAAATGAGTCCTCCCACCCACGGCAGGGCGGGAGGGACTGTCAGACTCGTACTGATTAAAATCCACGGTGTCCTTCAATAACCCTTCACGTTCCAGGATCACGGTAATAGGATAAGTCCCGCGACCCCGGCAGGCTTTGGCCCTCTAGAGGGGGGCCCCGTCAAAATGCTGACACTCTTTGAGGCGCGCGTGCAACACAACGGACCATCGACCCGGGCATGGTCCATGGTCGGACAGCGAGTCGCCCATTACTCGCCGCCCGCATGCCCGCGCCGACGTGGCCGCAGATCGTCTGCCGACGTCCGTAGCCGTGGAGGTCTACCACTGCTAGGGTGGAGGGAGGACGCTGTCCTCTCCCTAACACAGCCCGCCTCTTCCTTAGCCAGCATGATTGCTTCGCAGAAGGAGGCGACCGCTTCCCACTCCGTCTCGCCCCGCAGCATGGCGTCGATCAATGCCGGGCGCGAGAGATTTCCGCCTATCGCCGCCGTGACGACACGGCGGTGACACTTGCACCGTATGCTCTACCGTGTTCTCCGGGCGATCCTCGCAGTGGTGACACACAGGCGTTTCTTCCCTCCTTATCAGACACAGGTACCTCCTGAAACTTCCGTGTCCGATGAGGACCTGCGTCATGTAGGTAGGGATGGTAGGTCAGGACGCCGTGATGCCTACCCAGCCACTCCTCACTCTTTGAGGAGTGGCTGGAAAGAGGGGTCTTACCGCTGCGATTGCGGCGTGCCCGGACCTAAATTGCGACAGTCCCTCCATACTGCCCTGAGATTGCGCCGGAGCTCTTCCTCCGGATTCACCCCGGCGCTCCGCCTCCACGCGCCACTCATAGACGTCCTGGGGGGCAGTCGTCTCCAGATCCCAGGGTAGCAATCCGGCAAGGAGGTTGACCGATTCGCCGGCGATCGTGCGGTATCCTCGGATCATCCGGTTAGCCATAATATGCCCCTCTGGCATGTGACCAACTTTAGTGTTCGCGTCCGGATGCTCAGGGCCCAGGGGCCCCGTAGAGGCCCGTGTACCGCACGACACCGGCGTACAGCCTTCGGCAGGAGGCATTTGACCCGCTGAGATTGGGTAGGAGTGGTCAGAGAGCGGCTGTCCCTGCTCTGCATGCTCCCTGAAGTTCCACCGGCCACATGGCCTCTGTTTTGTGCAGCGCCACGTCGAGCCCCAACTGCCTTATCCTATCAACGACCGTCGCAACCGCTTGCGTCGCCAGGTCGGCCGCCACTTGGTGCGACTCGCGGACTCGCGTAACATATCACGCCGCTCGCCCTAGCGGAGGGCCGCTAGGGCGAGCGGCGTGATATGTTACGCAGACGCCGTCAGGGAAGTCACCGAGTAAAAGTGGTTTAGTCTGATGGGCATTTTTCTGTTGACTTACAAAAATGAAAGGTCTGGAACATCTCGAATCGTCTCGCGCATCCCGTTGTTGTCCCGTCCGCTCCTAGAATTCGATATCAGACGTTTCAGAACTTTAACTTTGACGGACCCGTTGCCGCTGGCATAAGCAACAGGATCCGCGTACGAAGTCGCGGGCAGAAGCTAGTACTTTATAACTTGAGAAAAAATTCCATTGGAATTTTGCTCAGTATTATTCTTGCTAAGACTGTACATTCAAAAACTAGTTTTACTAAGCGGATTAAGTAAAAAAGCAGTTCAGTAATGAATTTTTCCCGAAAATTCCCGAAAGAGGAGTTAAGTGTTACTACGTAATCACTAGGTATTTGGGTCCATTATTTTGCTCGACTTTCTTTCTTTCTCTTTTCGCTCTGTTCTCGTTATAATTTTTAATTTTGAAATGATTAATAAATGACACGTAATTTTAATCATTTATTATTACTTGTGATCCACCGACTTTGCACGGATAATATTAATAATAAACTTTGTTTAATTAAATCGGACAATAACATAATATTAAAAAAAACGAACATAAGGCCTCCTGCAGACAGACGCGATTAATCGCGCGGGGCGACATGTCGCGGTCCATTCGCAGTATTTTTAGAGTGGAAATTAGCTTGGCTCGTTGTCGCAGCGCGATTAATCGCGTGTGTCTGCAGGAGGCTTTAACCTTTACGGGATTTTAATTCTGACAGGTTTTACATCTCTAGAACACGTCTATTTTGTTATACCAATCAAAAAGGTTAGCATAGCCTTGATTTGAAATCCTGATTTAGCAATTCAGACTAAGTTGTTCATATTATACTGTAAGTAAACTATGTAAACGTGGGTACTACAAGATCTATTTCATATGGAATTGTATTCATTACCTACGTACAAAAGCCATAGGTAATAGGCAATGACGTATTATATATAGACACGTCATGAACGAACATCGCGGCGCTTAAAAACTGCAAAAATACTAGAACTACTTATACGCGTGAAGAAAGAGAAAGGAAATATGAGACCGTATGGCGGGATACCTGTTGCTAGAGGGAGACAAATATACAACATACATACAATACATAAATACATACAATAAATTAAAAACAAACGTAGCGTCGCGCGACAGGTTGGTGCGTAACTAAGCGCGATGTGGCCAATTGGCTTCATTTCATGTTGTCATTTTACACGACACACGAACGTATCTATAGTTTATAATTATATCATTGATAACAGGATTTAAAACGTTTTTGTGATGTGAAGTAAATGTGAATATTTCGAAAACGAGTCCGTTTAAATACGTAAAATTCGTGCTAGGACCTCAGGACTTATGCTACTAAGGCTAATACAATAAAGAGTATGCAATTTTATATCTAAGGTCACTGCAATTCATTCACCATTAAATAGAGTATGACTGTCATTAGTGTAAAAAATTTAATCAACAAAATGCTGGACTAATGTCAGTTTTTTAGATCGTAAACAAAACACTCATCGATATTGACACGATAAAGTTGAACGAGAAAAATCTAAAGCTTTATTCTATATTTATTTCTTTGCTTAAGCAATAGAACAATTCTGTGCTGGCACAGACATCTGTGTGACATTAATATTGTTTCGACGTGAACGGTGGTCCAAAATAAAGTATACAATATTTTGCCTGCCACCATTTGGGTTTGAGTACAAATTTAATGTTAAGGTGAAAAATTGAACATACAATTTTTAGTTATTTCAAAAATAAGTATAATTATAAAGAGATATTGTTTTACTTATAAATTTGATTGTAGCTGGTAATCTCTGGTAATAAAGGTCCAATTATTTTACTTTTTCTTATGGGTAGGAGAATTCTTGAGATAGGAAGGCTGTGTAACATCGCACTACAACCCTTAGAAGCAGACAAAAACGAAATGAAAAATCAAAAAGAACGCTAATCAAATCTACGGCGTGGACGGACGATGGGATACGAATGATATTTTAAACTTTGAAATTAATGGGTAATAAATAAAATATAAGCTTAATTGCAATGCTCTAGAATCGATTGAATCAGATTATTAATTTACCAAAACAACAATTTATTATCCTTTCAAAAAGTATCAAAAGGAATACTGGTCAACTCATTGAGAACTTCTGATGACCTTTCGAAAACTTTTCCTGAAGCATGCCTTAATCTGTTTGTAAACAATTAGAAGTATTCAACATCATTTACAAGTCAATACAAACATCTTAGACAATTTGATTCCAGTAGAAACTTAATTGAAAATTATGAAGTTCCACTAAATTGTCTATTAATTTTGCTTTACTGAATTGTTAACAATTTGTCGGTCCATCTTGAAGTTATGATGTGTTTCAAGGACTTGAATTAATTTAACATCGCTAGACTTTTTCGTCTTGCTATAATTTTGTTAACAATTTTTAATCAGAACTCTGTTTTTTTTTTGTTTTGATTCAGAAAATTAAAGATCCTTTCATTAAGGTTAGCCGTATACTGGTAACTTTTTGTCGTGGTGACTTTTAGTCCATAGCCATTGCAACCCTGACACAACATTTTTCTTCAGTGCAATCCACCTTTCTTAATTATATTGTAAATCGTGAACTCAGGAATCCAAAAAAAGTACTGACTTCAAAACAAATACAAAAAAAGTTTAAAATAACTTTTCTTTCGGAAGTCGGTGGCAATAGTCAATGACACAACAAAACAAAGCCACCGACTTCCGAAAGAAAAGTTATTTTAAACTTTTTTGTATTTGTTTTGAAGTCGGTACTTTTTTAAAAAAAGTTTTTTTTATTTTACCCTTTTTAGTTTATTTATTACATATTCAACCCAAATTCTTGTAAAATACAAAATTTTCTTACATATGCACTAATCTTGTAATCCGTCACAACATAAAAAAATCTATATCTCTAAAACTACTCAACCGATTTTGATGAAACTTGCAGTGTACCCTAAGTTGAACAATACCTAGTACAACAAAAAAAGGATTACTTAAATCGAACTTATAGTTCCGGAGATATGCGTGCACAAACATAAAAACATACATACACTTATGAAATTTGTTCAGACGCTGATATAGACTAACATATATGAAAACTGGGCAGTTCTGATAATATTACATACATACGGGTCGAATTGGTAACCTCCTTTTTTTTGAAGTCGGTAAATAACCTCCTTTTTTTGAAGTCGGTAAAAAACAGGAAAATCTGGTATCTTTCAAGTATTCACAGAAAATAAATTTAATGTTAAACGTAGTATACGATACTTATCAGTAAACGTTATCCTCGTAAATAGCATCCCTTCGACGAGTAGAGGGGTCAAAGGGTCGATGTGAATATAACAAAATGGTTGGGTTAGAATATACGGATAGATAGATTAATAGGGGGCCTCCCTATTAATAAAATGAGGTCGTACTACGTGACCATATTTCATTAAAAGAGGGCTAACCGGGGTTTTCAGTGAAAATAGGTGTAATTTATATAGAACTAGCTTCTGCCCGCGACTTCGTACGCGGATCCTGTCGCTTATGCCAGCGACAACTCAAAAAAACAAAGGGATGTGCGAGACGATTCGATACGTTCCAGATCTTTCATTTTTGTAAGATTAAAAAAGTTTGACGTCATTCTTAATATGTTATAGTGTAGCTGGGCGATTGGTATTCCACAACAGGTGTTCCAGATCTTCAGTTTTTATACGTCAACAGAGAATGCTCATCAAGCTGAACAACTCGTGCTAAGACGACATTCCTTTATATCTTATAGTGTAGCTGGGCTCTTGGAGTTCCACATCAGGTGTTCCAGATCTTCAAATTTATTCTCTCCGCAGAAAATGCCCATCACGTGGAACAATTTTTGCTTTGGCACCATTTTTGTATCTCTTATAGTTTAGCTGGTCTGTTGCAGTTCTGCACCAGGTGTTCAAGTTTTCAAAATAAATTATAGCCTATATGTTGGCCAGACTTAATACATATACAACAAAAAAAGAATCATACAAATCCGTCTAGTACTTTTTAAGTTTATCCCGGACATACATACAGACAAACAGACAAAAATTCTAAAAACTATATTTTTGGCTTCGGTATCGATTGTAGATCACACCCCAAGTCTTCTTTTAAAAAAATATTTTGACTTTCCTACCATTTTATTATATGTATAGATTCGATAGACTCTTCCTAAGACGTCATTCCTGTATATGTTATAGTGTAGCTGGGCGCTTGGAATAAAAGAAATAATAGCCAGGATCGCGCACCAGGTTGGGTTAGGAAATGTTCAAACAACTAAAGTGTGACATGCCATCGCTACAGCCTAGTTGGCGTCTCGCAATTGCCATCTGTTGAGCCTTGGCTAGGGACAAAAATCATTTTTTTCAGGAGAGCAGTTTAAATTTGAAATAGCGTAATAATGAATACCTTAGGTCGCAGTTTATTGCTTTAGTGACAAGATAGTATGAAAATGGAAGTCATCTCATCCGAAAAACGCGGAAAATATTCAGTTAAATGACATTCATAATTAATTTTCAATCGAAATGTTGCTTTGAATGTACGTGAAACAGCGAGCTAGTCACTCTGCAAATATTGAACTGAAACAGCTGTGCAGCTTATTGGTTTCGACACAACTTATATTAACACTCAGTTTCCAGAACTTTAATAAACGACTGTGACGTGTTTAGTTTAAATGCATATCAAGTGATCTATTCGGCATAGCTTTGCTTGGTGCACCCACTGCAGAGTTTACATCTACACTTCTTCTTATTTTTAATGCTAATGTACTTTCTTAGTTTATCTTGGACATCACTAACATCGGTGAAGGAAAACATCGTGAGGAAACACGAGAAATCTATAGTTATGTCTGAGACCTGTGGCGTCCCTGGAGGCATTTCAATAAACTCGGACACCAGAGCTCGTTCCTCGTGAACCTCATCCAAAAAAGAAGGAACGAGGAGGTTTCTCACGTTTTTTTGAACACATAGCAACTTATCAACATTATTGTTTAGATTTAAAACGGGATATTTACCATGTTTATAGCGCCATGATCACGGATCATGGCGCTTGCAACCGTGCCGAAATATCGGAAACTCAAAACAAATAACAAACATGGTAAATATCCTGTTTTAAATCTAAACAATAGTTGTAGTGACCATGTCAGTCTAAAAACTTTTATCAACATTACTTTATTCGTTTTTGACAATTCAGAATTTTTTAGATCACTTCTAGGTAAACGTGTTTTACCATTGACCACAACTTCACTTACTAGTAGGCGAGTTAGTTGTAAAACGCGAGATTATCGCAAAAAAGGCGATTACAGCGAGTAACAAAAAAGTTTCTCAATTTACTTACGAAAATTTCTTTAATTAATCATTTTGAGTCGAGTGGAGCGTACTCTTAACATTCCTCTTTAGATTTAGTAATCTATAATGTCATAGCAAGGTACTTCAATTATTGTTTAAGTGTCCATGAAGTAGAAGATTCTTCCAGAAGAGTCAGTTTAAGGGTTTGCGCTCAATTGATTTGGAAATAGTCCAAAAGCGATGTTTTGAACTTTGAAATAAATTTATTCAAAGGCACTTTGATATTATTTAGGTATTATTATTTCTTCTTACACGAAATTTAGAAGGGAGACAATATTTTAATGTAATAGCAATGTATGGGGGAGGCCTATGTTCAGCAGTAGACGTCCCACGGCTGATTATGATGATGATAAAGAGCAATGCTGTTAATACCTGTGTTTATCAAAGTACCCACTACTAACCGGCAGTTCTTTCACAATCATTTTCATCTTTGACAGCTGTAGGCCAACAAGAACCTTAAAATAACGACTATAAGAATCATTCTTATTGTTATCTGTATAGAATTAAAATGACGGCGATGCGAGGGCGGTGGAAATTGTGGTAGAGCTATAAACTTGACCTTTTAAACAAAGTGTTTCTAAAACATTTACGTAACAGGTCATATTTGTACCCTACCCTTTGTAACAAACTTTCTAAATTACACTATTTTCACAATAAAATTCTCGTTAGTAGTTTTGTTATAAGTTACATAATGGTTGTAATTTTATAAGTGGAAATATTTAAGAGTCATAATGATAAATCGTTTTGGGAAAGGACTAATCGTTGTTGTTCATAAATTGCCTAGTCATTGTTCACTAATTTTAGATGTCATAAAACATTAACTCATTCATTTTTCCCGTGATCGTGGGTAGAAAAAAACAGCTGTTATGATCCTAAACGCGCTTGTAAACTTGAGCATTATTTTCTATTGAGTGTGTTACATTACAGAAACATAAACGAGAGCATTTTAGCGAAAGTACGAGCTTTTACACGCACATTCTCAACATAACCAAAAATTTAAGAATCCTCTTTTTTATTTATGTGTTTGCTCTTGACTCTAGTCTTGGTCAGAGGTGACAGAGACAAAGCCTGCGATACTCTTTTTTTTTGTTTCTTGTCTCTTAACCTTTTTTTGGGTTTTTACGAGTCTTCCCACTCTAAATGGAGCGGAAGGGACTGTCAGACTTACTGACAAAAACTTTGTGTTCCAGGGCCACACTATTCCGCTTACACAGCTAGTGGCCCACACCTTTAAATCCTCAACATTCTCATATAACTTCATTCACCGATCTTTTGTTCAGATTCCCACAATACATGCTTCATTTTGTACTTTTACACAATCAAACTTAAAACCTCGAACTTCAATTATAATTTATTTTACTTTCTAAGCAATCAATTGAATGAATCTGCTTCAATACAGTAAAATTATAACCCTTTCAGTAGTTGAATGTTGAGGCTACGAATTATTTTGAAGTCCATTAAAATGGTTATAAGTTTACTTGACTGTTGAATTAATGAATCATTTATTTAGTGAATGGGTTGAAGAAAACTTTGATTAACTTTCGTCATTATTTGCATGCGTGTTAAGAACTTTATTCGCACATAATAAAGTAATTGAACATTCAATTGATTCGTTTAAAAATATTTTTAAATCAATTTGTTCGATTTCAATTTTAAAATTTTCACTTAGTGAATGATCACACATTTTTCATTTTCATGAAAAATGGTTTATTAGTTTTAACAATTAAACCATATCAACTAGGGATAGGAGCCTCCGTTTAATTAAATCAGCCTATTTGTGTTCGATTCCAGGATTTTCAGGTCCAACATAAAGGTACCTACCTAAACAAAGATGTGAAACTACAATGAGCGGGATCCGTATCAAAATAACTACATTCATTTTAACTACTTTCGAAATAACTACCTACGGTATAACACCTACCAGTTGGTATAACTAACGGTCGTTTCACATAAGTTTGTTGTAACTAATGTACGAAATACCTAATGGATAAATTTTACCTACGTTTGATAGACCTACAGTTAATTCAACTACGGTATATTTAGCTAAAATTATTATCCCTGTTACAGTTTGTGTGATACCGTACGGATGGCGGGGTTCTTTCAGACCCCGCCATCCCCTTCTCGCCTAACCTGTCCGTGTCGGGGTGCCCCAAGTAGTTTTTATGACATTTTTTTTTCTCAGTGCCCCGTTACGTACACTCCTACCTAAATACTTGCTGAACAACTTTGTGCTTTTGAACGAGAAGAAGACGGTCGACTTCAAGGGCACCCCGAGACAGAAAAACACCCCTGTAGACAGAAAAAGGAGCCCCGCGAAGTGGGGCTCCGTCGACCTTACTTCAAAAGCCTTCTTCCTCCGCTCTAGAAATAAAACGAGCGCGTTTTATTTATTAAAAAAGTACTGTAGGCAAGTCGTCCTTTAGGTATTTTAAACGCAGTTAAAACAACCAATTTCTTAAAAGAACATTAGATGAATTGTTCGTTAGTGCAATCAATTTTAGTTCAATCAAAATTATGTCAGTTGAACAGTAGTTGAGTCGTCCAATATGTGTCTTGAACTTATGTGAGTCAACTGTAGCTATATCGAAAGTAGTTAAAATGAACGTAATTAGTTATTTTGATACAGAACCAATGAGCGCGAGCCTTTTGCTTGTTATCGGGTACTAATTCAGATTCCATGGCTTCTACAAAGAAATTCCAAACCGCTATGAACAAAAATAACACAAGTTGGTTTTTAAAGTTGATTTTTACGTTTTTTTTTTCATTTCAAGATCGAAAACAAAAAATATTTTGACAGTGATATTTTCATGAACTTTTCAGTGTAAACATCACATGACGTGTTCTTTTGTTTTAAAACGAAAATATCTTTAATTACAAGTATTTATCTTTAATTAAATTTGGCAGTAAAAATTTGTTTGTTTCTCCAGACGTTTATTGGAAGAAAGAAAATACATTTGGCACATGCCACAAATATACAACATTAAAAGCAAAATTAAATAAAAAACAGGCCTGAATCGACGGTATGTGTTGTGTTTTAAATTGAACGGGGCTCTGGAACATAAAAGGCCTTACCTTGAGGGGGGACAACTCATTTGATGAAATCTCACTGCTAATGAATGAGGCTTTAAAGAAATGAAACAATTTGATTCGATTATGGTGCACAACATCACAAAAACACACCGTGTAGAGGTTATTAGACAAGAGATCACGCTAAGTGCAGTGTTTGTCTTTGTAGGCAACTTATATCTCTTACATTAAGCACTTACCTTCTTACAGGTTGTCCAAAAATATTCTCAAGAAAATTTAGAGCCTATCTCAAAAGGTTTCCCGAAACAATTCCATGTCCACTCATATGGTAGGCCTTAATTAAGGAGCTAGATAGCGATTACAATAAAAAGTTATTAGTATCCGAAAATGTCTTTTGGTATTATATTTTGGGGTATTAGTTAAGGAAAGATGACCAACACAGGCAATACTCGTAATAGCGACATATTTTCCTCTATTTTATTCTGACCTACGTCCTAAGCATAGAAACGTCTCATAAAGGGACAATTTGGCTGCAATAACGAAGATAATGCTATTAATACAGAAAAGGAACTCAAGTGGGCGTGGATGGAAAAGAAAATTCGAAGCCTACTAATACGATTTTGATGAAAACTAAAATTGCATCATTAGTCTGTTTATTGACAATTTTATATTTAGAAACTAGCCCTTCTCCGTGGTTCCCCCCGCTTAGGTCTTAGCGTGATGTTATATAGCCTGTAGCCTTCTTCGATAAATGGACTATCCATATCAAAAAAGATTTTTTCAGTTCGAGATTCAAAAAAAAAACAGGTTTTCCCTGCATTTGACGAGGTATGCGAACATAAAGTACGGAACAGCTGATTTTTTTTTTATTTCAGGTTTGGTCCCATAGTAAAAGTTGTTCATTATAGTGAATGGAATGACCGTTGGTGTTTTTCAAATAACCCTGTAATAATAGAATGAGCCTGAAACTCTTGTGAGTGTTTTCGCTATTCCTCATAGTTTTGGATTTGACAATCCACGCCCATTTGGAAAATTCACCCTGTAGGTATATAAAAAAAAAACATATTTATAGGTATTATTATTAAGTATGAAATTATTCCTTTTACCAACGCGTTTTAACTCACGTAGAACTATCGCATTAGATCTTATGAATGCGGCAAAGTGCTATGTTATGTGTTATCTATTTCAATATTCGGTCTCAGTGTTTTGGTACCGCGTGTCACTAAGCAGCCATTCATACGACGCTGTCCTACGATATTGAGGCTTTTTATTAGCCTATACTGTCACACTACTGGGTGAAAGCCTAGAATCCTAGCCTAGTGCAAAAAAGTAATGTTACACCACAATGAAC
This sequence comes from Agrotis exclamationis, assembly GCA_950005045.1. NCBI lineage: Eukaryota > Metazoa > Arthropoda > Insecta > Lepidoptera > Noctuidae > Agrotis > Agrotis exclamationis. The sequence continues at coordinate 11,074,035 of OX465434.1, forward strand.
GCTAGACAAAACGCTTCTCCCCAGAAGATTTTGGGGCACTTTCGCCTAGTGTTCATCGTGAGATTTTGTGTATATTTTTATTCCGACAAAATATTTATTTTTAAGAAAACGATAGGGTCGCGATTGTCGCGATAGGGTCGCGATTGATAAGTTACTGGCCTAATTTCTTCTATTAGGCTTCCTATTTGCTCTTGATTTAAAGACCCCAAGGTTATAGCTATAAGGGTACTGAAATTGTTGTCAAAAATATAAGTTACATGAATTTCCACAGCTTTTAATAGGTTTTTAAATTAAGAATATAATATCAACATCCCAATCATTCTGAGATCTAGCCTATGATCGACCTTAACCCTTCTCAACCGAATGTAAATTACTTTTCAGAAATCTTGGTTCATGAATATAATTATTGCGAATAGATAGACGTCTTGATGAAATTAAGTGAATTAGTTTCATAGTATGGCATTCCATTCGTATCTAATATACGAATTTGATCCACATAAAGCCTCCTGCAGACACACGCGATTAATCGCGCGGGGCGACATGACGTTTGGAATGTAAGAAGAAAAATATTTGAAAAATGAAAATTACAATGACAAAAAGTTGCGATAGTTTTAATACCTAATAATATTATTGTAAACTTTGCAAAAAGTATTTTTTTTTGCTTAACGTAATTTTCAAGTGGCAGTTGAGAGATGAAGATCATTATCATTGACGTAATTGAAATTAACGCCCTGGGTGGGACTAAATTTTTGTACTACTCGTATTATTGTAGTAAAAACGATGTCAACCCGGTCTTAAATAAAGAAAATATTATAATACTAATAGCTTATTGAAGACTGATGTTTTATTCCTTACCTTTAAGATAGAAATAATGAAGATATAAACTGAAAACATTTTTATATTATGCCAAGACCTTGACCTTGCCTTGACCTTCATAAAAATTGAGTCTGAATTTGACGGGTTAAGTGAGAAAGTGATTAATGAAACGATTGATCGACTGTGACAGAGCTATTCAGCTATTCATACATATTGGGCACTCGGAGTTGCGTGAAGCGCGCGTTACGATCTTACACACAGCGCGCTTTCATGTCTGCACTTCAGTATTACCTCTTGCTTCATAAAACGCGTTTTAGCAAAGCACGCGTTTAAAAGCGCCTATTGAGAAGTATGGAAAAAGAAGATGTGGCACGCTAGCTTAAAAAAATAGGACAAGTGATCGACAACGACTCATTACAAAATTTTTATTTATTATTCTATTCATGTTATTCTTCATAAGTTAATACAATTTATATTAAGAAAATAGCGATGTTCCGTTTCATTTTCGGGCCAATTTTCTTTCATTCCATTTTAAGTTTGTCGCGTAGGGATTTGGAACCAATTCTCATTGTAGTCTATATTCACGATTCTTGAATTCACATTCAATACGTTTAATTTTGTTCCAATAAACGATAAATAGATTTTTATTTAAAGCTTTCATTTCAGCGTTTCTTTTTCAATATACTTTGGTTTATCGGATTTATCATGGATGGATAAATTTTCACAATTGAGAATAATCAAATATCTTACTGAGCAGGCTTTAAATTTTTATCTTTACTGAATAAATTACCAACTATCGAATTTGAAACAGTTTTCAAATAAAATATCCGGCTCAAAATTAACTGTAGCATTGTTTTACTTGCTAAAGCCTCCTGCAGACACACGCGATTAATCGCGCTGCGACAACGAGCCAAGCTAACTTCCACTCTAAAAATACTGGGAATGGACCGCGACATGTCGCCCCGCGCGATTAATCGCGTGTGTCTGCAGGAGGCTTAATACGGTATCTAATATTTATACAAGAAAGATAATTTATCCCTTGATTATGATTACAAAAAAAAAAATACAATGGTAAACAATTTCTAAAACATTATTATGTGAGCGTTACGTTAGTAATTGTTTTACTTCCTTTGAAAGTACCGTGTAAGAGTAATTTACATGAATAAAAAAAATTAAGCCTCTTTTGTAGTAGACAACGAAACATTCCGGTTGCGACGCAGTCTTATAAATCAAACTAATCTGAAAAAAGGAAAAGGTTCTAAAAGCAGCGCTTTCAAATATTTTATATTATATTATGTTTTTGAACTGGTAAAGTATTGCTAAATAGCTATCAAAAATAATTTATATCTCCACTGTGGGCGCCACTGGGGCATAAATGGGCACGGTCTTTTAACCGTTGGATACTGACTTTTCTCGTGCATTGAGAGGCGTCAAACATAAATCACTAGAAGGGGAACAAGTTCGCCTATAAAGTTGCGTCAATTGAACTAAATTCTTATTATTTTCTCGCCCTTAGACTCGAATGATGTTTTTAAATGTAAAAGGGGCTAGTTAACAATTTACTTCAAACTTTGTTCAACTCCTTGACTAAGCACGAATATGTTACTTATACATCTGCTTATATTATTATAAACCAAGGTTGTGAGGAATTCTGTCCTTCGTTTTTCACGCAAATGTATGTGAATCCATAAAACAGGTTTTATTTCGTTAGTACAACCCCGTGACAAAGTTATCGAGTTGCAAGTGGGCAAAGACATGAGTCATATGCTATTAGTCACAAATATAAATGAATACAACCAGGATTAATATGAACCACGTAGTGTCTATTTTTCATAGCAATAATGACGCCGAGAACTTCTGATTGAAGTTAAGGACAGAACAGCTAAACATTTCTTTTAGTGAATTAATTAAACAGCATTATCACTACGTTCCATAAATTGGGGCTTCCCCACGCAAAAATACAAAATGGCGACTACAATAGCTACATCTAGTGTTACGTTCAGTTACAATGATGACATAAGCCCTATCAGTAATAACAAAATTCAGATGCTATTTAATTCGTTCTCATTTGTAACACGCTTATAATTATTAGCTTCACTTGTAACTATATTATGTATGTATGTAAGAAAATCTTGGAATCTTAATTTGACCCATTTCCCGGTCTTCGATTAGGATGAAATTTTGCACACGCTCTGAGTTCTGAAGACAATACATGACTAGCTAAGAAACCTCATTACAAATTCAATATGGCGGCCTCCCCAAGATGGCGGACTGGCTGTTTGAAATCCACTCCTTTTTTTTTTCATTTAGTACCCATATGGTACTAAATGAAAGGATTTGCTGTCAGGAATACGAAAAAAATAGTCTCGTGACTTCAATTCAATATGGCGGACGTCCAAGATGGCGGACAGGCTATTTGAAATGCACCCCCCCGGATATGGGTATTAAACGAAAGGGTTCGCTGAATGGGATACGAAAAAAAATATCACGTGACCGAAATCCAATATGGCGGCCATCCCAAGGTGGCGGATAAGTACTAAATTATGTTTGAATAATGAGAAGACTAAAATGTATAATTTTGCGTGCTAAAAGCATGTTTTTTAGTTTTTTAAACTATTATGGAATTATTACAAAGTAACTGGACATTTATTGCTCCTATCCACACACATTCTTTTGAAACCCAATCCTTCTGCCCGCATTTGCCACAGTCAAGTATTTATTTACAGTCGTTAACCTGTTAAGGTTGGCACAGTAATGCGACCTTCAAAACCTCCTCACGTAGGCCCTCTAAAACAAACTACTCTTTATTTATAAAAATAATTCAAAATGCAAAAAAACAGATCGAAACTATAGCGCAATTAATAATTTCGATGACGCGGGTTTGACCGAAAAACTGAACTAGTGGCGCTTATTTTTAGTACAAAAGATGTTTTTTTACAAAAATTGGATCAAAAATGATAAAGCATTGGCTAGGCCGACTTTTCTATAAAAAATACTATACTTTTTTTGTAAGTAAAGACATAATTTACTGTTATGCAACAGAATTTGTGTCTGTACCCTAGCTAAGAATTTAAGTGTCCAGACGCACTTAAACTGACAGGATTTTCTTAATATCACCTTTTCAACAAGGGTCTCTCTGAACACAAAATCTGTTTAATTGGATAATCTAAGGGTATCAGAGTCGAAAATCAGTTACTTGGGTCTAATTCTTAGTTAAATTCTGGTTTCTCTGAATGACCGGAGAGAATATCTCGGCTTAAAATTCATTTAACCCTGATTCCGTTAATTATGAAATAGGCACAAACCGTGTGCCCGATGGGAGTGAGTTTTTATCGGCAAAAATTATGAGTGTCTATTAAACCTTTACTTTAAACTGATTGTTTTTTGTAGGGGATGAATTTCAAACAAAACCGTCTTTATGTAAAGTACCTACGTAAGGATTATTTAGAATTGGAATAAATAGAAGAGGAAGAAAATAGAATAGGATTATGCAAATATTTTTGGATGGCAGGAGCGGAATTCGCTTTCGCACGCCGCGTGTGGCGGTCATACGCGAGTAATATTTGTATGGTATTCAAAAGGAAGCTAAAAAAAGAAACTTAAAGCAATCTTTACACTTTAAACTAATTGTAAATTTGGCTTAAATTACGACCTCGATGAATAAATTCTCTACGTCTCCCTTTGGCAATAAATGCAAAAGTTAGAAGAATTTATTGTGTTTCTTATATCGCGACCTCGTCTGGAAAAGACCTCTAGTTTCCAATTGAAAGTAAGTACCTAACACAGAATCGTTTTAAAATCATCAATTTCGTTTTGAGAAAATATTAAGATTTTATGTTACAGGGCTTTGCATTGTTTGGCTTGCTTAAGTCCACAGTTTTACATTATTATCAGAAAAGCGGCCAGGAATAAAAACTGTACTAACCAATATGTGCTACAAAAAAGCAACAAGTTCAGAGAGCCAAAATCTTTTAAAGTGTGACGTTTTCGAAATTGAAAAAGAGAATTCAGGATCTGAAATGGTGAAAATTAGGATCTAAAGGGTAGAAGAAGAAGAAGTCAACAACGCAGTCGCTCAATCAAGAAAAAAGGCTTCACTATACAGAATAGGTGAGAAAAGTATTCCAAAAAAGGAAAAAAAAAACCATTTTATCTTGTAGCTCCTTTGCCTCATACCCTTCACCCCCTTTGTACAGTCACAAAGGCTTAAATTCATAATCTTCGTGCCACGCAAATGGGCTTATAATCTCGGCTTGCCGTTCTGTCTTCTACGAGCAAGCTGCTACCTACTCTCTTGATATATAATCCCCTCTTGATGTTTCGCCTATAGTTGCTGATTTGTCTAAAATCGGGTATTTACACGAGCTGTTTTCTCGTTTTATTTGCCTAGAGCCATCATCATCATAATGATCAGCCTATAAATGTTCCCACTGCTGGGAGACAGGCCTCCTATTTGTGAGAGGGAGTGGGCCATAATCCACCACGCAAGCCCAGTGCGGGTTGGTTGACTACAGGCGAGCACACAAGAGGAATTGCAGTCAAGACACCGGTAAAAAAATGTATAGGAACGATAAGAAAAACAAACCCACTTTCAGATTTATTTATGTCTACTCCTCTTGGGTAATGCTTTGAAACTGGAGTTTAAAATAATAAAATTACAACAAGATCTACTACGTTGTATTCAACTTTATCAGTCGAAGAATTTAACTTTTTTTTTGTTTGTATTTATCTTTATGTCCTACTTGTTTTTCGAAGTAAGTAACTCTTGACATTGGTAAAAAAGTCAATATCAAGTCAGTTCGCCTCTAACGAATTCTTCTATTATTTTACATTTTTATCAAAAAATAGAAAAGAATAGAAGTTACTCACTCAATAAAATCGCTTGATTTATCAGTCCACATTTCAGGAAACTAGCATATAGGCTCAATCGTGACGACAAAGACAAATTGGAAATCTGAAAGCTAGCTAAGGGCTTGTTCTAGGTGATGAATTGACAGTTGGCTCCGATAACTTGATTGATAATGTTGCTGTGTCACTTTGAAAGACTACTGACCTACCTTTGTCAGTCAATACTTCGTAGCTGGATTGTCAAAAGAAAGGCCAACTTATAGAAGTTGATGTTGCCTTTGTTTTTAATGGAATAAAACAAAGGCAACATCATTCGAATACGAAGAAAGTGATGCAGAATAATACCTATAAAAATGATCTATTATATAGGGGTCTTTTATAAACTCTGTCCAAAATAACTACAAACAATATACTCATAACTCAGTTCGGACTAATGGGCCCCCCTTTGAGGGCCAAAGCCTGCCAGGGTCGCGGGAATAAACAGTAACCGTGATCCCGGCACGTAAAGGGCTATTGAAGGACACCGTGGATTTTAGTCAGTACAAGTCTGACAGTCCCTCTTGCCCTGCCCTGGGCGGGAGGACTCATTTGATGATTTTATAACGCTAAAAACAATCAGTTCGGACTAAAATCAATATCATAATTATTTATTTCAAGTAGGCCATTTACAGGTGCTTTTGAATAGTCAAACTACAAAAAAATAAAAATAGGATAAAAAAATGGTGCTACAGTCCCAGTATACAGATACCAAAGCTAGTAAGTAGGTATAATCATGATATCAGTCATCATATTAATCTGGATTGTTTATAAACCTGGAAGAAAACGATAATGATATGGAAACGTTTTTAGGTTAGATAAACTAAATCTTTTAACAGTTTGGTAGATCGTTTTTACAGTGGAACCAAAACTGTGAATCATAAATTTAGTACACTGAGCTGAAAAATATTATTGATGGTTCCGCATTTCATTCTATAATAACAATAACATAATAAATACCTATTACTAAGACATTTCCAGCCTAAACTTAAACTTCAAAGCTTTCTCTGAAAAATAACCATATTTCCGTCTCGTCATCTTTCTTATTTGTCTTTAAAATTAAAATAGATACACTTTACGCCATGCTAGGAATTATCCCGTATCGTGGGTGTGTTTACAAACATTTCATTCACATGTTTCACATGGCACAAACATCTGAACCCGGAACAACTGCTGAATACAAACAAATATTTAATCAAAAACTAATCGACTGGGAGAATAGTTCCCGTTACTTAACACAACTATTGAAGTTGTGTATTTTCGTTGTAACCAAAGTTAATGAAATAATTAACAAAGCGCTTTCAACAGGAACTAGCAGCAGCGATGTGTGTTAAGTCGTCAGTTAGCATCAATTGGCTTGTAAAATCCGATTAACTACTTATACGCCTACAAATCTCATAACTATACACGCACTGTTTATAAATATAAAAAATACACATAAAAATGCACTCGGAGTGAAATATCGAGCAAAAACAAATAAATGAATGGGGAGGCGGCGCGGCGGGGCGGCGGCGCCGGCGCCGCGACTCTAGTAGCAGAATCAATTGTCTGTTATCAAAATTTTATTTTTATTTAATGATAGGTTCGTGTTAATCTTCTTAGCTAATTTATTTTTCCTAGACGTCAAATAAAATTATCATAAGAATTTCATTTTTTAACATATTGATCGCTTTTTTAAATAATTGTAGAAAATCATTAAACATCAAAAAAAATAGTAGTCCACCGATATCAGGAATGGAAGCAAAGAACCTCCTTAAAATTATTAAGTATTATTTGTTTTGAGTTCCCGATATTATGGAACTGTACAAGTGCCATCACAACAGGCGAGAGCATTTGTATGGAGAGAAGGCCACTCGCATATTCTTCTTCATATAATTTTATATACATGATCAATTGTTTATATTCAATAATTTTATATAAATATACCTACTCGTAATTATTCTTTTCAGAAGTAACTCTATTACGAAGCGATATGATACTGTTTTAGTATAATATTACCATATCCTGTGTCAATAACACAGTTCCCAATTTCTGGAAACTTTATCTCAGCGCTCGAAACTTTCAGTGCCTCAGATACTTTACTGGGTTAATGAGTGAGCTAGCTTTTGAGTTTGTTATTGTTGTTGAAAACATTGGTTTTCAAGGGGCAATTTTTTTCAAACATGTTTTCAGCTTGTTTTTTAAACTGTTACGTGCAATTTGATAAGTCCGGGCACTATTAATAATGGCCTGTTTGTATTCATAATGCGACAATGACTCAATTGGGCAATGTGATTAAAACAGCATGATTAATCACTTTTCCCGGCCATTATGAATAATGCCCACCCTATCTTGGGCAAAGTAATAAAATAGGTGATCTGTTGTGTTTTTGTTTATTAAATGAAATTAATCTCCATCGAGCTTCCTTGGTAGGCGGTAATGAGCAATTTGACTAAGGGTGCAAGAGCGAGCGAAGCGAGCTTGGGGCACCCCGACTCGGACAGGTCAGGTTCGAAGGGGATCCGCCATCTTCTTCGTGTAGGTTACTTTAAACCTTGCAAACAGAAATGGGAGCCCCGCGGGGCGGCCCCGGTCCTATTTATCACATTGCCCGGCTACAAGTAGGGAATTATTCATACTGTCAAGTGATAAACTCAAGCTATCTCAAACACTGACTTATTACATGGACCACGGGCCGTCGGGCATTATTAACAATGGCCGGTCAAAGTGATAGATTAATCACTTTGCCCATCGCTCTTGGACATTATTAATAATGGCCGGTCCTTATTAATAATGCCCAGTTAATCACGTTGCCCGTAACAATACCTAATATTATAACAATTCTTGTGTGTATGTTGTACCACTTCTGTTTTTTTTTTTTTCATTAAGGGTTAAGGTAAGCTAAGGCTACGTTAATGTAACGTTATTGGAAGAGCTAGGAAACGTGCACACATTTAGGATGCTGACTCACCTTGACCTTACTTGACCTTTGTTGTTAACACAATAAGCTTATTCTGCTAGGACACGGATCTCCTTCATGGTAGAAGGAAAAGATTACGTACGGGTTGGTAGGGTTGGATAGGGTCTTCGAACTTTTGGTTATAGGACATGTGATCCGACCGACTCCGGTCAAGCCCATTCTCTCAGCTCATATACTCCATACAACAAATACGCTTGTTTATTTTACTATCATTGTCATTTGTACCGGTTCTTCACCGTGAAAATGAGAACTGATCAGAACTGAACTCATGAACCTATTGCACATTTTTGTGACGTAAAATAAAAAGCGACTTTAACGTTAATTTGGGCAGTAAAACTTATGGCAGTTTTTTTATTTTTCATACAGCTTACGTCATAATACTTCAAGTACGCAGTACGGTCAAATACGTAGAATTTCTGCTGGGGCCTCTGTGAGATCACTATTTTCCAAACTCAATCAACTGATTGAGTTTGGAAAATAGTGATCTCACAGAGGCCTCAGAGATTGATAGCAACTGCTATCAATCGATATTGAAGGCGTAATTTTCAGCGCTCTTTATTCAATTGCGTAGGCCTGTCGTACATTAATTGGACCTTAGATATATTTTAAGAAGATAAACAGTCTATCTTTCTCCAGTCGTTCAATATTGGTACTGAAAGCTTAATATAAATATTAGTTTTGACATTGTGTTTATAATGTTTAATGATGGTTTGAACGATTCTATATTCTCCGTTAAAGCACATTTTGAGAATCCCGTCTAAACAATTAGCCAATGAATGAATACTGAGAATTTAACACAGTCTGTATTCAATTACTGGAAACTATGGTACCAATTCGTGGTACGTAATTATATTGGTACTTGATTTTCAATAGACAGACAGAGACAGTACGTTGAACATAAGTTGTAGCGACCTGTCCTTGAAACGTCCCACTATTGAGATTTCTAGGCATTTTCCCACGTTTTTATACACTCACTTTTCTTGTTTGTTTTTTGTTTGTTTATTTGTTTGTTTGTTTGTCGTTCCGGTTGGACTTTTGCAACTCAATTTTGAGGCACTTCCCGATAAGCTAGCAGGCTGAAATTTTGCACACGCTCTAAGTTCTGATGACAATGCATGACTAGCTAAGAAACGTCAAAACAAATCCAATATGGCGGCCTCCCCAAGATGGCAGACTGGCTGTTTGAAATCCACCCCTATGATATAGGTATCAAATGAAAGGGTTTGCTGTCAGGAATACGAAAAAAATAGTCACGTGACTTAAATCCAATATGACGGACGTCCAAGATGGCAGACAGGCTATTTGAAATGCACCCCTAAGATATGGATATCAAATGAAAGGGTTTGCTGTCAGAAATACGAAAAATATAGTCATGTGACTTAAATCCAATATAGCGGACGTCCAAGATGGCGGACAGGATTTGAGGCACTTCCCGATAAGCTAGCAGGCTGAAATTTTCAGGGTAGCTCCAAACCCGATGAACAAAAATAAAAATAATAAAATAATTAATAGATTTTAAAAAATCTAAAATCCCACGTTTTTAAATGTCCTAAAAATAAGAAAATAACCCTACGGGGCTGAGAGAGGGGCCACTCAAAACGTGGGGGGCGTATCTTTGCAAGTTACACCCACGATCTATTACACGTCATGTAAATATATCCCATAAATAATCCCTTAAATAATATAAGCCCCCACGTTTTGAGTGGCCCCTCTCTCAGCCCCGTAGGGTTATTTTCTTATTTTTAGGACATTTAAAAACGTGGGATTTTAGATTTTTTAAAATCTATTTTTTTTCAGAAAACTTAAATGTGGAGAAAAACTCTCCGATCACTACGAAAGAACTAGCTCACAGGTCAGCAATAATAATATCGCCAAATCGACTATTTAGGTGCACTTTTTGTAACTCTAACTTTTAATACAAAAGGGTAAGGTTTAATTTAGTGAAATTTTCTTTGCGAATTTGTATCTAGTTCTTTATTAGTGATCTAAGTGAAAATCATTATTTTGTAATGTAAAAAGTTCGTCTATGGAAGAGCGTTTTTATCGACTTCCAAAAGGAGGAGGTTCTCAATTCGGATGTTTATATTTTTTTTATTTATGTTTGTTCGGGCATAACTTCGTCGTTCACCAACCGATTTGAAAAAATCTTTTTGTTTTTGGAAAGGGTATACTTCCCTATGGTCTCATTAAAATTTTATCGCAATTGGACAAGCGCTTTTTGAAAAATCAACCAAAAATCAACATAAACCTATATGATTTTTTTTTGTTCAATACAGTATAATATTATCTGCCATTTGGTCTCATAAAATTTTCATTTAGATTGGTGCAGTAATTTTTATTTTTAGCTCATTGTGTACATACCTACATGAGCGATGTTATTACCGGTGCTACGGATTACAAAATTTTAGTGCACATGTAAGAAAATTATGTGTTTGACAATAATTTGGGTTGAATATTTAAACTAAAAAGGCTAAACAAAAAAAAAATGCAACCGACTTCAAAAATAACCTCAATAACTTCAAAATATAATACAAAAAAAAATCTTTTCTTTCGAAAGTCGGTGACACAAAGTCAATGGAATAAAGTCACCGACTTTCGAAAGAAAAGTTTTATTTGCAGGTGATTTTGAACTTTTTTGTGGTTATTTTTATTTAATACTATGCATTTGGTTACGGGATACAAACTATTGTAGCAGCATGAGGGTGACCTAGAAACTGAACTGCTGTTGCCTTCCCCTTCTACCGTCAACGTATCTGTGTTTGAATCTAGTCTGAAACTGAATGGATTAAATGAACTTGACAGCCGTATCTTAATTGAAACGCCCTTGGTACGGATTGTATCTGTTCTAAATGGCTGCGATAAAAACCCGTTATCAACGTTGCATGTAAATGAGGCGAATCATAACAGAACATCACACTAGTGTTTGACGTTTGATATCCTGGTGCATAAGCACAAACAAAACACATTATTATTTTCATTTAATTTTATAACAAAATAATTATTACATTCTAGCCAGAGAAGATTCAAATTCTTGAATCAGAAACATCTTAAATTCCTGATCCTAACTAATATTAATTTATAAATGCGAAACTAAGTTTGTTTGTTACCTTTTACCTTTTCACGCATCGATTACTGAAACGATCATTCTGAAATTTTGTATATAAGTTGTGAGGTGTATACTTGTATAGAGACGAACTTAAGGTACCTTTTTACCCGACTACGGCAAAGCCAAAAGGAGGGTTATGATTTTGACCGGTATGTATGTTTGTCTGTTCCCTCATAACTTCTAAACTACTTATCACTACATGACAAATGAGGTGTCGTTAGAAGCGTCTCAGTTGTCCGCTGGTTATAGAGTAGGTGGCGTGTCACCACACCCAAAATGGCGCCCTCTAGGGGATGTAATAGTTGTAAACGGAAAAAAATATTTTCGCACAGTATCGACATGGGTATCAAATTAAAGGGCTTGAAAAACACATTTGAAATTTATACATTATATAGCTTTTACTAGTTACTTAGCCCGTTTCTAACAGTGTCAACATGGGTATCAACAATGAAAAGGCTTAGGTAATGAGTACATTTGAAATTCACTCGCTACTTTGCTTTTATTTTTATATCAAATATTATTAATAATAAAACCCCAAAATGGTGTAAATGAAAAATAAGTTAAAAATAGCCACCTGCGGTTGTATGACACAATCTTTATTGGTTAGGTGGCATACGACCACGGCTAGCACAATATCGGTCAAATGAATATTGTTCTTGTTTTATACTTTTCAGTGCGCGTTTTTTTCGTAGTCGGGTTTTAGTTATTTTTAACTTATTTTTTATCCCAAACAAAAGTACTGTTCTCGAGAAAAACAACAATTACATTCCTATTATAACAGATGACGCCACATGTACTATCGAATCGATTATGTATATTCTCAATTAACACAAGCGAAATCTTGGGCAACAACTAGTAATAAATAAGAAAACGACTAAAAAAAATACTCTTCTATGACAGGTTAACACAGTACAGACTTACTCAATAGGTACAATGTCACAGTATCTTCAGAATACACCCCTTTGCAAATTGTAATTTGCTATTTGTTGGGCTGTAATCATTACGGGTGGACATTTAATTCGATTAGTCGCAGGTCGTTGTCCTAGGTTGGTTCATTACACTTAAACTTGAATGTGTTAATTTGCGAGGGACACTTAAATTAATTTCGTATAATTATTGTGCTCTAACTGAGGGATACATAAATGTAGGTACCAAATTGATTATACGTCCCTCAGGGGCAATTTCAGCAGTCTTCTTTTATACGCATCCGAGCGTTTTAAATGAAGTACTTAATTATGGCAATGAAAGAAGCTTTTGTTTACCCATTTGTGTTTTAATGAAGTAATTTAGGGCCATTAGGAATTGCATACGGAAAACCGTAAATAAGAAATAAGGCAAGTTGTACTCACATTTTTTTAGAGAAACAAATTACCCTACTCATGAACTCATATATCTAGGGAAACAAATTACCCTGCTTATGTATGTATTAGTTTTGCCCGCGGTTTGACCCGCATTATTCGGTTGGCAATTATTCTACGGGAACATAATACCGAAACGAAACGTATCATAAGTTCTAACCCATGTCAGTGTCAGTCTGAGGGCCAATTTCATCAGAACCTATTCTACCATTATAAACGGGGAAAGGTTAGAAACAGTCAAACAAACGGGATTTATAACATTAACAACATTATTTTTAGTCAGTGAGGACAAAAAAGAGACTTTACAATTTTTTTTTTTTAAACTAAACGGCCTTTCGTAGGGCAAAAATACCAGCCTACTGCTGGGTCGGTCAGAAGGTACTGCCAGACTTGTATTGACTCAAACAACCCTGTACCTTCGAATGCCATTCACGTGGCAGGGCAGCAGTAAGTTGCTTAGATAGTCCGTGACTCCGGCAGGCGGTAGGCCTCGTCAGTTTGATGACGGCTCCTTGAGGCGTGCGTGGAACACGACAGCCGACGACTCGTCCTTGATAAGTCAGCGTGCTACCAATTACTCGTCGTTCGCGCCTACAGTGACCGCAAATCACCTCACGATGACCGATGCCCTGGGCGGCTCCCGCGGTGACTAGAACGTGAAATGGAGGATTACTTCACCCTCATAATTATATTCCACCACCTCCTTCGTGTCTGCCTAATTCTTTAGGTATTGCTGGTATGATATAATTATGTGAGTATTTAAGTACCTAGTTTTTTCATTATTTGCAATAATTGTAGTTTGTTTCTTCAGTAAAATTTTCATTTATAATGCATCCAGATTTGACTTATATTTCGGAGAATCAAGGTTGTGGGGTAAATGCGTTGGGTTCAAGATAAGATAATGTAAAGGCTCAGTTGGTAGGAAATAGGCTACAACCTCTTCTATTGCGTCGTCCGAGTTTTATGGCACAAAGACGTGTCTTTATAGGTCAAAGAAGGTCCTTGAAGTTTCTTGTCCGTTCTTTTTCATAAATGTCTACGCTTGGGAATGGTAATTGTTTTACAGTTATTATCTCTGTTTTTCTATTTCTCTTACGCCCATCATTTTTTTATGCGTGGTAAAATCTTCAAATGAGTCCTCCCGCCCAGGGTGGGGCGGGCGGGACTGTCAGACTTGTACTGACTAAAATCCACAGTGATCCATCAATAGCCCTTTACGTACCAGGGTCACGGTAACCAGGTGAGACAGTAGGCAGTTGATAACCCTTTTGGTGTGTACATGCTCAGCACAACTTTTTATTGTATTTCTTTCTATTATTCTGTGTTTTCTATTCCATTTTATTATATTTATTAAAGTTTCTAGTATATTACTACGTTTCTAGTATATTTTATTTTATACCACAGCTTCGTAGGAACTTCTCCTGTATTGTGGCTGAGTTTACAAACATAGAAACTAACACAACCGAACAACTACTTGTAGGTCACGAATATTTGTCTCGTGCAGGTAGTGAACTCACGACACACTGCGCAGCAATTGGTAGCTGAGCCACTGTGCCTCTTCACACCAGTGAAGCCAGTTTGAGGCACATATGAACCCTGCGGCGCACAATATGGGAACCCCAGTCATTTTTAACAACCGTCTCCATATATCGAACTATGTATTAGCTTTATAATATTAATAGGATAGTTTCGATGTCGACTATAAACACGCATAAATAAAATAATAGTTTCCACTTTCAGACTCATATTTTATTTAACTCGTACCTATGATCCGATTTAAAAAAAAGATAAAAATATAATAAGTTTTGCAAGTTTTATAAGCATAGGTCGGAATTATGTGGAGTTATTCATGTACTTACACTGATTTCATACAACGAAAGAATAAAGTAGATAATTATGATTGCTCCAAATCCCGGAATTACTTTTAAAGAGCAGAAAAATCTCGTGATTTATTAAATAAAACAAGTAATTTAGTTTTACACAATTTATTTGTCTAATCTTTCTCTGATGTTTTTACCGACTTCAAAAAAAAGGAGGTTATCAATTCGACCCGTATGTATGTAATATTATCAGAACTGCCCAGTTTTCATATATGTTAGTCTATATCAGCGTCTGAACAAATGTGCCAAATTTCATAAGTGTATGTATGTATGTATGTATGTATGTATGTATGTATGTATGTATGTATGTACGTATATATGTATGTATGTATGTATGTATGTTTTTATGTTTGTGCACGCATATCTCCGGAACTATAAGTTCGATTTAAGTAATTCTTTTTTTGTTGTACTAGGTATTGTTCAACTTAGGGTACACTGCAAGTTTCATCAAAATCGGTTCAGTAGTTTTAGAGATATGGATTTTATTATGTTGTGACGGATTACAATACTGCCGTGCAGGCCCTAAAGTGCAGTATGAGGAAAAAAGCGGTTTCGAGAAAACCGCGAAAAACTTTTTAACACTGTTTTTTTTAATATTGTTAATGAGTATGATGCATATTTTTATTGCTACGAGGACTAAGTGACAACAAAGATGGTATTTACAAAAACAAATATTAATTTAGTTTATTAGATTTTAATTAAAATCGGGTTTATTAAAATCATGGCAGTTACTGCACGCAAAAAGTTACCCATACGCAGATTAAAATGCGGTAAAAATACTTGATACCACAAAAACTTAGATTTTTTTGCTACTTTGCAGACTAATTTGCAGCATAAGACTTTCTTTACTGCATTTTAATTTGTGTCTTGAGCGATTTGCACATGTAGTACATAACGATTTCCTCCAACTTACGAGTATGTTTGAGGTGGGAATTTACAGAAAAAAATGTATGTATAAAATTGACGTTAATTTTTTAATATTATTAGTCCAGTCAACGGGGAGTTTTGCCCTACAAAAGGTGGTGTAGTTTTTTTTTAAGTTTTGCTTAAGTTTATTACTAACACTAGTATGTAAGCTCGTAACTAGTACTAACAGAATATGGATGTAATCGTAAGACGAGTCTGAAATAAATGCTTATTATTATTAAGTATAGCTAACTCAAGAAAAATTTAAGTTTTCGATCTCGAGGAGTGTATGTTATGGGGATAAATTGACGATTGCACTGAATGGAGTGGAAGGAACTAGATTTGCTCAAAAAACAACGTGTGATTTCAGTTGTCCTTTACTTCAGACATCTTAGCGTCTAATACGCATTCGGTAAAACAAGTTTCACGTGTCTAAATAAACGAAATATACGTAACGTAAAAATACAATTTGTTGTGGAATTTTAATGTCTTTAAACTTCTCTTAGACATTTTTGTCATAAAGTCAGCTGTTGAAGTAGGTATTATGTGAAAAAGAACGAATTTGGACCCCTTCAATCCAAGATGCTGGCTAACGCAGACACTCCTTGAGACCGAAAACTTACATTTTTCATGAGTAGCATGTACTTAAGAAATACAAATGAAAACTACACCACATAATGCAACGCAGAGCCTCTTTTTTGTCCCCATTGACTGGACTATACAATGTAATATAAGGTATGTAATTGTAACTTAATTTTAAAATGCTTTGAACACAAGCGGTAATAAAGATATTTAAGTTAAAAATTAAATGGTAAGTAGGTATACTTAAAGCTTTTTGGTTCCGCAAGAAACATGAGATTTTCAATTAAATGTCACATTAATTTATATACCTACAGTGTTTGTTTTCCTACTACCGATACTTTAAGGGGATATAATAGACTCATTTTCATCGACAAATCTGCTTATGAAAAATTCCTACTAAAACACATTGCGAATGGCGGCCATTTTGGTTTTTTAACCGGCCGAACTGAAATATGTACAATAAAATAAAACCAAGAGATCAATATACATGCAAATGACTTTATTGCGAAGGTAAACGTTGAAGCTTCCGAAAAACTTACCAGAGTTTTCTAAAAAATAAGAAAAAAGAATAAAAAAACATGGGAAAGCACTTAATTGTACACAAAAATTACTGATTTTTGTCACATATTTCACTCTAGCTCGAAAAGTACCCCTGTTTTTTGCTTGGGTTTTTGTGGTAAATTAAAAGTATTCGACTGATCGAGCAAGAAAGTTAGCGACAAATTCTGACTAGAACGCAGTAAAATATGACCTGTACTCAGCAGTGAAATTATTAAAATCGTTCAAGTTAGCAATTATAATGCAGTAACAGAGTGTCATACTGCGTTTTAATTAGCATTTAAGTTATTTTCATCTTTTGAAAAATACTGACTATGCAGCAGTAAATAATGAATATACTGCACTTTAGTTGGTTTTCACGTAATAAAGTTACTTCAATAACACTAAATAAAATACTACATTTTAGTACTTTGCTGCATTTTAATCTGTAGTTCATGTAAATTAAAATAGTGATCAGCCATGCAGTATTAACACTTTTGGTACAAAAACTACTTACTGCGTTTTAATTTATATTCCTCAATATTTTTTTTGGGTATAGAATACAGATTTTATGTGGTAATATCGATATTTACTGCGTTTAACTTGGTAAAGTGACGGATCGTGGTAGACGTAACTGCTATAACTGTATTTTAGTTGGTATTGTAATATATTTAGACATGCAAAATTACGTTACTGCTTTCAAAAAATTGATTTTTTAACTGTTTAAAGCATCCTATCAAATACCTGATTAGATCTTCATGTTCCTTATAACGTGTCCGTTAAGGTTCTATATTCAACAAAAAAATGACAAAAAACCTGTTACTGCGTTTTAGGGACTGCACGGCAGAATATTAGTGCATATGTAAGAAAATTTTGTTTTTTACAAGAATTTGGGTTGAATATGTAATAAATAAACTAAAAAGGGTAAAATAAAAACTTTTTAAAAAAAAGTACCGACTTCAAAACAAATACAAAAAAGTTTAAAATAACTTTTCTTTCGGAAGTCGGTGGCTTTGTTTTGTTGTGTCATTGACTATTGCCACCGACTTCCGAAAGAAAAGTTATTTTAAACTTTTTTGTATTTGTTTTGAAGTCGGTACTTTTTTTTAAAAAGTTTTTTTATTATTATTATTTATTTTAATACTGTTTTCCACACGAGGTTGTCTATTAGAATCCCTGGAAGATCCATATTAATATCAACATTTCGATGCAAGGACTAAAATAACTCTACCTTATTCCAACCTCTGTTTATAAGTCGAAATGTGACATCAGTTTTTTCTCAAACAAAAATGATAAGGGCTTTTTGTTCAAATTGTTCTGATATCTCCATTTATTGTTAGAAAAACTTCTGACTGAAATATAAAATATTGAGAGCGGATGCTGGCTGTTTGAAAGTTTCAACTAGCTCGATAAAATGTGTAAATTATGTTTATAATTTCCTTTTTCTTTCGTAAAAATGCTAAGATGGAAAAAATAACAAGAAAAAATATTATACCGGTAGCAATATTTATTCATCACGGAATTCAGGCGGTTACATAAATACTCCAAAAAACATTGTATTTGATACAGAGGACACGATATATTATTAATATGCTGACATTTCGCTTTCATGAAGCAAAAATGTATATTTCTCCTCTTCAAGGAGTGACTGTATCTTAAAAATTAGAGCACTCAATAATATTGCTGGCCTGTTGCCAGGAATCCAGACAACAAGAAACCTTCTCATTATGGAGTAATGCTTCCTAAATCCAGCCCTTGATCCAGCCGCGTTAAGCCAAATTTCATCTTAAATTGAATGCCAAAGAATTTCCTGTTAAAATATTAATATAGAACGTTCAGTCAAGAGACTATATAACATATAAATCTATCAGTACGTCTATTTTGGGCCGCATTTTATTTTCTAGGTGTCAGATCTCCTGCATAAAAACACCGGTTTACTACCGGCATTACAACAAATTTATAGATCGCATTGTCAGTGCTTGTCATGTTTTTTTTTTCTGCCGTTGATTTTATTATAATCCTTGTTTATATTAGGTACTTGTAAGTTGAATTTCTGGATAGTCGTTGACAGTAATTTTGTAAATATATCATGCATTTTTTTTTAATTTGCCCCACACTAGGAATTTCTCCTGTATCGTGGGTGCGTTCACAAACATAGAAACTCACATACACAAACACCCAGACCCGGAACAACTACTTGTAGATCATACAAATGTTTGCTCCGTGCGGGAACCGAACCCGTGACACGCTGCGCAGCAGTCCAATCGCTCAGCCACTGCGCTAGCCGTGCCGACAATTACCGAGTGTCTGTCATTTGCCAGTTATAATTAATTCGCATTTAATAGAGGCGAGACTATCGCCTTCAACTGGGCACGAATCTAGTTTTCGGATGCTGCGAAATGGATATAACATAATGTAATAACATTTTCTCTCACCCGAGAGTCGAACTTAGGACCAAGAACCAACGAAGCAATCATCACTTAGGCCAAATATTTTAATAACGAAGATTCTTAGTTTTTGATTATTACGCAAAATGTTTTTTGTTATGTAAAAATAAATGACGGTTTAGATTTCCAATAAAACACTTCCGTTGAAGATCACAAAACATAATTTATAATTACGCATGTGTATAAGAGTGTTAAACATTGTCATTATTAAACGAAAAAAAACAGCTACACACAACTACTACATGTGAAATAAAAACGATACGAACACAAACGCGAAAAATATAAGTACTCACAAGTACTCAAAACCAATTTAAAGACATTTCAGCTTCAAAACACTTGTTCAATGAAAGTTTACCCAACAACTACCTCTATACCTGCTGAAAAAACAAGACGTTGCCATAGCGAGTGTGAATAATAACGAGTGAAAATTTTCAGTAGGAGGCGTAGAGGCTCGCGCTTCAGGCAGTCTATCGCGAATAGCCAGCGTGAAGCGTCGCGTCGCCTGGACGACACGCATGTCCGCGCCGCGATGAACAAAAGTTTTCGTCAGTATATTTTGAGACTAAATAATTATAACTATTAAAGTAAAAAAGTGAACAATTATTGGATGCTTATATTGGTGTTTTATTGTGTCTTGGAATAATTTTATCGAAGTTTGGATACTATAACGTAAGTTTTTAAAAGTTTGTTAACATTTTTAGGATATTGTTAATTTAAGAAAATAATTGGGTACTGAACGCTTCTGTGTTTTATAAAAAAAACGCTTCCGTATTTTCTAAATTAATTTTTGAAATTTTAGTTCCAGCCAAAAAAATATCAAAGTCAAATTGTTCGTGAACCTTAATAAGCCTAAAGGATGTCAACCATCACTAATGAATTAAGTACATTCAAACGCCTTTCCTCATAATTACAAATGAGGAAGGAGGAAACCCATCAACGCACTTAAATGTTTGTCTATTATGAAACTTCGTGAATCGTGATCCGGCGAAATCATTAGATAAATTTTGTCTATTTTTGACTATTCATGTTTTACGATCTAATACCTTTGCATATTATATCTGATGTTATTAGCAAAAACGTGGTAAATGATTAGTTACGGGGGTTAAAAAATAAATATTATTACTAGCTGTTGAGAGCGGATTCGTCCGCGTATATCTTTATACTTAACCCACGTAAACATAATGCTAGGATCAACGGTATCCTTTGTATTATTCCAGAATATAGACTATTTTTGAGGCAAGTTTCATAGCGATACATTCCGCCGTTTTGTTATGATTGATTTATTATTATTATATCATTAACACAGAATAAATTCAAAATTATTAAATTTCATGTATGTCATCATCATCATCAGCCTATAAATGTTCCCACTGCTGGAACACAGGCCTCCTCTCTGAGAGAGGGAGGAGTGGGCCATAATCCACCACGCGGGCCCAGTGCGGGTTGGTGGATGTCACATGTCTTCGAATTTTGGTTCTAGGACATGCCGGTTTCCTCACGATGTTTTCTTTCACCGTTTTGAGAGCAGTGGTGATGAAATAAATTACACAAAGTAATGCGCCTGACTGGATTCGAACCCACGCATGTCATTTACGAGTAATTCAGGTTCGTCAAAAAAATAATAGATATTAGATTTAAAACCTGTCTTTTAAAACTGATTCATCATCTGTCAATCCTTTTCCCATCCCATTGTTCGGGTTAGCTTCCAGTCTAATAAAGTGCAACTAAATTCCAATATTTCACAATCTCACCAACCAATCAGTCTTTCTGACTTCTATAGGTACTGGTTACCAAAAAATACAGCAGCAATACGGTGACTCTCTTTAAAACTTTAATCTATGACCAATGTTTTTTATCTTTTTTTTAATTTTTATAAATTTGTTACTATTTTAGATGCGAAAGTTGGTGAGGATGGATAGATGGATGTTTACGTTACTCTTTCACATAAAAACTACTAAACTGATATTAATGAAATGCACAGAATTTTTTATGAACAGAAAAAACTTTATTTTTTATTAAAATGTGACATAAAACGTATTAATGTAAATGTATTAATCTTAATACATTTACATTAATACGTTTTATGTCGCCGGTATGACGTTCCCGTGACTTCTCGCGGGCAACGCCATGAGCATAAACTAGTGTTCATATAAGTTTTTTGAACTGACACGGTCATTAACACTATTATTAGAACTTAACATGGTAAATGTACCGTTACTTTTATGATACATCATTTTACTAAAAGTCCGAATTAATTGGAGAATCTACCTACAATAAAGCACAATCTAACAACCATAACGAAAAGCATATAAGGCAAAATGAATATCATTTAAGTTAATATCATTTTATTTATTGAAATGCTGCCATATAATTTGATCACCAGCAATAAGCCAACAATAGTTGCTAGGAAATGATGACTATTCTTCTATCTAAGAACTCCTATACAATACTTGTTACGAAATCGTTACAGGATGATATCTGTGTCACTATTTGTTAAGGACCAATTTTGTGGCCCTTTCATTTAGTTTGACCCGCATCCGGCTATCGAATCTTTGAGAGACAATAAAGAGAGACATTTCTAGGGACTGTGACTTACATACTGTTACTGTATATCGATTTGTACACACTCTTAAATATTTATGTGTTCTGACAGGTACATCGACATGTTGTAGACACCGGACTCTGACTAATACTTCAATATGAAATTCGAAGGGGCCTAACTACTCTTGACAATTACTGTCCCTGATCTTCAAGTAGTTGTTCCGGGTGTTTGTGTTTTCTATGTTTGTAAACGCACTTACTGTATAGGAGAAATTCCTAGGGACAAATTTTATCCATCAAAGTCAAATGTTTTAGACTATGGCATAAAGGCGGCTTGAAAGGACTCTAACAGACAGACGAAGCGAACGCGAAGCGAAGCGTTTTTGTTTGTTATGTATGGAATTGTTTGAAGCCTGTCACATAGAGTATCGGACCGCTTTCGCTTTTCTATATGACTGGATTCGGATCGCATTCGCTTCGCGTTCGCTTCGCCTGTCTGTTTGACAATAGCTTAAAGCCTTTAAAATAGAGGTTAGGAAAATTGTTAGGCAACGATTGTTGTCAAAACAAAGTTCGGGTTTTTGGTTTTGGAAACTTTTTTGTTTTTGGTTTTGACGTGAAAACTCGTCGTAACGCCTCGGTAATAACCGTTAAAATTCAATATGAATAATTTATTTATAAAAAAAGGTACCGGGATAGTTCCTCATCTCTAACATTTTTATTGAAATTCAATGATCAAAGACCTAGAAAAACCTACACTGATCTTGTTGATGAGAGAACGTAGTAATCGTAACTGGCGTGCGTATGACGAGATGTATGAACGTTGATAAGGCGATAGGAATATGTCGGGACCATAGCAGGCAGTTTCTGCATTAAATGTATGTATGAATGATTAAATAATTATGTGCATTTAAAACTTATCTACTGACGTCAAGAATTTTATCATACCGTCAAGTATTTAGTTTCTAAGTTTTAGTGACTAGAATATTAATATACTACAATTACGTTACGTTTCATTAGTTTGAGACTTATTTTAACCAAAATTTCACTAAAATTCAGCTCAACTAACTGACTGAGTAACAGAATATAATATTAGTCTAAGAGTTGTGGATTTAATACAAACTAGTGGTTTAGAATTAGTTTCTTAAGACGTTATTTCAGCTGCGACTAAGTTTTACCTAAGAAATACTTTTGACGTTTTGACAGGCTTTAACGGTTAGAGAATCCTTTCTAAATAACTTGGCATAGCATTTCTAATAATTAAACTTAAGTGTCCCGGGATCGGCCAAGCAGACTTAAAATGGTTTGTGAGGCTTCTTTACATCTGTTTCTTTTTTTACTATGTTTTTAGTCATATTTATTTATTGGTTTTACTGGCGCGGTGTTATCTCAATATTCCCAAAAATTGGTTTCTTAGAACGTCGAGTATGACGTAATGTAATAAAAATAAGTAACGCGAAAAATACAGTGAACAGAGAAGGGTATAAAGAAGAATTAAAACCGAACAGAATAATAAATAAATAGTTTGATATTCCCAATAAAAAATGTGGAAGTTGTAGCACAAAAATAAACTTTGACGTCGAAGATCTCTATATTTCCAGCGATAACAACAGTTTTTTTTTTAAGAATTTAGTAGGTTTCCATTTTTTTAAAACTTTAACCAAACCATTATTTAATTGTATGTCTATATTTTAAATAATCTAAAGAAATGCAGTAAAATAAATGCCCATTCGCAGCTTACGTCACATTTCAACACAAATATCATTTTTCAATCTTATTGACGCTCCATAGTGGTGACAATAGTTTACGCGGTCATAAGCGATTAAAATCGTAGTCAGTCCGCGTCTTAAGGCAAACTTACCACCGCAAGCCATTCTAACTATTTGCAAATTAGTAAATATTTATATTACGAAATATTAAAAAGAAATGCCGACTGAATTGAGAACCTCCACATTATAGAGGGCGGTTAAAATTATTAAAAAATCATTTTTATGCATAATGGAAAATGAATAAATAGAATGTCGACGACTAGCAATCTCCACTGTTTGGAAAAATTATGTGACAGATATAATTTAAGACGTTAAAAGTTTGCTACTTATTGGCACTGATAAAGTAAACAGATTTTATTGTAATTATCAGAAAATAAATAAGAAATTATGACATAATATGCTATTGAAAACTATAAAATATAACGTAATAAATTAAAACCTTTACGAAACACAAAACTGTACCAAAATCCATAATTATTATATTTTTTGTATTTTACCGACATGTGAAATAAACATAACTTTTCTAATCACGAACAAAAAAAAATACAAAAAGTTAAATATCGATTCACTCATACAACACAAAATAATTCAAATCAAACTTACTTAAAAATTCTTCGTATACTTCGAAAACTAATTTTCTTTGTTCTGTAAGTGACGGAACTGGTGTAGGATATTGAAATCTAACTTTATATTAATTTTTACAACTTCTGTATTTTCTTTTCGTTGATTTATTAAAATTATTTCTGACTCCATTTCCGATGTGGAAAAAACGTAGGAAAACCAAAACGTGAAAAGATCTAATAAGTTCTTACTATTATATCTTTTCAAAAAATGTCTCTAAGGACATGTAGGTACGAAGCAAAACGAGTCGCCCAGGTCGATTTTCAAGGTTAAGCCGCGCTTACCGAAGTTCCCTTTGGTTGGGTGACCATATAATTATCGAAGCGAGTTTTTTCCACGCCTAGGCAGGCACGTAAAATCCGTTGGTTCTGGATGTCATTTGTAGATCTTTGACCGTCGTTACTGTTAGAAGCTGGAAAGTCTGACAATCAGTTTTATCAAGGGTATCGTAATACCCAGTTACTGGATTGTGTAGGTCAAATAAATGTAAAATAGAGATATTCAACTGCTAATGCGGTCAGTTCACACCGAGACGCGACGCGAAGCGACGTGACGCAACGATACTTGAAGTATCGTTGCGTATATGTGTATCTTTTCTTGTCGTGAATAAGGTTAGATTTTGAGTCACTTTTAAAATGCAGCGCGGTGACGCGCTGCGCCGCGCCGCGCCGGTTTATGATAGGTGTATCTTTTGGTGTAGGAAATAGAGTTCGATTTTGAATAGCTCTATTGAAATGTGCGCGCGGCGTCACGTTTCGGCCTGAGCCGACCCTAACGGTAATTTATTTACCCCCATGACAAAAGGAGAAAGAATGTCATGGATGTGTGTTAAAGTTCTTGTCTCTACTCGTATTTATTTTGAAATACTATTGAAAGATTTCACAATAGGCTTTTAGGCATTCAAATATATATAATACAAACAAAGCAATATGGAGTGCTTCATAATATTTAGTTGATCGCTACAAATCTGTACTAAATGGTAAAATGATAATTATTATTTCACAAAAACATAAATGTTTTTTTTTCATGCACTCAATATGTCCATTTTATGACCTGAAATACATAATTGGCTACTGCACTATGAGCAGACGATTCCAGCACGGAAAAAATATTTGAACGGTACAGGTGGTAGTATTGAATATGGCTATTTTATAAATGTATTCAACTTCAAATATTTGAAAAAAAATGCACCCACAATACAATAAAGTTTCTAAAAGTAAGGGAAGAAACACGCACTTTTATTTAGGTATCGCCTGGTGGTCACTACAGTTATGAAGAATTCAGGAATATTAATTGTAAAACATTAACAACCTTTCATGGGCAGAAAGTACACTAATGAATCATGAATAACTTTTTCCTATAAACTAAAAACAGGTGTTTCATACAAAAAGGAATATTTGTCCGTTGACAATGTATGAAACACCTGTATGAGTACTTTCAGGCCATGAAAGGTTGTTAGTATTTTACAAATAACCCTGTATAGTTGGGATTCAATTTGTGATAATAAATCTGACCGATACTTTTATAATTAACAAAGAAACGGTTGAAATTTAAGGTGTACATAAACGTGGCCAAGAAAGAACTCCTCATATAATTCACATACTTTACTCTCTTATGTTTACTTGCCAAAGCTTATTGTGTAGGGGAACAGTGTATAAGACGGGGACGCGAGGTATGATGGGAAATCACACACCTAAGGCAAACTTAACACAAAACTAACGTAGCACAAGCGCCAACAGGACGCTATTTCCGTCTGGCCACTTGCAAATGACGTCCTGATGGCGCTTGCTCTACGTTAGTGTTGTGTTAAGTATGGCTAAAGAGTGTATGTCCCATTATACCTCGCGATTATTAACGTCCCCGTCTTATACACTGTTCCCCTACATTTTGTTTATTATACTCGAAAGCAGTTCTTATTGTAACATAGCAGACCGTTTTAAATATTAATGAACGTAGCTATGAAAACGAAAATAATACAAGCCCTTTTGATACTTTAGATTTACGTTATACTTTTTAAAATATATTATTCTCAGTGTTGAAAAACAGCCAGTATTGAGATGTAATATCATCGGCTTAAAGTCTTGTTCTAAAATACAACTGAATAAGCTGTAATATATAATTACAGACGAAACATTTCGCACAGGTTTTTTTGTGTAATGGGATTACTCTTGACCTAAACATTGACACAAACCTCTTGACAGGTTTTCCTAAACATTCGTTCTACAGTTATTTGTACGTAAAAGGTTACGTAGTCACTTCAAAGATGGCGTTACTTGTTGCTTATGAGACATCTAAGACTTTGTTAATGTTTCTATTTGAAACGGTGCACTGTAGAAGGACAAATAGTGACGTTATGAAGTAAGTCCAAGAAACGCCAGAACTCACATCACTATTACAGGCCTCAACTAGATAACTAGATACTCAACATTTTGCTGAACTAAGCCTATTTGGCGCAGCCGCACAACAATTAATATTTTGGATATGAGTTTTTTTCGTTACCTCTTCTTATTTTGTTTTTTCGTTGCTTTGTGCCAATGAAACGTGTTTTTCTTTCTTTCATATTTGTGTGTCTTCTAATTAAGCGATATGGTGGGATTACTGTCATCACTAATTAATTCATTTAGGTACTTTTGTAAGTTACGTACTCTGGGTACGCTTTGTAAGCTAATAGTTTTGTATTCTGAATTAGAAAGTCTTTTAAGTAAGCGTAGAAACACTCATATTGAGTTATGATATTGCTCTTTGGCTTTCGAATGATCAAATAATACTTATATTGCCTTTATCTCAGCAGTAAAAGAATATTTATAGTTTTATCTATTATTGAATTCAACCAAGACTACTAGTAAATAACATATTTGTCAACCAAAGCATAGAAACTCTGTGAAATTTTATGGGACATCATAATAATTTTTCAGAGAGAAATGAAATCCAATTATTTTTGTTTGGAATGAATTTGTAGAACTTCACAAATGTATGTCGTAGAAATTTCTTGCGCTTTCCTGCGTCAATAAATGTCAGAATTATTGATACTTAATTTTATACTAGCACTAGAATTTTGAAACGGTTTCATTTCATTAGAAAAAATCAGTTTACTGTTTTCTTTTCTGAATGACTCGTACTTAACTGGTAATTTAAATTATTTTGTTTCAGTTTATTGCAGTTCTCGAGAGTGAAAGTTACTTTTTAATATCTAGCGTTTATTTCTAGGTATTTCTAAAGTTCATGGTTTAAGTAGTAGTTTATTTTGATATTTCTACGTTGCACTTTTTGGGTTACAGAGTAAACAATAGTGTAGGGTTTGTTTTTCAATTTAATTTGCTTTTGTAGTAGTATTTCTAATGACCTCGATAATATTAAGTCTAGTCAGTGTTGTAAGTTAGTTTGCAATATTAGAGCATAATTAACGTGGATATTTGAAGATCAATATTTATTCATTTCTGATTTGAAGTAAGTATGGAAGTTTTTTTGTGGCGGAAAATCATAATTTGAGTCCTAGCCTAGGACTGATTAAATAATACCACCCTGTCCCTTCAGCAGCCCTTAGCGTTCTGCCGGGGTTACGGGACTGTCTCATCAGATAACCGTGACTCTGGAACTTAGAGGGCTATTGAAGGATCACCGTGGACTGTAGTACCCGCCCTGGGTAGGACAATTCAATTGATGATTTTACCACCATAAAAAAGCGCTTAGCGTTCCTGGGCTGCCGTACCCTGTTTAGACAGTCTCGCGGTCGATAGGCTGCAATATATTTTTTAGATTTGACGGATGTACATATACCTATTTCAATTAAATTTAAATTGTATTTTATATTTACTTGGTAATAACCAGCAGTGTTTAATACAGTCCTTGAAAACATTTACGTCAAACCATTGTTTAATTTATTTGCCTGTATTGAAACAGCAAATATAAGTCCACAGATTATGTTCTTCTTGTTTAATTTTAAAATATTTGGGCACAAATACTTTTTAAATGAGTACAATATCGTAATTAAATTATTATGTTACTGCTGAAAATACGTAGGCACGTCAAAAAACGTTTGTGATCACTAACATAGCTTAAATCTATATTTTTAAATAAAGAATCTAAAATAAGAAGAAATCATATTATTATCAACAGTAACTAAAAAAATCGTTATTTAAAAGTGATCGCTAACTTTTTTTGATGTGTCATCGCTAAAGGCCCATCCCCTTATTCCACTGTATTTTTGGTCTTCTTCTACAATATTTCTCTATTTCTCGTCATGTTAGCTGGGTCACCTCTTTTCTAGCTTTCTTCCATTCCCCAAACGTACACTATAACCATAACAAATAAAAAAAAATCTTAACGACTAAGTTCATATTTCTTGCTACTAACTAGGTATAGTTATAACTTACTATAATTACTCTCCAACCCAACATTTTTTTTCTCCAATCCAACTCGGTTGGGCAGCGTTCGGGAAGCTACGCAATGTCTTTTCGTCCGACATACCTCAGTGCCTCAAGACGAAAGTTTTCAACCAATGTGTGTTACCAGTGATGACTTACGGCACCGAAACGTGGTCTTTCACTATCAGCCTCATCTCAAAGCTCAAAGTCGCTCAGCGAGCTATGGAGAAGGCTATGCTCGGTGTTTCTCTGCGTGATCGAATCCGAAATGAGGAGATTAGCAAGCTGAAGTGGCAATGGGCAGGCCATATTGTTCGCAGAGCAGATGGCCGATGTGGTCGAAAAGTGCTAGAGTGGAGACCGAGGACTAGCAAGCGCAGCGTAAGACGTCCACCAACGAGATGGACAGACGACCTTATAAAGGTCGCCGGAAGACGCTGGATGCAGGTCGCTTCCAACCGGTATATGTGGAGATCTAAAAGGGAGGCCTATGTTCAGCAGTGGACGTCCTATGTCTGAGATGATGATGATGACTATAATTATGTAGTAAATGCCAATTTTTTTTTTTCATATTCTAATTATATGTGTATATGTCACGTTTTTGTCTTTATTATGCCAACACAATTCATTAGTTTTTCTGTAGACGTCTGTAATTATTACAGCACAGTGAATGTTTAAATTATTTTGTTCTATCTGATATTATTTTTTAGGTGTATTTTAATGTTGATGATCTAAACAAAACAAAAGAAAAAAATCGAATGAGGATTGTGAAATTTTTAAGTATTAAAACAAATTAGGTACTATATTTTACAAGGATTGACGAGGAGACATAGGATTATCTTATTATTTCTGTTCAATCTGTTTTAAGAAGCTTTTTGCAAAGCTTCAAACCTTAAAGCTATAGTCAAACAGACAGGCGAAGCGAAGCGTTTTTGTTTGTAATGTATGGAATTGTTTGAAGCCTGTCACGTAGACTATCGGACCGCTTTCGCATTTCTATATGACAGGATTCGGATCGCATTCGCTTCGCCTGTCTGTTTTACAATAGCTTAAAGCCTTTGTCAAACTGACAGGCAAAACGAATGCGTGCCGAAGCGTTTTTGTTTGTAATGTATGGAATTGTTTGAAGCCAGTCACATAGACTATCGGACCGCTTTTGTTTTTCAATGTGACTGGATTCAAACAATTCCAAACATTACAAATAAAAAACGCTTCGCTTCGCGTTCGCCACGCCTGTCTGTTTGACAAAGGCTTAAGAACGAAATTGTTTAATGAAATTTCGCTATTCTTTTCCAAAAAATAATATTTTTTTAAATATTTGTAACCGTAGCTGTGCATTCACCCATGACGTAATAGAGGATGGAGAGTTAATCTTGAAAATTTACTACCTACCTAAAGAGCATACGTTTCCATAAATGTTACATTTTACGTGCAAAAATTCTTTTGTGCGGTGTAGATGATTAACAAAAGCCAGACTGCATTAAAATGCTTCATTTTTCAGATTTATGAGGAAAAATAGAAAAGGAAATTTCATTCATGAAAATTCTACGCAAAGAGAACCTTCATTAAATAAAGATAACATTACGTACTAGTTCTCTAGGGATGTTAAAATTTTGTAATTAAGGAATCCACAGACGTAGGTATGACGTCAATGTAGCTAGATGAATTAAAACGGGTTGTTTCCGTTACGACAGATTTTTATTGAAGCGTGTTACTTTAGCATTTCCGTAATACAGTTACGTACAAAATTACACACAAAAGTATGTTACTACATTATATTGATGGTATGACGCCAGTTAAAACTAAAATGTCATCCAAAAAGTGCAACCTCTCTTTCAGAAGTAAATTTTACTTTATACAGGGTGATTTGTTATTCTATGCGGTCCTTGAAATGGGTGATACTAGACCTTATTTGCAACAATTTTAACCCCGACAACATGGGGTCTAAACTGACTGGTTTTTGAGATATCGAGTTTTAAAGGTATTTCGAAAAATTTCTACCTCTCCATCATTAAGTGCTTATTGTTAGAAAGTAATGATGGTCACCACTTAGAATTTATACTTTTCTAATAGAATATGAACAACTGAATCTAGTGAATACAAGTTTGTTATAAAACTAATCATATCTTGGGAAATAAAGTGTCATAAAGTTTCTGTTTTGAAGTTTTCTGAAAACTTCCCTTGTCTTTCAAAGCATATTTAAAAAAATTAATGTATGACACTTGGTTTACAAATTACAGAAAAAACTTTCTTGTCTCATTACCTTTCTAAAATGGTGCCACAGTATCCACTTTTAGTTAGTGTCTGACCAGAAAATTAGGGTTGTTACTGACAAGGTAGTAAATCAACGAAAATCAGTTGCAATGTTTTTTTGACCCAACATTTTTTTCTGTGACTTTTATCCAAACTGCTTATCTGATATTAGCTTTTTGAGTCAATGCGCTTAATCCTGGCCGTAATCACATAATCATATCAGGCAAAGTCGGTTTTTATTTGGAGTATTTTACCTATGGACCAGATAGCCAAACCATCAATTCTCTTCCATTTAAAACTACTTGAAACATAAATACAATGACGGAATGTTTGTAAACACTGGTTTCATAAAAAAAAAAAAAAACTAAACTGGCGTGCATAAAAGTTAGGTCACCCTACTGGTAGGACAGGTAAAAATACTCCAGATAAAGCGCGATTTTGCCTGATGTCATCGACCAGGATTTAGCGCATTGACTCAAAAAGCTAATATCAGATAACAGTTTGGACAAAAACCACAGAAAAAAATATGTTGGATCGAAAAAACTTTACAACCAATTTTCGTTGATTTACTACCTTGTCAGTAACAACCCTAATTTTCTGGTCAGACACTAACTAAAAGTGGGTACTGTGGCACCATTTTAGAAAGGTAATGAGACAAGAAAGTTTTTCCTGTAATTTGTAAACCAAGTGTCATACATTTATTTTTTTAAATATGCTTTGAAAGACAAGTAAAGTTTTCAGAAAACTTCAAAACAGAAACTTTATGACACTTAATTTCCCAAGATATGATTAGTTTTAAAACAAACTTGTATTCACTAGATTCAGTCGTTCATATTCTATCAGAAAAGTATAAATTCTAAGTGGTGACTATCGTTACTTTCTAACAATAAGCACTTAATGATGGAGAGGTAGAAATTTTTCGAAAAACCTTTAAAGTTCGATATCTCCAAAACCAGTCAGTTTAGACCCCATGTTGTCGGGATTAAAATTGTTGCAAATAAGGTCTAGTATCACCCATTTCAAGGACCGCATCGAATAACAAATCACCCTGTATAACCCTTTTTAGTTTCGATGTTCCAGGCACCAGAATTCAGAAATTTTTAAATCAGATTTTTATGAAATTTTTATAGAAATAGGATCATTTCCAAATGAAACTCTTTCGAACAAAAATAATTAAAAGACATGTAAATCCAATGGCCATCTACCGAAAAAAAAACATCCAGCATTTTTAAACATTTAAGTTACTTATTATCTGTTCAGTCTTCATACACTTTGCAATTAAGTTAAGACATTAATTTTCATCTCCGTATTCTTGTTCTCACACACTACTGTCTACATTTCTTTTTTTTCACTCTTCCTGTCGCAGGTCTGCTGGTAGAAATTTCTTATGAAATAAGCAGTGCCTTTGTATTAAGATTACGTATGTCCTTATATTTTATATTGTGTGTACATAAATTATTAAATACATAAATAAAATAAATAAATAAGTACTTGTTAACCCTATTTTTTCTGTGGTATTCCATGGAACTCTTTGTAATACCTAAATGCTGCATTACTTTAAAAGATTTATTCAGTATTTAAAGTTCAGTTTTAATTTGCTTTGTAAAGTTATAAAATCAATGGATGGTACAGCTATTAGCTTAATTGTTACAAATGAACTGCTTTCCATTTGTTAGACGGTTGGCTGGCTTAGCTGCAGCCGCTTTGTTTAATAAAACTTGCTTCATTAGGGAAGTTCAAGATTTGTTGAACTTTTACATTAGTTGCTGCAGTCCTAGATTTTTTTATTAATTTATAAACTGTGTGGCTGATCGTTTTTTTTTATAAAATCTTTACCCCATGCTAGGATTTTCGCCTCTATCGTGGGTGCGTTTACAAACATAGAAATTCCCATACACAAACACCCAATTTCAACAAGTGTAAGTATAAGTTAAATAAGTCCGTGTGAGTGATGAATTGTTTGTAAACGCACCCACGGCACAGAAGAAATTCTGCACTAGAAATTTGGGGGGAAACGTTTTAAAAAATAAGAAATGGTGTTCATATTCTAATTTGCTTATAGCAAGCGAACTAGAATTTAAACCCCAAGTATTTTCGAGGCAATACGACTGAAAACTGGCCTTCAACATGTTGGCACTAAGCACAGTGTGACCATAACTATTCGACAAAATATCTACATTTTGAGCTTATTTCGAGCATGTACGATTTCGGCAATAGTTTCGGACTTCACTAAGCCTTTAATCCTAACTTAATGAAACGTCTACGTTGCGGACGACGTCTTTACGGGCAAACATCGAATTACTGGCGGTACTAAGCCTTCAATCCAATGAATGAATTACTATACCAATCCCCGTAATGCTTCATGAAATTGTTTTATTTTTGTCACGACATTAGTTACAAAAATAGCCGCGGTAAATGAAGTCTAACGGCTATTCTATTATATTTCAAGTATCAAGCTATTTATAAACATTTTTGAATGTATACTTTGTAAGTTTATCGTTGACATTTATGGCTCCTATTAGAGATGTGCTGACTGCTATTATGGCCAACTAGCCGACTGGTCGTTTGCCGTAGTTATAATCAGTTCTTCTCTAATAATTATAGTTATGGGAATACCCAATCCTAAAAGTAAAGTATTTTTCTTGTAAAAATAATAGTCCAAAGTAATTAAATGCATCTATTATTGACTCGAAATCGTAGTCA
Organism: Agrotis exclamationis; assembly: GCA_950005045.1. NCBI lineage: Eukaryota > Metazoa > Arthropoda > Insecta > Lepidoptera > Noctuidae > Agrotis > Agrotis exclamationis. Next base: position 11,107,761 of record OX465434.1, read on the forward strand.
CGCTCAGGTAGTCCATAGACCGTAGGTATGTGTAGCCTTAAAGGTTTGAGCTACCTATAGGGGAACAGTGTATAAGACGGGGACGCGAGGTATGATGGGAAATCACACACCTAAGGCAAACTTAACACAAAACTAACGTAGCACAAGCGCCAACAGGACGCTATTTCCGTCTGGCCGCTTGCAAATGACGTCCTGATGGCGCTTGCTCTACGTTAATGTTGTGTTAAGTATGCTTAATGAGTGTATGTCCCCATTATACTTCGCGATTATTAACGTCCCCGTCTTATACACTGTTCCCCTAAATTTTTTTTTAAAAACGTTGCTCCACATTAGGAATTTCTTCCTGTATCGTGGGTGCGTTTACAAATATATAAACTCACATACACAAACACCCAGACCCGGAACAACTACTTTCAGATCATACAAATATTTGTTCCGCATCAAACCCGCGACACTTTGCGCAGCAGTCGATCGCTCAGCCGTCTGTTAGTATTATATAGGTATCTATGTTGGAGGAGCAGTGGGCTATCATAGCCACTGAATTGAGCCCAGAAAGAGATGGTGGGTTCAGCTGGACTCAAATTCGAAGTATTCGCTTACAGTTGCCAAAGGTGGAAGGAGGGAAGTGACGCCTTTGTCTTGCATAGGCTCATAATAATAACTATAAAACAAAGTAACCATGTAAATAAATATGGTAAAAACATGTTGACTTTAGACGGTTATTAACATTTAACAATAATTTCTTACGTTTAATTGGAAGTTACTTTTGTGGTAATGAATGGTCTGAGTCATACGTCTGAAAGGCATATTTTTCCTTTGAAATAAGTAATTTGAATCGGATTTCAGAATGTGTTCTTATTTTTCTGAATCTTTCAAAAATATTTTGATAAATAATACCTATTATATGCCTAAATGCAAAAGATGGTATGTTTGAATGGATGGATACATATTTATATATTTTTCATACTTATTCACGTCAGAATAGCTGAATGGATTTTGGTGTAATTCTCAAATATAATTTATAGTCTATATAATACATAAGATACCGTTTATTTCGGTGTTATGTTTATGTGTGATATTTTTAGTTATAGAAAGGCGACGCCAAAGTCAACAACTGATCTCTCAAACTTTTGTGCCATATTATTCTGCTTAATTTCGTTATAATTCATCTTGATAATGTCACTATGTAAACTGTACTGCGGTATTTCGAAACATTTATACGAAGTGCAATAGAGTCGTTTTTTTGTTTAGCTCATTTTTTTCTTCTTTATAAAAGACTTATTTTTCTATAAAAACAAAACCCTTACATAAAAATGCCTTCATTTTTTTTATGCTTCACCGCTCTTATAAAGGCCATTTTGGCCAATCAAGACTAGAGACCATAACACGGCTTATTCCAACACCTTCCAAAACTCATAAAAAATCAAAACATTTTCCGAAACCTTCAGTTTTCTGTCGATAATGATTATTTCTATTTCACCGAACTTTGATGAGAAAAGGGTAAATAGGTTTTATTTATTTTTATAAGTAGGTACATACCGCTCGTTAGTAGATCCCTTTGAGAAACTTCGATATCAAAAGTTGGCTTAAGGGTCGACGCCGAAATTCTTTTATGCTGAAGTAGAGTCTGTAATGCAAATCAGATCGAAAACTCGACGAGGAAATAATAAAGGAGAACTTATAGCGCATCACACACGGCTAAGATACGATAATATTTTATCTTAAGATGTTATATTAATATATCTTAGGCCATCACAGACGACGAAGATACGATACTGTAATATTTTATCTTAAGATGTTATCTTACGATATATTTTCTATCTTAAGATGGTATCTTACGATATATTTTCTATCTTAAGATGGTATCTTACGATATTCGTCGCGATCGCACGGTCGTGTCCTTTGTTGAACGAATAAATACAGGGTGTTTTAACTATGGCTCATGCTTGCCTGCTAGATTTACTGGATAGCTCTACGGATGACGATTCCGATTTTGAATTCGATTTGCACATGGTTCTGGCACACTCCAGAAGAAGATCAATTTGGGTCGAAACTCACATTAAAAATAGGCAAGATCGTGGGGAATACAAAATTTTTGACGATCTTTCAGAAAAAAAGTTCCACGAGTATTCTAAAATGTCAAGAGAAGAGTTCGACGCACTTCACAGTTTAGTTCAAAGAGATATTGAGAAACAAAATACAAACATGCGACAATGTAAAATCAATTATAGACAGTCCTAAGCCTGAAAAGTATGAAGGAAACTTTCCTTCATACTTTTCAGGCATTGGTTTTTTAGGGTTCCGTAGCCAAATTGCAAAAACGGAACCCTTATAGATTCGTCATGTCTGTCTGTCTGTCTGTCCGTCCGTATGTCACAGCCACTTTTTGTCGAAAGTATAAGAACTATCCTGTTGAAACTTGGTAGGTAGGTGTATTATGTGAACCGCATTAGGATTTTCACACAAAAATAAAAACAAAACAAATTTTGGGGGTGCCCCCCATACTTAGAATTGAAACTCAAAATTTTTTTTTCACCAAACCCATACGCATACGTGTGGGTTATCTATGGATAGATCTTTAAAAACTATATTGAGGTTACTAATATCATTTTTTTTCTGAACAGTTTGCACGAGAGACACTTCCAAAGTGGTAAAATGTGTCCCCCCCCCCCCCCCCCCCTGTAACTTCTAAAATAAGAAAATGATAAAACTAAAAAAAAATATAATGTAGACCTCAACAAAACTTCCAACGAAAATTGGTTTGGATGAGATACAGTTAGCAGATTTTAAGATATAGTACATTTGCAAAAACCGCAAATATAACTTTGCCATTCATACAAATACTATGAAAAACAAAGTTATTTTTATTGTTTGTGTATATCACTTACTAATCTCAATATAATTATATCCCTAATCTATGCTTGCTACTACGGAACTCTTCATGGGCGAGTCAAAGTCAAAGTCAAAGTCAAAATTATTTATTTGCTTTAAATGTGGTATGTACAAAGATGGTAAAATAAATATAAGTTCAAACACATTTCGCCATAAAAATGGCATGCAAACATTATTAGTTTTTTTAAGTTTTAGGTTACACAGGTCGAACTCGCACGTGGTCGGTTTTTTTACTGCTCCATTTTATCGTAATGAATTCATAAACGGGATGTAATATTCTTAATTTCTTGTACCTATAGCATGCAACTAAGGCAAACAGTCACTGCGCTTGCTTTATTCGCACCTACCTAGTGAACCTACGCATATAAAATAGCATGCTATAAAATAGCAAGTAAAATATCATTTAGCAAGTTATTACCATATAGCAACTTTGAACACTACTATTTCTTACCAACGAAGTTAACAACACCCCGTATTTGCATCTGATGTTATCTTACGATATATTTTATATCTTAAGATGTTATCTTACGATATATTTTGTATCTTAAGATGTCATCTTACGATATATTTTATATCTTACGATATATTTTCTATCTTAAGATGGTATCTTACGATATATTTTCTATCTTAAGATGTTATCTTACGATATATTTTACATCTTAAGATACGAATATCGCTCTCTATCTTACGATACGAAAATATGAAAGATATCTTATCTTCGTCGTGTGTGACGGTCCATTGAATAGTATGGCGAGCGATATGGTATCTTAAGATAAAATATTATCGTATCTTAGCCGTGTGTGATGCGCTTATTTGTTTCCGGACTTTTTTCTTTACTCTGTTATCTTTCGAGAATGAGGGAAAAGATTTTCAGGCTTATCTTTAAGATAAGATAAGATAATCATTTATTTGCCCAAACATGAGTACAATGCATTCATAACAAATTGTCAGCCTACAAGAGATGTCATTAAGTAAAAAATATAGATCGTCATGTTTGCCAGACAATGGCATGCAAATATTATTAAAATCAAAATACAATGAGTCGCAAGATAACAGAAAAAAAAATATTATTATGAAGGTCAATATTTTAAAAATGACTGATAATTTAAATATGTCAAATAATTTCAAACCATAATGTCATCACATATCAATCAGCAAATAATTCAAAAAACCTAAAAAAAAAATACAAATAATTGATATAGTCTAAACGTCATGTCATTAGTTTATAATTACATGGTCAACATTCCGTCAATAGATTTTTATCAGTCAGAAATTCCGAAATACTGTAATATGCTTTGGACACTAGAAGGGATTTTAGCCGTTTCTTAAACAAGCTCACATTCAATTCCTTAATTGGCCGTGGAATGTGGTTGAATATAACTGGTGCCATGCAAAAAACACTTTTATACATTAATGCTGTGTGGGACCTTCTTACGCACAAGCTAGGTTTATCCCGTCGACTTCGGTTATTAATTTCTGTCATTTTTTTAAACAAATTCGGATTCGTCTTAACAAATACAGCAACCTCGAAAATATATAAAGAAGGAAGAGTCAATATTTTGAATTTGATGAAAAATGGTTTGCATGTGTCCACGACCTGCAATCCAAACATTGTCCTGATACATTTTTTCTGAGCTTTAAAAACTACTTCCCTATTGGTCGAATTTCTCCAAAAAACAACACCATATCTCAGAATTGAACCCACCAAGCCAGTCTTTAACGACAATACTACTGAATCAAACTGTTACTTGCTCATAGATATTGAAAGGTGTATGGCGTCTCGGCGGGGCCGTAACTCCTAACTTTTTAATGACTGTAGATCGTGTCCAGGGCCAACAGAAATAAAAGTAGACTTAGGTGAAATAACTGCATGAAGCGGAGTGATGGCGATGGTGTGGTGCAGTGTGACGTCTTGTGTGAGCGACTGTCGATAGAAGAAGAGTGTTTTATGTTTCCCTAACGCTGTATTTATAGCTGGCAACAGCAGCGCCGGCGTTCGTAGGCGGCAGAGGGCCGCCATTTCCTAGTCAGCCAATCAGAAGGCTTGTGAACGATGAGAGCGTGTGTGTGTGAATTTGCATGTGTGTATGCAGTTGATTTATTGAAGATCAATTTACATGGTTCAATCTTATTGCATAACTTTAAACTACACCGTTCTCTTGGGAGAAACACGTAAGACACGTACCGCGACTCCGGTACACAAAAGGGCTACCGAAGGACACCGTGGATTTTAGTTAGTACGAGTCTGACAGTCCTTCCCGCCCTGCCCGGGGCTGGGAGGACTCATTTGATGATTTTACCACGAAAAAAAAATGCTGTTATTTACATATATGGTATTGGACATTTGATTTCCAAGCGGCCGAGGACTGTCAGACTCGTACTAACTGTTGTTCCTTCAATAACACTATCTCGTCTCGATGCAGAGTCGTTGCCATTCCGTTACGAAGTGTCGAATTGCTCGTTCATGTAGATTACCCGACAATAAGAAACGCGAAATCGTCGCGATAATATCGCTCGTGGACACGCCCATTAGAAACTGTCTTATTTATTTATTTTGTCATTTATTTAGTCTATTGTCAGAGGACGTGAATCATTTCGCTACTACTAATATTTATGTAAGATCTTTAATCCAACTAGGTGACAAGAAATAAACAACTTGATTATTCTCTGCAAATCTTATCTGTTATTCTTGTAGTCAATTTATAATGTTTCTAAATTATAAAGCTTTATATTATCACTAGCTTTTGCCCGCGGCTTTGCTCGCGTAATTAGTCGAAAATCTAAGAAGATTTATACAAACTTTCATCCCCTATTTTATTCCCTTGGGGGCAGAATTGATCAAAATCCTTTCTCAGGGGATGCCTACGTCATAATAGCTTTGTGCATGCAAAGTCTCAGCCCGATCGGTTTAAAATTGACAAACTTTCATCCTCCATTTTATCCCATTAGGGGTAGAATTGATCAAAATCCTTTCTTAGCAGATGCCTACGTCATAACATCGACCTGCTTGCCAAATATTAGCCCGATCCGTTCAAATCTAAGAAGATTTTATACAAACTTTCATCCGCTATTTTATTCCCTTTGGGGTGGAATTTATCAAAATCCTTTCTTAGCGGATGCCTAGGTCATAAAATCTACCTGCATGCCAAATTTCAGCCCGATCCGTCCAGTGGTTTGGGTTTTTTTTTTAGCGTGGTAAAATCATCAAATGAGTCCTCCCACCCAGGGCAGGGCGGAAGGGACTATCAGTCTCGTACTCACTAAAATCCACGGTATCCTTCAATAGCCCTTTATGTTCCGGGGTCACGGTAATGAGATAAGTCCCGCGACCCCGGCAGGCTTTGGCTCTCTAAGGGAGGCCCCGTCATTATGCTGACACTCTTTGAGGCGCGCGTGGAACACAACGCGCCGTCGACCCGCGGGCATGGTCCATGGTCGGGTGGCGAGTTGCCCATTACTCGCCGCCCGCATGCCCGCGTCTACGGTGGCCGGAGATCGCCCCGCGACGTCCGACGCCGCGGGCGTCTACCACTGCGGCTGGGGCGGAGGGAGGACGCTGTCCTCTCTCTCTCGCGGCCCGCCTCCTCCTTCGCGAGCATAACTGCTTCGCAGAAGGAGGCGACCGCTTCCCACTCCGTCTCACCCCGCAGCATGGCCTCGACCAGTGCCGGGCGCGAGAGGTCTCCGCCTATCGCTACCGTGAGGACACGGCGGTGCTCTGCCCAAGCGGGGCAGTCCTGCACCGTATGCTCCACCGTGTCCCCTGGGCGATCTTAGCAGTGGTGACACCCAGGCGTTTCTTCCCTCCCTATCAGACACAGGAACCTCCCGAAACTTCCGTGTCCGGTGAGGACCTGCGTCATGCGGAAGGTCAGGACGCCGTGACGCCTATCCAGCCACTCCTCAAAGAGGGGTCTTACCGCCGCGATTGCGGCGTGCCCGGACCTCGGTTGCGACAGTCGTCCCCTCCATACTGCCCTGAGATCGCGCCGGAGCTCTTCCCGCCGCGCCTCGACTTCTCGGGGCAGCGGGGTTACACCCCGGCGCTGCGCCTCCACGCGCCACTCATAGACGCGCTGGAGGGCAGTCGCCTCCAGATCCCAGGGCAGCAATCCGGCAAGGAGGTTCGCCGGCGATCGTGCGGTATCCCCGGATCATCCGGATAGCCATGACCCTCTGGCATGCGACCAACTTTAGTGGTCGCGTCCGGATGCTCAGGGCCCACACGGGGGCCCCGTAGAGGGCCATGGACCGCACGATACCGGCGTACAGCCTACGGCAGGAGGCGTTTGGCCCGCCGAGATATGTCTGGCCTACGAATTTATATGAAATTTATTATAAAATATGAAGTTCTGTCTGTGTGACTGTGTTGTTTTTCTAAATTGGGTACGTAACGACTTTTCACGCGGTTGTTATTATTCATCATCATCATCATCTCAGCCATAGGACGTCCACTGCTGAACATAGGCCTCCACTTTAGATCTCCACATATACCGGTTGGAAGCGACCTGCATCTAGCAGCTTCCGGCGACCTTTATAAGGTCGTCTGTCCATCTTGTTGATGGACGTCCTTATTGTTGTTATTATTGTAAGAATTTAAAGGCCCAATTAAAATTGAACGTTTTAAAATGTAAAGGCAAACATAATGAAACACATACCTTTACGGAAAAACATTTCCGTTGTTTCATACATGTTGATGTTGAACTCAACATAAACATGTATGAAACAAGTTGAAAACTAAAAATCTAATGTCATTATGAAATAGTACTGTGTGTTCACAGGATTCTCTCTTTTTCAGAGTTCAGAGACGAGGAACTCATCATATTTTCAATTTCACTAAAATTAAACATTGTACGGCTAGTGCTATTCTGTAGAATCAAACTCAATTGTTTTAAAACAAAATAATCTCGGATTCTCAGAGGTAACGTTAGCATTTCGAACATTATGAAATTATCACACCTTATGGACGTCATACACGTTAGGATTTGGATGATGGTTTTCATCTCGCATGCATAGCCGACAGACAAGCCCTATCGTGTATGTGTTAAAACTGTACAGTTATCGGTATTATATAGTATCGGTTATGGGTGCGGTCGGTTATGCGTGCACAGTTAAAACCATCATGCAAACCCTAATAGCGGCCATACACCATACTGCCTATCGTACAATCGGCATGACGCTGCCGATTTGATCAGTTAGATTTGACCGTGTGTGGGCGTGGAATCCATCAAATTGGCATGATCATGCCGATTTGATCAAATCGATTTGATGAAATCGATTTGATCAAATCGATTTGATCAAATCGGAATGATCAAACTTCAAATCGGCAGCAGTGATACCAACTTAGCAACTTTATAGCTAGATCTAGCTAATATTCGGTAGCTACTTTTTAACCGACGTAAAAAAAAGGAGGAGGTTCTCAATTCGAAACGTTTATTTTTTTGGAACGAAGTTCCTTATGGCGCGTTGCGAAAGGGGGCTAGGCGGAAAAAATTGTCACGACACTTTTTACAGTGGAGTGGAGTGGAAAAAACTGGTTCAAGCGATTTTCGACCTTATTGACATTTAAAATTTAGTTTGTTTTTTCTCACATTCTCGTTAGCTAACATTGCTCCTTCATTAAAATCCGGTGTTTGCATAAATGTCAATAAGGTCGAAAATCGCTTGAAGGTCGGAAAACATTTGCTTAACGATAAGCAAATGTTTTCCGACCTTCACTTGTATTACCAACTGATTCCCACCAGTGGGATAGACTGGTAAAAAAACAAGTCGGTAAAACAGTAGCTAAAAAGTTAAGGGGAATGCTCCAACCAGCCCGCGAAATTCAAAATTTCTTGGGTTTTTTGCAATTTGCAGGCCAGTGCTAGGTTGTATGTTGATTAAAATATTGATCGCGCTTGTAAGACGTATGTAGTTACAGAACTATAATCAACAAAATCATCAATATAATGCTCTAAGTTCATAAAGCTTCAGGAATGACTTTTTATGTTATTTTTTTGTTCCTGAAGCTTTATGAACTTGGAGGGTTGTATTGGTGATTTTGATGATAATAATTCTGTAACTACATACGTCTTACAAGCGCGATCAATATTTTAATCAACATACAACCTAGCACTGGCCTGCAAATTGCAAAAAACCTAAGAAATTTTGAATTTCGCGGGCTACCCTTGAGCATCAACCTTAAGCCACAACTTTTATAAAATTGTAGCTGTCGGTCACCGAATAATAGCTAGATCTAGCTATAAAGTTGCTAAGCTGGCATCACTGCTGCCGATTTGAAGTTTGATCAAATCGATCGTCATGCCGATTGGACGATAGGCAGTATGGTGTATGGTGTATATGGACGAACTGCCAATTTGATCAAATCGATCGTCATGCCGATTGTACGATAGGCAGTATGGTGTATGGCCGCTATAACGTGTATGACTTGCATATTTTGTTTTATTATCTTGTTAAGAATCTGCGATGATTTAATTTAAAACAAATGAGTTCGATTTAGGAACAAATTGATCATTGAGAGCACCTACACTTTTTTAGTGATAGTGGTTGTTACGGAATAATTTTGTGCACGATACCTTCACATACAACGTAAGTCAAATAAAAGGGACGAACCACTTCAGGATGTACTTAAATAAGGTCAAACTTCTTGAGTTGATTGTAACAAAGGGGACCCCATATCGAGTGACCACTTAATAATTATATTGTATATTGGGTTATCCATGATAAATAAAAAATAACACTCGAAAAGAGTACTTGGAAGAGTATGGAAGAGGTCTTTGGCCAGTAGTAGGACAACAAAGAGGCCGCATTGTTTGATCATTAGTTAAACTAAAAACCGGCCAAGTGCGAGTTGGACTCGCCCATGAAGGGTTCCGTAGTAGCAAGCATAGATTAGGGATATATTTATGAGATTAGTAAGTAATATACACAAACAATAAAAATAACTTGTGTTATTGTTTGTATGAATAGCAAAGTTATATTTGCGGATTTTGAAAATGTACTATATCTCGAAAACTGCTAACTATATCTCATCCAAACCAATTTTCGTTGGAAGTTTTTGTTGAGGTCTAGATTATTTATATTTTTTTTAGTTTTATCATTCTCTTATTTTAGTAGTTACAGGGGGGGGGGGACATTTAACCACTTTGGAAGTGTCTCTCGCGCAAACTGTTCAGTTTAGAAAAATTAAATTAGTAACCTCAATATAATTTTTAAAGACCTATCCATAGATACCCCACATGTACCTATGGGTTTGGGGAGAAAAAAAAAATTGATTTTCAATTCCAAGTATGAGGTGCACCCCCAAAATTTGTTTTGTTTTATTTTTGTGTGAAAATCCTAATGCGGTTCACATAATACATCTACTTACCAAGTTTCAATAGGACAGCTCTTATACCTTCGAAGAAAAGTGGCTGTGACATACGGACGGACAGACAGACAGACAGACATGACGAATCTATAAGGGTTCCGTTTTTGCCATTTGGCTACGGAACCCTAAAAATGATTTAAATCCCATTTTCTAACCATTTATTTACCGTTTTTGAGAATAGTCATCAAACAATTTAGCTCTCAGGGCCAGCAGTTTCATCCGTAACTATAAACTAATATTTAAAACTTCATACACTTTTTTAAATTTCTTCTTACATTTTCAAATAAGAAAAATAATCTTTGATTGCCTAGCAACTATTTCGTTTGGAGAATTGTTTACTGAGACTTTTAACCATTAATTAGGGCAAAATTAGTTAATAGAATATAGCAAGATTTCAGCATTAAAAAGTTTAAAAAGCGGATTTTGTTATCCGAAGCAATGTCATTTACGTACTTCCATATTTATACAAATAGAAAAATATACACATAGAGAAAATACAAGCAAGCACGTCTCATGTGTGAGTATTATTGCAGAGTCCAAAGACAGAAATAAATCGTGTTACTGGCAACATCGGGGAAAAACTTTTGAATACTGTGTAGTTCAAAACGCAATCAGTTTGCGATAGATTGCTTTTTTTATGGTGCGCCTCCACAGTTGCTAGACGTATTTTTTACTTATTCCAAAAGTACGAAGAGACCTACAAAACTACACACATCAAAAGTGTCTAGGGATCAACATATATTTTTGCAATAACTTTTCTCCTGATTGATATTAATTAAAATTTTCTTTAAGGATTCATCAAATAAAGTGTTTTCGTTTGTCACAGTAACGATAAACCAAGTCACCTTTGCATTAATAAAGAAATTTGCCATTTTCCTAATAAAGGGATTTTTGACATTTGAACCACTAACACAAAAGTTCGAAAAAAAGACTGAAATAACAGTTTTCTTTAAAATTTTATTGGGTGACTTAAACAATTAATAATCCGTGTTTCTACCGCGAACACTAACAACACAAGAACATCGGTTTGGCATACTCAAAATGAGTTCATCCAAATCACGCTGTGGAATGGCCGCCCATGTTCGTTACAACAACAAAAAAAGGTCTTCTTGCGACTGGATACCCTCCATATTCGGCAGAGCTCTTCTCTGTAGCATATCCCATGCATGCTCAATCGGATTCAAGTCTGGCGACTGAGCAGGCCAGGGCAGGACATTGATGTTAGCTGCGGCGAGAGTCTGTCTTACAACTCTTGCGGTGTGCGGTCGTGCATTATCATGCATTAACTGAAATAAGGGACCGATTTGCACTTGTAGAGGAACGATGACGTCTGATACAATCGTCTCAGCATAAATTTGAGCGTTGAGGTTGCCTCTGATCCAAATCAACTCAGTTCTTCCGCCGATCCAAATACCCGCCCATACCATGATGGTTCCACCACTATAAGGATGGACTTCCTGGCAGGATTTTAATCGCTGTTGGCGTCCAGGGGTTCTCCAGTGTCGTATACGTCTTGTATCCGGTCTCATACCGAAACGAGACTCATCAGAAAAGCACACGAAACGCCATTGTTCTTCTGCCCAATTTCTGTGTTCAAGAGCCCATTGATATCGAATCCTACGATTGTGCATTGCTATAGGTGGTACCCGTAGCGGTCTTCGGGAATGAAGGTTCACTTCATGCAAGCGGTTTCTGACTGTTTGGTCGCTAATTAAGTTCCCTGAAGAGTGATGAAGCCTCACGGCTAACATCATGGCGGTTATTGTTGGAGCTCTTCGAGTTAAGATTTGAATGTATCGGTCTTGTCTCCGTGTGGTGCAGCGATACCGTCCTCCATGGCACTCAGCCACGGTACCAGTGCTTCGGTAACGTGTCCAAAGTCGACTGATAACACTCTGACTTGTATTCAGAGCTAAAGCCACAGTACGTTGCCGGGAACCAGCTGCTATCATTCCCACGGCTCTGAGCATTTCTTCCCTGCTTAAATGACGTCGCCGCTCCATAATAACGTTGGTATTAATCAGTAGTAGGGAAAAAAAATGATACTAGTAACCTCAATATAATTTTTAAAGACCTATTCATAGAAACCCCACACGTATGGGTTCGGTTAAAAAAAAAAATTTGAGTTTCAATTCTATGTATGGGGGGTACCCCCAAAATTTGTTTTGTTTTTATTTTTGTGTGAAAATCCTAATGCGGTTCATATAATACATCTATTTACCAATTTTCAACGGGATAGCTCTCATACTTTCGAAGAAAAGTGGCTGTGACATACGGACGGACAGACAGACAGACATGACGAATCTATAAGGGTTCCGTTTTTTCCATTTGGCTACGGAACCCTAAAAATGGTGTACTCGTTTTGGTGTTACACAAGTGCGGGTAGACTAAATTAAATTCCATTCATTTTGCCTGAAACCGCAAGTATTCCAATATTATCGTCTTCCATTCATCAACAAATAATATAAGGTAATATTAGGTACACCAAATTATCAACTTCTTTCCTTTAGCGGTTTTTCATGAATATTACTTTCTCCGAATGATCATGTCTAAGAATTTTCTTTGTAAATACAATCAATGGAGTGCTCTGATTTAAATAAAATCATATTATATTCTGTTCATTATTAAATTTATGACGGTATTTATCAAAAACCAAGATGACAAACGATATATTAAAATTTCGAATACGAAAATATGCATTGTTGGCAAACATTATTTTTAGCACATTGAATGAAAAATATCAAGACCTCAAAGGAAATGGATTAATATTTTTATATCATATCTTATAGCTTTATGTATGACTTCCCATAAAAAGGTTACTCGATTCAATCTAATAAAGCCTTGGGTACCCATTACCATCAAAGAGTAAAATGGGAACCTACAAATATATTCCGGGAATAGCTGAATTATTTGCTACATCACGTAACATTAATGTAGTTACACTTAAGTTAGTTCCAAATGATGTCAGAAATGAGGGATTTCGTGGTAAGAAATGAGGTTTTAAGTATCTCATCCGTGTTAATTCATAGTGTTCACGGAGGGGGAATGTTTGATGATGTAGTTAAACTAACAATTTGTCAAAATCTTGTACATTTTTTAAACATTTATTAAAATGCTTAGAATTTTAGTGAAAAGTTTCCTTAACTACTGATCAAACAAATCGCCCTTCATCATATAGAAATAAATTCGCAATAGAATAAATTTTAAACTCGAAACGTCGTTCTCTATTAAAGTATTTCATTTTTATCTCGTTTAAATAATAGTTTTAAATTGGTTTCAATATTCCTGTGGATTATTCGATTCTCATTTCTCAAATAAATGAATAGTTATTTCTGCAAAAAAAGATTTTAGTAATATGTATTTCAAACTGAACATTATAAAGGGTTACATTCTAAGCTTCATTTTTAAAGCACCGACTTATATAAAAGAGGAAAATAAATCTATAACACTTCCGTTACCTTTTATACAGACTGTGACTCAAGATGAGTCTCAATCAAATCAAATTATTTTAGTTATACGATTCGTCTTTAGTTTCATGACGATTTTAACAGACTCTTACACTTTTTCTGCGGAAATTACTGCCTCCTACGCCATTTCATTATTATAATTGAGTTGTGACACTTAAGGCTGAGGCTACATTAGGCAGCGATCTGCGAAGCGACTGGAAGAGCGAATCGAGATAAACATGGTATGGTTACTATTCGTTTATGTATAGTTTTCGGGGTTGACGTGGATAATATATTACACATAAATGCTACACAATGCGAAATAATCAAAATCAAATCATCGAACCTACAATTATTTAAAAAAAGTAAGTGGCACTCGGGGACTGCCACGGTAAAGCTATTGCATAGCATTTTTTATCAAGTTATGTAATTATAATTATTTATTTATTATATTTATTACTGTACTAATTAGGCTATGGTCAGCCACGTCAATCAAGTGAAACGTCAAGAAACGTTCTCCTCCTCCTCCCTCTCCCTCTCCCTCTTCTTCTCCCTCTCCCTCTCGCTCAAAACCATCAAAAATATTTAGTGCTACTATTTAACTCATCATCATCATCATCAGCTGAAAGACGTCCACTGCTGAACATAGGCCTTTTTAGGATTCCTAGGACTATGTAACTAGACGATGCAAATTAATATTTTCATAATAAAGTTTCAATTTTGTTGATATTCTGTTGATGTAGCCGATGTCGTGAGGTCCTCTGACTACCCGTAACGGCTGCCTAAGATCTTTATATGACAGCCTGCTCCAAAAGCTTGACGAGCTTTTCGAAGCTTGGAGGAAACTCGGTACGTTATTGACGATCACACATCCAGGGTCTAAAGGGTCGCGGGACTGTCCAAGCGGGATACCGTAGTCCTAGATTACAAAGAGCAAATAGTAGAAACAAGTTGGCTGTTTGTCAATAAGAGTCTGACAGTTTCCGCCGCTCCACCCCGGAAGGACTCATTTGATGATTTAACTTCTCATAAAAACCGTGTTCCGTGTTTGAACCGCGTAAATAATACTATGGCCACCAAACGTTGCGAGGTCGCAAGGCGATCGCTTAGAGATTCGACGCCAACATCGCGTGTGGGTAGCGTTGACGCTGCGCGGACGTTGGAGGGTGCCAATGGGATAGCGGCCTTAACATGGAATTACGTAGAAGCTATTTGCTTTCGGAATTATTGTATTTTTCACATAAACTGATCTATGCCTAAATCCGTTAAACTGAGATATAATTGTTTGATAAAGCCTTCAATTTCGCAAGCAATTACACAGTTCGATTCAATCCCAAAAAAAATATTCAATCAAAAATCAATCCTTTTATTTTATCTACCATTCGCTGAAATGAGAACAATAAACGATAAATTGTCGAGAACCTATCTGTTTTAGTTAACTACGCAACATTTTGTTAAGGCAATCAGTCAAAAACTTTATATAAATGTTGGTTATTTTTAATCCAGTGGAGTTTTTGAAAATGTATTATTTTATTTTGACAATATTGTTTATTTTGTTGATCGATAAGGGTTAGATTTGATTAGGTATTTTATAAATCCATAGCAGTAAAAATAAAACGCGCTTGCTTTAGCAAAAAGTGAACAAAAAACACACATTGATTGATTTCAAATTGGAAAATGGTATTTAACATTTTATTACAGTCGGGGGACATTCCTGTGGAGCATTTTAAAATAAAGGAACTCACCAACTTTCACATACCCTCAAATATAGCACACTTTTATTAAGAGAAGTTGTGTTGTAACAAAGCTTAAATTATTGATCTTTTCTTTGTTTTAGCCTAGTATTTTTTTTTTTTGCTTTTTGTTGACTCAATTCGTGACCAATGCTGTTTAGCACCGCAAATTATAAATCGGTATAATTTTACAGGAACATAATTTTTATAGTGTAGATTTTTTAAACACTCACACATATTTTATGTCCTATTTTTTCATTTAAAACAAAAAATAAATAGGTGTGTCACTCGGAGACTGCCGCGATAAAGCTATTGCATAGAATTGAAAAAAAATAATAATAATGGGAGTTTTGGCCAGTAGAGTCAATTTTTTTTTCATATTATATTCATCGTCATGGAAAATGAGTCTTAGCGCTCAGAGCCGCCGATAAAAGCTATGCAATAGCTTAAAAACTATTTTTAAACTTGTTGCTATTTGGTATGCAAGAAGAGAACAAAATTCTGTGCAGCGAAAATAAATTTATTTCTAGGAAAGGGAATGACGCCACGTATATGCGAACCGGCTATTTTCTAGCTCAGGTTCTATTTAACCCTAGAATACTAATATAAATTTTTTACTGTTTAATACTAATCATCGCCTAAGAGGCTACTTCTTGAAAGACCACAATTTTTATAAAGACTACTTATGAATCTAAAAGACAACTATTGTTTATACAAAAGGCCAACTTCTGCGTTTTTAAATGTAATAACAAAAATATATTTTTCGTATTGATACGATCTTATATGGTGCTTTAAACTTAACACTTGCTAAACTCTTTTGGTGAAACAGAAATAAATCATAATTTTTGTTTTTGCTTTTAAACATTAAAAAAGTCATTTACTTATCTAAAAGTTTATTAACAACCTGTTGATTTCATTATAAAAAACGGATAGTAAGCATTATAATTTTTATGGTACATAAGTTTGAAATTTTCTCAATATTTCCTATCGCTAGAGAAGCAATTAGGTGTTCGATATTGCAGATAATACGGTTTATTGCATTTTACATAGTAGTACACACTCATGCGCCTTTTTTCTGTTGCTTGTTTTTGCTTTTTTATGACATTTCCATCCAAGTTCGTTCTGTCATCAGAATCACAGTCTTCGACTTCTAAATTTTTTACAATCTCATTGGCAGTCTTCTTTCATCAACAATTTTTATATCTGATTGTTGAATGGGTTTAACTTTAAACAAAATATTTTATTTAAATAGATAGAAATAGCACGTCATGTCTAAAACTCCAAAAACTATAATTATGATCATGTAAAAATAATTACCTTTAATACTAAGGATCGCCTCCCAGGCGATCCAATACTCTGTAACTCTGCAATGAAAAGAGCTCGCAGGTCGAGCGATCGCCAACTAACGCGTTTTGGGGTGCACAGAGTTGAGATGAGTGCACAAGTAGCAACGGTCGCACAATTTGAAATTATAGCGAAAAAACTGGTTGAGTGCGGCCTCCCAGGCGATGATTAGTACTCTAGGGTTAAGGATCGTTTCTTTCGTAAAAGTTAATAGCTTTAATTAAGCAGATTTAATGCTTCGCGTTCGTCGTTGTTAAAGTTTTATTTTAAGCTTGTATTGACAACGTGTTTTAAAATTGTTGATGCTTGTTTTATGTTGGGCTTGTAAATATGTGCAATATTATGACTGAGTGTTAAACGAACTGCTCAGAGATAAACACCTTGCCACCTATGCATGAGATTGTGAGCAAGTACCAATCCGTCTTTTTCAATGAATATACATTTACATAATGTACTTTCTAAAGCAGGAAAATCACTTATAGGACATTCCCGCGGGCAAGTCTGCAGACAAATTTAGGTCTGTGCAATGTTTGCTAATGTAGGACCGTCGCAGTTAGCCGCTTCGTACACAGGCACGCGTCAATGGATTTCGAAGTCGTGAGGTATCGAAGATTTGCCTCGCCTGGTATACGAAGGAGTTTAATCTGACGGACTTGCCCGTTGCTCATCCGCGCAACATACAATACACGGTCGAGTCTGTGTAGTGTATTGTGGCGAGAGACATGCCCGTACAAACTGCCCGCCTAGTTAATGTCCGTCTAGTGAATTCCCCGCTTAAGTTCATCTCAGACATCGCTGACATTGATGAAGGAAATATGGACCTATATAATTACCTATAAAATGTCAGAGTTATCTTCCAGTCTAATGAAACCATCAATGTTTTAAACAAACTGACAATAGAGACACGTTTAACATCTTTAATGAAGTAAATCATGCAAATAGTAAACATCGGAAACTCAAAACAAATAATAAACACATAAGTATTCCGTTCAAAGTTCTAAATGAAGTTCGTCAACCAGAAGTGAATAATGTTTATGTTTAAAATCTAGGCAGACGAAGTCGCGAGATTAAATCATTAATTAAGGTAAACATTTCACTTGACAGTTATTTCAACGACTTCAGAAGTCGATTTCAACATCACCCAGTTAAATTGAAAAGTCAGACGATTCAAATTATTGTTCCATGCGAATGTTCTGAACTAAATAGCAAACAATTGTTATTTATTCAAGCAATAATTTTCATACTTACAAGAAAATAGAAGGCGCCCACGCCCCAAATAATTTAAATGAGGTTTCTTTTACAGATGAGTAAATCCTAAGTTGTAATACAGAAATGATTAAGACATCGCTTGTTCTGAATTTTAGTTATATAACATTAGTTTAGTGTATCATATATTCATAGGCATACAGGGTACCCATAATAGTTAATTATGCAACTGTTGTATAATCAGGGGTATTAAAACACGAATGTGGATAATAGTATCACATGAGTGTTTTAATACTTAATTATAACAGTTGCATACAAGACTTTATCTACAATCATGATGTGAATCCTCTATAAAAGATTCTCATACCTTATGGTGTTGTACAGTGTTGTAAGAACTATGTAAATTCAAGAAAAGTTTAATTGCGAAGCATGTAAAATAAACAAACCCTAATAAGTAAAAGAATTATTGTTCTTTTTTCAAAATTTTAGCGATCTGGTGGTGAAAATGTCATTGCATGAGAATGTTCTTTTTTTTAAATTCATAATATCACGCGTTTGGATGATATAATGATCATAATATCATTGAGTGTTTTAATGTTGGCAATAAGCTAATTGTTATAGGTTCTTTTATAGAGTATTAATAGCATGATAGTAGATAAAAGTATAAATAAATCGAGTAGAACCATCCAATCTTTATACCTTTAAGTATGTCAGGTATTTTTTTATGGTTCAGAAGTAATTATTATGTCGTTTATTTATTTTACTTACATACAATTACATTTTTAAATATTTTACATAAAAAAACAAAACCATATAAAACATTTAAAAATATAAAAATAGTGTTCCGCCGGTGTGGGAGCAGGGTCCAAGCTACCGGTGGTTAGGGCTCCAGAGACAGGAACCTCCTCACAATGCGAGCCGTATCGAGGAGTACTGCCTTCTGAATCAGGCCCTTGATCCAACTACCCAACGCGAGCCTCGACAGATGTTCGTCGAGGCTCTTGGCCATCAGGCCATTGGCCGTTACAACAATCGGCACAATGATAGCCGAGCTCACATTCCACATGTCAACAACCTCGCGCGCCAAGTCAAGATATTTTATTTGTTTATCTTTCTCGGCTTTCACGAGGTTCTCGTCATGTGGGATGGTAACATCGATTATCATTGCGCGGCGCGCTGATCTGTCTATCACTACTATGTCAGGTTTATTGGCGACAATAGTCCTGTCAGTAATGATAGGCAGATCCCAGTACAACGTGACATGGTCTTTCTCGAGAACTGGGTCGGGCACATACTTGTAATACGGTACCTCAGATTCCACAAGTTTGTATTTCAACGCAAGTTGCTGGTGGATGATTCTGGCTACTAGGTTGTGCCTGTGCAAGTACTCGCCGTTAGCAAGACGAGAACAACCAGAGATAATATGTCTAATGGATTCACCTGGACGATGGCATGCCCGACACACGTCAATCGTCCCATCCTTTATAATATGTCTCCGGTAGTTGTTCGTCAAGATAACTTCGTCCATAATCGCACAGACAAAACCTTCAGTTTCCCCGAAGAGGTCACCGAAACGTAGCCAGGACACGGACGCTAGAAAATCTACATCGGGCCCATGAAGGGCCCGGTAGAAGCGTCCGTGTAGCTCCTTGCTTTGCCATACCTCCCTGCGGTCTTCGGTACTGAGTATCACAGGTTTGTGCCAGTTCTCTTTAGCCATGGACAGCGGGGTGAGTCCCTTGTCCACTGTGACCACATCTCGGTGCATACCCACTTCCATTTTCAAAAAATATTCTCTGAGACTGCACACCTCGCGGTTGTGGAGGGTCTTAGCATTTAAAAAGCCTCGACCCCCGCATTTCCGCGGGATGTACAGCCTCATCACCGATGATCGTGGGTGATGCATCCGGTTTGCAGTCAACAGCGTACGGACTCGTCTATCCAAGGCGTCGAGTTCAGTTTGAGTCCATTTGAGTATGCCGAAAGAGTACATTAATACCGGCATGACCCAACCGTTGAAGGCGCGTACCTTGTTTCCGCCTGAAAGAAGGCTATTTAAAACCTTTTTCAGGCGTCCAAAGAAGCGGTCCCTCAACGATTGTTTCACGTCCGGTACATTAATGCCTAACGCTTCCGACATACCCAAATACTTGTAGGTCTCGGATGAGGAAAGTGATCTAAGGTGTATGGAATCTGAAAGCTGAATCCCTTCAGATTCCATAATCTCCCCTCGCTTTACATGCATGACTGCACATTTGTCCACACCAAATTCCATCCTGATGGCACTACTAAAAGTTTCAGTTACCTTCAGTAGCTCCATCAGTTGCAATTTGCTAGGGGCAAAGAGTTTCAGATCATCCATGTACAGAAGGTGAGATATGACCTGACCACCTCTCCTCAACCGATAGCCCAGACCTGAGTCCTCCAGCAATGTGCTTAGAGGATTCAGGGCTAAGCAGAACCAAAGTGGACTCAAACTATCGCCCTGGAATATTCCCCGCTTGATCCATACAGGTTCATCGTTCGCCTGGATCTGTCGACATCCGGGATAGCGAAGGACCGTTCTCCATTGCCCCATACACGACTCAAGGAAGGCGCGTAGAGTTGCATCTATCTTGTACAACTCCAGCACCCTCATGAGCCATGTATGTGGCACTGAGTCGTAGGCCTTCTTATAATCTATCCAGCATGTGGACAGATCCCTGCGAGATCGACGAACCTGTTGGCTAATGGCCATGTCAATGAGGAGTAGCTCCTTAGTACCACGGGACCCGTTCCTACATCCATTTTGAGACGCAGACATAATTGAGTTACTTTCAATGTGTGTATTAATTTTCACTCTCAAAATGGATGTAAGAAGTTTATAGACCGTCGACAAACAAGTGATCGGTCTATAATTCTTGGGTTCCGTGGTACTACCTGATTTATGGAGCAGGTGGGTAACACCAGTTGTAAGAAACTGTGGTAGCGACCCAGACTCTAAGGAGGACTGGAATTGAGATGCCAGACAAGTGTGTGAACTACTCAACCATTTGAGCCAAAAGTTGTGCAGTCCGTCCGGTCCCGGAGATTTCCAGTTCGGTAACGGACGGACTGCTCTTGCCACATCTGATGGCGTAATGAAAATTGTTTCCATTTCAGGAATATTTTCACACACTCGTTCGACATCACGCATCCAGTCAGCCTCAGCATGACTGACGGGCACCGACCAGATGCTGCGCCAGAATGAACTTGTGGCGCTATCATCCGGGCGGCCCGCGTCAGTCATGTTTTGTTCAGGTCGCTCCCAAGCTCTATATACCCACCTCTCATCGCTCCGGAACATGCGATTCTGCGAGTACCGATCAACCCGCCGCTTATACCGCCGAATACGGCTTGCCCATGCACAAACTTTTTGCTTCAGGAAGTCGATGCGCTCTGTGACACGGGACATGTGATCTTGAGGACAGATGCCAGTCCCCGAGAATGCCCGCCTCACAAAGCGCATCACACGTGGCCGTGTATTTCCCTCCCTGAAGCAGTATAGTTTGCCGATGAGTACCCTGGCCTCGCCGATACGACGCTCAATCCTGCATTGCCAGGCTGGTACGGTTGGTTTTGGTCGATTGGTTCCGTCACTGTCCGGAGACTTGACATTAGCCAATCGACATGCCGCAACAGCCCCGCAAAACAGGATCGAATGTGTATCGACAAGATCCTCGCTGCTCTCGAAAAGATTCTTAAGCAGCGAGTTCAAGGCACTCACCAGCGCCCTATTTTTTTTGTGCATGGGTAACCGTGGCAATCGGGGTCTAAGAGTAATGGGAGTTGAGCGGTACTCACGAAGCGCATCCTCCAGTGCGCTCCTCAATCGTTCGTTGCACTGGCTACTTACCATGGCAACCGTATCATCCTCCTCCACAACAGGAGCAATATTTAATTGTGACGGAACCCTGTTAATTAATACGGACGCCGTTGGTGGTAGTGGAGATAAGATGGTACGATTGCTTAGTACCTCTGAGCGTAGCCTATCAAGTGCGGTGTCGTCCAACATGTGATTACGTTGGATGACCCGCACCTGATCCGAAAGTCGTTGGGCCGAGATGTTTAGGGTTGGTTCAAGTACCTGGAACATAGACAGCATCCTAACACGGTACGCAGTGAGGTTAGTTCCTCCCTCTGTAGACCCGTAGTATGCGCGCATGACATTCTCATTTATGGACTGAGTCCATCTCATGCGCTGCACACAACCACCGGCAGCGGGGACCCGGCTCGGGGCCGGTTGGCCCCTAGGTCCCAAGCTCCGTGGTGGCCGGCCTCTCCCCTGCCGACGTACAGGTGTTGGCGACGTCGGCGGGGAGAAATAGTCGTCGCTCGAACTCGACGCAACTGCCGCTACCGGTGACGTAGGTGCTCCGGGGTCCGGCGGCGGCGAGGCGGAGCTGAGCGACGATTCCGGAGGTGGTGGGCGTGCATTTTGTCGTGCTCTGGCTCTAGTGATCATTTTCAATAACCATGTTCCATATTTTCATATCCCATGAAATTGTCGTGACATTTGTCAACCTCTGTCATAATTTGATTTTTTTCTTATTTGTTGAATTTGCCATTTTTGCAGAGGTAATTCACGTTTACTGTATTTTATAAAAGTTTTTGGTGTTTAGGTGCTTGATTTCCAGATAAAATATTATGGTTTTTATGTAAATGCAGGATAAATGAAAAAAATTGGTTTGAATTTGATGTTCACTTCAGTGTTGCCAGTTTATTTTTTTTCATACAGTCCACGAATACAAGAATCTTTTACAAATGTGCTTTTTAATCAATATTATTTATAACTCACTCAAAATAACGCATACACATTAAACATATTGGATCCATTAATTATTATTATTATTATTATTTCTTTATTCATTTTTTTTACTTATAAATTACATTTTTAAATATTTTTACAAAAAACAAATAAAAAACATTTAAAAATATAAAAAATAGCAGTTCACCAGCACCGGGAACAGGGTCCGGGCCGCCGGTGGTCAGGGCTCCTGAGAGAGGAACCTCCTAACAATACGCGCCGTGTCCAGAAGTACTGCCTTCTGAATCAGGCGCCTGATCCAGCTGCCAAGCGAGAGCCTCCTCAGATGTTGTTCGAGGCTCTTGGCAATTAAGCCATTGGCAGACACGACTATCGGCACAATGACTGCTGTATTCACGTCCCACATGTCAACAACCTCGCGGGCCAGATCAAGATACTTGAATTGTTTATCCTTTTCTGCCTTCACGAGGTTCTCATCATGCGGGACCGTTATATCAACAATCATTGCGCGACGCTCCGATCGATCTATCACCACAATGTCAGGCTTATTGGCAACAATAGTCCTGTCAGTGATGATAGGTCGATCCCAATACAACGAGATATTGCCATTTTCGAGAACTGGGTCGGGCGCATACTTATAGTACGGCACTTCCGATTCCACAAGATTGTACTTCAAAGCAAGTTGCTGGTAGATAATCCTGGCGACGAGGTTGTGTCTATGCAAATATTCTCCGTTAGCCAGACGAGAACACCCAGAAATAATGTGTCGGATCGATTCTCCCGGACGGTGGCATGCCCGACATATGTCAACCGTGCCATCCTTCACAATGTATTTCCGGTAGTTATTCGTCATCATAACTTCGTCCATAATTGCACAGACAAAACCTTCGGTTTCCCCAAACAGGTCACCAAAGCGCAACCAGGATACGGACGCTAAAAAGTCTACATCGGGACCATGTAATGCCCGGTAAAAGCGTCCGTGAAGCTCCTTGCTCTGCCATACCTCCTTTCGATCATTAGTGTCTAATACTTTAGGTTTGCGCCAGTTCTCGTTAGCCAAGGAGAGCGGAGTAAGACCCTTGTCCACTATGACCACATCTCGGTGCATCCCCACGTCGGTTTCTAGGAAATATTCCCTGAGACTGCATACCTCACGGTTGTGCAGGGTCTTAGCATTTAAGAAGCCACGATCCCCACACTTCCGCGGGATATACAGCCTCACCACCGACGACCGTGGGTGATGCATCCGATTTGCAGTCAGCAGTGAACGGACTCTCCTATCCAGGGCGTCAAGTTCTGTCTGAGTCCATTTGAGTATGCCGAAAGAATACATCAACACCGGCATGACCCAACCGTTGAAAGCGCGCACCTTATTGCCACCTGACAAAAGACTGTTTAGCACTTTATTCAGGCGGCCAAAGAAGCGCTCCTTCAACGATTGTTTCATGTCAGCATTATTGATGCCTAATGCTTCCGACATACCCAAATATTTGTAGGTCTCTGTTGAAGAGAGGGATCTGAGGTGTATGGAATCCGAGAGTTGAGTTCCCTCTGATTCCATAATCTCTCCTCGCTTCACATGCATGACTGCACATTTGTCCACACCAAATTCCATCCTGATGGCGTTACTGAAAGTTTCCGTTACCTTCAGTAGCTTCATCAGTTGCAAGTTGTTGGGGGCAAAGAGTTTCAGATCATCCATGTAAAGAAGGTGAGATATGACCTGACCACCTCTCTTCAACCGATATCCTAGCCCCGAACCCTCCAGCAATGTGCTGAGCGGGTTCAAGGCCAGACAAAACCACAAGGGACTCAAACTATCACCCTGGAATATGCCACGCTCAATCCTTATCGGTTCGCTGCTACCTCGGACCTGTCGACATCCTGGATAGCGAAGGACTGTTCTCCAGCTCCCCATACACGACATCAAGAAGGTACGTAGAGATATATCAACTTTATACAACTCCAGCACCCTCATGAGCCATGTATGGGGCACCGAATCATAGGCCTTCTTATAATCTATCCAACATGCGGACAGATCTTTTCGGGAGCGACGAACCTGTTGGCTAATGGCCATATCAATGAGGAGGAGCTCCTTAGTACCGCGAGACCCGTTCCTACATCCATTCTGAGAGGCAGACATGATAGAATTAGTCACAATATGTTGATTGAGTTTAGCTCTCAAAATGGATGTAAGAACTTTATAGACCGTTGGTAAACAAGTAATCGGTCTATAATTTTTGGGTTCCGCAGTACTACCCGATTTATGGAGCAGGTGGGTCATTCCTGTAGTCAAGAACTGGGGCAGTGACCCTGACTCTAAGGCTAATTGGAACTGGGATGCCAAGCGGACGTGTGATCTTTTAAACCATTTGATCCAGAAGTTGTGCAGCCCATCCGGTCCTGGGGATTTCCAATTAGGCAACGGATGGACTGCACAAGCTACATCGTGGGGGCTGATGGTAATTGCCCCCATTTCTTGAATCTGATCACACGTTCGTTCGATCTCCCGGGTCCAATCGCCCTCAGTGTGACTGACAGGCACCGACCAGATGCTGCGCCAGAATGAACTCATGGCGTCATCATCCGGTAGGGGCGTGTCAGTCACACCTTGGTCCGGTCGCTCCCAAGCCCTATAGACCCACCTTTCATCGCTTTGGAATGTGCGATTCAAAGTGTATCGCTCCACTCGTCGCTTGTACCGACGAATACGGTTTGCCCATGCACAAATCTTCTGCTTCAGGAAGTCGATACGTTCTGTGACGCAGGCCAAATATTCACGAGGATCGATATCAATCCCCGCAAACGCCCGCCTCACAAAACGCATCACTCTAGGCCGAGTATTACCCTCCCTGAAGCAGTGCAATTTGCCGATGAGTGCTCTAGCCTCACCGACACGCCGCTCAATCCTGCACTGCCAAGCTGGAGCTGCTGGTTTTGGTCGTGTAGCTCTGTCGCTGTCTGGGAATTTGACGTGAGCTACACGACATGCCGCTACAGCTGCACAGTACAAGATTGAGTGGGTGTCGGTAAGATCCTTACTGTTGTCAAAACAATTTGACAGCTCCGAGTCTAGAGCACACATAAGCGCCTTGTTTTTATTGTGCATAGGCAAACGAGGTAAACGTGGTCTAAGTTCCGGCGGTACGGAGCGGTACTCCCGGAACGCACTCTCCAAAGCGCTCCTCAATTGTGCGTTGCATTGGGTACTCACGGATATAACTTCGTCATGATCCTCTTCACCAATGTCCTCAGACCGCGGCGGCACACTGGAAATGTTTTGTAGTTGCACCGCAGTCAATGGCAAAGCAGGATCAGTAACTGGGTTACTCCGTGATTCAGAGCGTAGTCGATCAAGTACTGTGTCATTCAACATATGGTTACGTTGAATGACCCGTACCTGATCCGATAATCGTTGCGCCGTTACGTTGACATCTGGTTCCAGCACCTGAAACAGAGACAGCATTCGACCACGGTACGCAGTCAAGTTGCTTCCCCCCTCAGTAGCCCCATAATATGCGCGCATCACGTTTTCATTAATGGACTGAGTCCATCGCATGCGCGACACATTTCCACCGGCAGCGGGGACCCTGTTCGGGGCCTGATGGCCTCGAGGTCCCAAGCCCGCTGGTGGCCGTCCTCTTCCTCGTCGTCTTGCTTGTGGAGGCGTCGACGGCGGGGAGTAAAACTCGTCGCTGGAGCTCGACGCGGCTGCAACTATCGGAGACACGGCGTTCACGGATGTGGCTCGTCCCGGCGGCTGCGAGGCGGAGCTCAGCGACGAGCCCGGAGATGGTAGGTGTGCCTCTTGCATCTGCTGTTTGGCCCGACGTCTAGTCAGCATTGGTAAAGATTTTTATTATAATTTAGCTTTATTGTAGGTACTCCATTTTTCTCAAAATCCGGTTATTGTTTAGTTTTTATTTTTCTATTTTCCATTTTTCGTTGGGTAAAGCTTATTTAGAAGGGTGAAACGTTTAAAAATGTGAAATAAATTAAAAATTTTCAAAAATATATTGTGTCACCTTGACACTCGGACCATATTATTATTATTATAGTCGAGTTGAACAAAATCAACCAGTGGTCCTTAGTCCGCGATCCAGTCGCGGGACTGTCTTATCAGCTAACCACGACCCTGGAACGTATACGGCTATTGAAGGATCACCGTGGATTTTAGTCAGTACGAGTCTGATAAGACTCATTTGATGAATTTACCGGGATTAAAAAAAATGCCAAGAAATTATATCAGAGTGATTAATACGTTAAAAAATCTCTAACATTTATTGTGTTTTATCAATAATGTTTTAACAAACTTTTGGATTTACTTATTGAGCCACATTCATTACCGTTAGTCAATTTGATCACTTTCTTTTTTTTTACTGAACTGATCCTGTTACAAGTATATATTATGTCGAAAACCGACCTGAAATTAATCAGTAGGGTGACCTCAATTTTACACAAGTCTTTTAAATTGTCGGGGATTTTATTGGCTTTCTTAAACTACTTTGATTAATTATTGCTATCTCTGATTTTCTCACTGAAAGAATCTATCAAGATTTATCCTTTGTCTTTTAGATATAAAACAAATAAAGGGAAAGGGTACGGAATGGAATCCTAAAGCTGCTGACATACCAGAGCAGGAACAATATTAGGTTTATCGACCTTTTTTAGGTTTAATACCACAAATCACGTTGAATAATTTATTAAACTATCCGCTTTTCGCCGGAATGTGAATATTTTATCGGTATTGTGCAGTATTCTCTTCAATTCCGCAACCCATCTCATCGTTTTATGTTAGACATTTGAGTTCACCGAAGTACTTTAGACTTTTTCCCGTACCACAACCCGTACTTTCCACCGAGTTTTATGACCAATCATTTCAATTTCTGTCCAGGTTATTAGTCTGCGGTTTGCTTAAATGTAGTCAATAAAACAAGCTCAATTACTCGTTGGTTTTAAAAGCTCAGTTGTGAATATGAGAATAAATATCTTTTAATATTTCGAAGAGTTGACTATATTATTGTCACTTATTTATTATTATAACTAACTGGAACTCCGCTGTTTGGGAAGCCGAAATTATATTCTGGAAACCTGACTATGATAACCTTACTATGGAGTACTAAGAAAAGTTAACCTCGTACCTATGACCCTCCCCTCATGTCGTGTCTCAGAATTTATCATACTGAATCAGTTCTTGTGTCAACGAAAATAAAGTTGCATTTTTAGGGTTCCGTAGCCAAATGGCAAAAACGGAACCCTTATAGATTCGTCATGTCTGTCTGTCTGTCTGTCTGTCTGTCTGTCTGTCTGTCTGTCCGTGTATGTCACAGCCACTTTTTGTCGAAAGTATAAGAGCTATCCTGTTGAAACTTGGTAGAAAGATGTATTATGTGAACCGCATTAGGATTTTCACACAAAAATCAAAACAAAACAAATTTTGGGGGTGCCCCCCATACTTAGAATTGAAACTCAAAAAATTTTTTTTCACCAAACCCATACGTGTGGGGTATCTATGAATAGGTCTTTAAAAATGATATTGAGGTTACTAACATCATTTTTTTCTAAACTGAACAGTTTGCGCGAGAGACACTTCCAAAGTGGTAAAAAGTGTGTCCCCCCCCCCGTAACTTCTAAAATAAAAGAATGATAAAACTAAAAAAAATATATAATGTAGACCTCAACCAAAACTACCAACGAAAATTGGTTTGGATGAGATACAGTTAGCAGTTTTTGAGATATAGTGCATTTTCAAAAACCGCAAATATAACTTTGCCATTCATACAAATACTATGAAAAACAAAGTTATTTTTATTGTTTGTGTATATTACTTACTAATCTCAATATAATTATATCTCTAATCTATGCTTGCTACTACGGAACCCTTCATGGGCGAGTCCAACTCGCACTTGGCCGGTTTTATTTAATGCCACTAGCAGCACAGTTAAATTAGGTGGATGTTACCGACCCGGTGTGCATGGTATATCTCGACCTTTATAGCTTAAATTGTCATTTTATTGAACATTTTGTCTACGTTTGCAACACGACATGGATTTTTATTGAACTGCAATCCAAATGTTTACTCTAGTGAATGTCATAAAGGACCGTTTACTTTGCAACATTCACAGTTTAATTCATTCTTTATCTTTAGTTTAGTATTATATACCTACATTTAGTTTAAGTAAGCATGACAACCCCACCAACGTGTCCCCACGTTGCCGTCGTGGTGGGGCTTGTGTGTCTCGATGATCTCTGGGCCCCTGCCGGTAGAGGCACTCGTGCACTCATGCCGGACAGGCTCAGAGGGAGAGACCAGACAAAGAGGGACACACCGGGGAAAGGCGCGCCGCCTGGAGGATCGAGCAGTCAGCTCGAGCCTCTAGACGGCGCGGGGCCCGGTCTCAGAGACTGGGTCTAGGGGGGGAAAGGTTCACTTCCGGTACGCGTCTAATCTTCAGACGTAACCGTGAAGTGAACCAGGGGAGGGAAAACGGGGTTTAGGACAGAGGAACTCACCTCTTAAAAAAAGTTAAATAATATGGAAAAAAAGGTTTTTGTTTCGACTACCCAGGCGGGTCCCAGCTGCTCTTCAGCTGGGGAATCCCGCACCGGACACGTCCGGTCTGCCCCACCGTACTCTGGGGGGGGCAACAACAACCAATTTTACCCAACCTTTGGGCCGGCAGTCGCCGCATTGAGCCAGGGAGGCTCACGTGCCCGTGGTGTGGAGTCGCTGGATCATTCCAGCACGTCCGCGCCACCGGCACCGACAACAGAGCGGGCACAGAGTGCCGCTCCGCGGATGGAGGGGGCGCTGGTGCTCGGGTCGGAGTCCGACTCGGCATCAGACGCCGTGAGCTTCCAGAGCGTGGGCTCTGGAGGCGTGGCGAGGAGGGATGAGGGGGGCGCAGACAGGAGGAAGGAGTTCCTCAAGCGCCCCCATTCGAGGGATGACATTTCGTCATCAGAGGAAGGGCTTGCCTCGGCCCGTAAGATCCCCACGAGCGTGCGGGGTAAAGGCCGAGGCAAGACTTCGGGGAGGGGGATCTCCTCTGGAGAGCCCAAAACTGGTCTGGCCTCGAACGAGGCTAGACTAGCAGAGGCCGTGGCAGCCGCCATCCGCATCGTCATCCAGAAGCGGACAAAAAGTAGTAAGGAGGGTGCGATCGGCGACGCCACGGCCTCCATCATGGCGGCCGCGCGCGTTCACAGCGGGGCTCCGGCTGCAAGGGACGATATGTCCGAACTGCGGTCGGAAGTCACCCGCCTGACTGCCGCCATGGGGGCTCTCCAGAGGGAGAACATCGCCCTCAAGGAGGACCTGGCCAAGCTTCGGGGAGGCGGCCAGCGGGACACGCCGCCGCGGGGTCAAAAGGAGAAAGGCCAGCCCACACCAGCGGAGAACTCTGTTCTCGACCTGGTGCGACAGGAGCTGGCCGCCTTTCAGCAGCGGTTCTCCGTATTGGAGAGCCGCGTGCTCAGACCCCCGCTGGCGGCGTCCTCATACGCGGCTGTGGCCGCGTCGAGGCCGCCCCCGACCAAGCCGCCTCCGGCAGAGGCGGCTGCGAAGAAGACGGCTGCGGCGAAGACGGCCCCTAAGACGGCCCCTTCTAAGACGGCCCCGGGCATGCCTAGCCAGGCGAAACCGGGCCCGTCAAAGCCGCCTCCGACCCCGACACCTGCGGGGCCGGCACAGGCGGCCAAAAAGAAGAAGGCCCAGGCCGGGAGCCAGTCGTCCCAGCAGCCTCCTCCAAAAACTCCACCGGCCGGCGCCGATTGGCAAGTGGCCGGGGAGAAGAGGAAGGCTGCCAGTGCGGCCAGGTCGAAGAGGAGGAGGGAGAGACGGCGGCGGCGCAAAGAGCGCGACGTCGCGGCGCGACTGCGCGCCCCAAAGACCGCGGCTGTAGTGATCACACTGCAGCCGGACGCGGTCAAGAAGGGCGTGTCGTACCGCGACGTGCTCGCGAAGGCGCGGGAGGCGGTGAACCTCGCGGAGCTCGGCATCGCCGGGGGCCTCCGTCTACGGGTCACCGCAACGGGGGCTCGGATGTTGGAGCTCCCCGGCGCGGCCAGTGGCCCCACCGCTGACGCTCTGGCCGAACGGCTCAGAGCGTCCTTAAATGCGGAGGAGGCCCGAGTGTCCAGACCCACCAAGCGCGCAGACGTGCGCATATTGGGTCTGGACGACTCCGTGACGGCGGAGGACGTTGTGGCTGCTGTTGCCAGGACTGGGGGGTGCCCTACCGATCAGGTGAGGGCGGGTGCCCTGCGTCCTGACTTCGCGGGGTTGCAAACCATCACGGTTAGCTGCCCCGTGTCGGCGGCCAAAAAGTTGCAGGAGGGCCGAAGGCTCCTGGTTGGTTGGGTGTCGGCGCAGGTTAAAGTCCTGGAGCCCAGACCCCTGAGGTGTTACCGCTGCCAAGTGGGTAACCACGCGGCATGCGTTTGCACCTCGGAGGTGGACCGCAGCGATAGGTGCTTCCGCTGCGGTCAGCCCGGTCACAAGGCCGGCTCGTGCTCTGCCCCGCCTCACTGCTTCGCATGTGAGGCGGCTGGCAAGCCGGCCGATCACCGGGCTGGGGGCAAGTCCTGCGCCCCACCCACCAAAGCCAGGCGCAGAGGTAGGCCCTCTGCCGCCGCCGTCACCGCCACCGCCGCCGCCGCCGCCGCTCCCGCTGCCGCCGCCGCCGCCGTGGCTCAACCCTCGGAGAGGGTCCTGGAGGAGGCTGCAATGGATTCAGATTAATGTCTCCATTGCGCTTCCTCCAGGCGAACATCAACCACTGCGCCGCTGCTCAGGATCTCTTGCTCCAGAGCATGGCGCAGTGGTTGATCAACGTCGCCGTGGTCGCCGAGCCGTATTTTGTCCTGCCCAGGAATGACTGGGTAGCGGACCTGGACGGCTCGGTGACCCTAATTTCGTCGGCCGCCGCCGGTACCCCCGCCCCTCGATCGCGTAAAGAGAGGGCGCGGGATCGTCGCAGCACGGTTCGGGGAGATCGCCGTTGTAGGCGTTTACTTCTCCCCGAATCGATCTCTCGCCGAGTTCCAAGACTCCCTAACGGAGCTGGGAGATGTCGTCGTCGCCCTCGGTTCCCTCCCCGCGCTCGTCCTGGGGGACTTCAACGCCAAAAGTCCGGCTTGGGGTTCCCGGTCCACGGACTATACGCGGGGTAGGATGCTCGAGCACTGGGCCCGTGCGCAGGGCCTGGTGATCGAGAACCGGGGTTCTGTCCCCACGTGCGTGCGGTGGACGGGCGAGTCAGTGGTAGACGTCACGTTTGCCAGTGCCGCCCTGTCACCGCGCGTCACCGGCTGGCGCGTTGTGGAGGAGGTGGAGACCTATTCCGACCACCGGTATATCCGGTTCGACGTCTCCGCCCAGACCTCAGACGCGCCAGTTCCAAGTGGACGGAACCCAAGTGGTCCGCGATGGGCGCTGAAGCAGCTGGACCGGGAGCTATTCCTGGAAGCCTCGATCGTGCAGGCCTGGGTGTCACCACCGGACAGGCCTGCCGACATCAACGACGAGGCGGAGTGGTTCCGGGAGGCCATGTCCGAGATCTGTGACGTGGCCATGCCCCGGGTCCGGCAAGGACGCGCCCGGCGTCAGTTGTACTGGTGGTCGCGCGAGCTAGCAGCGCTGCGCGAGGCGTGCGTTGTCGCGCGACGCCGGTACACCAGGTTCCGCAGGCGCCGCACCCGACCTCCGGATGCGGCGACTGTAGAGGCGGAGTTACACGAGAGCTACAGGGCAGCGAAGACCGCCCTCCGCGACGAGATCTGGCGGGCCAAGGAATTGGCCCGCGAGGAGATGCTGGGGACTCTGGACGGGGACCCATGGGGCCGCCCCTACAAGTGGGTGCGAGAAAAGCTCCGCCCCTGGGCTCCCCCGTTGACGCAGAGTCTCCAGCCTCAGTTCGTGGAGGACGTGGTGAGCGCCCTGTTCCCATCGCGAGGGGAGCATACTCCCCCGCCCATGGCTCCGTCTCCGACGGAATCTGAGGACGAAGCTGACGCAAACGCGGACCACAGCGACGACGACGTCTACGACGCTCCAGAGGTGACCGAGGTAGACATGAGAGTGGCGGTACAACGGCTCAAGGCCAAAAATACCGCCCCAGGACCCGACGGCCTGCCAGGGAAAGCCTGGGTCCTGGCCTCGAGGACTCTCGGGCCTCGACTTGGGGGGCTCTTTAGCGCATGCTTGGAGAGGGGCCGGTTCCCGCTTCTTTGGAAGACGGGAAAACTGGTCCTCATCCAGAAGCACGGGCGCCCTGCGGACTCTCCGTCCGCATTCCGGTCCATCGTGCTGCTCGACGAGGTGGGCAAGCTCTTTGAAAGAGTAATTGCAGACCGCCTCGTCGGGCACCTGAATCGGATGGGCCCGAACCTTGCGGAGAGCCAGTTTGGCTTCCGCAGGGGGCGCTCGACGGTGGACGCCATCATGCGCGTGAGAGCCCTCACGACGGGGGATGCAGTAGCCCGGGGCAGGGTCGTCTTGGCGGTGTCTTTGGACATCACCAACGCCTTTAACACCCTGCCCTGGAGTTGCATCAGGGAGGCACTCCGGTATCACCGGGTGCCGACCTACCTCCGTCGCATAGTCGGGGACTACCTGACGGACAGAGCCGTCATCTACCCCGGTCACCGGGGAGAGTGGAACCGGCGAGAGATATCGTGCGGTGTTCCACAGGGTTCGGTCTTGGGGCCGCCCCTGTGGAACATCGGATACGATTGGGTGCTGCGCGGCGACCTCCCTGACGGCGTCAGCGTAATATGTTACGCTGACGACACGCTCGTCCTGGCGGAGGGAGAGTCGCACCAGGCGGCGGCCGACCTGGCGACGCAAGCGGTTGCGACAGTCGTCGATAGGATCCGGCAGCTGGGGCTCGAAGTGGCGCTACACAAAACGGAGGCCATGTGTTTTCATGGCCGCGTTAATGCGCCACGGTCCGAGTCCCACATAACGGTGGAGGGGGTTCGCATCGGCGTCGGGAGGACGATGAAGTACCTGGGACTCGTCCTCGACAGCCGGTGGAACTTCAGGGAGCATTTCCTGAGTTTGGCCCCAAAGCTGAACCGGGCAGCAGCCGCCCTCAGGCGACTCCTGCCTAATCTCAGCGGGCCAAACGCCTCCTGCCGTAGGCTGTACGCCGGTGTCGTGCGGTCCATGGCCCTCTACGGGGCCCCCGTGTGGGCCCTGAGCATCCGGACGCGACCACTAAAGTTGGTCGCATGCCAGAGGGTCATGGCTATCCGAATGATCCGGGGATACCGCACGATCGCCGGCGAATCGGCCAACCTGCTTGCCGGATTACTGCCCTGGGATCTGGAGGCGACTGCCCTCCAGCGCGTCTATGAGTGGCGCGTGGAGGCGCAGCGCCGGGGAGAATTCCCGCTGCCCCGACAAGTCGAGGCGCGGCGGGAAGAGGTCCGGCGCGATCTCAGGGCAGTATGGAGGGGACGATTGTCGCAACCGACGGCCGGGCACGCCGCAATCGCGGCGGTAAGACCCCTCTTTGAGGAGTGGCTGGATAGGAGTCACGGCGTCCTGACCTACCGCATGACGCAGGTCCTCACCGGACACGGAAGTTTCGGGAGGTACCTGTGTCTAAGGAGAAAGGAGGAAACGCCTGGGTGTCACCACTGCGAAGATCGCCCGGAGGACACAGTAGAGCATACGGTGCAAGACTGCCCAGCTTGGGCAGAGCACCGACGTGTCCTCACGGCGGCGATAGGCGGAGACCTCTCGCGCCCGGCATTGGTTGCGGCCATGCTGCGGGGCGAGACGGAGTGGGAAGCGGTCGCCTCCTTCTGCGAAGCAGTAATGCTCGCGAAGGAGGAGGCGGGCCGCGTGAGAGAGAGGACAGTGTCCTCCCTCCGCCCCAACCGCAGTGGTGGACGCCCACGGCGACGGACGTCGCAAGACGATCTCCGGCCACCGTAGGCGCGGGCATGCGGGCGGCGAGTAAAGGGCAACTCGCTGCCCGACCATGGACCATGCCCGGGTCGACGGCGCGTTGTGTTCCACGCGCGCCTCAAAGAGCGTCAGCAAGATGACGGGGCCCCCTCTCTAGAGGGCCAAAGCCTGCCGGGGTCGCGGGACTTATCTCATTACCGTGACCCCGGAACATAAAGGGCTATCGAAGGACACCGTGGATTTTAGTCAGTACAAGTCTGACAGTCCCTCCCGCCCTGCCCGGGGTGGGAGGACTCATTTGATGATTTTACCACGCAAAAAAAAAAAAAAAAAAAAAAAAAAAGTAAGCATGACAAACTCTCAACCATCACTCTACATACATAGAAGTTTTTCCTACTCCTCCACTATACTTTTCTGATTAATTTCGTGCAGGATCCAAGACAGGTAAATTCATTCTCCGGGACACGTCGAGCTTGATTGTCTCGGCGCTTTTCTGGTGGTTGCCACTGTTGATTCTGGCTCTTAGGAGTTGCAGTGGTTTGGGAAAAGTGTGGTGGGTTTGTCCCCAAAAAAAATACTTAGAAGTTTTTTTTTACTTTTCGGGTATGAAAAGTAATGATAAAACCTTACATATTCACGTCTACGTAGTTAATAATAATTGTAGAGTGAGATAAAAGAAACTATTTTAGGTCACAAAATAAATGTTGCATCGTATTTGGATTTCTTTTTCAAAAGAAACAGGTTCAAAGTTACCTACAAGTTATTGTAAAGTGACTTTGCACCTTTTATAAGGGAATCGGCTAAAACTCACGCTGACACGACTGTATGCTGCATTCCCCTTACAAATGTACCATATTATTATATTACGGGCACCAGTTGCGTCCGATGGTTGTCGCCCACCCATGATGTTGTAGTTTTGCTACTAAAACCGCACGAACGTCTGGGTGTCGCGCTTTCAGCTCATCAAATATAGACACGTGAGCGTACACCCGCATACGCACCCGTACTCGCGCCCACACCCGCACTTATTTTAGTCGACGCCTTTTTTTTTTTTTTTTTTTTTTTATCGTGGTAAAATCATCAAATGAGTCCTCCCACCCCGGGCAGGGCGGGAGGGACTGTCAGACTTGTACTGACTAAAATCCACGGTGTCCTTCGATAGCCCTTTATGTTCCGGGGTCACGGTAATGAGATAAGTCCCGCGACCCCGGCAGGCTTTGGCCCTCTAGAGAGGGGGCCCCGTCATCTTGCTGACGCTCTTTGAGGCGCGCGTGGAACACAACGCGCCGTCGACCCGGGCATGGTCCATGGCCGGGCAGCGAGTTGCCCTTTACTCGCCGCCCGCATGCCCGCGCCTACGGTGGCCGGAGATCGTCTTGCGACGTCCGTCGCCGTGGGCGTCCACCACTGCGGTTGGGGCGGAGGGAGGACACTGTCCTCTCTCTCACGCGACCCGCCTCCTCCTTCGCGAGCATTACTGCTTCGCAGAAGGAGGCGACCGCTTCCCACTCCGTCTCGCCCCGCAGCATGGCCGCAACCAATGCCGGGCGCGAGAGGTCTCCGCCTATCGCCGCCGTGAGGACACGTCGGTGCTCTGCCCAAGCTGGGCAGTCTTGCACCGTATGCTCTACTGTGTCCTCCGGGCGATCTTCGCAGTGGTGACACCCAGGCGTTTCCTCCTTTCTCCTTAAACACAGGTACCTTCCGTGTCCGGTGAGGACCTGCGTCATGCGGTAGGTCAGGACGCCGTGACTCTTATCCAGCCACTCCTCAAAGAGGGGTCTTACCGCCGCGATTGCGGCGTGCCCGGCCGTCGGTTGCGACAATCGTCCCCTCCATACTGCCCTGAGATCGCGCCGGACCTCTTCCCGCCGCGCCTCGACTTGTCGGGGCAGCGGGAATTCTCCCCGGCGCTGCGCCTCCACGCGCCACTCATAGACGCGCTGGAGGGCAGTCGCCTCCAGATCCCAGGGCAGTAATCCGGCAAGCAGGTTGGCCGATTCGCCGGCGATCGTGTGGTATCCCCGGATCATTCGGATAGCCATGACCCTCTGGCATGCGACCAACTTTAGTGGTCGCGTCCGGATGCTCAGGGCCCACACTGGGGCCCCGTAGAGGGCCATGGACCGCACGACACCGGCGTACAGCCTACGGCAGGAGGCGTTTGGCCCGCTGAGATTAGGCAGGAGTCGCCTGAGGGCGGCTGCTGCCCGGTTCAGCTTTGGGGCCAAACTCAGGAAATGCTCCCTGAAGTTCCACCGGCTGTCGAGGACGAGTCCCAGGTACTTCATCGTCCTCCCGACGCCGATGCGAACCCCCTCCACCGTTATGTGGGACTCGGACCGTGGCGCGTTAACGCGGCCATGAAAACACATGGCCTCCGTTTTGTGCAGCGCCACTTCGAGCCCCAGCTGCCGGATCCTATCGACGATTATCGCAACCGCTTGCGTCGCCAGGTCGGCCGCCGCCTGGTGCGACTCTCCCTCCGCCAGGACGAGCGTGTCGTCAGCGTAACATATTACGCTGACGCCGTCAGGGAGGTCACCGCGCAGCACCCAGTCGTATCCGATGTTCCACAGGTGCGGCCCCAAGACCGAACCCTGTGGAACACCGCACGACATCTCTCGCCGGTTCCACTCTCCCCGGTGACCGGGGTAGATGACGGCTCTATCCGTCAGGTAAGCCTCGACTATGCGACGGAGGTAGGTCGGCACCCGGTGATACCGGAGTGCCTCCCTGATGCAACTCCAGGGCAGGGTGTTAAAGGCATTGGTGATGTCCAAAGACACCGCCAAGACGACCCTGCCCCGGGCCACCGCATCCCCCGTCGTGAGGGCTCTCACGCGCATGATTGCGTCCACCGTCGAGCGCCCCCTGCGGAAGCCATACTGGCTCTCCGCAAGGTTCGGGCCCATCCGATTCAGGTGCCCGACGAGGCGGTCTGCAATGACTCTTTCAAAGAGCTTGCCCACCTCGTCGAGCAGCACGATGGGCCGGAATGCGGACGGAGAGTCCGCAGGGCGCCCGTGCTTCTGGATGAGGACCAGTTTTCCCGTCTTCCAACGAAGCGGGAACCGGCCCCTCTCCAAGCATGCGCTAAAGAGCCCCCCAAGTCGAGGCCCGAGAGTCCTCGAGGCCAGGACCCAGGCTTTCCCTGGCAGGCCGTCGGGTCCTGGGGCGGTATTTTTGGCCTTGAGCCGTTGTACCGCCACTCTCATGTCTACCTCGGTCACCTCTGGAGCGTCGTAGACGTCGTCGTCGCTGTGGTCCGCGTTTGCGTCAGCTTCGTCCTCAGATTCCGTCGGAGACGGAGCCATGGGCGGGGGAGTATGCTCCCCTCGCGATGGGAACAGGGCGCTCACCACGTCCTCCACGAACTGAGGCTGGAGACTCTGCGTCAACGGGGGAGCCCAGGGGCGGAGCTTTTCTCGCACCCACTTGTAGGGGCGGCCCCATGGGTCCCCGTCCAGAGTCCCCAGCATCTCCTCGCGGGCCAATTCCTTGGCCCGCCAGATCTCGTCGCGGAGGGCGGTCTTCGCTGCCCTGTAGCTCTCGTGTAACTCCGCCTCTACAGTCGCCGCATCCGGAGGTCGGGTGCGGCGCCTGCGGAACCTGGTGTACCGGCGTCGCGCGACAACGCACGCCTCGCGCAGCGCTGCTAGCTCGCGCGACCACCAGTACAACTGACGCCGGGCGCGTCCTTGCCGGACCCGGGGCATGGCCACGTCACAGATCTCGGACATGGCCTCCCGGAACCACTCCGCCTCGTCGTTGATGTCGGCAGGCCTGTCCGGTGGTGACACCCAGGCCTGCACGATCGAGGCTTCCAGGAATAGCTCCCGGTCCAGCTGCTTCAGCGCCCATCGCGGACCACTTGGGTTCCGTCCACTTGGAACTGGCGCGTCTGAGGTCTGGGCGGAGACGTCGAACCGGATATACCGGTGGTCGGAATAGGTCTCCACCTCCTCCACAACGCGCCAGCCGGTGACGCGCGGTGACAGGGCGGCACTGGCAAACGTGACGTCTACCACTGACTCGCCCGTCCACCGCACGCACGTTTAGTCGACGCCTTAAAAAAGTTTAAGCTCGGGTCAATCCACTTAGCTTAGTCAGCCATATTTTATGAGGTAGGATAACGCTCACTCATATAAGATATGACACATATCAGTCCTATGCTTAGTCATCATTTCAATCCTTTCTAACTGATTAACGTTTTATGTTTATTTTTATGAGGTCACTGTGACTACTTGGGTTATGAAATATTGGTTAAGATAGCTCATTTTCACAACTCAGTAACTGGGTGATATAAAACCGCTTTAGAAGACTGATAATTATATTTTTGGGCTTCTGACTTATAGTAACGACTGTCAAAGATTATAAAACGACAGCTGGTACCGAGGTATTTCTTCTACTCCTCCACTATTATTTATATTATACATATATGTATAGACAGTTAAATTCCTTCTCATGCAGTGTCAGCGATTTTTTGGTGGTCGCCACTGTTGATTCTGACTTGCAGGAGTTGTGGTTTGAGAATAGTCCGGTGGGATTATCCCAATAAAAAAAAGCCGGTTACAATGGCTTCGTCGCGGGACTAACTTACCCGGTAACCGTGGCCCCGGAATGTAAAGGGCTATTGAAGGACACCGTGGATATTAGTCAGTACAAGTCTGACAGTTTCTCCCGCCCTGCCCTGGGTGGGAGGACTCATTTGATGATTTTACCACGTAAAAAAGCATAAATAAAATAAATAAATATTTAAAAAAATGTGTGACTTGATGTCTGTACATCAAGAATACTTCATCTTATGTCTACTTAAGTCAAACTTTAATCGGTCTTGGAAAACTTCGAGATTTACAGAGATGAGTCATTACTGTGGTAATTACTTTTACTGAGTCAGACTTAGAGTAAGCTTTTAGAAATTATGTTTCATGTTAATAATATTTCACTTCTTAGGCGAGTCCGTCCTTCTACCGTCGGAGAATCTCCACGACGAGCGATTATTCCGCCAGCGTATCGCCCGCCATGAGGCGTTGTGCTGTAGTTTGGTTTTGTTTCGCTACTAGTAGCGCGCGCGCCCGCCGCACGCTCTCTGCGAGATACGCCGACGTTACGCGCGCACATTGCCACTCGTCGCATCGCCGCGATTCTCTCGCTCGTGGAGATGGCGCCTCCTCCTTCTTTCTACCTTATTTGTGAAGGCCTCCTTTGACACCTTCCAATATTCGAGTAGTGTTGTTGAATTATTGCAAAAGGAGTATCTTTTTACCTCTGCTTTTAGGGATTACAGCCTTATTGTTACATTTTGTAATTGGTACCGATATAGGTACTTACATCGTGAAGGTTCTAAGCATTAAACCTGTGGATGTTCTGTAATAAAATTATTATCTTGTCATAGTAAATAAAAATAATTTTGTGAAAGAAGTTTGAAGGTTTTGGCTCTATCGGTCGCCCATATTGTTTCATTTTTTATAATA
Source organism: Agrotis exclamationis (assembly GCA_950005045.1). Lineage (NCBI taxonomy): Eukaryota > Metazoa > Arthropoda > Insecta > Lepidoptera > Noctuidae > Agrotis > Agrotis exclamationis. Next base: position 11,147,934 of record OX465434.1, read on the forward strand.
GCGGTGTACAACGGATGTTATAAATTTAGATAGAAGACACTTAGTCAAAAAAAAAGTAATAAGAACATATTAATGTCCTAAAGCGTCAAGTTTTAGAGTTATCCACCGAAATACCTATAAGTCAAAAACTGCACCTTGCAAAAACAACTTCATAGATAAATAACGACAACATTATTTGCACCATGTATGGTAATGTGACTGTAGCCAAGATTTTTGTTCTACCTTCAAACATTTGTAATTCAACACATTTCATCTCATTTTAATATGAGATATTAATGTTTTAATTAACACCACTTTTACCCCGACGATAAAGTTTATGATATTGAGCAAGCGATAGTGTTTCCAACTGGCGATAGCGTTACAAAATAAACTTTAACAAGCCTCACTTAATTTCCTACAAAATTGAAACTAATACTAGTTCTAGTAAAGTTACTTTTGGACCTTCAAAGTACGAAGGAAGAACCTTAGTACGTTGAATAAGTTAAATATTTTTAGGTTAATTTGTTTGTCTAGAAGTCAAAATAGATACACCTAACCGAAACTAAATATATTGCCAATATTCAGCAAATTGATTCAAAATATATCAAAGTATCCTCAACTTTTGTCTTTGTAAGCATTTCAGTAAATAATGCGAAAATAAAATTTCATTTTTTCCAGGATTCAATATTGGATAGATATTTTATCAGAACTGCTGATTTCTGAACTTATGTAAAAAACATCTGCATTTTTCAAGAGTGCTCGAGTAATAAACCTTTGGTGAATACGAGCGTGCTGTTAAGAAATGTGAAGTACCTGAAATGTGAAGTAATGTTGAACGTAAGGAGGATAAAATGGGTTACGAATCTTAAAACTATTTATTAAAATGTAAAAAAATGGCGTAGGTTGGATGAATAAATCAATCCGTTCAATAGTTTTCGCGTAAAATAATTTCTTAGGTAGTAGCTATGTATATTGTTAAATAAATCTGTTTTTTTTTTAGTATAACAAGCCCAGTGTTTTAGGTAGTACAATATTAAAGAAGATTTCAGAACTTTCCCGAAGTAAACTTTGTATTATTGTCTCCCATAAAGACTCTGCAAGTGCAGCTACGCTTTTATTAAGTTTATTATAAACCCAGCACGGGTTAATGTTATTAATGCTACAGGTTAAGTGCAAGTTAAGTGCTAACGCACGTCCTTGGCACTTACGATATAGAGCTTAGTATAATGTTGTTAACGTTGAGCTATTTGTACCTATACATACATGGCTACTGGCATTAGCTCGTATATGTAGACAAAGTTCGAGATGGTCTACGGTAGTGTTTACAGGGACAGTAGTCTCTTCCTTCACTTGGTTTTCTAAAAAAAATCTATAATTAGGAATTTTATAACTAAATTGGGATTAGCTTTCGTATTTTGCACGAAACGAAAAGTGCCAAAATACATAAAATAGTTACCCTTGAAAAAATATGAAACATTCAGAGCTTGGAGTAAAAATTGATGGAATAAATGAAATTATTTCGAGTACGTTCCTATCCTCATTTTATTATTTTAATCCTGTCCCTGTTTCACGGTGATTGTATTTTTATCACCCATAACCAACAGTTTATGGATATCCTAACGACTTAAGTACGCACTTAGTGTGTCATAGAATACTCTAGAGATGCCAGCTTTCAGTAACTCTAGGAGACACTTAAAGGCTAAATAAAAACGTACTATCTCTATTATATTTTGGTATCTGTGCTATTAGTTATACTTATTGTACGATTCTACCTAAATAGGTAGTGTGCGGCACATTTGCTGGCGCGCTTCAGCAGTGAGAATACAAAGCTGGTATCGCGTTTAGCCTCTTTGTCCACCGGCAAGGCTAAACATTTTTAGAATGTTCGAGCAAAACTTCTTCTAGTTAATATTTTTTAATACAGTATTACAAAATTGTCAAATAATACATATTTCTATTAATTTATGTCAAAATTACAGGCTTTAGAACACACAAGAGAGCTGATTATGATTATGTGTAGTTGTGTTTTTGCACTTGTGCTAGTATTTGTGGAGACTGGCCTGTTGGTCTAGTGGTTAGTGACCCTGACTGCTATGCCGGAGGTCGTGGGTTCGATTCCCACCCAGGACAAATGTTTGTGTGATGAGCACGATCATTTGTTCTGTGTCTGGGTGTAATTTATCTATAATATGTATGTATTTAGAAATATATAAGTATGTTTATCAGTCTTCTAGTACCCATAACACAAGCTCTGCTTAGCTTGGGACTAGATGGCGTTGTGTGATAGTTGTGGAATATTATTATTATTTCGTTTATTCATTTTAATACTCATATTAATACATTTTTAAATATTTTTACAAAAAAGAGATAAAAAAACATTTAAAAATATAAAAATAGTGATCCACCGGTGTGGGAGCAGGGTCCAAGCTACCGGTGGTTAGGGCTCCAGAGACAGGAACCTCCTCACAATGCGAGCCGTATCGAGGAGAACTGCCTTCTGAATCAGGCCCTTGATCCAACCCCCTAATGAGAGCCTCGAAAGATGTTCGTCGAGGCTCTTTGCCATCAGGCCATTGGCAGTAACGACAATCGGCACAATGATAGCCGAGCTCACATTCCACATGTCGACAACCTCGCGCGCTAGGTCGATATATTTGATTTGTTTATCTTTCTCAGCCTTCACGAGGTTCTCGTCATGTGGGATGGTAACATCGATTATCATTGCGCGGCGCGCTGATCTGTCTATCACTACTATGTCAGGCTTATTGGCGACAATAGTCCTGTCAGTAATGATAGGCAGATCCCAGTACAACGTGACATGGTCTTTCTCGAGAACTGGGTCGGGCACATACTTGTAATACGGTACCTCAGATTCCACAAGTTTGTATTTCAACGCAAGTTGCTGGTGGATGATTCTGGCTACTTGGTTGTGCCTGTGCAAGTACTCGCCGTTAGCAAGACGAGAACAACCAGAGATGATATGTCTAATGGATTCACCTGGACGATGGCATGCCCGACACACGTCAATCGTCCCATCCTTTATAATATGTCTCCGGTAGTTGTTCGTCAAGATAACTTCGTCCATAATCGCACAGACAAAACCTTCAGTTTCCCCGAAGAGGTCACCGAAACGTAGCCAGGACACGGACGCTAGAAAATCTACATCGGGCCCATGAAGGGCCCGGTAGAAGCGTCCGTGTAGCTCCTTGCTTTGCCATACCTCCCTGCGGTCTTCGGTACTGAGTATCACAGGTTTGTGCCAGTTCTCTTTAGCCATGGACAGCGGGGTGAGTCCCTTGTCCACTGTGACCACATCTCGGTGCATACCCACTTCCATTTTCAAAAAATATTCTCTGAGACTGCACACCTCACGGTTGTGGAGGGTCTTAGCATTTAAAAAGCCTCGACCTCCGCATTTCCGCGGGGTGTACAGCCTCATCACCGATGATCGTGGGTGATGCATCCGATTTGCAGTCAACAGCGTACGGACTCGTCTATCCAAGGCATCGAGTTCAGTTTGAGTCCATTTGAGTATGCCGAAAGAGTACATTAAAACCGGCATGACCCAACCGTTGAAGGCGCGCACCTTGTTTCCGCCTGAAAGAAGGCTATTTAAAACCTTTTTCAGGCGTCCAAAGAAGCGGTCCCTCAACGATTGTTTCACGTCCGGTACATTAATGCCTAACGCTTCCGACATACCCAAATACTTATAGGTCTCGGATGAGGAAAGTGATCTAAGGTGTATGGAATCTGAAAGCTGAATCCCTTCAGATTCCATAATCTCCCCTCGCTTTACATGCATGACTGCACATTTGTCCACACCAAATTCCATCCTGATGGCACTACTAAAAGTTTCAGTTACCTTCAGTAGCTCCATCAGTCGCAATTTGTTGGGGGCAAAGAGTTTCAGATCGTCCATGTATAAGAGGTGAGATATGACCTGACCACCTCTCCTCAACCGATAGCCTAGACCTGAATCCTCCAGCAATGTGCTTAAAGGATTCAGAGCTAAGCAGAACCAAAGTGGACTCAAACTGTCGCCCTGGAATATTCCCCGCTTGATCCATACAGGTTCATCATTCGCCTGAATCTGTTGACATCCCGGATAGCGAAGGACTGTTCTCCATTGCCCCATACACGACTCAAGGAAGGTGCGTAGGGTTGCATCTATCTTGTACAACTCTAGCACCCTCATGAGCCATGTATGTGGCACCGAGTCGTAGGCCTTCTTATAATCTATCCAGCATGTGGACAGATCCCTGCGAGATCGACGAACCTGTTGGCTAATGGCCATGTCAATGAGGAGTAGCTCCTTAGTACCACGGGACCCGTTCCTACATCCATTTTGAGAGGCAGACATAATAGAGTTACTTTCAATATGTGTGTTAATTTTCACTCTCAAAATGGATGTAAGAAGTTTATAGACCGTCGACAAACAAGTGATCGGTCTATAGTTCTTGGGTTCCGTGGTACTACCTGATTTATGGAGCAGGTGGGTAACACCAGTTGTAAGAAACTGTGGTAGCGACCCAGACTCTAAGGATGACTGGAATTGAGATGCCAGGCAAGTATGTGAACTAGTAAGCCATTTAAGCCAAAAGTTATTATTATTATTATTATTATACGTAGGACCCACACGGGCCCACAGCTCGTTTATCATACGACAGATATTTCCAGCCCAGCCTTATTTAAGTTAGGCAGCCTTTAGAGCCACAGAAAAAAATGCTGTTGAGCTCCCCCTATACGTACAAAGCGTTTTGAATAATTATACTTTCGTTGTGCGCCCTGCTAGAATCATTGTTCCCCGATAATTAATACCTTGTTAAGTTCAGGAAAAGACTGAATAGGATAACCACATTATTGCTTAACATCAGGCGAGTAAGTGGTCAAGGCAAGCAAATTGTTGAAAAAAAAACAAGATCTCGAACGTGATACTGTCATTATAATAGCACTTCATACGTAGTACGTATAAAATTAGTACCTACCGTTAAAAGGAAGAGAGAGCCTGAGTTCCCATTAACACGCTCAAATTCGACTAGCTACAGACAATAACACCCTCTAAAAGTAACTTGCAAACGGTGGCAGGATAAAAACAAAAGACGATCGTATTTCACCTCGGATATCGTGGTAAGTGGTTGTTTTCTCACCGCATAAATTGGTATCGAGTTCTCAGTAGTTCTAGAACTCGAGCTCGACTACTTTTATGTTCATCATTAATATCATTTATCTCCTGTCTATAACTCAATGAATTGAGTATCGGACAGCGTATCTTCCATACTTCTTTCTTCCATTATTACTTGTCATCTTAGTAGTTACCTTCTTCTTAATTTTATAGCAAATCTTAAGCATCCTTTACTGTTATATCTTTGCTTATATACCTACCGTTCATACTCAAAACTGAGTCGCGGAATTGTCTCATCAGTTAACTTTGACCCTGGAGTGTTAAGGGCTATTGTAGGATCACCGTGGATTTTAATCAGCACAAGTCTGACAGCCTCTCCCGTCCCACCCTGGGTTGGAGGACCCAATGATGATTTTACTACCATAAAAAAAAAAAAACCTCAAAACTACAATCACGAAATTCGTCACAATGTAACTATTCACATTAAAATCAAGTTGGTTCTAAAACAGATCCGTTCATGAATGAATCTTGAACTCTGTATAAACATCTGAATATCTGTTATGTGTTGGAAGCTTACTCGATCGCACGTCCACTGTAAAGCTGATACCTACCTCTTTACTTTTTGTACATTATTATTTGTCATGCTGGTCGTGAAAGAGCTCAACAAGAAAAGAGTAAAAATTTACTTAATTTATGTAAATCAATCCAACGATGTTAGATTTCATCTCTCGAAATATTTAACTAGCTGTCTGAATACAAAGTAAATTAAATAAGTAGTAAAACTGTGCCTATTCCTTATTTAATTTTGAAGAAGACATTTGAACAAAAAATATACGTGTGGCACTCGGGGACTGCCGCGGTAAAGCTATTGCATAGCATTTTTTATCAACTTAATTATGCAATTATAATTGTTTACTTATTATATTTTTATTACTGTACTAATTAGGCTATGGTCAGCCTCGTCAATCAAGTGAAACGTCAAGAAACGTTCTCCTCCCTCTCCCTTTCCCTCAATATAAGCATGCTTTCGTGCTAATAATGAGCACGTCTGTCCGTACCTTCATGAGCACGTCTGTCCGTACCTTTATGATTGCCAAAGTCTCCTGAACTGAAACGCCGTTTGACGATGCGTGGTGTCAGGTATTTTCCTTAGGTTTTTTCGTTAGATTTTTCGCTCCGCGCCGCGCTCAGAGCCTGCGATAAAAGCTATGCAATAGCTTAAAAATGTGTTAACGATTCTCCTGTAATCTATAGGCAAAGGACTATTATCTACGGACTAGTATTTTTCAGAATTGTAGACTCAATTGTTTGGGATATAAGGAGTGTGGAATGGTCAATGGTCATTTTTCGTCTATTTTCCTGAATAACTCTGAAACAGATTTTTTATAAATTACAACAAAGTTCACTACTGCATCGGCGCATTGTGTTCCACGCGCGTCTCAAAGAGCGTCAGCATAATGACGGGGCCCCCTCTGTAGAGGGCCGAAGCCTGCCGGGGTCGCGGGACTTATCTCATTACCGTGACCCCGGAACATAAAGGGCTATTGAAGGACACCGTGGATTTTAGTCAGTACAAGTCTGACAGTCCCTCCCGCCCTGCCCGGGGTGGGAGGACTCATTTGATGATTTTACCACGCTAAAAAAAAAAAGTACACTACTGCCACTAGGTTAATCGGTCACGATGATCTGGAGCAAAATTGGCTGTGAAGGATGGACGGTTTTTCATTCGGACGTAAGGAACTAAACAAAAATTAATATTCACTCGAGTGCCGTTCACTAACAACCATTCAAATGATACTTCTGATATTAGCTTAAAATTTTACTATACACGTATTACGAAGTCTCAATAGATAAAGAGCCAACATATACTGGTTTTGTTACCACTGAATTGCGGGCTATAGCTCGAAAACCAAATAAATGCGGTTACTGTGTAATCCGAAGTTTCATATATTATGAATTCTTGGGAACCAATCAATTTACATATCTAAATCGAGCATTTATGCGATATATTGGCTTGGCTTGGAGAGATTGAAATTCTGAATGAGTAAATTTGATATTGGTGCATAAAGCTATCTAAACGATTGAATCTAGATTGTATGTCTTAATGCATTATAATAAATTAATAATTTAGTTTAATAATAATTTAGTTTATTTACCAACAAAAAATACAAATAAACATATCATTACAAATGTTGCAAAAACTATACAATAATTTATATAACCCTGTCTCTTAAACTAGGATGAACACCTGTATTTTAAGAGACAGTGCTCCACCGAGCAGTTCCTTATACATAGTTTGATACAATAATAGGTGGGAGATTACATAGATTTGCGAAGTGTGGGTGTGAAAAGTACAGGTGTGGAGTGGATGTGATAAGAAGTGAGTATGTCGTGTATGTGTGAGTGTGTGTATGAGAGCGTGTGTGAGTGTGTGTGTGGTTGTGTGTGTGTGTGTTTTTTTTTATGGTTTAAGTCTTTTTTGAGTACGGGTATATGGTAAGGGAAAATAGGCATGTTTGTCATTTCATTGTAAGTTTATGTTAGACAGTAGGTACTTATGTTATTAGGCGATGTATGTGAGTAAAGACTCTGTCATTATGCATCTTGTCTCGCAATTTACTAGAGAAATGATAAATTGCCTGAATAACATCTGGGCAATGGAATTGTCCAATATTTCAAGCATTTCAACTATTTTCAGGATATGCTATTTGTATCTATCTAGGTAGATGCATATTAGTCCCCAAAATATTTTACCTGGAATTAAAAAAAAAACTACAGGCAGCTTTTTTACATTTTTTTATAGTTTCGTAGTTCATCATAATCATCATATCAGCTGTAAAGGTGCCGGTTCGCGCGCGAGACCGCGACAGGAGACAGCGACAGGAGACCGCGACAGGCGGCCGCGACACTACTTCACATAGGCAATGACAAGTGTCGCGGTCTCCTGTCGCGGCGCGAACCGCCGCCTATACAAAAGAGAGCGCGACATGTGTCGCGGTCTCCTGTCGCTGTCTCGACCTTAAGACGTCCCCCATAGATTTCCAATAGGAACGGTTGAAAGCGGCTTGCATGCAGCGCAATACCGCGGTCTTCATCCATCAGATGTCCTGTCGACCTTCTGAGTAGACGTCACTCGCTGCGCTTGCCGGTGCGTAGTCTCCATTCGACAACCTTACGGCTTCATCGGCCGTCAGTTCTGCGTGCCATGTGATCTGCCCACTGCCACTTCAACTTGCTAATTCGCTGTGCTGTACTATGTCGGCAACTTCGTTTCGTCTACGAATCTCCTCATTTTTGTTACAATCAAACAGAGTTACGAATAGAAGATACGTAAGTAGCTTTCATTTGGTTGCTAGCATAACGTAAGCATAATGTATAATAAATGTTTTATCTCGACATCAAGCTAATTTCCAAAATTACATTGGTATAAATTTTGGCCAGGCAGATATCACCCTTATTTTAAATAGAATAAAGCTGAAACTAGCTTTATAACTACTAAAACCATTATGCAAAGCTGTTGCTATTCATACATACTATGCATAGTCACGGGCAATGTTTTAGTACTTCACACTGTGTATGGCTATCGTTAGCCCGAATATGGTTTTGGAGATAACCTATTAATTAAAATGAAATTTTCCCTTTTCTTAGAATTGCTTTTCATTTGTTAAAATATTGGTGACAGTGTATAAATATGCAGGATTTATTTTGGTTTCCATAAACTCTGTAATTATAAACGAAGGTGGCCGCTATTGCCTATGTATACCAAAATAAAATTAATCACAAAGATAAAACTAAGATAAAGCTCTAGGCTAAAACTTATTATTGTATATTGTATGTACTTCAAAATAAATCCAGTAATTTGCATTGAACGTTATTGAAAGCTCGGCTGCCCACTACAAATAGAAGTGGGCAACCGAGCTTTGTCCTTAAGACAAAAATGTCATATTATTATGGAGCAGCCTCGAAAAATTTTGATAGAACCGTATAGTATCACAAGAAAATACGGTATATTACTATAGCTTTACATTAATAGTATTCGTTTAACTTATATTTAAATACAAAATTACAGATCGATCGATTTTTCAGATACGCGCAATTTTTAAACCAACAATAGAATTGCCCGTTTATAGTAATTTAATGTACGTATCTCGCTAAAACTGTCAGCTTTATGAGTGTAAACTGCGTACAACTTTAGTTATGTAGACAATTTCGTTTTTCTAACAAAAATAAGATCGAGAAACATTACACCGCCGAAAGTCCATCGTAGTAAATCACCTGACGTGAAAGTCTATACCCGTAGGCGAAAAGCTGACAGAGAAGAATAGAAAAAGCCGATAAAATTAATGACGCCTGAAATGTTGACTTTGAATCCCGCGATCAAGCCGGATACTCCCGTCTTAAGGCTCAACGCACATGTACACGGGATAAGTATCGTCATAGCTCTAAAATTATTGTTTTTTTTTTATGATGCACCTTTCTGCATCTACCTCAATCAAATATCACATCATACAATGACACAAACACCTAGCTATTAATAAAAAACAAAACTTCACGGGACAAGTACCTAGGCGGTTTGAAAATTATTGTCGTATTGTCAACAGTTGGAGCTGTCTGGGACTTTTTTTTATGAAACTCCGTATTGCAAAGATGACCTTGAAACATTTTAGCCTGGCAGTATACAGCAAATTCCAACAGCGGATTTTCGTTGAGCTCAAAGAAAAAATGAATAAATAGAAATTGTGTTTATTGAGAAACTCATAGATAAAATTTTGTGTTACTCATAAGAACCAGTGGGTCTAAAATGGCCGCTTAGTAATATTTCGAATGATTCGCTTAGTGAATAAATAATTTATAAAAGAACCAATGACATTTGCTTGAAATTCACGAAGTTAATCATTGGATTAGACCCTCTGACCTCTCAATTTATAGGGAATATACACTATGATGATAAAAAAGCAAAATAATATTTTGGAATCTGCCCCAAGGTCCAGTAGCCATATTATATTATATATAGACTTTCGCCGACTCACAGTCCGTTTTGAGATATTTACCAGAATATGTGATTAATTATAATGTCAGGATCAAGGAGACATTTTGTCATAGGTGATTAAGACTATTTATTTATAATTATCTGAATTAGTTAGGATGAAAGTGAAGTATTGCTTCTTGTCCTTCGTAGCTTCATGACATAATGTGAGAAATATCTCTGAATCAGCTTCTTAGCTTTTTGCAGTTTGGAAGGGTGATGTGATTATTTGGAATATTTTATTTAAAAAAAATTCCTTACAGCGCGTGCTGAGGTCTACAACCGCCCAGTGTGATCGCTCAGGTACCCAGGCTAGCTGAATCCCCACAACAACTACAGTCTCACGAGAAATCTCCCCATCTGGATCTCATGTATAGGAATTTGTGTGTTGTTGATGGTTTTTAAATTTTGTGAACTCAACTATTTACTGCGCCTATAGTAATACTAGTGTGCGTTGAGCTTAAACCGTTTGACTCAAAATTGCGGAACTGTATTTGACTCGCCCAACCATCATTTGCTTTATCTGACGCGCACATTGATCAGGAAAACCTGATTATTTGGACAAACTTCCCAGCTATAATTCTCGTTTGAACAACAAACAGTAAAATGGGCTATTTGCCAGATATTTCGGCTGTAATGGAGCGTGTTCGACGAGGAACAAGAGAATATTTGATAGATATAATATTGAAAGGTAAAGGTGTTGTCTAAACGAGTTTATTGTTACAATGTATTCAATTTAATGATAGTCTCTAGTGTGAAGCGCAATGTGCAGGAAGTGAACAGTCTGAACGCGTGTTCATAATTGCTATAATGTTCACGAAATTATATTATCTGAATTACAATCGCATTTTCTCATACTCGAAATAGTAGCATTCCAGCTATTATTTCGAGTATGAGAACTTAGCATTAGGACATCATCATCTGGCCTTTTGCTCAACTATGTTGGGGTTGACTTCGAGTCAAACAGGATGCAGATGTATCAATATTTTACAATCAATATTTTAATACTTTTTTTTTTTTTTTTAGGGTGGCAAAATCATCAAATGAGTCCTCCCGCCCTGGGTGGGGCGGAAGGAACTGTCAGACTCTTACTGACTAAAATCCACCCGTGTTCCTTCGGATGCCTTTTACGTTCCGGGGCCACGGTATCCTGGATTAAGAAAAAATCCGCGACCCCGGCAGGCATTTGGCCCCATTAGGGGCCCCGTCGGTGACGCGTGAAACACGACGCGCCACCGACCCGGGCTTGGTCCTTGGTCGGACGGCGAGCTTACCCATTACTCACCGTCCGCAAGCCCGCTCCGCTGCTGTGCCCTCTGCTAATCAGAGGGACACGCATTGGAGCTTCCACCCGACAGGCTATTTGCATACGGGCAAAGAAACCCCCTTAGGCACACAGTGCCTAAGGAAGAGTTTTTGCCCGCATCCCAGGGCGCACCGGCCCGAAAAACTGGTCTTCCCCCCGGATGTATCCGAGAGGGAACTCCAGTCCACGGACACACGTGGAGGTTACCTGTCTTAGCACCCCAATATTTTAATACTGGATGATTATCAATAATACTCATTGGTAAGACTGGTTGTCAGATTTGAGAGCTTCTGACAAATGATGGTCAGGTCTAGTAACAGCTTTATGTGCTTTCTGATTCTCGCAGGAAACTGGCTACGATAGTGACCCATCTAAAGACCAACCTCGGTAAGCGCAGCTTGACCTGGAAAAGCGACCTGTGCACATGTTATTATTTTGTCACGAGCTCCGTAACCATGCCTTAGAGCTTTAGAATGTTAATTAAAACCATTTCGTGTTAGTTGGTGACATCTTATTTACAGCATAGTAAAAGTTTCACAACACTTACTGTTGATAAAGGTTCTATCTCATTGTAATGAAACGAATATTTCTGTTTAGAATTTAGAGAAGTTTGTACGACACAAATGCTTGGTTGCTTTAACTAAGATGAGATCCCCTTCCTTATAGCTTTTAAAGCTTCTTAAAGTTTGAATATGTCTGCTGAGCGCTTAGTTCAGTGGCACTGAGTACTTACAGAATTAAGTACTCCAAGAAACAAATGAGTTCTAAACCGAGAGCGAGCGTGCCACGAATTTTACATTATTAAAGAGATAATTCATTCGTCATTAAAATAATTAATCATTGACATGTTTTATTTTGATTTAGAGGTCGTGTGCACAATCACTAACTTTACATGAAATCTGACAGGCCATTATATCAGGCAAGATGCAATTTGCATATCTATCAGAGATGTCCAAAATACCGTGTTCAACAGCTAGGCTTATAACTGCTACATAATTATGCCGAAGGCTATAGATCGAAGTGTGGGACAACATTCCCGAAAAGCCGGCAGCTATGCCACTGGCATAATGTGTGAGCTTTCAGATACATAAGCATCAATCAGCTTTTAATGTTAACAATGCTGTGAGACACGACTTCACTTTATGACGCTGTAATCCGTGTGTCCACTGCGAGTTGGTTAAGTATTTGGTTCTAGGACATGCCAGTTGGGTCGCGGGACATACGTATACCGCGACTCCGCTACACAAAAGGGATACCGAAGGATACCGTGGATTTTAGTCAGTACAAATCTGACAGTCCCTCCCGCCCTGCCCGGGGCTGGGAGGACTCATTTGATGATTTTACCACGAAAAAAAGGACATGCCAGTTTCTTTAATTTTCCTTCACCGTTTTGAGAGCAATGGTGATGAAATAAATTACTTAAAGTAAAGCGTGTAGCTGGAGCTAATTTCAACCGGGCTATCACTGCTTAATAATGACTTGAGAGCTTCTTATAGTTCGCAATAACTAAATATACATAAATAGAAAGCTGATAGTTATTTATAATAGTGACCAACATTAATGTAGGGTATCTACATTTGAGATAAGTGCACATTAAAAAATCAGTATTCTGAGAGGAAAATGCTAACATAACTACTTGGTTAACTAGTTTCTCGACACACTAGAAATAGATATGGGTAATTTAAAAAAATACCCACGCCCGCATCTGTTAGCACGAATAGTTTAGTACGGAGAGTATTATCCAGAAGCGAACATTGCATTTAAATGAGAAGATTTTGTTAAAAAGAGGACATTGCTATAACACCGCTTAACGAGAGGTAGTCTCTTTTAAACGCGCTCTTGTTATTAAATATTATGATAGGAAAATCAGAGTAATAAAGAACATTTCTTTGGCTTCCAGTCTTTTGAAAGCAAATTTCACTTTAGATTTTTTTTGAAAGATTACGGGGTTTAAACAGATTACGGGGAAGCTAAACTATGATTGCCCAGGTACGTTGTTTTTATAGGGTTCCTTTATAAGGAAGCAGGTTCTCTGCACACACAGATCGGTACTTGTCGTTACTGATCGGTGCAACTGAAACTTGTGTAACAAACTTGCAAATCGGCCTTTCAAACCTGTGTCTATTAAGTGCGGGCGCATAAGACGACATGGGTTTATTTTGCCTGCACCTAAAGTTACCGATCCATATAGATCTGTCTGTAACTACAACCTGCTTCTTTATACTAACCCTTTTTAGATAGTTAATACAAACCTAAAGCTTAATGTACGGGCGTACTTTAGGCTAATTCCTTCCTTTCTTGTTTTTTCAGATTTTGTTTTCCATTTTCCCTCCTTAAAAAATCGAAACTGCTTAATTATGATTATTCCCCGATGCTCCATTATAATGTTGACATTAAAACTTGCCATCATTAGGGGTCCCTTAGATATTGTACGGATCGTTAAACACCATTGGAGTAAAATATAATACTACTGAGTACAAAATTATGTTTATAGCCATGTTATTTGTAGGGAGGGAGCGCCTCATTCATCTTATCAGTCTAATACTGTCAGCAGCTAAATGTAGGTCTCTTGATGAGGGGTTTAAGAGGAAATTAACATAAATGAGAGTGCTACGAGAAGGTTGGACCACAGTTGTTTTGGGACAGGATATTGCTTGCTCGCCCGACTTTTTTATATGAACCTTTTCATTAGAATCTCTTTAAACCCTGAAAAATGTCCCCGGACTGACGTAGTGACATAATATCTAGCGCTAATCCCAGACCAGACATTTAGTCACGATTCTAAGCACCCATGGGTTGAATTTAATTAAAAAAAGTACCTATTTAAAAAACAGTGGATATAAAAATATCTCACAAAAAGCAAGTTTAGCCAATTTATAATATGAATAGGGATAAAGTTCTTAAAAATAAAATATTTCATTATTTCGCATTAAATTCCACTAAAGTAGCCTTTTAGACTTTATGAGCAGAAAATGTCCAATGATAAAATTTAGAACTCAGTAGTGTTATTCGTATTGTAACATTTATAAGCCCACTACACCGAAGTCAGCACAGGATCAAAATAAAAAAAAGAATTATTTTGTTTTAAGAAAAACTTTCGTAAAAAAAATAAGTGACCCCTCGTCCCAGCTACCTCGACAAGTCGAGGCGCGGCGGGAAGAGCTCCGGCGCGATCTCAGGGCAGTATGGAGTGAACGACTGTCGCAACCGAGGTCTGGGCACGCCGCAATTGCGGCGGTAAGACCCCTCTTTGAGGAGTGGCTGGATAAGCGTCACGGCGTCCTGACCTACCGCATGACGCAGGTCGGATAAAGAGGGAAGAAACGCCTGGGTGTCACCACACTGTGAGGATCGCCCGGAGGACACGGTGAAGCATACGGTGCAGGACTGATAGGTGGAGACCGTGCCCGGCATTAGTTAAGGCCATGCTGCGGGGCGAGACGGAGTAGGAAGCAGTCATGCTCGCGAATAAGGCGGCGTGCCGCGTGAGGAAGAGGACAGCGTCCTCCGTCCACCCCAGCCGCAGTGGTAGACGCCCACTGCGACGGACATCGGCAGACGATCTCCGGCCACCGTAGGCGCGGGCATGCGGGCGGCGAGTAATGGGCGACTCGCTGTCCGACCATGGACCATGCCCGGGTCGACGGCGCGTTGAGTTCCACGCGCACCTCAAAGAGTGTCAGTATAATGACGGGGCCCCCATCTAGAGGACCGAAGCCTGCCGGGGTCGCGGGAATTGTCGAATTACCGTGACCCTGAAACGTAAAGGGCCATTGAAGGACACCGTGATTTAGTCAGTACGAGTTTAACAGTATGGGTGGGAGGACTCATTTGATGATTTTACCACGTACAAAACAAAAAAAGTAAAACCTTCGTGAATAATTCCCAACGAGACACCATTGTGTGATGACTTGACATGAAATGAGCTCATGAACGTTACAGAACAGCATTAGAAGTGGATTTGGACACGACTGACTTATTTAGTGTTTAAAATTTTTATGAGAGTTTTATTGTGTTCCTTTACCACAAATTGACCTGCAATTTGAATACATAATAAGAAATATCCATAAACAGTTACTCTTTTATGTTTTGAAATTAACGAGAAGAGCGGCAAAGTTAAATTATTATGGGTAATAAAACATCGGTATTGCCATTACTTAATTTGGGGAAATATGTGATGATTACATGAAACGTTTTAATGAATAGCACGGTGCCCTATTAAAATAATTTGTAGCCATTTTCATAATGATTACGACATTTTTACCTTTATGAGTTGCCTACAGGCTTTTTCTCGCGGTTTCGCTCATGTGATAAATTCTCATGTAACTTACAACCGAATGTAAAGTTTTCTATATTCATGTTGGAGGAGTGGTTCATATCTGTGGGGTTCCCAAAGGCGGCTTAACCAACTATGTATAACACCACAACCTCACACGACAAAGACAGAAGACCATTGTCTAATTAAGTTTACTGTTTATTTTTGTGTCTTTAGTTAGCGCGAAATGTAATAATCAGCTCTCAAGTTATAAGGCGCCGTGGTAGCACAGTATTTCATTTTTATCACCACTGTTCTCAAAAGAAACCGGCACGCAATTCAACCAAAAATTAAAAACATGTGACAACTCTCACAAGCTTGGCAGAGGTAGAAGAGTCCTTTTCCCAGCATTTGAATAATCATACGAGTATGGCAAGCTCTCTGTAATGTTTTTCAAGATTGGTAAAATCAATTATTTACTGTACAATTTGATTCACGAATATTATAACAATACTGGAGTCTTTTTTACATTTTCTACTCCATTAGCTCTTCAAACTTACAAGAAGATATACGATCTCGTTTCTCCGAATTGCTAACGTACTCTACCCTTTTGTTTCCAACTGTATACAAAGTGTATCTTTTACTGCAACTTAATCTTTTACTTTAGCGAAACGAATACACGAATTTATTTGAAAATTATGTTATGCTGTAGTTTAGGTCCACAGAACAACAACCTCACGGATTGATCATGTAGGTACAGCCACGCTAGCATTATGACAGCTTTATAAGATTATCAAGTTGCTTCCGTGTTTTGGAAAACACATTATAGTATTTATCCCATCTGTCATTCACTTTTGACTTACAATTCACCCTTCTTCCTTCAGTTGCTATTTGCGTTCCACGGTCAAGGTTACCCATGTATGTGTCTTAACACCGATGCTCTAAAAATTGGTGTTCAAATGTAAATACCTCCCTGCTCCTTTGGTCGACTTTAAAGAGGTTATTTAAGCAATGAAAGTTTTTACTAAAGTTTGATTATTAATTCGAGTCAGTAAAATGACAAGTGCAACTGTCACTGATACAAACAAAATGAAACAAACCTGCAACACTGGAAATGTCATTTTACTGACTCGAATTAATAATCGTATTTTAGTCATGTAACTTCGTTGTAAAAGGGAAATCTACAGTATCATGTGCCTGATCCTGAACGTAATCTCCTGACCGATCAACTAACTTTATTCCCGCTAAAATTAATTGAGATCATGCCCAAACTAAAGTACTCAGTTTGTTATCTACGTTGTAACCTAATATTCTAATTGGTAGACGATGGGTGTATAAAACATCTCTTCCATAGGGAATTGTTAAAAGATTTATAGGTTTGAGGATAGTGTATCGAGGCTTGCGTTACCACGAGAAATGTTAACGTACACATAACGCATTTATTTTAATTTTATATCAGTTTAATTATTAAAAGGTAGAAATATAAAGTGAACAAATCAGAACTTTAATCCGCTTAACAGATAATAAAAATCTGAACAGGAACCGGCTGGGCGGATTAAATACGTATTATCATGATCAGCCTATTTCAAACATACGTACGCCTTCATATTATTAGCATCTAGTGATCTAGTGTATCTTAACTATAATATCAACTAGTGGTTTAGTCGAGTGGTTACAGCTTTCTAATGGTTTCTTAATTCTGTTGCGAATTTCAGCAGTATAGTTAGTGACAATACAGCTCATTTTAACTTTGGCTACCCAAACAAACTGAAAGTTTATTTTTGTTCTCAGAACAGCGTTTTGCAACAAAATCTAGTTCTTAGAAGTGAAATATTACAAACAGGCTTTTGCCCGACCCATTCCTTCTTCATGTAAAAAGTAGTAAGTGAAGAGAAATCAGTTCAGAGCGTGAAAGAGCACAAACAAACAGACTCACTATCGCATTTATAATATACTAGCTGTGCCTGAGACTTCCTCCGCGTGGATTTTTCTGGAATAAAAGTAGCTTGAGTTACTCTTTGTTACATCAGTTACCTGCCAGAAGCTCCCTTCAAAATTAATCCAGCCGTTTCGGAGTTTAGCCTGAAAAATGTAAGTTTGGTATATGTACGAGTACCGTGTATTTCATTTGCATGTAGTAAAAATCTGTTATTTTAAAATTACAAACAGATACCTCAATTTCATTTCTTTGTATAGATAAGTTTGGGATCGTCAGCCAGTCTTGAAAGATAAGAAACCAGTCACTTGTAATAGGGAGAGATAAATATCAATTTTTGATGATATTCTTAACAACATATTTAAATATGAGCCTTTCTACTTTAACGTAGGTGAACAAGATATTTATGTACCTTTAGGCCCCGGTACCTGTGAAAGGGCCCCGCTTTCGACCTTGTAAGTACGCATACTGTCTTAACTACATAGTAGACTAGAAACCCACAAAGTTTCAGCTTTGCAAAAATGACGTAGTTCTGGGGGCACTGGGATCTTGGTCTATAAGGCTTATATTGTTATGCCCCGATCATGTAAGGCGACTGGTTTCAAGAGTCACGCGTGTGTTTCACTAGTTTTATCCGCATGAGTACCTACTATCATATTGTGAGGACGTGACTCGGAGTGCGGTATATACCTAACTACAGTTTATTTTATTCTATCTTTCCCGTAAATGACACAACGTAAGACGATTGGCGAGCCAAGGGAAGACTGAAGAGATATGGGGAGGCCTTTGCTTAGCAGTTGGACAGAGTAAGTTAAAAACAAACTGCCACAATTCGCGCCTAGTTTGGATGTTTATTTACAATCTCCATAAACAAAATTATGCTACACGTGTCATACAAGAAATAAATAGAGCGAGGAGCAAAAAAAATAAAGACTCATCAAACCCGTTTTCAACAAAGATCAATCTAAAGTTTAAGGCGCGGGCCACATAGAAAAGACGTAAGACGCAGATGGGACGGAGACATAATGTCTGTTCGGCGTCTCTTTCATACAAAATGTATAGAAGCGTCGCGACGTAAAACACAGAAGAGACGCGTCGCGGGCGCAACTCTCATACATTTGCGCCCGTCCGCGATGCGTCCTCGTCTTACGTCTTTTCTGTGTGGCCCGCGCCTTAGGCATAAATGGACAAAGACTATAATTATATAATTTCGGACAAAAACTGTAATAGCACAAGTTTCTTTTAGAATAAAACGTTATAGCGTTAAATTGTGGATATCTTTATTTGAATAACTAGTAAATTGGCCTCTGAAGATTTTATTGCTTGTTCTCTTTTTTTCTTATAAGTTGGCGATGTGCCAGTATTGCGCGTTTTATTGCTACATAGTGGATCTTTAATCGCGTTAAATAATTATAATTACATTAGTATGTTTTTCTTATTTTTCAATGATTGAGTTTAAGAAAGCCCTTTTTTGGCTTTCTAAAATAATATAAAAAAAAATCGTTGGTATTTTATTTTGGATTGTGCGTTAGTACCTACACTACCTACTTTTCAAATGACTGTAGAAATTAAAGATTGAAGCAGCAAGTCTATCCTAAATCTATTCATAGAAGAAGGTGATAGACACTAGGCAGTGTCTTAAAATTTTTTTACCTAGGTAGATAAGTATTTAAAAATAATTTGAAAAATTCCAGGGCAGCTCACCACAATTTAAAACATTCAATCAAAACTATTATAAAACTAATTAAACTTACTTTAATTCTGTCTAAAACAGAAGAAACTTGAGATTTAATTTGCCTAAAAATAGGTAAATGGTTGCAAGCACTGACATGACTAAAACCAATAACGTGTTTTAAGCAAAAATATTTTAATCTGTAATTGTAAATTCGGATGACATCTATGCTTCTGCGGTATGAACAAACCTGCACTGCAGCCGTATTGTGACGTCACGCACGCTTTTCTAACACACATCTATAAAGATGAGTCTGTGAGTCTTTAAAACTCATAAATGAAGTAATAAAACTCATGGCGAGTTAGTTAGACAGTCATGGAAAATGAATCGTTATTTTTCCTACAAAAATCCAACGTGTGAGTGTTATGCGTATAGGTTTCCGTATTCAAAGGTTTTAAAAATGGGATTACTGGAAAAATCATTTGTTCATTTATTAGAGTACTGTTTTGGTTTCCCTTTAATGTAGTAAAGTAGTAAAATTCAAAGAATACTTAAAGTTTTACGTTTGAAATAGTTTGATCGTCAAATGTTTTTGAACACTTTTTTTTTGTCGTGGTGAAATCATCAAATGAGTCCTCCCACCCAGGGCAGGGCGGGAGGGACTGTCAGACTTTTTATGAGCTGTATAAACTTCATTCCTCATAGATTTTGTAGGGTAATATGCAATTATGACGTTAATATTTTTTTTCAAACTCTTTACAGATTTCAAATCACCTTCAAAGTCCTTATTTTGTTGCAACTAAAAAGAATCAGATTTTTAGGCCTTTATTAAAACGTTTATTTAGAAACGATGATTGTTGAAATTATTGATTGATTGACTGGCTGATACCCTATTCATCATTTTTTTTTTAATAATTACATTTATTTGCTACTTGATAACCGAATCCAGGATATTAATTATATTATTTATTAATAATTGGCAATTTCTTTTTTATTTTTCAATTGGCATGTTTTTTTTTTCAGGTATTGTTGGACTTACAAGTGATTAGGGAACAGGATTTCTACGAAATTGACGCATCATGGTTAAAAGCCACGCACTGCAATAATGTGAGTAGACGTTTCTTATACCTACACATAACATTAATTATAGCCTCCTGCCGACACACGCGATTAATCGCGCGGGGCGACATGTCCCGGTCCATTCGCAGTATTTTTAGAGTGGAAATTAGCTTGGCTCGTTGTCGCAGCGCGATTAATCGCGTGTGTCTGCAGGAGGCTTATTAACATTTAAACTTCAATTTTGCCATGCAATAATATTAGGTATTACACTGGGGAACAAAAAAATATTATTTTTCTGCGACAAGATTTTTGTTATTGGTTTTAATAAACACTTACATAAATGTATTTACTTTTTTTTGATTGACTCTGGTTCTTGAGATAAATGACATATAAGCAAGCATTTGAAAAAACATGAACTTTCCCTCCCGAGTTATATTAATTTGAGTATTTCCAACTAAATTTTGTTTTCCATTCATGTAGATAGTTGTAATAGTTTCGATTACAAATATAAGACCTTAAAGTTATCAGTTCGTGCTCTATTTTAAGCATAAATTGTCTTGTTTTTCGTGAAAAATATGAGTTCGACGCGAAAGTCTTGCGTTTACAATCCTAACAGTTTTTGTTTTATATGTGGCAAATTTTGACAACAAAAACAAAGAAGAAAGATCACTGAGTTTGTGAAACAAACCTACCTCGCATGCTTTGGGATAAATCTAACCGAAAAAAAATAATGTTGGGTGCCCAATATCGTGTGTAAGTCATGTGTGGAAATTCTGCGACAATGGACCAAAGGAGAACGTAAATTTGGAGTGCCGATGATATGGACTGAGCAACCAATCATTCCAATGACTGTTACTTTTGTGCTGTGAATGTAAAAGGCATGAATAGGGACAATTGATCAGTCTTTATCTCATAAACTAGAGTCAATTTGACAAATCTGATATTTTTCTTGTATTCAGCATCCTGAACTTATACAAAATAGACTTCAATCTACCTTGCCGCAAAATGACTGTTCCCCAGTGTTATTTTCAGACAAAGTTTAGGCTCAATATAATTCCGTAGTCTGAATTATAAATATAAGGATTTCTAGGCTCGTTTCAGCACATTTCAGAGACCTTAATCGATTCATGATGTGTCGTTGATAAATTAAAGCGTTCATAAGTTAGGCATCAATCAATCAATAGGAAAAATGAGTAACGATGCTGATTTGACAGCATATCTATAAATTAATATCGTGGGTGAATATATAATTAATACCAGTTTGATTTCAAAACACACATAAGTCCTGTTTCATTAATTTAACGTCTAGTATATTCATTACATTTTCCCCTGTCCGGTAGATGAGTTTTTATCTTATGAAGTAATGTATAAATGACTTAAGGTACGAGTTCATAGCTGACTGCAGACACGATAGCAGCAGCAGACGACATATCGCTGCGACGCTGCAGCACATTACGTTTACGCAGCTAGCTGACTGATCACACATCAGTGGTAGTGTAATAGTAAATAGTGCTATGAATGCCCTTGCCCATACCTCATTTCCAATCCTGGGATACGGCACTGCCGTCTGCTGGCCACCATCACCAGCTGGGTTTATAATCATGACCGCAACGACTAGTTTACATAAATTGATGACGTTGACTGAAAACTCTATCCATTGGTATTTTTTTCATAAGTGATTATAAAGGTAAAGGCGTTAAATAAATCATCATCATCAGCCTATAAATGTTCCCACTGCTGGGACACAGGCCTCCTCTCTGTGAGAGGGAGTGGGCCGTAATCTACCACGCGGGCCCAGTGCGGATTGGTAGATGACACATGTCTTCGAATTTTTCGTTCTAGGACATGCCGGTTTCCTCACGATGTTTTCCTTCACCGTTTTGAGAGCAGTGGTGTTGAAATAAATTACACAAAGTAATGCGCCTGACGAGGTTCGAACCCACGACTCCACTACTCGTAAGTCGAGGCCGATACCACTGGGCCACCACTGCTCTGCACTGCTTAAATAAATAATAGGTATCAAATAGTAAATCTCCTTGGTCGTCAATCATCCTAATTCTAAAGAATAATTTATATACCTAATTTTTTTACAGCTAAAGCAGGATTTTTCAGCTATTTGTTTGCGTTAGTAGAAAGGATAACGTTTTGCCACTACTCGTTCATCAAACGTAATCCCACAATCGCCTTTTAAAACATAGGTACACTGAACCAAAATGGATGCCATAATATGCTTTGCAAAAACCTGACGTGGCGACGGAATATGCGGGAAATAATTTTGCAAAAGGCTTAAAATTTTATATTGAACATTGACGTAGATATTTTTTCGTCCCACTACTGAACACATACTTCCCACGTTGAACATTGCTCGATTGATCGAGATTTACATCTTGAATATTTAAATAAATAATTTTTGATCAGCGATAGGTACGGAACGCAAATCTTTTAAAATAAAAATAAAAAAAAGTCTAAAGCTACCACGGACTCTGATCAAATATGTCGCCTGCAATAAAGAAGTGTTTTATTCGTAATAATTCTTAAAATATAGATTTTTCAATGTCAGCTTTCCAGGGAACTTAATGGATTTTATTATATAAATCTCAGAAAATATTAAAGCGTACTACAGTTATAAGAAGCGCTGCTCGAGCAAACTTGACATTGTAAAATAGACTTTAGGAATGCAATGTAAAATACATTTTTATTATTTTCGTTTACCAAGAACGTCACCCGAGCAAGAGGAGAGAGACCAACGTCGTAAGATAGACTAGAAATTTTACTGTGCTTGAAACTGACTTGTCCATTTAAACTAGTATGTAGACCAAACTACGATTTTCATTGGAAATAATTTTCTAGTATATAGGACACTGGTACGGTGGCCGGTTTTGCCGCAGTTTTTTGTAACTCAAAGTGTGTGTCCACACTGGAAGCCTAGCGCGACGGCGGCGGCGGGCGCGGTGGCGGGCGCGACGGCGGGCGCGATCTGTGTCCACACTGCCGATCAAGCGTTTGTTTTTGTAGCGGCGAATTCAGGCGTTGCAAACCGGTGGTACAAAGTAGTTTCTATAAATCTTGTTTAAAGAAATTAAGTTTAAAATGTTTTATAGGTTGTTTAGGATTGCATACAAGTAAATTATTAATCATTCTACATTTTTGTACTCAAGTATGGTAAAAATAATTTAATATGTACAAAAACAACCAACGGTAGTACTTTAGTGCATGTTCTGGTAACTAGGTGGCGCTACTAAAAGACCGAAAAGGTTTGATACACCTGCCACCCGCCCGTTGTATCGGTTGTTGCCTAGCAACGCCTAGGCTCGCAAATTCGCTTGTAGCCATCGCGCTAGGCCCCCGCCTTAGTCACTTCAGTGTGGCCACGAGCGGCGATTTCATACATTCAATATTTCCGCGCCCGCCGCCGCCACCGCGCTAGGCTCGCAGTGTGTTTGAGCACAAAGACATCAAAGTCCAATCCCATTTTGCTAGTTTTTGAGACACTCTTCTATATTAAAGTAAAATCATTGTTCATAGTTATTAACACAACTTTCACTGATTGAAGTTAACACAAAGTGAGAACATAATTTATTAAAATAAATATGATTTTACTATAAACACGAAAGTGAAAGGCGCAAAATTTTATTTTTTATTTTTTTTGTAGAAATGATGATCATATTGATTTTTGTTTACTTTTAATTTTAACTAACCTTGAAGTTATTTCATCATCAGCCTATAAATGTTCCCACTGTTGAGACACAGGCCTCCTCTCTGAGAGAGTGAGTGGGCCATAAACCACCACGCGGGCCCAGTGCGGGTTGGTGGATGTCACATGACTTCGAATTTTTGGTTCCAAGACATGCCGGTTTCCTCACGATGTTTTCCTTCACCGTTTTGAGAGCAGTGGTGATGAAATAAATTACACAAAGTAATGCGCCTGGCCGGATTCGAACCCACGACCTACAACTTGTAAGTCGGGGTCGATACCACTGGGCCACCACTGCTCTGAAGTTATTTATTGACCTGAAATGTCCAAATACTTAAAAAGGGCACGTTTTCGTTTTCAGTCATTCGTTAACCAATCGAGTTTTTGGTGCTAGCAAGGATTTCGGAATAAAAAAGAAACATATAAATCGAGGATTAAGACTATGGACACAGCCGTTGTTTGCATTTCCGCGTTTGCAAAATATATTTTTTGTAATCTGAGAGCGGTTTCAACACTCTATAATGCTGAAATGATACAAGTCTATTTTTTTATTATCTTGTATTGTTTTCAACGTAAGTATTCATCATATTGTACCATCACAGTGTTAATGATTTATATATGTTTTGGAGGATTGTGATAAATTTAATTTATGAACGTGAACGTAATTTTATTGAACGTGTGGTTTGCTTTATTTAACACTTCGCAAGTAAATTAATGTTAACGACAATGTGAGTTCAGAACATGCGGTTAAAGTACAATAAATATTCTTGAAATAGTACTTAAATTCTACACTAGTTAGAAATGTACTCGAAAATATTCTTTAAACTGTTTTTATTCAAACAAAACAACAAAATATTCAATAAAACATTTATGTGTTAAGCCATTAGAAATAAAGTATCCATCATCCGGACTATCTATCATACTGTCAGCGAAGGAAATACGGAAATATATGTCTTGACAGTTATATTTCACAAGACACGCATCTTGTCAGTAAACAAAAAACAAACTAATTTTCAGAAATTTCGGGAATAAAATATTGGAATGTGTCAGTGTGACTAGAGATTTATAGTGCTTTCTTATTTGGTAACTAAACTTTTTAAGACCTGTGTAAACATTTCTAAAGGAGCAGACGACAGTCTGATATAACAAAATTGAAGTTTCATGCATATATTTGTTTATTCTCAACTTGTTAATGTATACAAAACTCACAAACGTACAGTCAACAGTATGTAGACAGCAATTTTTAAACGGTTTCCCAAGGTTTTGTTCTAAGTTTCAATGTGTCTGCGTATCGTTTATAACTTGCTGTCTGCGTACTTAGGTATCTCTTTTGTTGACCGTACATGCTGTAACATCTAAGTTTCTTCAGTATTAAAAACACATCATATAACTTTCACAATACAAATCTATAAAGTATAGCGCATTGTTCTAATGTATAAACTTTGTTACTTCTAAGTTTCAATAAAATCCCTTCAGTGATTTCTGAGAGAGCCTTATCAAGAGATTTCTATATTTTAAGGTATTGTATAGCTGTTATCGCGGGCTCTGAGCGCGGCAGCGCGGTGCGGCGACCGAATCAAGAAATTCCCAAAAACCTAACGAAAATACCTAACCGAAATATCTGACACCACGCATTGTCTAACGTCGTTTCAGTTCGGGAGCCTTCGGCAATCATAAAGGTACGGACAGACGTGCTCATTACTAGCACGAAAGCATGCTTTTATTGAGCAAGGGGCAATTTTATTGAAGGAGAGGGAGTGGAGAGGGAGAGGGAGAGGTTTCACTTGATTGACGTGGCTGACCATAGCCTAATTAGTAGAGTAACTTCCCATAGAGCAACGATGGGATGATAATCTCGTTAAATATTCGCGGTAGGCGATATTTTTCCTTTTTTTTTCATAAATAAAATTAATAAATATTATAATTGTATAAGTTGCTAAAAATGCTATGTAATAACTTTACCGAGCGGCAGTCCCCGAATGCCACACATATTTTTTTAAAATTTAAGATTTACAGCGTTCTTGAAGTATTTACGACGTTTATTGTATGGAAACGGTGAAGGAAAACATCGTGAGGAAACCGGCATGTCCTAGAACCAAAAAACCGAAGACATGCGACATCCACCAACCCGCACTGGGCCCGCGTGATGGATTATGGCCCACTCCCTCTCTCAGAGAGGAGGCCTGTGTCCCAGCATTGGGAACATTTATAGGCTGATGATGATGATGATTGTATGGAAAAATGAAAAAACGCCTTATGAATGATAATCTTTTTTATCTCCTTCAAATTAACGTCAAAGTACCAGTTTACGTCACTGAAATGAGATAAGTCATTGCAGGGCCTCAGTAATGTAGACCATTTACACGACTCGATTTTTCGGTCCTATTGCTTAGGACAATTCGACTAGTTTATTACTACTAATTCTTGCAAGCGATGCGGTGACTAGTGGCACGCAGTCCCGAAAATAGGGGTGTGCCAACGGTGCCCAGGCACAGGGCGCAGGCACTGGAAAGGCGCAAAAATGGTCAGAGAAGGACCACAATGGACCAGACCAGGGTGCAGTTAAAGAAGCTCGCACTGGGCACATAAAAGGCTCGTTACGGCACTGGTGACACGGCTAGGCGTCAGGCAAATCGACCAAAAAACCGACCCGTGTTAATGCCTTACTACTGTGGCGAGTAAAAGTAGTAAAAAAACCGGCCAAGTGCGAGTTGGACTCGCCCATGAAGGGTTCCGTAGGGCGTAGTAGCAAGCATAGATTAGGGATATAGTTATATCAAGATTAGTAAGTAATATACACAAACAATAAAAATAACTTTGTTTTTCATAGTGTTTGTATGAATGGCAAAGTTATATTTGCGGTTTTTGAAAATGTACTATATCTCAAAAACTGCTAACTGTATCTCATCCAAACCAATTTTCGTTGGAAGTTATTGTTTAGGTCTACATTATACATTTTTTTTAGTTTTATCATTCTCTTATTTTAGAAGTTACAGGGGGGGGGCACACATTTTACCACTTTGGAAGTGTCTCTCGTGCAAACTGTTCGGTTTAGAAAAAAATGATATTAGTAACCTCAATATAATTTTAAAGACCTATCCATAGATACCCCACACGTATGGGTTTGGTGAAAAAAAATTTTTTGATTTTCAATTCTAAGTATGGGGGGCACCCCCAAAATTTGTTTTGTTTTCTTTTTTGTGTGAAAATCCTAATGCGGTTCACATAATACATCTACCTACCGAGTTTCAACAGGATAGCTCTTATACTTTCGACAAAAAGTGGCTGTGACATACGGACGGACAGACAGACAGACATGACGAATCTATAAGGGTTCCGTTTTTGCCATTTGGCTACGGAACCCTAAAAATCAGTAACAAAATATCCAGACAATCTTTCCGGTTTATATGTAGAGAGCGCAAGAATCATGCTCATAACTTAGAGAGCCGGGTTGTTAGTAAAGACAAAACATAGCAATTAATCAGTCAAGGTTATTTATTATTATTATCTACATAAATCGACTAAAATACACACATAACTGTGTGGTACAAATTGCTTTAATAATAACAATTTAAATGGACTTGTCTCATAGAACGATGGAGGCTGTAATTCTCCAGACATTAGCCCACACATATTGAGAGGGCGTCAAACCTTGGTTGTACGGCCGATATTCAAGTCAATTTACTAGACGATTCGCTAAATAAGAATCGAGTTAAAAATCTAATCAAGCAAACATTTGACTAAAGTCAGTTCAAAGTATATAATACACCTACCTACGTATTTTGTAGACCGTTTTAATAAATCAGTTGCAGCACGAAGGTTTTATCAATCGAAATTCACAAAGATTGAATGGCATGCGATGTTTATAGACTTGTCTTCGGCTTATTGACTCAAAAAGTCAAAAGAGATTAAGCCTAATGCAATCAACCGCACACGCACACTACCTACGATTAGTAGATTTTTTTTTTCTGGGACAATATTGGCTCCTAGGATTTGTTCGACTGGAAATAATAATAATAATAATAATAATAATATTCCACAACTATCACACAACGCCATCTACACTGAAAAAAAAGAATTGTTGAATGTACTAAAGTAGCGTAGGTTGAGTAATGAACTGCCATAGTCAACCCTTTTCATAGTTAATTTTACTATAACAAGAGTGAATTTAACAAAATCCACTTTGTTGATTTTACATAACAAAACAGATTGACTAAAACTATTTTAAGTATAGTAAAATTTATCGAACAAATATTTGAATACACTAAAGAAAGTTTGTAAAATACTTTCGTAAGAGTTCTCTAAGTTTCCAACAGGTGACGCTACTAAATTTGTTCGTAACATTAACAAATAAGAAAGTTGATTTTACTTGACACAAATTATGAGATACTTTTAATATAATTAACACTAGAAATATGTATATTTTACACAAGCTTGTCAATAAAATCAACAAAGAAGTTTTGTTTAAACAACAGTACCAGTTTCGCAACACAGTTCTCCAGATATCCGATAGGTGTCGCTTGCTACTCTACTAAAGTTGTTCGTAAAAACTAACAAAGTGGAAAATTGATTTTACTTGACACAAATTATGAGATACATTTCATATAATTGACATTAGAAATATGCTAATTTAACGCAAGCTTGTAAATAAAATCAACTAAGAAGTTTTGTTTAAACAACAGTACGAGTTTAGCAAAACAGTTCTCCAGATATCCGATAGGTGTCGCTTGCTACTCTACTAAAATTGTTCGTAAAAACTAACAAAGTGGAAAGTTGATTTTACTTGACACAAATTATGAGATACATTTCATATAATTGACATTACAAATATGTAAATTTTACACAAGCTTGTCAATAAAATCAACAAAGAAGTTTTGTTTAAACAACAGTATGAGTTTCGCAACACAGTTCTCCAGATATCCGATAGGTGTCGCTTGCTACTCTACTAAAGTTGTTCGTAAAAACTAACAAAGTGGAAAATTGATTTTACTTGACACAAATTATGAGATACATTTCATATAATTGACATTAGAAATATGTACATTTTACACAAGCTTGTCAATAAAATCAACAAAGAAGTTTTGTTTAAACAACAGTACGAGTTTAGCAAAACAGTTTTCCAGATATCCGATAGGTGTCGCTTGCTACTCTACTAAAATTGTTCGTAAAAACTAACAAAGTGGAAAGTTGATTTTACTTGACACAAATTATGAGATACATTTCATATAATTGACATTACAAATATGTACATTTTACACAAGCTTGTCAATAAAATCAACAAAGAAGTTTTGTTTAAACAACAGTATGAGTTTCGCAACACAGTTCTCCAGATATCCGATAGGTGTCGCTTGCTACTCTACAAAAGTTGTTCGTAAAAACTAACAAAGTGGAAAATTGATTTTACTTGACACAAATTATGAGATACATTTCATATAATTGACATTAGAAATATGCTAATTTAACGCAAGCTTGTAAATAAAATCAACTAAGAAGTTTTGTTTAAACAACAGTATGAGTTTAGCAAAACAGTTCTCCAGATATCCGATAGGTGTCGCTTGCTACTCTACTAAAATTGTTCGTAAAAACTAACAAAGTGGAAAGTTGGTTTTACTCGACACAAATTATGAGATACATTTCATATAATTGACATTAGAAATATGCTAATTTTACGCAAGCTTGTAAATAAAATCAACAAAGAAGTTTTGTTTAAACAACAGTACGAGTTTAGCAAAACAGTTCTCCAGATATCCGATAGGTGTCGCTTGCTACTCTACTAAAATTGTTCGTAAAAACTAACAAAGTGGAAAGTTGATTTTACTTGACACAAATTATGAGATACATTTAATATAATTGACATTAGAAATATGCTAATTTTACGCAAGCTTGTAAATAAAATCAACAAAGAAGTTTTGTTTAAACAACAGTACGAGTTTAGCAAAACAGTTCTCCAGATATCCGATAGATGTCGCTTGCTACTCTACTAAAATTGTTCGTAAAAACTAACAAGTGGAAAGTTGATTTTACTTGACACAAATTATGAGATACATTTCATATAATTGACATTACAAATGTGTACATTTTACACAAGCTTGTCAATAAAATCAACAAAGAAGTTTTGTTTAAACAACAGTACGAGTTTCGCAACACAGTTCTCCAGATATCCGATAGGTGTCGCTTGCTACTCTACTAAAATTGTTCGTAAAAACTAACAAAGTGGAAAGTTGATTTTACTTGACACAAATTATGAGATACATTTCATATAATTGACATTAGAAATATGCTAATTTTACGCAAGCTTGTAAATAAAATCAACAAAGAAGTTTTGTTTAAACAACAGTACGAGTTTAGCAAAACAGTTCTCCAGATATCCGATAGATGTCGCTTGCTACTCTACTAAAATTGTTCGTAAAAACTAACAAAGTGGAAAGTTGATTTTACTTGACACAAATTATGAGATACATTTCATATAATTGACATTACAAATATGTACATTTTACACAAGCTTGTCAATAAAATCAACAAAGAAGTTTTGTTTAAACAACAGTACGAGTTTCGCAACACAGTTCTCCAGATATCCGATAGATGTCGCTTGCTACTCTACTAAAGTTGTTCGTAAAAACTAACAAAGTGGATAATTGATTTTACTTGACACAAATAATATGAGATACATTTCATATAATTGACATTAGAAATATGCTAATTTTACGCAAGCTTGTAAATAAAATCAACAAAGAACTTTTATTTAAACAACAGAACGAGTTTCGAAGTCAGTTCTTCCCGACAGGTGACGCTTGCTAATCTACAAATACTAAAGTTGTTCGTAAAAACTAACAAACTGGAAGATTGATTTTACTTGAAACAAATTATGAGATTAGAAATAAGTACCTATGTACATTTTATACAAGCTTATCAATAAAATTTACAAAGAACTTTTGTTTAAGGTTAAACATTAGCCCGTGACATGACTCGCTATTGTAGGCACATAGTTCATTCATACTACCTATAACCTAGTTGTATTCGGCAAATATTACAAGCATACCGAATACAACAGCATTTAATGAGAAAATTTTGCTTTGATAACATAGTTCATTCATACTATAAGTAGGTATAGTATAGAATTCCTGGATGACGTTGTAAAAGAACAAGATGAAAATGATGAGAATTAAACCATTCTATTGTACTCGTAACAAAGTGTTTTATATATTTTCCCCGTTTCATTCAACAGGTAGGTATGTAAGTTGGTAAATTAGTGTTTACTTTTGACAACAGGAATTGAATTAGACTTTCTAGAGGTAAGTATAGCAACTATCTAACTAGGGTTGGTACCTATTGTTTTTAGGTTGTTTAGGTATTTTTTTATGTACCTAAATACTTTAGAGAAGGTAGGTAAGAAGGTACTTATTCTTGAACAGCTGTGTTATTTTCATAAATAAATCAATTGAGTTAGAATGTTTATTGGCAATCATCAAGTCTTAGCATCAACTAAGGGGCAGAGGCAGTTTGGTTTCAAGGAATTAACAAAGTTAAAAAAAAAGATAATTTAGACCATGGTCAGGTTAATATTCATATTTTAGATTAACGAGCATTATTAATTAGTTTATGCACGTTGGTTTCATTATTTCCTACGACGGCAAATCCTAACCTAAAAACAACAGAAAGTGCTCATCAGGATGAACAACTCGTGCTAAGACGTCATTCCTCGGGCACGCCGCAATCGCGGCGGTAAGACCCCTCTTTGAGGAGTGGCTGGATAGGAGTCACGGCGTCCTGACCTACCGCATGACGCAGGTCCTCACCGGACACGGAAGTTTCGGGAGGTACCTGTGTCTAAGGAGAAAGGAGGAAACGCCTGGGTGTCACCACTGCGAAAATCGCCCGGAGGACACAGTAGAGCATACGGTGCAAGACTGCCCCGCTTGGGCAGAGCACCGACGTGTCCTCACGGCGGCGATAGGCGGAGACCTCTCGCGCCCGGCATTGGTCGCGGCCATGCTGCGGGGCGAGACGGAGTGGGAAGCGGTGGCCTCCTTCTGCGAAGCAGTCATGCTCGCGAAGGAGGAGGCGGGCCGCGTGAGGGACAGGACAATGTCCTCCCTTCGCCCCACCCGCGGTGGTGGACAGTGTGGACACCCGCGGCGACGGACGTCGCAAGACGATCTCCGGCCACCGTAGGCGCGGGCATGCGGCCGGCGAGTAAAGGGCAACTCGCAGCCCGGCCATGGACCATGCCCGGGTCGACGGCGCGTTGTGTTCCACGCGCGCCTCAAAGAGCGTCAGCATAATGACGGGGACCCCTCTCTAGAGGCCCAAAGCCTGCCGGGGTCGCGGGACTTATCTCATTACCGTGACCCCGGAACATAAAGGGCTATCGAAGGACACCGTGGATTTTAGTCAGTACAAGTCTGACAGTCCCTCCCGCCCTGCCCGGGGTGGGAGGACTCATTTGATGATTTTACCACGAAAAAAAAAAGGACGTCATTCCTGTTTATGCTATAGCTGCACTCTTGGAGTTCCACATCAGGTGTTCCAGATCTTCAATATTTTTATACATCAACAGAGAGTGCTCATCAGACTGAACAATTGTTGCTAAGAAGTAATTCCTTTATAACATATATGATTGATATATTATGATTCAATCTATAATTTGGTATGGGGATATCTTTTGTAGCGAATTAACGTTTTAGGTACATTAAATCCTGGAATATATGCAATTAACTAACCCCACGCGTACGAAGTCGCGGGCGGCCGCTAGTATCCTTTATCTAGAAGACAAATAAGACGCTTTTAACGTTACCTCGTTTGTCAAATTACCTATAACAAGTAGCTTAGAAGTTATAAGGGAACAGAAGAACATACACACATACCGGTCAAAATCATATTAAGTACCTATATATTTTCGTTTTTTGCTTCGCCGTAATCGGGTAAAAAAGAAGAGACACGAAAATTGCTCTAAATACCTACTTATAACACTCACAGCTTATAAAGTTATGAATACTTATGAATCATGATCGGTTTCTTTATGTTTGATGGGTTTGCTCTTGACCTCAGTCTAGGTCAGGAGTGACTAAGACAAGGTCGACGATGGAGCGAGCATACCCAGGAGAAGCCTGTGCACTCTAACTTTGAAGAGATTAGGGTTGTATGTAGGTATTTGAAAACACAGACGCAGGCAGAGAGTTCCACTCCTTCGCTGTACGCATTATAAAAGACGTTTGGAAATAGTAGGTTTAGCAATGAGGTAAGGATGGTAATTTGCCGTGCGTCTAGATGTGATAGAAGGGGGCTGGTGGGATGAGGTCGTGGAGTTCTTGGGCACACTCATCCGTTTAGTAGGTAAATAAGATGTGAAGGCGTACAAATAAACGGACTTTCGATATTTTATTATATTACTAGCAGGCGTCTTCGACTTCGTACGCGTGGGATTGGTTATTTGCACATATTCCGGGATTCAATGTCCTACCTAAAACATTCGGCATGAAAGATATCCCCATACCAAATTACAACTAAATCTCTTTACTGTTACTATTTTTATGATTCTCACGGGGACCAATAATTTTTCAGAGATAAAAAACCGGCCAAGTGTGAGTTGGACTCGCCCATGAAGGGTTGTGTAGTAGCAAGCATAGATAAGGGACATAATTATATTGAGATTAGCAAGTAATATACACAAACAATAAAAATAACTTTGTTTTTCATAGTGTTTGTATGACTCGCAAGGTTATATTTGCGGTTTTTGAAAATGTACTATATCTAAAAAACTGCTAACTGTATCTCATCCAAAGCAATTTTCGTTGGAAGTTTTTGTTGAGGTCTACATCATATATTTTTTTTAGTTTTATCATTCTCTTATTTTAGAAGTTACAGTACCACTTTGGAAGTGTCTCTCGTGCAAACTTTTCAGTTTAGAAAAAAAAAATGATATTAGTAACCTCAATATAATTTTTAAAGACCTATCCATAGCTACCCCACGAGTAGGTATGGGTTTGGTGAAAAAAAAAATTGAGTTTCAATTCTAAGTACCTATAGGGGCCGGGGGGCACCCCCAAAGTTTGTTTTGTTTTTATTTTTGTGTGAAAATCCTAATGCGGATCACATAATACATCTACCTACCAAGTTTCAACCGGATAGCTCATATACCTACTTTGGACAAAAAGTGGCTGTGACATACGGACGGACAGACAGACAGACATGACGAATCTATAAAGGTTCCGTTTTTGCCATTTGGCTACGGAACCCTAAAAAGTATCCTGTTAATCCAGATCATAGTCTATATGTGTGCGAAATTTCATCCAAATCCAGCTTGGCCAGAACGCATTGAAACGGAACTAATATTTTTGTTTGTTGATAACGTTTAAAATCTTTGATATTTGATGTAAACAAAGAACGCAGGTTTGTTAGATTTATTATTGTGCCATAAAACTAACGTAATAAGTGAAAATAAATAAAATAAAATCATTCAAAGTGCTGGTAGCGAGAGCACAGTGGCGACTTCCGGTTTTCTACTGTTTTTGCCAAGCTTTATGTGTGATTGAGTCACAAACATCTAAACATCTTCACAAACTTTCGCATAATTATAATATTAGTAAGATTAAATATTAAAAAAGTAACGATTTAACTCTTTGTTTTGATCTATACCTATGTTACTTAATTAAAATGTTGATTTTACGAAACATCTTTGAGATGTTACTAAACTTTAATGTCATTTGACGTGACGTCATACCTATTGTTCCACCATATTCGCGTTCCGTTCTCGACTCGATACGACTTAGAGTTGCCAGATTAAAACCTCTCCGCCCTTTTTAATTCGAAAAACGTTTTTAGGCTCCGTACCCAAAGGGTAAAAACGGGACCCTATTGCTAAGACTTCACTGTCTGTCTGTCTATCTTTTTATAGGCTGTTTCATAGGCTGCTGTATGATAGCTAGACAGTTGACATTTTTGCAGATTATGTATTTCTGTTGCTGCTATAACAACAAATTCTAAAAACAGAATAAAATAAATATTTAAGGATGGTTTCCATACAATAAACGTGATTTTTTGCCGTTTTTGATCGATATTAATAACAATTGGTACGAAACGCTTTGTGCACGAGTCCGAATCACACTTGGCCGATTTTTAGACATATTGCGTACCTACTGATCATATAAATCATCTCCAGTCGGTTCACTTTTATGTTGAAAGTTCGTGAGCATTTACACAAGATGTTGGCAGACTCGGCACAAAATTAATTTGTTATTGGTAATCCCCATCTTTATATATAAATATTCTCTATTTTACACTTTATATTTGTATATATCTTGTTTTTATGTATGTATGTATCATTTAAAAAGATCATTTAGTGTATTGTTGCACCTTCCATGTTTATTTCTCTGAATCACCCTAAGGTAGACTGGGAGAGAATGCCCAAGGCTCTAAGTCCGCCTTTGTACTGTCTTGTGCATAAAGTTAAATAAACAAAATAAATAAAAATAAATAAATATCATGGATCCGGACGTTTTAGAGTGACAAATAGTATTCCTGTAGATTTTGGGTGGTGTACCGTGTTTTCCCGTCCGCATAAGTATTTTTTAATTTTCATGATATTTTGACACTACTGAACAAGATAAGAAAGGGTGTCGCGCTGACACCCTTGAGCGTTTCGTATAAAACTCATAATTTTGCCAAGAAGCTACCGCCATTAGACAAACTTCTGATTTTAAGATTTATGATATAATACCTATCATGAAAAAAAAAAAAAACTTATGCGGACACGAAAACATGCTTCTCTCTCATTTGTTCCGAGCATCTACAGAAATAAGGTAAAATCTAAATAATGAAAATGAAGTACAGAAAATATGGCCATTAACATTTCTAAATACATTTTGGACTGAAAAAAATGCCAAGGCATGTTACTCGTGGGGTGCTAAGACAGGTAACCTCCACGTGCGTCCGTGGACTGGAGTTCCCTCACGGATACGTCCGGGGGGAAGACCAGTTTTTCGGGCCGGTGCGCCCTGGGATGCGGGCAAAAACTCTTCCTTAGGCACTGTGTACCTAAGGGGGTTTCTTTGCCCGTATGCGAATAGCCTGTCGGGTGGAAGCTCCAATGCGTGTCCCTCTGATTAGCAGAGGGCACAGCAGCGGAGCGGGCTTGCGGACGGTGAGTAATGGGTAAGCTCGCCGTCCGACCAAGGACCAAGCCCGGGTCGGTGGCGTGTCGTGTTTCACGCGTCACCGACGGGGCCCCTTATGGGGCCAAATGCCTGCCGGGGCCGCGGATTTTTTCTTAATCCAGGATACCGTGGCCCCGGAACGTAAAGGGCATCCGAAGGAACACGGGTGGATTTTAGTCAGTAAGAGTCTGACAGTCCCTTCTGCCCCACCCAGGGCGGGAGGGCTCATTTGATGATTTTGCCACCCTAAAAAAAAAAAAAAAAAAAAAAAAAAAAAAGGCATGTTACTCGTGCGATTTACCCAATGAAGTAATCGTAAAAAAGCTTATAATATTTTTGGCGGAAAAATTCCAACTTGCACGGAATTCAAAATATCTCGTTGGCAACACTGTTCTTCAAATTCTTTCTTTCGGTCGGCGGTCAGCTAACAGGAGGTGCGTGTGCGTGATAGTTATTTAAATAATTCATAGTTATGCTCACAGAACACTAATAACCTAGGTTAATTATTATTAGTTCAGGTCAGTGGGTCATCTTAGGGACATAGTGAGTGAAAATGGACTCGACGTCACAAAGTAGGGTAGACTGGGTACGATTGAAACAGGTGACGATTGAAACAACTGCGATTTCCTGGTTACCATGGTAACTACGCGTGTGGCGCCATACTCGGTACCATGTCGGCCATGTTCGCATCATATTGGCCAGTAGCGCTCGAGCGAGCGAGTGAAGTAGACGCGCACAGGACCGTTTGAATAATTCGCGCCGCAAAGTAAGTATTTTGGTTTACTTCATTTGTCTTAATAACACTTTTTCCTCTTGTCTCTTGACTGTGTTTTTGATTCTAGTGGTATGTTTGGTTATCTAGGAGTGTTTCTATTAATCTGTTATTGTTACTGGTGTAGGTTTAAGGCAAAATTATTGACCTTGAAGTACGACATATCAGATGGGTACGTTTGAACCAACATACGTGTGGACGATTGAACCGTTTCAACCGTCCTTGTGTTTCAACCG
Organism: Agrotis exclamationis; assembly: GCA_950005045.1. NCBI lineage: Eukaryota > Metazoa > Arthropoda > Insecta > Lepidoptera > Noctuidae > Agrotis > Agrotis exclamationis. The sequence continues at coordinate 11,185,143 of OX465434.1, forward strand.
TCCCCAGCTTTTTAGTTTGAGAATGGATTTTTTTATTTTAATTTTTTTTAAGTTAAAATTAAAAACTGAATAAACAGAAATGTTTATGGTTTTATTACAAATTGATGAAATAGAGAAGGTTTTCAATTGGTTAGATTAGGTTTATATGAAAGTTTGTCCGCGTAAATATCGAGAGCGTTTTACCGTGATTTATTTAATGTAATTTTTCACTAATCGAATTCATTAGTTCCTGGTAAGGTTTTAGCTAAAACCGTTTACATAACTACCTTTTTAAATTATTATTTTGGATTAAATATGTTGCTGTACAACAACAACAACAAGTTATTTTCTTTTTTAACTTTTAAAACAACACGTCTTTTTTGTTTTAGATGCCTAGAAAACGAAAACACGTATCAGACCGAAGTTCTAAAAGCTTGTTTGCATACCAGCAGGCATACGCAGAAGTGCTTGCAGGTAAATCTGTGCGGAAGGCAGCACAGATGTTTGATTTAGACCACGTTTCTTTAGGCAGGTATAAAAAAAAGCGAGAACGTGCTCCCGATAATACCCCCATAGATTCTATAACCATGGGTTACAAGCCCGCAAATAAAGTATTTACAGCTGCCCAAGAATCCGAACTTGCAGATTATGCAATTAGGTCAGCGAACATTTACTTCGGGCTGTCTATTAAAGATTTGAGAAAACTAGCCTATGATTTGACTGTAAGGTACAATTTGCCAAGGCCAGCTACATGGGACTCAAACGAAATTGCGGGAGTTGAATGGTTCCGATCTTTTATAGACCGTCATCCAGAACTGTCTGTCAGATGTGCTCAAGCCACTAGCTTAGCTAGAGCGACGAGTTTTAATGAATATAATGTAAATGAATTTTTCGACAACTTGGAGAGAGTACTTGATCGTGATGGTTTCGAAGCTAAGGACATCTACAATGTGGATGAAACCGGAGTGACGACGGTACAAAAGCCGAATCGGATTATCGCCAGAAAAGGAACTCGGCAAGTGGGTGCAATGACATCGGCTGAACGTGGAGCTCTGGTAACGGTCACTGTAGCAGTTAATGCAATTGGTAACATTCTTCCGCCTATGTTCACATTTCCACGAGTCAAATACCAAAGTCATTTTTTGAAGGAGGGTCCAATCGGTAGTATCGGTACCGCAAATAAGTCCGGCTGGATGCAAGAAGACGATTTTGTCATATTTCTACAACACTTCCAAAGATATACAAATTGTTCGTTGATTCATAAAGTCCTGTTGCTACTAGACAACCATTCCTCGCATGTGTCAATCAAGTGTATCGACTTCTGTCGTGCTAATGGAATCGTCTTATTATCTTTTCCTCCCCACTGTAGCCATAAATTACAGCCGCTAGACCGCTCAGTATATGGACCATTTAAAAAAGCTGTGAATACTGCGGCTGATGATTGGATGAGATCAAACCCAGGCAAACCGATGGCAATTTATGACATCCCAAACCTGGTGGCAGTTGCCTTACCCCGAGCGATGACTTTAACTAACATTCAAGCTGGATTTCGAACTACTGGAATTTTTCCATATAATAGGCAAATATTCTCCGATTTGGATTTCGCACCCTCATATGTTACAGATAGACCAAACCCTAATACTCTGCAGAGTATTGATGCTGAATCCCCGTCAGTTAACGGTTCAGAAACTTCACAGCCAAGTACGTCTGCCGTACATCTGACCACCTCAATAGTTGCACAACGAAACTCTGCTACAGAACTGGAAGCAATTATTCTGTCTTCTCCGAGACGTCCAGTGACTCCCCAGCCAAATTCTTCAGCCTTTTCTGGCATGGAAACTCAACTTGCCTTAACAAACGCAGTAACTCAGGAGCTAAACTTGGATGCAAGTCCTGTAGTTGCTCTATCTCCACAGCCAAATTCATCAGCTATATCTGACCCGGAAATTCAATGTGATTTAACAAGCGCAATGACTTACGAGAAAAACTTTGCTGGAAATTCTGCCGTTGTTCCAATTCTGCAGACGAGTTCTGCTGAAGAACGTATAACCGTTGCTCCATATTCCACAAAAAGCTCATTGACTATACATCCAAGTTCTCATACTGTATCTGATATAGAAATTCAACCTGACTTGAATGAAATGAAAGGAAAACCAGTTTTTTCTCTAAGCCCTGTCAATGCTTCGACTTCACAGCTAAATTCAACTACAAGACTTAGAGACATTGATCCTCTCGAGATTCCAGAATATAAAAACAAGCCTTCTTTAACTTTTTTGCCAGAAAACATAAGACCATTCCCTAAAGCGCCAGCTAGAAAATCAGTGAAAAGTACAAGAAAGAAGAAATCTACTGTCTACACCGATACTCCAGAAAAAGAAAACATCAGGACACAAACTGAAGAAAGAGAAAGAAAGAAAAATGCAAAGAAGGTAAAAACTAACATGAAGAATATGGAGGAAAACCAAAAAGAGAAGACTAACAAAGGCAGTACTAAGACGATAAATAAAGATTCAAAAAGAAAAATAGAGAGCTCTTCGAGCTCAGAGGATGAGACGGGACTATGTTTTGATGAAGATGACGCTGAATGGCCACAACCTCCGGACTCGGAGGATGAGGATCAGTTCGATTCATCTAGTGAGTCAGAAAATGAGGATAGGCCTTCATCAATTAAGAAAGAAGACTGGGTAGTGGTCAACTTAACTTCAATGAAAAATATTGTACACCGTTATGTTGCTCAGATAAAATCCATAACAAAAAATGGTTATGTAGTACGATTTCTAAAGAAAATAGATAATCACAAGTTTAAGTGGCCAGTAAAAGACGATATCTCTGAGATTGCTGGGTATCAAGTGGTAAAAAAAATTAACCCACCGTTCATAAAATCGAACAGTAGACGTGTTATTGTACTGGAGTTTAAGAAGTCTTTGAGAAAGTTTAAAATAGCTTAAGATTTTCACTAACTTGAATTTTGTAACCCTATAAAATTAATCTCAGTTTAGTTACTTCATTATAATTAGCTCGTAACTTGCCAAATTAATCTGAAAAATAACTACCACTGACTTTTCAACGTAAGACTGATTGATATAGTTCAAAATAGTTTATAGTTTCAAGTTTTAAAATATATTATTATTATTATATGCTGATTATCTCTTTCGAAACTGTGAGACTGATTTATTATACCTCGTAGGTAGTGTAATTTTAAGTTTAGGATATAAAAAGTCAAGAAGGAAGATAGATTTACTCATGTTATGATTTCATTTCTTTTTTTCATGTGGATTAGTATTTACTGGTCAGTAAGAAATACTCTAGGAAGCCCAATGAATATATGGCGTTAGGTCTAACTCATAAAATATCAGTTAACATTCACAACTTTACTCCTAATGTGAGTCTTTGCGAGCGTAGTACTGATATTTACATGAGATAGGTACGTCATCTATTGTTTAATATCTTAAAGGGTGAAAAGAAAATAAAAAGAAAAAATGTTGTAAGATTAAAATATTGGGGGCGATTGAAACAGTGGGTGCGATTGAAACAATCACTTTTGTATGAAAGGTGTTTACCTCATATTTTTTCATTAGTATGCGGTTTTTCCCTAATATAAGAATTAAAATAGGTTCACTATGCTGAATGCTAATGATTTTTATAATTAAGAGCTCAAAAAGTGACGTAACTAAATAAATAATAAGATTATTACGTTGACGATATATAAACATGTATAATTTTCAAAATGTTGCTGCTACGTCTATCTAAGTTTAATTATATAATTTGGTATATCATTGCTGTGACCTCAGTGATTTTACTGATTAAAATGCTTTTATATTTCCAAATATATTAGAGTGTTTCAATTGACCTTACATACTGTTTCAATTGACCTTAGGATGGGGTCAATTGAAACATTTTCCCCCGCCGTTTTTATAACTCTGTTGTAGCGTAACTATTTGAGATGGTGCTGTCATATACATTTTGTTTAAGAGCCAAATTCTGACTCTTCAAAAGAAGTATTAACTTGGTGCGTACATGCCAAAGATAGCTCCGCTACCTGAGGTTAAAGTCAAAGTGTTTCATCTGTACCCAGTCTACCCTACTGTGGAATTTACATTAGGCTCCAACTTCGTCACAGCACTCCTCGATTCCTGGGGTGTCTCAAAAGACACACAAGCTGTATTTCAAGGTAAGTTCTAAGTTCCTACTTATTATCAACATAGAATGGTTGAATAGGTAGGTACCTTCGTCCTAACAGATCAGTCTTATCGTAAACTTGGTCGCCATCCAACTTCGGCTGCCAGTTCTATGTGCCTTGCTTAATGCCACTGCAAGCTAAGTTGGTAACCTGCAGATCTCCTTATTTCTGATTTCAACGCGCAATAACTCCAAACATAGCTCGTTAGTTAGTCCTTGACCTTGAGCCTTTCATATGACACCCTAGTTAGCGAATATCTGTCTGATAACTAGCGGTGGGTAACTCCGAAGGTACTGATCCAAAGGAAATAATAAACAAAAGTATTTTTTTTTGAAAACAAGATAGCTTTCTAGCGATGAACGCGTAGTTAGCAAAACAAAAATTGTTACCTAGTTATTAAAGTATAAATTAATATAAATAAAGTCTGTAAACTGTTCAATTCAAAATGTGCCAAATGATCCAACGAACCAGAATGACCAAATTAATGCCGGTGCCAAAGGAATAACTAAGGTGACCCGGTACCGGACTCGGAATAAGTGAATCAATTCACTTTCCGGAATAAAGATTACCCACTCCTACTGATAACCACAAAATATTGTATTTTTTTTGTATCTAAAGTATTTAACTATACACCGCATATTACTTGGTAGGTACAAATATTAATATGTAATATAACAAGGTAGATACTTTAGACAAATGTATTCCAAATTTTAATATCAAATTATTGTTTTCTTCTCTTTTTTAGAATATGACTTGGATGTATTTTGCATAGAAAATATTTCTGATACTGAAATAAATGAGCTGATTCCAAAATCAAGAATAAAGGATAGAATTAAATTCAAGGCTGGATTAGCTCAATTTAAAAATGAAAATAAATCCCTGGTGAGTATTTTGAAGTACATAAATATACCTATTATTGTACCTACTTTCCAGAATGTAGCAAAGGAGTTTCATATTATTTTGGTTTTGCACTATAAGAGAAAAGAAGTAAATAAACTACATGATTATATATTACTAGCTTTTCACCGTGGTTTCACTCGCATTAATTTGAAAATGTTCCACTGTTGTATGTAGCATTCCTCAAATAATGGACTATCCAACACAAATAATATTTCAATTCGAACCAGTAGTTCCTGAGATTAGTGCATTCAGACATAGAAGCAATCAAACTCTTCAGCTTAATAATAGTAAAGATTATTATTATAATTAAAGATTTTTAGTTTTGGTATAAAAAAATGTTACTAATGTATCTCATATCAAATGCTCTTAATAGTATGAGCACTGATCTAGCTGGAGTCAACTTGAAATTGTTTTTTCACATTAATAAAATAATAACATACCTAGGTACAAATGAACTTATATGCTTTCATATTTTATATCTTAATTTTTATAGAAAACATGTTCTTTAAACACAGAATCAATAGAATCAGATAAGGATTCTATATATGTGGGCAGCGATTATAGTTCTGCGGCTAGTGGCTGTTCTTGTGCTACTTCGAACGAAGAGGTTAGTTTTTTTTACACTTTATTTTGAAATTGCCTTGTCAATAACCAATACCATAAATACCTACTACAAAATATAAGTTATTTATTAAAAAGCCCGCCCTATGTTGTTCCTGCTACAAATGGCAATAATGCTAGAAGAATTTCCCTGCTGCAGGCGTAGCATGGCGCCGCAGAAAGGGGTTTTGTCGACGGAAGAAAAGACAAAATGACAGAACGTAGAAATAATTTTAGCGTTTTAAGCATGGTAATGTAAAAAATATAGAAAATAAACATTCTATTCTTCAATAGTGTACAATGGTGTCATATTTGTGCAAAAAAACAGTTGTTTTGTACAGAAATAACAATAAAATAACTTTGTCTATTCTTGGTAAAATAGAGATGGAATCGCCATGCTACGCGTGCTGTATGGCTATGGGCAGTTTTCCAGGAGTGAGTCAATGTTATTGCCTTATTGTGTTTGTTTTTTTTGTTACCTATTTTTTTTCTTCCAATTTTGTAAGTTAGTTTGGTCATAGGATTAAGAATGTCAGGAAATATGGAAGAACTAAGGTCAATCAACAAAAAACTACTCATGAAATTCACTTGTAAAGTTGTAAGTACTTATGTTGTATGTGTGTTGGGGTACCTACTTACCTATGTTGAACTTGACTTTGATTTCTTTTTTTGTGAAAAAGAATTTGCCCGGGGTAAAGTAGTATTCAGGAGCAGGCGGACGGGGGGGAGGAGGTGTGGGAGTTGGAGGGGGGATATCCCCTACCCCCCGGTACCACTCCTAGGTTAAGGAAATGTGTTTTTGTAACCTAACCTCAAAACTCGTTTTAGTCACATTCTAGGCGTATTCCAAAAACTTGGTATCGTTTCTAGCATAAGGAGAGTGGAGGGAGAATACGCCTATTAGGTATGTGATTGAAACGAGTTTTGAGGTTAGGTTACAAAAACACATTTCCTTGACCTCGGAGTGGTACCGGGGGGTAGGGGGCTTCCCCTCCCCCTCCCCCTCCCACAACCTCTCCCCCCCGTCCAGGCCGTTAGATTGGTTTTGAATAGCGCTTTGTGATGAGTGATGTTCAGAATTTGATGATGGATGGAGTCAGAAGGTGGTCACAGGCAGATCCTGTGACCAGAAACTCACTGTGTTTGGGCTCTTTAGAATGGTTTTGAAAAGCACTTTGTGATGAAGTAAAGTGATGTTCAGATGAATGGAGTCGCAAGGTGGCCACAGGATCTGAACCCTGCTAGCCGGAAACTCACTGTGTTAGGGCTCGTTAGATTGGTTTTAAAGAGTGCTTTGTGATGAGGTGATGTGTTGGGTCTGATGATGGAGCCAGAACATGGTTCCAGGATGTTGTATTGTGATTTTTATTTCCCAGTGAGTCGAATTTGATTCCATGTCTGTAGTGAAGTTAACTTTGATTTCATATCTTTTTTTTTATCCATATTTTTCCAATTGATAGTTTTATTGTTTTTTATTTAATTTACTTAGTGTTATTACAAAAGATCTTTAAACACTTTAACTTAGACACCTGTTTAAATGTGATGTTGTCTCTTTCAAACAATATTGTCAAAAAACAGCATTGTTTAAAAAATAATTGTAATAACACTGACTATTTTTACCATTTCTGTGTATATAAGTCCTATTTTTTTTCTCCCATTAGTCTTTTAATTTAAAAGAAATTCTGAAGACCACTAGTATCGGACAAATATGCCTTCAGTATATGAACAAGAAGATTGATGATACAACTATAAGAAACAATTTATCAAAATGTATTATAGAGTACTTCATAAAAAAGAAGGGTTCGATGGATGCAAAAAATTATGAGGACATGTCCAGTCAAATTGTTAAATTTTTCCCATTCGAGTCGAAGGTTATATTTTATTGCAAAAATATTTTGGTATGGTAGATTATATAATAGTATATTGGTACTACTATAGTAGTGTTATGGTAATATAGTAGGTAACAGTAGTTTAATAGTATCAACGACCATTTATATCTAGACTCCTAATCACAGGCGACCGATGTCTGTCAACACATTAGGTAAAAAAGTCTTAAAACCGTCGTGACTCGACCACTCCTGTGAGTCCCCTTGTCGCACTGACCTTGAGTTAGCCAATCAGAACGCAGTATTAGCCAATCAGAACGCAGTACCCCATCCCCCTCGCTTACGTCGTACCTCAGCGACTTGACAGAATAATTTTCGTTAGTCAGATCGTGCATGAGGCGTCTAGATATAAATGGTCGTTGAATAGTATAGATAGCGTACCATGTATAGTCTTGAATTTTCTCGGATACTGCGCACTCTTCCCATTTGCAACTCGTCGCCAGGGCTCGGAAACGTTATTTAAAATAATATTCTTAAATGTTTCAGTTTTTCCTTCAGTGTTCCAGATCAATAACCAGATTGTTGCAAGGAGCCCTTATTGCAAAAACCGATTATCTGCATCAAAATTCGAGCGAAAATGGGTTTTACCTGTAGCTTCGTCGTGACTTGAGGATTCGATTTCTATATTTAACTAAAATTTGTTTAAAAATGCAGATAATCGGTTTTTGCAATAAGGGTACCTACGATGGGGTGCTTTTATCGTATGCAAATAGCCTGTCGGGTGGACGCTCCAACGCGTGTCCCTCTGAACAGCAGAGGGCACAGCGGTGGAGCAGGCTTGCGGACGGTGAGTAATGGGTATGCTCGCCGTCCGACTAAGGACCAAGCCCGGGTCGGTGGCGCGTCGTGTTTCACGCGTCACCGACGGGGCCCCTTATGGGGCCAAATGCCTGCCGGGGTCGCGGATTTTTCTTAATCCAGGACACCGTGGCCCCGGAACGTAAAGGGCATCCGACGGAACACGGGTGGATTTTAGTCAGTAAGAGTCTGACAGTCCCTCCCGCCCCGCCCAGGGCGGGAGGACTCATTTGATGATTTTGCCACCCTAAAAAAAAAAAAAAAAGGGTACCTACGATTTTCCAAATTTTTGTAAACCGTTTATTTTAATGAGAGGATAAAAATACATTAATTTATTTATTTTTCTGTTGGATTAAAGATTGGGACGAACACGTCCCAATCTTTAAATATAAGCGGTTTTCAAAAATTTGAAAACTACCCTATTAAAATTGCTCTGCTGCCTATCAGCAATTTTGGTCGATGGCAATATCAAGTAATGGGTAATATCTGATAAAAAAAATCAAATTGGAATTTACTACATTACAAACAATTTTTCAGGATGCATATTATGTACCTAGTAGAAAATATGGCAAGTCATATATTCCAGCAAGAGGGAAATTGGTAGACCGGTACCATAACCAAAGAAGGATTTTACGAAAATCAGGACTCATAAAGAAACACGAAACATCCACCATTACCATAACTGAAACTCATGAAGGTATATTATTCAACGTTTCAACTTTGCACTATCGGGTTTGAAAGTAATTTTGCTTGTATGTAAAATCAAGCAAAATTAGTAGTTTAGTCGCATTAAGTCAACTTTGCATTTGGTCCACTTTCCGAAAACACGTCTCTTTCGCAGTTGGTCCATTTCGCAGAAAAGGTTCTATATTTTCAATCACTTTATATTAAAACATATTTTTTCTTCTTAGTACGTCGTATTAAAAATAAAAATCTGACATTTGTAGAATATGAAAAAAACCGGCCAAGTGCGAGTTGGACTCGCCCATGAAGGGTTCCGTAGTAGCAAGCATAGATTAGATTGAGATTAGTAAGTAATATACACAAACAATAAAAATAACTTTGTTTTTCATAGTGTTTGTATGAATGGCAAAGTTATATTTGCGGTTTTTGAAAATGTACTATATCTCAAAAACTGCTAACTGTATCTCATCCAAACCAATTTTCGTTGGAAGTTTTTGTTGAGGTCTACATTATATATATTTTTTTAGTTTTATCATTCTCTTATTTTAGAAGGTACAGGGGGACACACACACACATTTTACCACTTTGGAAGTGTCTCTCGTGCAAACTGTTCAGTTTAGAAAAAAATAATTTATAAAGACCTATCCATTGATACCGTACGTATGGGTTTGGTGAAAAAAAAAATATTTTTGTGTTTCAATTCTAAGTATGGGGGCACCCCCAAAATTTATTTTGTTTTTATTTTTGTGTGAAAATCCTAATGCGGTTCACATAATACATCTACCTACCAAGTTTCAACAGGATAGCTCTTATACTTTCGACAAAAAGTGGCTGTGACATACGGACGGACAGACAGACAGACAGACATGACGAATCTATAAGGGTTCCGTTTTTGCCATTTGGCTACGGAACCCTAAAAAAGAATAAATAACATTTACCTTTTCCCATATTTATGTGAAATATTATCAAATGGGAAATGACAATATGCGAAATGGACGTTTCGCGAACTGAACCAAGTGGATCAAATGCGAAGTGGACGTGATGTGCCTAAATGCCGCTCCAAACGGGCAACCAGTAGAATCGCTCGGACCGCGGTCACCCGCAGCCTCGGCGCGGCGGCGCTCCGCCTCGGTGGGTTGCCGCCGCGCGCTCTGCGATCATCGGTTGGCGGGCGACCGCGGTGGAACTCAACTAAACAATCTGCTTTGTGAGTTCTTATCTTAACGTCTCACATTCAGTTTTACGAGTTCAATTTCAATGGACATAGAATGTTATTTGTTTAAGAGTCCCAAAATGTATCACTTGAAGATCTTAATAATATGAAGCTATGGTTGAAATTTAATAAAGAGCCTTGGGTAGATGTTGTGGAGAAGTGGAAACTAACAAGGACATTGCGAAAAGAAGATTTATCTGGAAAAGATAAAACCATCCAGGACTTATTTAATGAGTGGCCTTCAATCAAAGCAAGCTTGGGCTACAAACTTGTTCGTATAATTTATTATTAAATATTTAATATATTTTTTTAAATATATAAGTTTTTTGCAAATATGCCATTCAATATTTATGCTTGTCAAAATTCGGCCTTATTATATTATGCTTTTAGAATTTTTAATAATAAATATTATGCCAATTGATATTTATGCCATTTAACAGTAAAGGTTTTATGTTAAGGACAAAAAATTATGCGTAGGTAATCATTCAATTTTATTTTTTTAGGTTGAATTAGATTTTGATTTCATGTACCCAAACCATGACCTAGAATTGTTCAAAAAGTGGCCAATATTCATGGAAAAAGCATTGCCAATTTACAGTACAATAAAAAGTTGCGTGGATAATCTGAAAACTTTGAACGACGATAGTACCAGACCAGGTCAGTAGGTGCTAAATTATTTTCATTATATTAAATAAAGATAATAGACCTCATTTTTACAGGCTTAGCTTTGTAATAATGTTTAACTCCTTTCAGATGTGAGAGATTATGTTTACCTAAAACTGATGAGTTCGAAGATGCCACCCACCATTAAAATTCCAGTTAAAACCGAAGAAAATAAGAAAAAATATTATAAACCAAGCATTGCTGAATCAGAAAAGGCTTTCATTTTACATGTCGCGGTAGGTAAATAAAGTGCGCAATAAATTAAAAAATAAATAATACAAAGTATTTACCTGTGGTAGCTAATTCGTTTTTTTCTTATTATGACTTGCTCTTTGGTGAAGGAAGACATCGTGAGGAAATCAGCAAGTCTTAAGAACTCAACCCAATGAAGACTTGTGATATTAGTTTACAGGCAATGGGTTCAGTGTTTATGACCCAGAACATCTTGTATATTTGTATTTGTTCAACCTTGTATTTGTTCTATTACAGAATCAGAGCGAAATAGTAACAAAGATCAAGCTGCGTCAGGATGAGCACTTGGCCAAAGGACTTACTTGCCAACCACTGATAGTCGTGGTAGGGTCATCGATAGAAGAAATAACCGATTACTATGTCCATTATGAATCAGTCATTTATAAGATCGACACCCTACTAAAAGCAGTAGATGTATGCTTTAAAATTTTCCATGTTTTCAATTTAGAGTACCCGACAGAGTGTGTTAACGTGTGGACCTTTATACAAAAATATTTTTACCGAATTGATTGCAAATCTGATAAAAAAATTTCAAGTGTAGCTTGTTTTATGGCGGATCTGTCTTAAAACCTTTTTAGATTGAAATTTCTATTTTATGCCAAACATTTTATTTTGTACATAATCAAGACATTTTTAAGGATTTGATGATAAAAAAAGTCTAATTTGGTTCCATCGAACCTATAGTTTATTTAAACATGTTTATTTGTTTTATGTGTTCGTCAGTGTTAAACGACTATAAATCATTTTTCTTACACTTGAAATTTAGCCATGATTTGCGACCTAACTCCACTTATTGCAATTGTAACTGCGTTAGATGTAAACTTAGCAATAATGTTAAGTAATATAATATTAAGGTTTTGTATGGCGTTGGTATGCTGGACATTGTGGGCGGATAATTCTTTCTTTTTATTGCAGAATGGGTCAGCATATCTAACCACCCTTAGAATCACATGATTGAAGATGATCCCTTCTGGACATCCTTTAAGACGAGCCTTTTGTAAGAGGTTACCGCAACCTTAGTTTTAAGTACATTTAAATATAAATATGTATGTATTGATATCTCAGATCAAAGAAATAGGCAGATAGAACGCTCAGAACACGCGAGTGTGTCCACCAAAGCAAATACAAAATCAAATCGAATTACATTCCATATTGTTTTCTTTGGTTTTGAGAACAACTTTTCCAATGTTTAAAGACACGAGACGGCATATTTATGGAAAACAACAACGACGCGTAGCTTGGTACGATGCGTAGCTTGGTATTGTCGCGAGTTGATATTCGTTTTTGATTTTGTATTTGCTTTGGTGGACACACTCGCATGTTCTGAGCGCTCTATCTGCCTATTTATTTGATCTGAGATTGATATAGTATAAAGCCGAATTGTAACTGCGTTAGATGTAAACTTAGCAATAATGTTAAGTAATATAATATTTAGGTTTTGTATGGCGTTGGTATGCTGGACATTGTGGGTGGATAATTCTTTCTTTTTATTGCAGAATGGGTCAGCATATCTAACCACCCTTAAAATCACATGATTGAAGATGATCCCTTCTGGACATCCTTTAAGACGAGCCTTTTGTAAGAGGTTACCACAACCTTAGTTTTAAGTACATTTAAATATAAATATGTACATATAATATTAAGGTTTTGTATGGCGTTGGTATGCTGGACATTGTGGGCGGATAATTCTTTTTATTGCAGAATGGGTCAGCATACTAATCACCCTTAGAGTTACATGATTGAAGATGATCCCTTCTGGACATCCTTTACGTCTTTTGTAAGAGGTTGCCTCAACCTTAGTTTTAAGTACATTTAAATATAAATATGTACATTAAGAAAAAAAACTTATTTTGGGTTAAAGCAAATTTCAATTAAAATTATAATCTCTTGATGTTGACAGATATTATTATGGTCTGCGTACGTTTTCCTTTTGCTCTCTCTGGTTTCTATGGCAGTATTGTTAATATGTTGTATTGTAAATGCTGTTTTTTTCCTTTATTCGCAACGAGTTTCACTGAATCGTGTCACACTGACTGTATGAGAAAAAAATTCGCATCGAGTAACAGTGTGACTCAATGCGAATTTTTATTCTCATCTAGTAACACTTGTTAGTAAATGGTTCATACTTATCTTCTCCTTCATCTTCTTCATCATCTGAACGTGAATAAAAAACTTTTTCAAAAAAAAAATGTAACCGACTTCAAAAACAACCACGAAAAAGGGTAAAATAACCTACCAAATAACTTTACTTTCGGAAGTCGGTGGCAATAAACTCAAGCCACCGACTTCCGAAAGTAAAGTTATTTGGTAGGTTATTTTACCCTGATATATCAGACCTTGTTTTCCTTATCATGGGACCACTTTGGAACTATCTTCTTTCCAATAAAAAAGGAACCATCAAAATCGGTTCATAAACGACGAAGTTGCAGAAACATAAAAAAACAAATATACGATCGAATTGAGTAACCTCCTTTTTTAGAAGTCGGTTAAAAAAAAATCTTTAAGTAACGGTGTTAGGTAAGGCGGTTGCTCCAAGAGATAAATATGAACCATTTACTAACACATGTTACTAGACGAGAATAAAAATTCGCATCCAGTAATACCGTTTGTTACGCGTTGCTAATTTTTTTCTCGATCATTAACAGTATCACACAATTGGATATCTGACTTGAGAATGGATACTTTTAAGGTATAATAGAGCAGAAAGGGAAGCAAACCGCGCGGCCGCAAAAGAATAAGTGATGTTTTTGCTTAGTGATGATTTGTTTGATGTGTAAACATTTTATAAATCAATAACAACATTATTTGTAATTACGTATGGATTCTAATAATCAGCACTATTTTGCGATTAGAAAATTTTGTTCTTTTTTTTACCAAATTTGAAATCTTAGAAATCATGGTAATATTCGTCAAATTGAGCCAAAATTTCGCGTAGAGGTTTATTTTGCCATCCCTTCTTTTAAACCTTAAACATACAATCCATTCTCAAGTCAAATACCCAATTCAGTATGACTTGTTGCAATTATGGGCTCTTATTGAAAGCACTGTGAACAATGATACATCTGTTCAAATTGATTCCTTTTTTTCTCCAGGTTCAAAATGTACACTTCCCATAATTTACACAGGTTTCAAAAGGTACATTACCTGAAATGTCCACTTCTCAAAATGCATCTTTCCCGGAATGTACATTTCCCTAAATGTATCTTACCCAAAATGTACATTCTTAGACAAAAAGTAAATAAAAATAAGTTAACCTTCTCCATATTTATGTGATCTATTTGTACTACGTGTACTTTAAAATCTGTTCAGTCAGTTATTCCTATTAAGAATGTACATTTTGAAAAAGATACATTTTGGGAAATGTACATTAGGGGAAAGGTGCATTTTGGAAAAAGTACTTTTTCGGAAGTGGACATTTCGGGAGTTGTACCTACCTTTTGAAACCGGTGTTCACTATGGGGGTCAATCTTCAATATTTGAGACATCCGTTGAGGATAATGACGCCCGATCTTTTACTACTAGTGCAACCATCCACTGACAAAAAACAAAAATATAAATTATTTTAATTACTTGCTTAAATGAAATTAAAATAATTTATATTTTTGTTTTTTGTCAGTGGATGGTTGCACTAGTAGTAAAAGATCGGGCGTCATTATCCTCAACGGATGTCTCAAATATTGAAGATTGACCCATGGGGAAGTGTTCATTTTGAACCTGAAAGCGTTTATAATTATTTTGCGCCACATTTGTTTTGTGACACACTAGTTGATTATTTCGTGTGAAATTTCAGTTATTACCTCGCCTGTAAGTGAATTGTTTAAGTTTTATTGTAAAAGTAATTTGATAACAATTATAATATACTCAATTTTATTCATTTAATATTTTGTTTTCTTTTACTATTTTAGTTATAACCCGAACAAAATTATTGTAACATTTTATCATACAATTCAGATTTAATTATTTAAATGTGTATTTTTAACAGTTATAATTGGAGTACTTTTTGGTAAATTTTGCTAAACATGATCTTTTATTTTGTACTGTATGATACCGCTCACTGGCGGGTGATTTTGTCTTTCGTTTATTTTTTTATTGGTAGTTTACTGATTTGTAAATTAGGCAGCTGACTACAAGTCTCTGGCGACATAGTATACACGGTGACTTTATTAGTGCGCATAATTTTTGAGTATGTTCGTTCAGTCGGACCATTAGTTTGATGGTCTGAACATCCTTATAAGTTATGCGCACTAGTCACCCAGTATATTACGCTACAAGAGATTTTCAGTCAACCAATAATTTACAGCTTTCATGCATAATGGCGAAACATGTTTAATAGAATATACCTACATCCTGTTCGTACATTTTAGGAGAGCGCATTTTGTGTATTTTACTACTAAAAGTGAAGTAAAGTATACGAAATGTGCTCTCCTAAAATGTACGAAATGGTATGAGTAAATGTTACAATACTAATTTTACATATTTTATTACAATACCTTACGTAAAATATGCAAAACTTATTTAATGTAATATACGAAATCATACGAGTAAATATCACAAAATTAGTTTTGCATATTTTAAGTAAAATATACTAAACCAACAAGAAGATATCTGGTAAATTGTATGAAATTAATTTCACATTTTTTACCAAACACTTTTAGTTAAACATATTAAATCAACATCGTTAAATAGACGAAAGTAATATACGTGAAATATACAGGACTCGAATAGCTAAATATACTAAATTAAATGAGTAAATGTAGCAAAATTAATTTCATATATTATACATAACACATTTAGTGACATTCATTAAATCTCATCGTGAAATATACAGGACTGGATTAGTTGAATATACAAAATGAAATTAGTAAATGTAGCGAAATCAATTTCACATGTTTTATCAAACACTTTTAGTTAAACATATTAAATCAACATCGTTAAATGGACGAAAGTAATATACGTGAAATATGCAGGACTCGATTAGCTGAAAATACTAAATTAAATGAGTAAATGTAGCAAAATTAATTTCATATATTATACATAACACATTTATTGACATTCATTAAATCTCATCGTGAAATATACAGGACTGGATTAGTTGAATATACAAAATGAAATTAATAAATGTAGCGAAATCAATTTCACAATGTTTACGTAACACGTTTAGTGGTATTTATTAAATCTCATCGTAAAAGATCAAACGTAATTGACGTGAAATATACAGGACTTTTTAGTTGAATATACAAAATGAAATGAGTAAATGTAGCAACATTAATTTCACACATTTTACTTAACACGTTTAGTTACATTTATTAAATCTCATCGTAAAAGATCGAAAATAATCGAAGTGAAATATACAGAACTTTTTAGTTGAATATACAAAATGAAATGAGTAAATGTAGCAAAATTAATTTCACAAATTTTACATAACACGTTAAGTGACATCTACTAAATCTTATCGTAAAATATCGAATATAATCGATGTGAAATATAAAGAACTTTTTAGTTGAATAAACAAAATGAAATGTGTAAATTTACTAAACGTATGGGTTACATAATCAACCAGTTCTATTTGGTAAAATCAACAATTTCGTGTGTAGGACCTATATTAACCCGCGGATTTGATAAAATTTACGCGGAATTTAGTAAAATCAATCATTCTTTTTTTTCAGTGTAGTCCCAAGCTAAGCAGAGCTTGTGTTATGGGTACTAGACAACTGATAAACATCCTTATATATTTCTAAATACATACATAATATTATAGATAAATTACACCCAGACACATAACAAATGATCGTGCTCATCACACAAACATTTGTCCTGGGTGGGAATCGAACCCACGACCTCCGGCATAGCAGTCACAGGGTCACTAACCACTAGACCAACAGGCCTGTCTGGAAATAGGCAACAAAATAAAAATAAAACGAAAGGTTAGATAAAATTTAAATTTTAGGACCTTTACAGCATCTAGTGGAAGTTATGGTAGACGGGAAATGTCTTCAACTTACATAGGACATGACCCTATGTAAGTTGAAGACATTTCCCGTCTCGTGATGGATGTGTTATGACACATCCATCACACGACGAATATATGATGTATCCTCTCATTTTGTCCTTAACAAAATAAGTGACATCTGTGGGCTCTGAAATATTGTACAACAGACACCGGTAGGTGTTCTTCGGAAAATTTGTAAAATGTACAACAACAAGTAAAAGCTTGTATTTTTGTCTATTAAGACAAGCAATACATATACCTATAGACTATTTTCCAAATTTTATGGCGATTCATATTGTGATTCTGCTAAAGTAGCCTTTTTATACCCCCTGATAGTGAAACCCTGATACTAGACTCTAAATGTAGCCCAAATGAGACACTGTAAATAAACAATAATAGCCGTAGGGAGAAAAACGACCCGGTACAGCTAACCCGTGATTAACAAACATAGATCAAGTTTATAGCCAGGGGTTAATCAAAGAGAATGACGTAATGTTTCTTAAGTCTCGTTTCAGCCGTGTTGTCACCGAGAGGGGTTAGCTATACAATGTAGAATGGCTCTCTCTGATAGTTTGTTTACAAAGCCACAAGAGCACTCTGCCTAGATACACGTGTAAGGTCCTTGCAGTATCTTGTTGTGGACAAGGCACTTTAAACATTACTGGTTTAAATGGGTTCTGTGCAGGGTCTCAAACAATCAGTTTAGGTATTCACTGTGTAAGCGGCATTGATGTACAGCTGTTGCCGTAAGTGAATAGAGTACTTGACACTAGCGTCATCATCATCATCATCATCAGCCATAAGACGTCACCTGTTAAAGTCCCCTTAGACCACCACGCCGAACGACGATCAGCCACTTTGCATCCATCGGTTGCCCGCGAACTTCACAATGTCGTCGGTCAACTTTGTGGGAGGTTTGCTTGTCCAATATTTTTTTTACACGCGTTAATGTTTGCGTCGTGAATTGTTTTAAGTTTTTTTTTCTGGAAAGGAAAAAACGGTTGCACACAGTACACCGGACAGTTTTCCAACTAAGCCACCACATTCGCGACAAAAACTAGTTGAACCTGGAAAATCTCAAATTCTGTTACTTTTAGTTCATTGATAAAATAAGATTTTATTAGTTGCTTTGAAATCAATAAATAGGTCAGTCATTGAATTTACGAATTAGTGAAATATTGCCATACTAAGTTAAAAGGGACGTCACGTTTTAGATAATAGATAAGGTAAACGCGGGTGAAGTCGTCATGCCCCAATAGTCGACAATTAATCTAAAAACTTTAATTTTATTTTCTACTGAACTTAAAATGGGCCGGTTTATATGGCAACATATTGTTGGTAACATATTGCACAATTGAAATGACAACACTGAGTTTTAACAGTCATGGCGTCGGAGATATGTTAGTCGAAACGTGTGTGCCCTAACAAAAACGTTTTTTCGTGATGTTCAGCTGTCAAAAGTGAAACTCAGCACGTGGTTTTGTGTTTTGATTTACATAACTCCAGTGGGGTCTGCGGTAAGTTTCTTTGTTTAATGAGTTAGTTAAGTTTATTTGCTAACGATGTAATATGCAATTTGGAATACTTTTAACATAGAAGATATATTTTTTTAATGTGACATCTATTGGCACTTTAAAACTCCCATTTGACCCAAAACCCGTCATTTTAGAATTATTATGACGACTACTGGGACATGCTCAAAAGTTGCACCTAAACTCGTCATAATGAGGATATTTTGTGTTTTACAGTACAAAATGCGAATAAATAGCTAATATCGGGACTTTTACAAAATTGTTAACTCTCTAGAACAAACATATTTAAAGTTTAGACTACATTTGTTGATAAAACTGCGTTTCTTTTAAGCTTTTTCTCAGGGGTGTATTTTACTTAGGGACACGATATCGCAACCATAAGTAGCGATATCGATATAGTATCGGTATCGAAACAAAAGTATCAAATTAGTAATAGTATCGAAACGAAAGTATCGATATGAGTAAGTATCGAATGAATTTGGAGTTTCCCTACTACTTTTTTTTTTTTAGCTTTGTAATGGTAGCCATCAAATGAGTCCTCCCACCCAGGGCAGGACGGGGGGGACTGTCAGACTTGTATACCGACTAAAATCCACGGTATCCTTCAATAGCCCTTTACGTTCCAGGGTCATGGTAATTTGATAAGTCCCGCGACCCCGGCAGGCTTTGGCCCTCTAAAGGGGGACCCCGTCATCATGCTGACGCTCTTTGAGGCGCGCGTGGAACACAACGCGTCGTCGACCCGGGCATGGTCCATGGTCGGACAGCGAGTCGCCCATTCATTACTCGCCGCATGCATGCCCGCGCCATAGTTTCTCTACTACTTTAAATTAATTCACAGCCACATGATCCACAACAGAGATGCGCATCTCTGTTGTGGACCATGAATGTGACTTGTTGTAAGTAATTTATTAATGGACCATAATTAAAATAAAATAACAAACAATTTAGATAGGTACAAAAAAAGGTTTGATAGGTACAAAAATCAAAAGCTACTCGTATGTGCAGCTATCTTACTCATATCTGACAGTACACTGAACACGAGAGTGAGTGAAACAAAAACACCGCACAGTTCTTATTATTTTCGAATGAGTCACGAGTTAAAATGTAAAGTGGTTCTACTTGGTTGTAATAATGCTACTAAATTAAAAGTATGTACTGCGTGATGATCTTTTTCGTAAAGTCAGACCAACTGAAAATGGTATACGTCATTATGCCGACCATACACGGTACCAGTATGCTTGTGCAAATCTAGACTTGCACAAACACAGGACACTGACTATGTTAGAAATTTGTACAAGTATACTGTAATGTGTGTGGCCGGCATTAGTGTGGACGGTTTAGTGAATTTGTGTGTGTGTTGAACATCACTTTTAGAACACACGCATATAGAAAACTATTGGCAACGTTATGAATCAATACGAATACGAATGTTGAGATGTATAATTATGCATCCCTTTCTTACGCCTTCACAATGCGCAGAGACAAAAATAGTCTGTTGCTATTTTAGTTAAGGTTTCTATTGTTTTAGTTATTATTCTGAGGTTCAGAATATCTAAGTACGTTAAGCTGATGCGTTAAATTGGTATTTAAGAGTTAGTTGTTATTTTAATTTTTTTTATGGTATCGATACTCGATGCTAAGTACTGATATTAGTACTAGTATCGAAAGAAAGTATCGAATATCTGAATACTAGTATCGAAACAAAAAGTAACGATATGAGTAAAGTATCGGATTCGATATCGTGTCCCTAATTTTACTCTGCTGGTTCTAGATGCACGTACACAGTCATGTTATTCGATCTTCGATCATTAATAACTATTCGATTCAATTATTTTGTTTCATAATGGTTAAACCCCCTGTTTTCTATAAGTATGCACTTTCTACGAGTGTTTTTTTTAGGTATATATTGGCCACTGTAGGCCTCCGCCATTCGATTAAGGACACGCGATACATATCTACCGCTTTGGGTACAAGTAGGTCTACCACTCGCCTTTATTTCTACTACGCTTTGATTACAATTTGTGGCAAGCAAAAATTGACTGTTCTTACACTATGCTTTTTGTTCGAAATAACTGCATGTCGTCACGCGTATTGTACCGCGTCTCCCTAACGTGCCTTAATAGCGCCTGTATAAAAATTATGTCATTCAACTAGTTTTGACGCAAAAATTATTAAAATCAGTTTTAAAACTAAGATGACATAGCTTCCATCGCTGTCACTTCTTTGCTTGTCGTATTCGATATTGATGGGTAAAGAGTAATCTTAAGTAAGATTTTTTTATTTAAGATTGTATGTACCTAGTGATTGCATGGTCGTAATTTTAATTACAGATCATGACTGAAAGAAACTACAAGCAAGAGGACCTTTTAAAAGCCATAGAAGCTGTAAATCAAGGGGCCACAACATCAGATGCAGCAAGAAAATTTAAAGTGCCAAGGACCACATTAAATGACAAGATTAAAGGGCGTAGTTTAGTCGGCTGCTCTAAAGGACCAACGACTGTTTTAACTCCGGAAGAAGAAGAACATTTAAAGAACTGGTTAATTTTCATGGCAGAAAGTGGTTTTCCTGTAACATCAGATCAGTTATTAGATAGCGTTAAATTATTAGTTACCAAATTCAAACGTAGTAACCCATTTACTAACAATAGACCAGGTCGACATTGGTTCGAGTCATTCATAAAGCGTCACCCTGAAGTGGGTCGAAGGGTGTCCCAAAATTTGACACAATCTCGAGCATTAGTCACGGAAGATGATGTTCGTACCTGGTTCAAAGAAGTTAAGGATTATTTTTGTACTGCTCAGCTACAGGCAACTTCTGAAGACCCGCGGAGAATTTTTAACTGCGATGAGAGCGCCTTTTTCTTGTCCCCCGCTGACAACCGAGTCTTAGCGAAACGTGGGTCTAAAAATGTTTACAATATAATACCAAGTGGAGAAAAAGAGTGCGTAACAGTTCTACTAACAGCTAATGCATCAGGTGAATTGGCACCGCCGATGGTTCTTTTTAAACTTAAGTCAATCCCTCACAAAATTTCGAAATCAGCACCTAATGATTGGGGATTAGGGCACACAAAAAGAGGCTGGATGACTGGCGAAGCCTTTTATGAATATATAGCAAATGTGTTCTACCCTTGGGTTATAAGAAGTGGCATCCAGCTGCCGATAATATTTTATTTGGATGGCCACTGCTCTCATACCACGCTACCATTGAGCAATTTCTGTAGAGAAAATCAAATTATACTCATCGCGCTCTATCCAAATGCTACACATATTCTTCAACCCATGGATGTAGCAGTATTTAGGCCTCTCAAAAGAATATGGAAACAATCTGTATATGATTGGCGCAATGAGAATCACTTTGTAAAACTAAAAAAGGAAAATTTCTGTCCCTTGTTAGACAAGACTCTCAAACAATTAAACAGAAACTCTATTGTAAATGGATTTCGTAAATGTGGGCTGTCACCATTTGATGTTAATAACGTCGATTATACTAAATGTGTCACCAAAAAGTTAAGCCAGTCCACCCAGAAAACAAAAACAGCTGATAAAGTTTCCTTGTCCGACAAACTTAATCACATAAAATTTTTTGAATCTCAGATCAGTCCCAGGACACTTAAAACTTTCCATGATAATAGAATGTCAACATGGAATGGTGAAAAATCGTTGGAGGGATTGTTCAATGTCTGGAAGTCTATGGTTACTCAATTTTCCACTAGTTCTGAAGACGACTGTGATAAGGAGAATACAGGTATCGAAAACGCAAATATGCAAGAAACCTTTCCTATTAGTAATAGAGTTGAAGATAATTTTAGTAATTATACGATTGGCGATTTTAGATTAAGTGAAATAATGGACTATTCGTTAAACGATGTTCCCGAATTTAACCCATTAAAGACTAGCGTTGCCATATGGCAACGTGAGTGGTCCATTTAATTTACAGATCATATATCAAAAACTAACAACCTCAGGCTATCTTTTGTGATGACAATATAAAGTTAGATATCCAAGTCACAGATAAGAAACGATTTGTGGTCATTTCGTGTTCAAGTTTGTGGGTAGTGGTTGATTCATTTATTGGTTGTCAGAAATGGAACACAAAAAAACATAAGTTTCACTTATTTCTATTTCGCGTCGATTTTTATTTTTTCTTTGTCTTATAAATGTTCAGACACATCTCAAGTTTACAATAATACTATATGGTACATCATTTTTTATTCAGATTTGACGTCACGGTAGTTATTTGTATGTTGCCATATGGCAACGCTAGGTCCTTATAGGTACATTTTTCCTAAAAGTGTTATTTCTCTTTTTAGATTGATGTTACATGAAATTTCAGATTTATTGGAACAAGAGGTGATGATGATTTGCAGAATATATACATATATTGAGCCTCCTGAAGTGAGTCCGAGTCTTCGACTTCTGATTCACTTGAAAGCCTTAGGGTTTCGGAGGAACAGGCACGCTTCGCCAGAAAAGAATACCCAATTGCCAGGCTGGGTTGAATCTATGAAAAACAGAGAAAGAGGGTCATACGAATATGCCTCTCAAGGCAATGTTGTTGTAGTACGGTGGATGGATAATTCAGTTGTGACTGTCGACTGACTTCTGTGTGGGTTTGGCGGATGGGTATTCCAAAGCCAGCCAACAGAAAGTACCGAAATCCAATCTTATAGCGGTATATAATCAGTACATGGGAGGGACAGACCTCATGGACCCACATGTAAATAATTACAGGATTGGAATTCGAGGCAAAAAATGGTGGTGGCCTTTTACGTGGCTTGTAGGTGTTACAATAAACAATGCCTGGATCCTGATGCGCAAATCAGGAAAGGATATTTAGCAGCTGAATTTTCGTTGTGAGATAGTCGAAACATACTTGAAAAAGTATGGAATTCCTCCTAAATCTGGTGGTTGATCATCTACCTCGACATGTGGGTCTAGGTTTTTGGAAGGGGTTTTAGATAAGACGGAGAAAATCACTTTCCAAAATCAGTACAAAAGAAACGCAGATGTGCTGGAGATGGTATGTTCAAAATGTGACATTGGTTTATGTTTTGAAAATTATCATTCCAAGTAATTATCTGTGAATTTTCGTGAATATATACTAAATAAATAAAATAAATATTCGAAAGCTTATTTTTTGAAACTTAAAAATATTGTACCTCGTTTGACCTAGCGTTGCCATATGGCAACAGCCTAAAACTCAAAATTGGGAGATTATGATATTTTTTTTTAGTCATAATAGTATTATCTGGTCATCATTTAACTCAAATATAAACATAAAACAAAAAAAAGTAGAGTTTCAAAAACTCAGTCCATAATGGGTTAATTTCACAAATAAATCGGAAACTGAAGGAAAGGTAGAATTTTATGAAGTTGTTAATGGAACACTTAACCAAATAAATCCTCAATCATCTGTCACAAACGACACAGAAATGCCAGTATTTTTAGAGCAGATGCCAAATTTTGAATTACACCAAACAACACCTCCAGTCATCCCAATAGGGGATATAATTCGGACAACAGGTTCAAACCCTATTTATTTAAAGCCTCGCAATACAAATCCTCAATCATCTGTGACAAAGAACACAGAAATGCCAGTATTTTTAGAGCAGATTGGAAATTTTGAATTACACCAAACAACACCTCCAGTCATCCCAATAGGGGATATAATTCGGACAACAGGTTCAAACCCTATTTATTTAAAGCCTCGCAATACAATTAAAACTAATGTAACATCGACGGTAACATCCACTTCCATATCAAGCACTTTTTCTGGAATTTCGGAAACCACACCTCCACATGACGACACAAATTTTACACCAACCATGTCGCAATCACAACCACCTCAAACTATATATTTGACGCCTCGCAGACAATTATCGCCTATTCCATGTCACAAAATCACATATCCTGCACCTTCCATAAAAAAACCAAAAGTGACTTCGACAGTTACATCATATTCCATGCCCGTAACTGTTGCGGGAATTATGAATAACACGACACAACACGATGGAACAGATTGCAATTTAACCGAATCACAGCCACAGCCAGCTGCTAAGATGTGCTGTGATAATCTTACGATACCAACGCCTTTTAAAGATGTTTTATTTTGGCCACCACCTCAACACCAGACCCCACAGACATCCATACCAAAAATAAAAAAGCCCAGTGTTATAACCTCAGACCGGTGGCAAATCTTCGAACAACGAAAGATCGATGCCAAGACCGAAAAGGAAGAGATAAAGAAGAAAAGAGTCGAAACAAGAAAAATTGGGAAAGCTAAAAGAGCGCAGACAGCAGGACGCAATAAAGCGAAAAAAGAAAGCAATAAAACAAGCATTTCGGTGCAAGAAGCCAAAAACGAAGATTGGTTCTGTCGGTTGTGTCAAACAAGTGCAGAAATGGATATGATACGATGTCTTACTTGTTCAATCTGGTACCATACAACTTGTGCAGAAATAGATCCAACAGAGAAAATATTTCATTGTGTCTATTGCATCGCCCAGACATAATTATTTTTGGAATATTTAAGTGTAGCTTTAACATAAAAATGTTTGCAATTTGTTAGACAATTGCATGTTGAGCTTCACCTGAAAATTGCATGTTGTTAAAATATTTAATTGTTTTTTATAGGACAGGGTCTTTTATTTGATTTACTGCTAGTCAATTTAAAAACTACTGTGTAATATTATTGTATAAGTCAAAAGTAACACTTAGTTTAGGTACCTGTTTGACTGATTATAAATAATTAAGATTATTATTAGATATATTATTATTGGGTTTGAACGCTTAGTTGTAATCATAATTTTGATACCTTTAAAACAGATTTTGAATTCAAACTTTCTAAAGAGATTTTTGCAAATCGTACTTAGCATGCGCTAAGCAGTTCAGAAGTTTTGATGAATGACAACCTTACCTACATATTTATGAATGTTAGTAATTATTTCGCGGAAAGCTATATAAATGAATGTGGCTTTTATTTTTTGTTAAAACTGATTATTTTATTAGGTATAAGAGAACTGATTTTACAATTTAAATATTTTAATAGTAATAATTTTACTCGTGCTACATATGCACATGACTGCATGGTTATTATGATTAAGAAATATAACATATATTTTATAGACTGATTTTGTGATTCCAAGCGTTTGATTTTAGGAATATAAATTAAAATGAAACTATGTACCTATCTGTTTTATTGAATACCTGCTCTTCTAACAGATTATAACCTGCTATTCTAAATAGGGATTTGGTTTTCTATCTATCTACTTACCTAATGTTTCAAAGGCACAAGTATGCTTAACAAATTCAAGCACAAAAAAAATGTACATAACTTGAACTTTATGTTCAAGAACAGAGAGTTTATATTAGCATTAAAAGTTGACGAATACTGGGAATATTTGACGAGTATCCGTACAAATCAGACGACTATTGGTACAAATCGCCCTTTTTTTACTTTTGCCTTAATAAATACATAAACCCATCAAAATTATTAAAAAAAAATAGTTACTTAGAATAACGAATAAATTCTCTATCACGTCATGCTAAAATTGTCATTTTCTATTAAATATTTAACACACAGTAGCGCTGCAAAGTCAGTGATTTCCGAAATCCGACGAGTATTGGTACGTTTACCTTAGTGTCAGTTGATTGGTGTGTATTGTTTGATGACAATTTTAGACCGATTCATACAAGAACCTACATCGTCAAAATATACAGAACTTCTTTTTTTATTACTAGCTATAATCCAATCGTAATTTTGTGTAAGACAATATAATCTGTACAAAATCAACAACAGCGGAGGCCTTATAATAAGTTTTCAGTACTTTATTTACATCGATAATGAAATAGCGCATCTAGTGTACGAACAAGAAGCTAATTTTTTTCTTCAAATTAACGTCAAAGTTCCACTTTACGTCATGGAAACGAGAAATGTTATACTGGCTTCTGGTTGCCCTTCGATGCTTCGCTCTGCCTACTTTGATTTGGCTCCCTAAACATAATATTAGACAGAGACACCTTATTAATTGTTGGACGTTTCTAACGTTGTAAAAGTTGTTTTCCAAAAAAAGAATGGTAGTATGGTTACAAATAAAAAACGGGATTGAGCAATAGTTTGGATTGGTTTCACAAACTTACAGCGTACAGTAAAACACGTGTAACCTTTTAAATAAAATCTGCTGTAAAATTCAGAAAAAAGTTTGCCTTTGTTTGGTTTCATAATGTGTTATGTAGACACTGAAATTCCACATGCGTATACAGGGTGGTCCAGGCTAGATGGATATAAAAATGTTTTAGGTAATCGGCTTAGGGACCTATGTATTTGTACCCGCCAGGAAAAAAAATCGCTTGTCAACCGGTTACAAGATATGTTTTTTTTTCAATTTTAGAAATATCACCACTACACTCTCAGCCAGCATTATATAGCATGTTTCCAATTCAGCAAGCCATGGAGTCCGCCTGCGGGTCCTAACGATTCCGCTGTGCTAGGCCGTCACTCAAAATAAATAATATTACAGCAGGCCGTGGGGTCCGCCGGCGGGCGTCTAGTTGAGAATGCTTTTAGCACGCCGTGGGATTCGCTGTGACCCCCTAAATTGAAACAGTTTTTTACTGCTGGCCTGCTAATAAGGAAAAAATATGCCTGGTATCAGCCTGCCGCATACAAAGAGCTACCTACATGTTAAAAAAATCAAGTCAATCCGAGCAAAAATTATAACATTTCTGGGTAGTGAATAAAATGAAACAATATATTTTTATATATTCACAAATCTTTATTTGTTTAGCAGAAAAACGAGGAAACAACATGCAATGTGAAAAAAATATTTTTGCCGTGTTTATTGGCAAAACAAGACGCGCAAACACTGAGCTTCGTTGGGCAAGTGAGGCATACAGTACTTGTTTTTTTTGTGATTTTATTGGGCTCTACGTTTGATTTTCCTTCTTGTAGTAAACTTTCATAGCAGTGTATACACTTTCATAGCAGTGTATAATAATATAATCCCGAAAGTTGCAGAAGCGCGGGAAAACGACGCACACAGCGAGCCAACGGGGCGGCCCGGCCGGCGGCTAACTAACTAGTAGGTACTAATAGCTGGCGTCACAGGTAAATCTAGAAAATTACAAGCGGCGTGACGGACAAAATGTTTTGGGGCAGCCGGCGACCCCCACGACGGCCTGTTGGTTAACATTTCATAAAATAAGACCGGCCTTACGCACTCGAAAATTTGGGGCCCGCCCGCGGATACCATGGCAGAGAGAGTGTTAATGTTTTCATTTTTTTTAACGAAAATTTATAAGGTGATATTTTTAAGGTGCTTATTTAGACATTTCAATCTCTCAGAAAAAAAATTCAGACTGATCTGCAAATTTGAAGTGCATTAAATTTCATATCAATGCAAGAATAATTACTTTCCTCGAAATCGACAGATTTTTCGTAAACTCCAATTAAAAATAAAAAAAAACGTTTTACGATTTTTTAAAAACTGTAGCAACTATATGTTCTTTTAATTGTCTAAAAAAACTTATATTACCGAACCAGAACTCGCCTTTACGATATGTTCGTCGCTATAATTTTATTAGTTAGTTATGAGTTACTAATGCTTATTAATTATTTATTTCCTAAATTTAAAAATCTACGATGATTTTGTCATCAATTTTCAATACTTTATGTTAACTTGCTTGGCGTAGAACCCTGTTTTTAAGAAATGAATGAGTTTTTTAGATAAAACTATTATTAATTACAGGAACAGGAATTTTCCAAACCTATCCCTAGAAGATGATCCCAAATCTTATTTTGAATGTTATCCTACACAGTTACCACCTTACCACAAAAAGATAAACATCTGTTGAACGTTTGTCTCAAAAAAGCGTAACTGCAAAACGATCCTTAATATATCAACGTGAAATGTCGTTTCGACGTTGACAATTTTTTAGACAAGTGTTCAACAGATGTATATCTTTCCTCCGGTAAGACGGTTAAAATTTTAAAATGCTATTGATATTATTTAAGAGATATTTATTAAAATTTTTTGGTAAGATTATATGGTGAATCCTAAAATATTTTGAAGAAATCATGAAATATGTCAGGAATTTTATTTCAAAGTTTTATTAATGGGTGTTTAATTATTATTTATTAAGAGCTCTGTAGTTTATTTATTGGAAAATCAAAGTCCTCGCTTAGAGAATTTAATTTAACTTTATGACAGTCTTCAATCTTCAATTTATTAGAGTCGAATAGATTTACAAAAAATAGGTACTTCAAATAAATTGAGATTTAGAAACTATGCTATGTCTTAATATAGGTACTCGTATCTGTAATTAAAAAAGAAGATTGATCTAATATATAAAAATCAATGCCACTTTTCGTTGTAATGTTATAACTCAAGAACGGGCTCACCTATCCAAACCAAATGTTTAGGCTTTGTTCGAACTATTTAGTAGATACTTTATGTGAAGTTTGCACAAAATCGGACGAGCGGTTCTTAATATACCCGTGCAAAGCTGGGACGGGCCACTAGTTGTTAATAAATAACACTGTTTTTTTTTTTTGAAAAATTGTTCTTTTCAGAACTTTGCAAAGTACGAACTTTTCTAGTTGTTGTAAATTGTTACAAGCACACAATGGCTCCCTGATGCGAAATTTAAAGAAAAAAAGATTTTTAGCTGACTATAAGTTTGATTCATAGTAATCTAAAAATCTTTTAGAAAAAGTTTTGAAACAATCTAGGATCTTTTACGACTAAAATATAAAATACTCGCGAATCGCTCCGAGTTCGCTTTGATGCAATCTAATATCTAGACCTAGAGATCAAAAGACGAAAAATTACAAAAAAAACAAGGTAGCAACTAAATAATAATTTACCTACCTACCTAGTAAATATTACTTATATTTTTGAGAAATGTTTATTTAATTCTGTTTACTTTCGATTTTCATAAACGTAATGACTTCCTTAAATAAGAATTTCCAAATTACATAGGGGGAAGTAATAATAATGTAAATTGTTATCGCACTACTAAAAGTACTTTCGCTGTCGACCTTCCCTTTCCGTCAAATTATAAAAATAATTAACGTGACTTGTAAGAAATATTTTCGTTTAGGACGAAGAACTGTACACGTATGAGAAGTTAATTACTTAATAGACATCACACCTACAGGTAATCAGCTTTCATAATAATGGAAATTTAAGCATGTTGCACTCCTTCTCCCAGAGAGGAGGTTACTGGCTTTTACACCACTTACACAGTAGCAGCCCATGGTTTGGAACTTGGTACTATATACCCCGAGATCGTTTTTTGGTGGGAAATTGTCAAATGATTGTTAACATTCTGAGTGGAGCAGTCATTTGACAAATTCTCCCCATTTTTCTTGGAAAATTGGTTGAGCTGTTGTCCCTCAACAGTGGATTGCAGATCAATTTCAGAGTGCTCTGTCTTACCTAAGTTGTTTGTTCCATATGTAATTTGAAGACCACGGTAAAACTTTTTCAGTTGTATCCAATTATAACGCCATACGTACTCAACACATAAAGCACTTTTAAGTGGGCTTTAACCAAAACGACTTAATGCCAATTTAATCCAAATTACTCTTTGCAAATATTTTACACACATTGTTAAAACCCTAAATAAATATGAAATAGGCAATTTTATCCGTCCCAAACATCTGGCTAATGGTGCTTTAACAGCAAAGTTTGTTTAGGCATCGGTAAACAAAACTGATTTATCTAAGAGCCATAAAATCACAATCATTTTCTTTCTTGGTCAGTTACTCAGCTCAAGTCAAGCTCGACATGCTCCAACTCTATCCTATTGACACATAGACAGCTAAACCTTGTGACTAAAACTTCCTTGTGAAATGTCTCTAGTGCGCACTAGAGACTAGTGGGCACTGAAGACCTTTACTAAGGAAATATTCTGTCAAATAGAATACAATAATTACGGCTAAGCCTCGTAGTCATGACGACTGAGACCAACTGAGTTGAGCAATGTTTTTAAGACGGGTCTTGGAATATGAGTGTTAGTATCAATATCTCGTTTATAGGCCGTTAAACAGATAATCTGGTTTCAAAAACAGATGGCAGGCATAAAGATGATCACAGGAAATCATAAACGCTCAAGTGATAACGAAAATAAATTGATTAAATTGAACGTTAACGCGTTTATTTTTACCGACTTCAAAAAAAAGGAGGTTATCAATTCGACCCGTATGTATGTAATATTATCAGAACTGCCCAGTTTTCATATATGTTAGTCTATATCAGCGTCTGAACAAATGTGCCAAATTTCATAAGTGTATGTATGTATGTATGTTTTTATGTTTGTGCACGCATATCTCCGGAACTATAAGTTCGATTTAAGTAATTCTTTTTTTGTTGTACTAGGTATTATTCAACTTAGGGTACACTGCAAGTTTCATCAAAATCGGTTCAGTAGTTTTAGAGATATGGATTTTTTTATGTTGTGACGGATTACAAGATTAGTGCATATGTAAGAAAATTTTGTATTTTACAAGAATTTGGGTTGAATAATGTAATAAATAAACTAAAAAGGGTAAAATAAAAACTTTTTTAAAAAAAGTACCGACTTCAAAACAAATACAAAAAAGTTTAAAATAACTTTTCTTCCGGAAGTCGGTGGCTTTGTTTTGTTGTGTCATTGACTATTGCCACCGACTTCCGAAAGAAAAGTTATTTTAAACTTTTTTGTATTTGTTTTGAAGTCGGTACTTTTAAAAAAAAAAGTTTTTTTCATACTTCGGTTTCGGTTTGGTAACATTTAGAAACTTTTTTTTTATCATCCTATAACAAACATGTATAAATATTATTATAATAAAATTGTATACAAAAGAAAGGCCCAAAATTTTCATCAACTCTTGAAAATATAATTATATTCTTAAAAAAATGGAAATAGTTTTTGTGAAACGAGCAGTTTCAATTTTAAAACCATTCTATTCACGCTGCACTATGCGCTCGTATAAATGCATTTGTTCTCTATTCTGTGCATGAACTTCTCGTAACTATCGTTCGCACACGATTGAAGCTGTGTCATAGCCAGATCAAACGTCCCTGCCTTTCAGACACTAGTATCGAAATCTAAAGTCACAAAGTAAGTTCCTAGTAGTGTGTACGAGTATGACGAATTTCGACTGCAGTTGAGCTTTGTTGGAACTCAAATGTTTCATTGCTACGAATTTCTAAGTTTTAAATTTCGGTTGGATTTTGAAAATCTTTTTTACTTCGTACTAGTTTTATTGTAGTTTTCATTCACCCAGGTAGAATACTGGTGTTTCTAAGAGTGTACAGACGACAGTACATAAAGCTACCACAATCTGTCAAATAACTGTAACAGATTTTCAGTACAATAAAGTTCATGTTTTATTGGTAAAATTTGACAGATTCAGATAGGTTGATGTGCTGGCGTCTGTAACTACTTAATGGAAACTGTTTCATTTGAAATCACAAGCTATCTGGTGTAGTTAAAATAAGCAATTTGAGAACCTAGTTGTAGAGAAAAGTTTTGCCGCTGCATTATATGTTTTATGGTGCGTCCGTTTCGTTTAACATGGGATTCCTTGCTTAAACACAATTTAATCCGGTTATGATGATGGGGTGGTCAATTTCAATTACATATAACATTATATGTAATTGAAATTGACCAACATACATATATTCCATGATAGGTATGAGAGGTTAGTGACTGGACGCGGCGGTGCTGAAGATCAATTTCAGACCGCTCAGTCGTACCTTGGGAAGCAGGTTGTCTGTTCTATCTGTAATTTGAAGCTTGCAGTAAAACTTTGACAGTTGGATTCAGGTTCCCGAAACTCAACTCTGGTTGAGTTGAGTTTAGATTATTTCAATCAAACAATTTAGAAACACGTTTAATGTCATTTATTCAGGACATCATTCTGGAACTTTTAACATGCACAAACATTAATTGTTAAACAATTAAAGTCAAGTTTAACTTCAAAAGCGCCACTTGCCATCCTAATCACATGCATACATGAGATTATTTGAATAATTGACTGTATTTAAGGCTCATTCTTGTAATTTTGAGCGGCGAAGGGGAAAATTTTCTAAAGACTTCTCTTACATCAAGTGCCTACCTAATGAGCACGCATTGTGTTGCCTTTTTATTTACAAAAAACTTCCCTTTCTGAACATTTATTGAGTTACAAATTTTAAATCCTGTAAGTAGGTCATTTGGTAAAATTTGTTAGATAGTGAACAATATACAACTGGTACAATACAATTTTGAAGGCGTCAACTATTGCAAAACAGCACATAAACTACAGGTTTTTGTGTAAAAGAAGATCTCAACTGGCAAGACGATTACCAACCATGGGAGTATTATAACATTTATGTTTATGATTGTGGTCATCTTCAGAATTTAAATTATTGTGTTCCGAATTATCAAGTTATAAAATTATTAGTTGAAATTCTGATCAAACATTTATAAAAACTAAAACGAATTGTGTCGGATGTACATTAACCCCAACTCTTTTTTTAATTAACCTATATTATCCCACTACTGCGCAAGAGCAGCGGTGGCCCAGTGGTATCGGCTCGACTTACGAGTTGTAGGTCGTGAGTTCGAACCCCGTCAGGCGCATTACTTTGTGTAATTTATTTCAACACTACTGCTCCCAAAACGGTGAAGGGAAACATCGTGAGGAAACTGGCATAACCTAGAACCAAAAATTCGAATACATGTGACATCTACCAATCCGCACTGGGCCCGCGTGGTAGAAAACGGCCCACTCCTTCTCACAGAGAGAGGAGGCCTGTGTCCCAGCAGTGGGAACATTTATAGGCTGATAATGACTGCGCAAAGATGTCCCGATAACCTTACACTCTTCTTTTTGTGCGGCTTTCTCCGACTTTGGCATTGAGATACATAATGAAAATTCTATTGTCAAATGCCTCACTTCAATTTACGCAGCGAGCGCTGTCTATAAATAAAATAGTAATACCCCGTTCGTCACGTACAGATAAGAAATGTCTACGTGCGTCTGCATTTCACACTCGCTTACTGCAGGCATCGCTTTTTTATATTTTTATGCCATGATGGTGAAAAACAAACATCCGGCCCTCCTAATGAAAAGCGGTCATCGTAACTAATGCTGCCATTAGTTACGATGACCGCTTTTCATAGCAACTCATAGGACGACTGCCTAGTCGTCCTATGAGTTGCGATGAAAAGTGTATCTCAGTCCAAGTTCGAATCTTTTATTAAAATATAAAAAAGCGATGCCTGCAGTAAGCGAGTGTGAAATGCAGACGCACGTAGACATTTCTTATCTGTACGTGACGAACACGTACAGATAAGAAATGTCTACGTGCGTCTGCATTTCACACTCGCTTACTGCAGGCATCGCTTTTTTATATTTTTATGCCATGATGGTGAA
The DNA here is from genome assembly GCA_950005045.1 of Agrotis exclamationis. NCBI lineage: Eukaryota > Metazoa > Arthropoda > Insecta > Lepidoptera > Noctuidae > Agrotis > Agrotis exclamationis. Next base: position 11,219,233 of record OX465434.1, read on the forward strand.
AAACAAACATCCGGCCCTCCTAATGAAAAGCGGTCATCGTAACTAATGCTGCCATTAGTTACGATGACCGCTTTTCATAGCAACTCATAGGACGACTGCCTAGTCGTCCTATGAGTTGCGATGAAAAGTGTATCTCAGTCCAAGTTCGAATCTTTTATTTTTATGTTTTTTGTCTGACTCCGCCCTCGCATATACAGAGTGTAAGAGACATCGACGCACAAACGGATACCATGGGTCCAGGGCATGATTCGGGACCCCCTCGTGTTGGAATTTTTCTGTATAATGAAGTTTCATAGCATATACTTTTTCCCCGAATTAAACATGATTTAGTACTCTAAAAATCCAATTGAAAATTGAAGATTTTGCTTTTGGCGCACTCTTAAGGCGTCTGAAGTATTTTTCGATGCAGCTTTGCTTTGCAGCCTGCTCGCAGTTGATTATTTATTTCCGCAAAAGAGCTTTTGGGCGCGACTCTGACAGCTGTGGATGTAGTGGAAGTGACTCTGACAGACACTTCCACTGCATCCACCGCGGGAGGATTCATTTAATGATTTTTCATCCCGAAAACAAGGTTAAGTTTTTACACAAGACCACAAAATTTCAATCAGTAGGTACTCGAGATTGCTTTTCCTAGTACCTATCCTCCTAACTTGACATTGAGGATAAAATCAGGAAACACTCTCTGTCAAAAAGTTTTACTCCTGTGGGTCGTAAAATAAAAGTTTTGTTTGCAGGTAGGATATCCATCATCATTAGTAGGTCACGTGTCTATAACTTGTCTTGTGATGTAAAAGTCCTGAGAGGAGAAAGTTGTGTAATGTCAAAACGAAAGTGGAAGTACTGGGATGAGACCTTTGCTCAGAGACAGGATAGGATGACTTAAACTACTGCTATAAAATTGCAAAAGTCTCTCGACGCTGAAATGCAGTGCACCATACAGTGAACTCGTACTTGCAAATGGATTGAAATATTGATTGAAATATTCCATGGTATGAATGTTTTTAAAAGCTCCAAGCTTCGAGTCACTCGATCAATTGACACGATCATTCAGAAAAGTTCTGTAGACATTTTGCCACGAATTTACTTCTAAATATTCAAACCTGATTTTGTGGAAACAGTACAAAATTGTAACCTGCCAATAGTTTCAATGTTTGATAATTATCATGTACTAAGGCCCGTATTACAGAACGCACCTCAAACCAAACTCAAGTGTAACTTAAAACTAGTTTCAACCAATCAAATGCCTTGAATGTAGTTTTAAGTAATCCTTGAACATTGAATGAAGTTCTGTGATACGAGTCTAAGTCCTCTAAGTACCTATCCAATAATAAACGAACAGATAACGAAAATATAACAGTCAAATGTGTAAGGCTAGCCGTTCACTAGTGACTTTTCGTCACCTAGTCGAATGCTATGAAGATAAGCCGGCCACTAGTTGTTCCTGTGCTCCCATAAATCGTCATAGCACTCGACGGGGATATCTTAAGTCACCACGACAAAAAGTCTCCAGTGAGCTGCAACTCTAAGTATTGTAAACAGACGCGTACTTCTTGGATAGTTTTCAATTGACACTCTTATGAAAAACGAGCCATACTTAGAGTACTTTGTTCCAAGCTAAGCGAAAGCTTGAAGCGATATTGAACATGAGCGTGATTAATGATCAACAGCTCTGGCAGGCTGTTAAGTACCAATGCTTGTCTTTAGTTTTTTCTTTCTCACTCTCTCTCTGTACCTATGCAGATCAGCTCCCTTAAAAAAAGACAAACGATAAACTAAAACGGTCTAGTTTTTAGGGGAACACCCAAATACTCCGAAATATTTTATTCCGAATTTCGGTATTCCGATTTTCAAAACTCCGAATATCATAATACCTAAAAATTACAATATCTATTATTAAGAATCACGAAATTTATTTAACCGAAAGTCGTATATCCGATTTCTTAGTTTACCGATTTTCACATATTCGAAAAATGTAATGCTCGATGAGTTCTAATTCCGAAAAACGAAATTCCGATTTTCAATATTCCGAATAAACTGATTTTTTCGGAATATTGAAAATCGGAATTTCGTTTCTCATTCTACAAAGTCAGTGCCAGAAACGAATTGCTGCAAAACCGGCTCCACGTAGTTTTGTCTACCGTACTCTTAGAGAGTTATTTAAGCCTGTGTAGGCGCGGAGTGGTGAGGCGTATCCTCTGGACTTTGACTGTTTGCCTTCAGGATTGTTATTGTTATTAGGAGAACTTAGGATCCATGAGCGAGCGAAGCGAGCTCGGGACTTGGGGCACCCCGACTCGGACAGGTTAGGTTCGAAGGGGATGGCGGGGTCTGAAAGACCCTGCCATCCCCTTCGTGTTAGGTTACTGTAAACCTTGCTGACAGAAATAGGAGCCCCGTTCGCGGGGCTCCGTCGATCTACCTTAATAATAATAATAATATAATATTCCACAACTATCACACAACGCCATCTAGTCCCAAGCTAAGCAGAGCTTGTGTTATGGGTACTAGACAACTGATAAACATACTTATATATTTCTAAATACATACATATTATAGATAAATTACACCCAGACACAGAACAAATGATCGTGCTCATCACACAAACATTTGTCCTGGGTGGGAATCGAACCCACGACCTCCGGCATAGCAGTCAGGGTCACTAACCACTAGACCAACAGGCCAGTCAACCTTGGTAGGTGTTAGTCAACAAATTGACCAAGGATGCAAGAGCGAGCGAAGCGAGCTCGGGACTGGGGGCACCCCGACTCGGACAGGTTAGGTTCGAAGGGGATGGCGGGGTCTGAAAGACCCCGCCATCCCCTTCGTGTTAGGTTACTTTAAACCTTGCTCACAGAAATAGGAGCCCCGCGAAGCGGGGCTCCGTCGATCTACCTTGGTAGGTGGTAGTCAACAAATTGACCAAGGATGCAAGAGCGAGCGAAGCGAGCTCGGGACTGGGGGCACCCCGACTCGGACAGGTTAGGTTCGAAGGGGATGGCGGGGTCTGAAAGACCCCGCCATCCCCTTCGTGTTAGGTTACTTTAAACCTTGCTCACAGAAATAGGAGCCCCGCGAAGCGGGGATCCGTCGATCTACCTTGGTAGGTGGTAGTCAACAAATTGATCAAGGATGTAAGCGCGAGCGAAGCGAGCTCGGGATTGGGGACACCCCGACTCGGACAGGTTAGGTTCAAGTTAGGTTAAGCTAACAGAAATAGGAGCCCCGCAAAGCGGGGCTCCGTTGAACCACCTTAGTGGTAATATAACTCAGGAATTCAGGATGCGATAGCGAGCAAATTGTGTCTTGGGGCACCCCGACTCTGACAGCTTTCGTTCTTCTCACAGGGATTTTTTGTAATATTATGAATGAAAATACGTAACTCAAAAATAAATTATTTTAATTACTCAAAAAAAAATTATAAAAGAAATTATTATCATTGAAAAGAAAATATTCTTATTCAAAAGAAATTCTTTTATTGAAAAGTTAAGAGACATTTTGACAAGGCGTTTTAAAAGCATACTTTTCTCTGATAAGCGATTAAATTTTCGGAATTCTAATTATTCGGAATTTTAATAATCGGAATTTTAACCATCGGAATTCGTGTTTTTGATGTTTCGGAAAATTATTAATTCGGAATTTTTGATATTCGGTCTATTGAAACTCGGTATTTTGAAAATAGTAATTATAAATGTTAGGAATATTGAAATTTCGGAATTATGAAAATAGGAATAATGATCAATCGGAGTTGTTATATTAGGAATTTTGAACCATTCGGAATTATGAAAATCGGTATTTTGAAATTCGTATTTATGAATTTCGGAATAAAGTTTTTCGTATTATCGTAGTGTACCCAGTTTTTAGAGCATAAAGTTGAAAATCTATTAAAGACTGCGGAGAGTTTTCGTTTATTATAGCACATTGCTTGGCGATACCTAAATTAAATGGAATCAAATTCATTTATTTGCATTATAACGGTTTATGGGATGTTACAGAGAGTTAAAAAAGACTCACCGTATTACCTTTTACTGTAATACATATTTTAGGTGTGCAAATATTAGTCGTTACCTAACACGTTACATCATTATATTATGTTATACCTAATAATATTTTGATCCAACTGGCTAGCACCCAATCGCATAAACCCATTTATCTACTCTCATATCGTTAAATTCAAAATACAAAACTCAAAACGAGTTTATAATGACGTACTTTACACACAGCATATTGAAATGAAATTAAATTATGACACTATTTCTCTAACAAAATAATGTTATAATAATTTTTTTTTCCATTACGATACAGATTACAGATCATAGATACATCCATTTGATTTTTTATCTGTGGCTGCGCGCGCTGTAGCGCATGCGCGGTGATAGCGAGAATTTTGGCGCCATAATACTGTGTCAATCTTTGTCTTTTATTTGATAAATTCGTGTTCAATGAAAGTAGATAAAGTAGTGTATGAAACTGTACATAACTAGGTATTATACACTCGTGTGATACTTTTAAAAAACTCGCTTCGCTCGTTTTTTAAACTCACACTCGTGTATGATGCCCCTCATTATGTACCAGTTTCATAAACTACTATTATCTACTCTCATATCGTTAAATTCAAAATACAAAACTCAAAACGAGTTTATAATGACGTACTTTACACACAGTATATCGAAATGAAATTAAAAAATTAAATTATGACACTATTTCTCTAACAAAATAATGTTATAATATTTTTTTTTTTCATTACGATACAGATTACAGATCATAGGTACATCCATTTGATTTTTTATCTGTGGCTGCGCGCGCTGTGGCCCATGCGCGGTGATAACGGGAATTTTGGCGCCATAATACTGTGTCAGTCTTTATCTTTTATTTGATAAATTCGTGTTCAATGAAAGTAGATAAAGTAGTGTATGAAACTGTACATAACTAGGTATTATACACGAGTGTGATACTTTTAAAAAACTCGCTTCGCTCGTTTTTTAAACTCACACTCGTGTATAATACCCCTCATTATGTACCAGTTTCATAAACTACTATTATTAAATCGTCTGTCTTTATTTCGCGGATTGTAGGTATTTAACTGTCGGAACAAACTAACACATACGGCCATTTATTTTCTTCTCGGCTTCTTTCCTCTTCTTTCTGCTCAGGCAATAACTCTGATATTGCAGCCGTCCATTTGCTACGGTGATTGCTTTTCATCATGCGGGTAGTATGTTTGTTTGTCACCTTTATGTAAAATTAAATATTTTATGTTTTTTTTTTTGCGTAGAAAGTAAAGGTCACGTTGACTTCGTTTGTTTCAAAGTTTACGATTTAGGTAGGTACATAAATGAACAAAACTAGTAAAAAAAAGTCGTATGAATACTTTTATTCGGCATTCCAATTTCATGGTAAACTAGTTCAATATTTGACTTTAGTATGGTTAGATATAAAAAATTCAAAAACAAAGTCAATTATTGGGCAACCCACTCAGACGAAATACCACATTCGATCGAGAAAGTACCTACCTCAATTTCCAATCTAATATGTTTGAAAGACAAGCAATAAATGATATACACTCATGGCCAACATTAATAAAACGATCTAAAAGAAAACTTTTAGATTGTTTAAACCCAAACAAACTTAAGTACTTATTATCGTTTGTCAGTGAAGCAGAACTCTGGGGCATTACTGCCGATTGCAATAAAACAACAACTATAAAATAAAAAGAGCATTTTGATTGTAAAATAACAAATTTCACGGCCAAGGTATGACGAAAAGTAAATAATCAAGAAAATAGCATAATTAATCAGCCTATAATATTCTCATTGCTAGAACAAAGGCCTTCTCTCTGTGAGAATTAAATACAATATTTGATTAACAAAATTATGTTTTGCCAATAAAAATATTCTGAAACAAAGTGCAAATAAATATTTAATAACAGATGAAGAATTGAAGTTGTTTTGAAATGCAACAGTTCTCAATAACACAAAAATTGCTCTACTCAAATGTCCATTCCACACAATTTGTTCCGTTCTTTCACTGCCAAGGGAATAAAACTTCAAAGGCAAACTACACATTTCCTAACGAAGCGCAACGAAGTCAATGCAATGTTTAGTTACGTTCTTGAACATTCTTGTTATTTGTTAAATATTACTTTTATTTCCCTTGAGACTGTAAACTTTGATTAATAAATAATTGGTTAGAAAGTATAAATAGACAAGTTTATACTATACAAAATATGACACGCCTCTCGATCTGAAAAAACAACATATGAGTTTAATTTGACTAATTCTAAGGAAGGGCGCAAACGTTGGACAGTTTTGTCTTTTGTGTCAGATGCAAGCTCCAATATTTAATTTCTATAGAAACAGTATGAAATCATCCACTCCCTGCGCATACGTAAACATTTTTTGTGTCCAATTGCTTCCACTTACACATACATCATGGTTACGCTCGCTGCGCTTAAGCTCCTTATTTTCGTGGTATACGAAAACAATGTAAAACTGAATGAAAAAAAAAATAATGATACAAACCGCGAACTTCGATTCAATATTTACACCATCTCTTCTCTCTTCTTCAACCTTTAGTCACCCAATGCTGAGTGTAGGTCTCTTCCAAATCTTTCCACTTCTGGCGGTTTTGTGTCATGGCTATCCAGTGTCTTCCGGCCACTTTAACAAGATCGTCTGTCCACCTAGTCGGTTGTCTCCCTAGATTCCTCTTTCCCACTCGTGGTCTCCACTCCAACATTTACACCATAGCAATAGGTTATAAAAATTGTTAGTAGTTAACAATTTTCTTCCATCTAAATAAAGTAAAAGTTCCGGTTTACTTTACTTCCCGTTTTTGAGACTTCTGAGGCCTTAGGACTTAGTTTAGTTTTCACTTATTGTGACGTAAAGTAAACTGGAACTATGACATTTAATTTCAAGTAAAAAATTTGTTGCTTCTTCGTACACCAGAGGCGCTGTTCCATTTTTCCATACAAGAAAGTAAAATACTGTAAAGTAAAATAGTGAAAACTCATGATAAGGCTACTGATCGTATTTAGACGAAATGTGGCACACAGAAAGTTTATAACCTGAATTAACACAGAGGATACTTCGTTCCTGCGAGGATACCAAACTTCACGCGGGCAACGATGCGGACCTAAGCTACTTCGACATAAGTTGTAGTCATACTAAGAGTTGTGAATGCCGCAGTTAATACGAAAACTTCCAACTGTTCTCGTGTTTGACTTCACAACTTTGTAGACTGTTTGACATTCGATCAGGCCTTTGTTCCTGTATTAGTGTTTATATCTGTTCGGTACACTAGGATGGAATAATATACTGTGGACTAAAGATAGGTAGTCTGGAGGGATTGGTTAATCAAACAAGTCAGGTGTAAACTTAGTGCTTCGGGTCTAGGCATTAATAATGGACAGTATCTACAGTCTGACACCTTGTCTATTGTTAGGTTTAAGTCAATACAAATCAAAGAAGAGATAGCAATTTAGTTTAGTTTTGAAGTTTATATAGGCTTTTTTTTATCGTAGTAAAATCATCAAATGAGTCCTCCCACCCCGGGCAGGGCGGGAGGGACTGTCAGACTTGTACTGACTAAAATCCACGGTGTCCTTCAATAGCCCTTTATGTTCCGGGGTCACGGTAATGAGATAAGTCCCGCGACCAAGTTTATATAGGCTTAGTTTTAATTTCTTTAAATTAATTTATATTTGGAATTATGTGAGTATGGAAAGAGTAGCAAAGCTGTAACTCTTTCACGCAAAAACGGTTTAACGGATTTGGATAAAAATTGGCGCGCCGATAGTTAATAAGCTGTATTAACACTTAGGCCTGGATAAATAGTCGTTACTAAGCCAAAGCCAAGCCTAAGGCTGCTTTTCCACCAGAGATGCGCTATGCTACGTTGCTGCGGATGCGTTTGATATCCACCAATCATATTCACTGGTTTACATAGCACAGCACTGGTGGAAACGGATTCAACTAAGATGTGTTTTTTATATGTAAGGATGCGTGCTACGGCTGCGTGCTGTGGCTGCGTGCTATGGCTGCGTGCTGTGGATGCGTGCTATGGGTCGTTATCCCTAGTATCGATACATCGCATAGCTCGAGCTGCGCATCTTCATAGCACAGACAGTGATAGGACACGCAATATATGTATATTGACTATCTATAATTTTCGACCTTATTGACATTTTTAATATGGTTTGTTTTTTCTCACATTCTCGTTCGCTAACATTGCTCCTTCATTAAAGTCAGGTGGTTGAATAAATGTCAATAAGGTCGAAAATCGCTTGAAGTTGTTTTTTTTAACTTGCTATCGTTAAGCAATTGAAAAAACAGGTTCAAGCGATTTTCGACCTTATTGACATTTAAAATTTGGTTTGTTTTTTCTCACATTCTTGCATTATTCTCATTAAGCATTAAGCAAGTGATTGCCTTAAAGCAACTTTGAACACCACGAGCACATCTTCGTAGCGCAGCTACGCATCTTCATAGCACAGCTACCTTGTGACAGCACATCTTCGTAGCGCAGCTACCTACGCATCTTCATAGCACATCTTACCGCACAGCTACATAGCGTAGCATCAGTGGAAACGGTCACACAGTTTCGTAGCTCAGCTTTTACATCCTCGCAGCACAGCTACATAGCGCATCTCTGGTGGAAAAGCAGCCTAAGTCAGTGCTTGGCTACGTCAAATTAATGTCAGAAATTTCCATGAAAATTATTGACATTTGACGTCGACAAGCACTGACTTAGGCTTTGCTTTGGCTTAGTAACAACTATTTACCCAGGCCTTACAGTACCTTTTATGCTGATATTGTGCTACCGAGTAAAAGCAAAACCACATTTGCACATTATTCCGCTAATCTCCAAGACCGTAATTTAATTAATAATACGTAATTTGAAAACAACTAGTTTTCAACATAAAATATACCTACATGTGTTTTATGACTTGGCGCCATTAAAAACAGGGATGAGTTGTATAGTTTATAGTATATTTGACTAGTTATGTTTCAGTGTCATGTAATATGCGGGGAAAATCTCGCCCTAAACCATGCACAAATCCCGTCTCCGGTCTGCCACAGAAAAATCCGCATAAATAAACGCAATGTTTGTATTCCCTGATCAAGGAATCGTAACCAGATTTCTTTCTCAATATAAATAGTCATGTACGAATGTGCCTTTCCATACATAATTATGCACTTGGATAAACAGTTAGCAGAATCATTTTTTTGTGTTTGTCCGTTACAATATCTAATGTGTCACTAAAACCTATTTCGTTTTGTCTCTGCAGTAACTTATGAGTTTATGCTGTTGCGCTTAGATTTACCGATTATTAGGACACGTCGCTCCACGGATGTACCATGGAGCTACTTTTTCTTATGTTATTAAGTATGCTTAGATGGATTTAAACAACGAAAAAGTAAAAAAGTATCTTTAAAAATCTGGTTTGGTTTATACCCGCTAATTCTTTGCAAGGTCTGCATTTTTGTTTAAGGATCATTGAAAAAGTGTTAGACAAGTAGTGTTTCAAATACCTACCCAAAAATCACATGTAGCTCTTAGCCTTAAAATAATAACGAACTGTAAAAATTGCTCTTACTTATTCAACTAATATTTTGATATAAAACGAAAGACAGAGAAATAAATCTTAACAGGAAATTATACACATAAAAAACCAATAAGTTATATTATCAACAATTAATTGTCTAGTGAAGTTAATAATTTAAGAAAGAAATTAATAATTTAGGGTGGATGTTAAAACATTATAAAAATAATCCTTATTCTTCTCCCTTCTCATAATTCTTCACTGTAGGATGAATGAGCTATATTGTACAGGCTATTCAAACCGAGTTCCTGCAAAAAATGTTACACACTTTGTTACAAACGAACATTAATTTTAACATTTGCATGCATTGTTTTTTGCCTTTTAGTACTCGATGAAAAAAGAAAAACAATTTTTCATTTAAAAACTTCTGTTTCAGCCGTTTTAACAGAACTTTTTATGATTTACAGCATTATGGACATTATCAATTACGAACACTGGAAATTCTTACAGTACTCGTAAGTCATTCTCAATTTGCTCTTAACGTTTATATTGTGTAATTGAAGTATTAATGGATAAATCGTGTATGAACTTGTTATTGTGAAACGAAGAGGGAAAATTGCAAAAATGCAAAAGCTACCGGGTTCACTGTCACTTTAACGGAAAAAATCCAATATTGGATGTTTCAGAGAAGTTCGTTCTTTTCAATCCTTGCCCAAAAGGCTTTGCACAGCTGCCTTTTGCGATAACGTAATTAGGGTTTTACTGAGACAGGTTTACGAGAAACTTATGATTAATAAGTGTCATTAATGAAAGCTGAAGCTGAAATCCGACGGTAATTGATTGTTGTACTGTGCAAAGAGAGGCGCAGTGGTGTTTTGTAAAAGCGATAAACAATGTTTGCTGCCTCGTTCATGAAATGTTTTTTTGTTTAAATGGGATTATACGTATAGTATTTTGAAAAATAATGCTAATTAGCAACAAAAATAAAAACATTGTTAAAACGGTGTAGATTTGTGAGACAGTCAGCCAATCAGTAACTACATTTTTAAAGTGCAATCACAGTCGCGTTTAAAAAATCCACCCTACAGGGTGCACAGTTCAAAATTTTAAACCAACAACTTTCAAAAAAACTTGATATTTGAAACTGTTTTACTAGTTTGGCTCCTGTCCAACCTTGCACATTTATAAACACATTGTATAAGTCTGTAAAGATGAAAGATGATTTAAATATTAAATTACAATAAAAAAAAAGAAAAGAAGAAGAAGAGGTAAAACCGTGAAATAAAACCCTTTACCAAAAACAGTACTTGTTAAAGAAAAATCAAAACCAACGATGAAGGGTAAAAAAATATACATATTGACCTAAAAATATCAAAGGATTTTCCTTTCAATGTTTTTAAAGTTTCGTATCTGTCAATTGACCTTTATTTTAAAATGTTTTCCAATATATTTCATGTTTTTTGTATCACAAGAAAGTTACGATCATTATGTTTACGTAAAAGTCAGAGAGTCGTTAAAAATTTACAAGTTAGAATTTTTTTGGTAATCTACTTTGTGTAGGTACTGTCTCACAGGAATTTTGAATTTTAGTTCAAAGACAAGTGTGATGATAACCATTAGTTTAGTTACACCTAGGCCCTGTAGGCATTATTTTAAGATAATTCTTTCTAGATTTAGGATCTAAGTTTTATTCTACAAATCATTAACGTTCTCGTAAAAATAATTCAGTCGATCTTCAAGTAAAAAATATTCTTTCATTTCATAGAATTACTAGACGGGCTGTTCGTGCGTATTCACAAGACGTTACAGTTATACACAACATTTTTGTCCGAAGTTTCTACAAGTAGGTACTCTCCACAATAATTTGTTCTATAGAGTTTAAAACAAGACATAATGAGTAGATAATATAGAAATGTAGGTATACTGAGGGTAACTACCGCCATTATACCATAGATGACATTATACAACATTATTTAATAACGAGGCTAAAGCACTTATTTTTCTTACGTCAGCAAAATGTATGAAAACATTATTGGTTTTCTTGCTGTAATAATGTGACCACGTGTAAGTCTGAACATTTTCCAGTTTGGTTAGTATATTGGCTTTCGTAGCGCTATTCTCATGTGTTTTTAGGGTTCCGTACGTCCGAATACAAAAACGGAACCCTTATAGGATCACTCGTGTGTCCGTCTGTCTGTCGCTTACAGACAATTATCTACGAATCTACTTGACCGATTGAGTTGAAATTTGGTACACATATCAATTCCTGTGACCCAAGCACAGAGGTGTGAATAGATGAAATCTGTATGTGCGAGGTAATTTTTGGGGGGGAAGTGGAAAATTAAAAAAAAATAATTGAAAACTGCATCGTGTGACATATCAAATGAAAGGTCTTGTTGAGACAATCTTAAATGTATTTTTTTTGTAATTTTAAAATAAATAGTTTCCAAGTTATTCAAGAAAATAGACGAAATTTGACCATTCCCCCCCCCCCTTATCTCTGAAACTACTGAACCTAAAATTTGGAAAAAATACAGAAATTAGTTTTCTGCTTATAGATTATAGGAAAACCTATAAGAAGTCCATGATATTAAAATAACATGGTAAATCACTCAATATTGTGCGTACCAATTTGGGTCAGATTTAAAAAAAACTTGATAGCTAACATCGTACGGAACCCTCTTCACGCGAGTCCAACTCGCACTTGGCCGGTTTTAGATGGTAAATTCATCAAATGAGTCCTCCCACCCTGGGAGCTGAAGGGACTGTCAGACTTGTACTAAAAATTCACCGTGTGTCAGCAAATCATCAGATCATCAGTATGTGCCTTGAAAATGACTCAATGAGTCTCGGCCAAAGTAAGTGAGTTATTATATAATGTATCCATTTCAACATTATCAGTATAAACTTAAATAATAATAAAACTGATTAGCTGACTGACTGATCAATCAACTCACAGCAAATACTGCTAGCTCTGGAATCATGAAAATTTTCATATACGTTTCTTAATGAGAGCACTAAGAACGGATTGCTGGAAATTCATCCCCTAAACAAAGGGTTAAAAACCGGCCAAGTGCGAGTTAGACTCGCCCTTGAAGGGTTCCGAAGTAGCAAGCATAGATTAGGGATATAATTATATTGAGATTAGTAAGTAATATACACAAACAATAAAAATAACTTTGTTTTTCATAGTGTTTGTATGAATGGCAGAGTTATATTTGCGGTTTATGGAAATGTACTATATCTCAAAAACTGCTAACCGTATCTCATCCAAACCAATTTTCGTTGGAAGTTTTTGTTGAGGTCTACATTATATATTTTTTTTAGTTTTATCATTCTCTTATTTTAGAAGTTACAGGGGGGGGACGCGTCTGGAAGTGTCTCTCGTGCAAACTGTTCGGTTTAGAAAAAAATGATATTAGTAACCTCAATATAATTTAAAAATGTATTTTAAAAAACGGAACCCTAAAAATGGAATAAAAGTTCGTAATTTTTAGGGTTCCGTAGCCAAATGGCAAAACGGAACCCTTATAGATTCGTCATGTCTGTCTGTCTGTCCGTCCGTATGTCACAGCCACTTTTTGTCGAAAGTATAAGAGCTATCCTGTTGAAACTTGGTTGGTAGATGTACAATGTGAACTGCATTAGGATTTTCACACAAAAATAAAAACAAAACAAATTATTATACCCCATACTTAGAATTGAAACGCAAAAAAAATTTTTTCACCAAACCCATACGTGTGGGGTATCTATAAATAGGTCTTTAAAAATTATATTGAGGTTACTAATATCATTTTTTTCTAAACTGAACAGTTTGCACGAGAGACACTTCCAAAGTTGTAAAATGTGTGTGTCCCCCTGTAACATCTAAAATAAGAGAATGATAAAACTAAAAAAATATATAATGTAGACCTCAACAAAAACTTCCAATGAAAATTGGTTTGGATGAGATACAGTTAGCAGTTTTTGAGATATAGTACATTTTAAAAACCGCAAATATAACTTTGCCATTCATACAAACACTATGAAAAACAAAGTTATTTTTATTGTTTGTGTATATTACTTACTAATCTCAATATAATTATATCCCTAATCTATGCTTGCTACTACGGAACCCTTCATGAGCGAGTCCAACTCGCACTTGGCTGGTTTTTTTTTTACTTGATTTACTCGAAAGTTCGAATGTAGTAATTTATCAACAAAAAAGCGATAGATAAAATACGTGTTTAGAGATTGTTGAGTGGAATGCTAGTTATAGATAAAACTACAAAAAACAAGTCGCTAGTCATTAAGGTAAAATAAATTCATCATAAGTGTGTCACATTAGCCCATTCTTTCCTCAGAATTTTACTTTACACTCAAATTAATCTGAAAATATTCTGAGAAAATATGACGTGGGGGTGACACAAATACATAAAGCTCTGAAAAATATATCCCTGCGGCATTTACTTAGTACCTCATTTTAAAAGCAGTTGCTCAACATTAGTGAACGTAGAAACACTTCTTTAAAAATAATAGGAATCTTTCCTCACCTCCAAGAACCTCATGGACCTTTGATGTAATACTTAGTATCGATTATGTAAGCCCAGTATTCTTAAGGATGTTTTCACTTTATTTAAGGACTTGGGTCAATAAATATATACCTTATAGACTAACATAATGATATATTATTATAGTAAAGTGTGTACACTCTTCACTTAGCACTATTTTATAGTGCGCTCCAGTGGCACTTGTCCGCGGAAGTGACGGAACACCACGTCCTGCGGCCACAAGTTCTCCTCCATGACAAGATGTAGCAAACATGTTGGTACATGCACCACGAATGCCTTGATATTCACGTTGCCGCGCGATTCCAGTAGCTGAACTCTCGGTGAGTATTTGGTCTTATGACGAACGTACTCCACGATGTCTTCAGCCTTAGTGGTGTAGTGTAGGCGCGATATACACCGGAGTATTCGGCTCAGCAGCACGTATAGTGTTGGGCTCCACAGGCACCGTGAATAAACGTAAATGCATTGAACTCACACATTGGTACTTTCCTAGGTTTCTACTCATAACCTAATGCATGAGGACGATGCGTTAACTTCTATTATGTGTGCATAATTATGATTCATTTCATTTGCGAATAAGTTCTTTTTATACTTTATAAAAAAAAATGTTTACCCAGTTATGATTTCATTTTCGCTTTTCCTGCAAACAATTATTATTGAAGTCTTAGGCCAGTCACAAATAGCTCAAAAGAATGATCTTATACGAGCGTTATTGTATTTACCGAAAATAAAACATCATAACTTTCTTTGAGGTTATCTCTCCTTAGTAAACATGATTGAAATTCACCAAATTACATAAAACATGCCTCGAAACAATGTTTATTTATTCAGTCAGAAGTCTATTTATGAATGAGAAATGAACATTTCAAATACGATGATAATCAAACGCAAAATAATTTTGAAAAATTAGTCTTAAAGATTGATTTTTAATTTGTTTTTTTCGTGTTGTTTATCCAAATAAATTCAATCGTTTTTTAATAATTACGGTATCATTATATTTTGCGTCGAATACTTAATGCTCTTGCTCTCCAATAAATTATAAAGGTCTGCGTTAAGGAAGCATACACGAACTGAGCACAAGCCAAGCTACTCTACTAGCAATATCAAGTGTGGAGTTACAACGATCTTACAATACTATCCTGCCTCTACTCAGCTTTCCTCGACCATGCAAATCTTTTTGTGTTCGTCAAAAATCGACACTAAGCGGAGCACAGTCGAGCACGAACCGAGCGTTTGAAGCGCGCTCGTTCGAGGCTTGTAAGTCGGTCCACACTTATTTTAATCTATTACCCAAAATGAGCATTTAGCTTTGAACTTGGTAGATATGGTAAGTTTCAGAGAAAGCTCACCCTTTTTGTTAGTGACTTCACTTCCAAAGGGGGTGAGATTTCTCTGAAGCTGACAGTGACATACAAAATAAATATGTTCTCACACAACTTGCAATAAATAAGACTTGTTTTGGTAAAAAATGATTTAATGTAAATAAAAAAATAATGAGGTCAGTTATAAAGGTGGTGACATTCATATTTCTAAATACAAGCGAGGGACAACAAAGGTTTCGGACTCGTAGCTAAACGAAAATAGTCAAGTATTTTTGCTTTCTAAGTTCTACACGTAAATGTATTATTAGTATTACCAAGACCTCCCTTGCTAAGCACTTTTTAGTATTTAACAACACTTCTAAATAAATTTTATTTTAATATTAGATGAAGCCAGTGTGAAAAGAAATAGCCGAAACAAACTTAGATAAAAAACTTGAATGTTTTAGAGTCCAGAAATAATCTTTGTCAATGTCAAATCACATCACCCTTTCTTTTGTAGGTAGTTATCATTATTTTTCGTATCATGAACCCTTTGTGCTCTAGACCTTAGTCTACTTTAAAGCGTCCAAGTCCTCAAAGGAACGATGAGGTAAAAGATTATGCTCTACTAAAAATAAAAAAGGGTTTTGTACTTGACACATCATACTCAAAGAAACGAAAAATATTATGTAGGCGTAAAGGAATGTCCAAATATTAAGGAAAATCAATGTTAACGTCTTGCATCATCATCATCATCATCAGCCGGAAGACGCCCACTGCTGAACATAGGCCTCCCCCTTAGGCCCTTCGTACACAAGGCGACTCCAGTATCCGATACTCCAGTCGAATACTTAAGTCGCGCGACTCTAGTCGCGCATGATCCGTACACATGGCGATTTGAGTCGTAAGACTCAAATCGTCTATTCGGCCACCATTCTATATTCAACCTTAATAGTACATTGTACCAAAACACAAAATGTACCTACATTAATAATAATCTCATACATTAGAATGCTTTTTATTTGAAATGACGAGTGAATTCCTATTTCGAATTTTGGAATTAAAACTTGGCGCGAACCCAACCAAATCGATGTCAAACGATAGCGCGATCTAACTCGACGACAACACCATCTATCGAGCATGGTGTCAAACTTTTTGCACTTTAGTAAATTATTATGGTTTCGTTACCAACAACCACTGCTAATTTAAGTTGAACTATGGATGAATTGAATGATAATACTAAATGACGTCGTATTCAGCCCCCATAATGATCCATTAGATATTCGAAAACCATTTTTATATGATTTTTTGCCCTGTCCAGTACTGCCATCAAAAACGATCGTATTACATTTGGATTTTGTTATGGTAAGTTCAGAAAATGCGTGCTTCTTATTCAACCTACTTAATGAGTGAGCAATGCGCCAGTTTAGGGGTCAACTACTTCGGGCACGCCGCAATCGCGGCGGTAAGACCCCTCTTTGAGGAGTGGCCGGAGAGGCGTTACGGCGTCCTCACCTTCCGCTTGACGCAGGTCCTCACCGGGCACGGATGTTTCGGGAGGTTCCTGTGTCGTATGGGCAAGGAAGAAACGCCTGGATGTCACCACTGCGAGGATCGCCCGGAGGACACGGTGGAGCATACGGTGCAGGACTGCCCCGCGCGCGGCAGAGCACCGCCGTGTCCTCACGGAGGCGATAGGCGGCGACTTCTCGCGCCCGGCACTGGTTGAGGCAACGACCATTTATAACTAGACGCCTCATACACGATCTGACTAAAGAAAATTATTCTGTCAAGTCGCTGAGGTACGACGTAAGCGAGGGAGACGGGGTACTGCGTTCTGATTGGCTAATACTGCGTTCTGATTGGCTAACTCAAGGTCAGTGCGACACGGGGACTCACAGGAGTGGTCGAGTCCACGACGGTTATAAGATTTTTTACCTAATGTGTTGACAGACATCGGTCGCCTGTGATTAGGAGTCTAGTTATATATGGTCGTTGGGTTGAGGCCATGCTGCGGAGCGAGACGGAATGGGAAGCGGTCGCCTACTTCTGCGGAGCAGTAATGCTAGCAAAGGAGGAGGCGGAACGCGTGAGGGAGAGGACAGCGTCCACCTCACGGCCCAGCCGCCGCGGGAGACGCCCACGGCAACGGACGTCGCAAGACGATCTCCAGCCCTCGTAGGCGCGGGCATGCGGGCGGCGAGTAATGGGTGACTCGCCGTCCGATCATGGTCCGATCATGGTCCATGCCCGGGTCGACGGTGCTTTGCGTTCCACGCGCGCCTCAAAGAGCTGTCAGCAATCTGACGGGGCTCCCCAAAGAGGGCTAAAGCCTGCCGGGGTCGCGGGACTGCCTCACCTGGTAACCGTGACCCTGGTACGTAAAGGGCTATTGCAGGAACACCGTGGATTTTAGTCAGTACAAGTCTGACAGTCCCTCCCGCCCCACCCTGGGCGGGAGGACTCATTTGATGATTTTACCACGCTAAAAAAAAAGGGGTCAACTACTACCTATCTTATCAAATTACACTAATCTGTCAAATTTCTTTAAGATTTTTTTTTTTGACGGCACGGTTGGCGCAGCGGCTGAGTGATCGACTACTGCGCAGCGTGTCGCGGGTTCGATCTCCGCACGCAACAAATATTTGTTTGATCTACAAGTAGTTGTTCCGGGTCTGGGTGTTTGTGTATGTGAGTTTATATGTTTGTAAACGCACCCACGATACAGGAGAAATTCCTAGTGTGGAGAAATGTTTTCTTAGTTATTACGTTACTACATTAGTTCATATACTACGAGTATATTAATCATTACAAAACTGCCGCCCAAACTTTTTCCGTACCTACTTATCTAATATCTTTTTTAGAATAATATTCTTTTTAATTGTAATCATACAAGCAAGGATATTTTTCTACCTCAGATACAAATTTGATATCTAATAATAATTGTTCCGCAATTCTCCTCTTTTTTTTCGTCGGTTAAAAATCGCGCAGACTTGGGTATCGGCGATCTTGTCAGATGAGTAGCGCGCGACTTGAGTTGGCGACGCAACACCAAAATGTCGGCGACGTCGGCCTGTGTACAAGCCTCTATGGATTTGTATTGCGATAGTCGCCTGGAGACCAAAATCGTAAGGTATCGGAAACTTGCATCGCCTTGTGTACGAACCTTCATACACAACGCGACGCAAGTTTCCGATACTAGAGTTTCGTCCACTACTCTTGACCTGCGGAAAATTTGAGGTACTACATTTTTATAATGCAATTTGATGTAACTACATAGACACTAGCGCCGCATCTTAAGGTCATGATGGGTGGCGATATATAAAATTTTTAAAATGTCTGACACATGACTGTGACGATCAAAGTATATTTTTTAGGGTTCCGTAGGTTCGAAAGAAAAAACGGAATCTTTATAAGATCACTCGTGTGACCGTCCGCCCTTCACATTTAATTGTAAACATTTATCTATTGAATACATTTAGAACAGTTAAATATGCCATTTCTAAACATATCAGTTTCTATTGCTCAAGTGTGTTTTCTGTATTATGCCTTATCTGAAAAAGATACAAATAATAGTCCTTTGCATATAGATTACAAGAAAATTCCACAGAAGTGTATGATCTTAAAACAACATAGACATCGGAGGGGCAACAAGAAATAAAAAAAGTTAACTACATGTGATATCAAAATTAAATGCTATGCTTATTGTGAGGATTGTAAATAATATTTTATTCGTATTAAGTATATTTTAAAATGTTATTCAATAAAATAGAAAAAAAAACATCTCTCCCAACTTGTTGATAAAACTGCATACCAAATTAAGAGATTTGTTACGAGGATTGTAAATATTTTTTTATCATTTTAAAATAATTTCTTTCCAAATGATTCAAGAATATACTACGGAACCCTTTGTAATTAATAATGGTAAATAAATTGTTCCGCCATCTTGAAAGTCGCGGAAACTCGAGTAGCGGCGATGTCAACAGATGGGTAGCGCGCGATTAGCGTCGCGCGTCGCGTGCATGTGTACGAACGTATATGGATTTCTATTGCGATAGTCGCCTGGATACTAAAGTCGTAAGGTATCGGATACTGGAGTCGCATTGTGGACGAAGGGCCTTAGACCGCCACACAATTCGCCACTTGCATCCATCGGTTGCCCGCGACCCTCACGATCGTCGGTCCACCTAGTGGGAGGCCTGCCTACGCTGCGTCTTGCATCTACTTATAAAATAAATAAGTTCTATATCTTTCTATTTGATAGCCTATTGTATCTATAAAGACTTTGCTGATCGTCAGCGAGAAAATTAGGCAAGCTTGTTTGACAATTCGAAATATTGTCACTAGACAAATCGTAACATTTCTTCAATATTGTACAAACACAGTAAAATATTTACGTGTAATCACACCATAACATTACACCTTTCGCCAAAATGTAAAGAAATGGACCGTAATGTGTGTATGTGTAGTATGCGCACTACTTTAGGCTTGTTTTGTCCCATTATGGACAAACACAAGCCGAAAGCCTTGAAGTCTGACGAAGACTGTTATAATTAATTTAGGTGAGTTATTCGCACCGCTTGATGTTAACATTTTTTACCCTATTACTAAGATTCCGCTGTCTGTATTTGTGTCTCCAGGCTGTCTCATAAACTGTGATAGTTAGACAGTTGAAACCACAGACGATGTTTTTCTGTTGCCGATATGACAACAAATACTAAAAAATAGAATAAAATAAACATTTAAGGGGCTTTCATGCAACAGACATGATTGTTTTGCCGTTTTTATCGAAAATGGTTTGAACACTTCTTTATTTTGATACAAAAATCTGTCGTATATTTTTTTACATCCATAGACAGTCAGTAACGACGGATATTTCTTTTTTTTCTGTAGATAGCTGTCTTAGCTAAAATCTTTAGAATTAAATCAAAACTGATGAGCAACAACACAAGTAAGTAGACACCTAATATTGGGCGAGTCTTTCATACTGCTTCTGAGAAAAATGCCTTGACCTTATAATTTTCCCGACCTCATGGCCATTAGTTTCACTTGTGACCACTAGACCAATGAAGTACATTCAAGACCTAAATTAGTATTCATTTATTCTTTCGTTACATTTAAATATTGATACTAAAGAAGAAAAATGATTGATTACATTGCCTTAGGGATGAATAAACGCTTTCAAGTATGCAATCGGGAATCGGGAATCCGGCTTTTATAGGCATTTCCTTTTCGAAAAGAACTTAACGGCATTATCGAGCAACATTTCGGTGAAAGTGATAAATGAAAATCTTCAGTGATAAATGAACATTTTTTTTCTTTTGCAGTGTTTGGTCATATAAAAACGAAGGTAAAGATAATTAAGTGTCTGTTATTTGTCACGTGCTAAATAATCTTTTTTTGGGCAAGTGCTTGTGTCTTATTTTCCTGGAAACGAGATCATTACGAGAAAAAATGAGCTCATTAGTTACTTGAAAGACTTGGAGCACACATATTTGGGTAGGACGATATCTCCTCATCATCTCACTCTATCTTTCTCTTTCATTTTTCATGATGAGTTTATGTTTTTAACCGATGGTAGCGTAATCCGAATGGAGTATTGTAATAATAATGTTAGCACTCCATTATTAAAGTAAAATACTTTGCAAAAAAAAAATAGTTATCCACACAGTCTTAGAAAGGATTTTTAATGTAGTGCGAAAATTGAATCTAGAGGCACTTTTTCAGTTTTCCGCAGAAATGTAAATAAAATACAGATAAATAATTATATTGTGATAAGGCCTCTGTACTACATAAAAAAAAATTCCTTACTTATAAACTTGATGAATGCTACTTGTTCCGTACTGAACAAGTAACATTCATCAAGTTTATTAAATAAGCTGGTTTGTTTTTTATCTATATGTTTGATTTTCTGGATCCTCACCTCATTCTGCCAATCAGAACTATTTTCGTCTCTTTTTACCGTCAATAAAGTTCTATGAAACCCGACTTATATTGACGGAACAACTGTTTCAAGTTCGGGGCGCTAGGTAAATGGGTTCTTGCAAATGTTTCATGTAATTTGTTTTAGTATTGTGTTTCTTGAGCAAAGAACCCTACTGCAGATGTTTATTTGGTTGTAGATTTGTATTCCTGGTTCGTAATAAATGCTGTTTCCTTATGGAAAGGGTGTCAATCTTATATTTTGGGTAGTTGTAATAAAGTAGATTGTATTGTTGATACGTTGGTAAATATTGGGTAGGAGATAAAACATAAACCATCAAATACAGTCGCCATTTCGAAAAATCTGTTCTAGCTGGCCAAGGAATAATAATAAATCTAACCCTCATATTTTTTCCATACATCCTTCCTATTTATTTTCATTCATGCGAATTGATTTGGATGAAGGTAATCCTCTAGTCTTAGGATATGAATCTTGCTGGCAGCGCAAAATTATTTCTCATTTTTAGGTGTAAGGTCGCTTGCATGATAATGTTGTTACACTAAATGTAAAATACTAGCAGCCCGTCCCGGTTTGGAACGGGTAGACATGATATTATGTATATAGCTTATGTTACTCATGGTGAATGTAGCTTTATAATGGTGAAAAAAATTTTGAAATCGGCATAGTAATTTTTGACACAAAAATACAATTTTTTTCTCTTAATAATTAGTGTGGTATAGGTATAGATTATTGAATTAAAAAAAGTGGTAATTAATTACAAAACGTATCTATCTGCATCATTCTTCGATTAATTACAGTAAAATTACGAGTAACTTAATCACGGATTCAAATATCAATAAACTAAATTAACCGAGCTATTAAAAATAGAAAATATTTATTTAATAAATTTATTTATTTAAATATTTTATAAATACATGGATAAAACACCTCTTTTTTTTAGCGTAGTAAAATCTTCAAATGAGTCCTCCCACCCAGGGCAGGGCGGGAGAGACTGTCAGACTCGTACTAACTAAAATCCACGGTGTCCTTCAATAGCCCTTTGTGCTCCGGGGTCACGATAATGAGATAAGTCCGACCCCGGTAGGCTTTGGCCCTCTAGAGGGGGACCCCGTCATCATGGTGACACTCTATTGAGGCGCGCGTGGAACACAACGCGCCGTCGACCCGGGCATGGTCCATGGTCGGGCGGCGAGTTGCCCTTTACTCGCCGCCCGCATGCCCGCGCCTACGGTGGCCGTCGTCGTAGCTTTGGGATAACATAAACATGGTCAGCAAAATCATCGCCACTTGATCTTCAAAATATCATATTTTCGGGTAAACAGTTCAATGATTCCCAAACCCCCTTCAAATTCTTTTGAATCTCATTGAAATTTAATATGAAAGCAAAAAGTTTAATTTAATGGTCGGTATCTTTCGCCAAGTGAAGGAAAAAAGAACGCCCAATCCCTTTGAGGGTATCATCTGGAAGTGTCGTTAAAGGGTAGCTGCGATTTGAAATTAGATAGTTGAATAGCAACAAGATGACTATAATAAAGAGATTTTTTTCTTATTTGTGTTCTCTTGTAAGGAACCATTTCTTTAAATTCAATTTCAAAAATATTATCTAAAGAAGATTTTCATGTTTCGTGCTAAATTTTCATGTCGTTGCTAAATAATTTCTTACAACTACCTCA
Organism: Agrotis exclamationis; assembly: GCA_950005045.1. NCBI lineage: Eukaryota > Metazoa > Arthropoda > Insecta > Lepidoptera > Noctuidae > Agrotis > Agrotis exclamationis. The sequence continues at coordinate 11,242,245 of OX465434.1, forward strand.
TTAAATGTAGAAATAAACATTCAAACAATAATAAATAACACCTTAACAACTTGTTGACTCATATGTCTACTTAGGACAAGTAGTCCAATTAAGTAGGTCCAACTTCGAGAAAGAGGTCAACCGCCGAATCCAACTCGGTTGGGCAGCGTTCAGGAAACTACGCAATGTCTTTTCGTCCGACATACCTCAGTGCCTCAAGACGAAAGCCTCAATGCAAGCAATGTGTGTTAAAGGTGGCGCTGGCGGTCAAGCTGCGCATGGGTAATTTATCGGTGTATTTGGTGGTATGAGGTAAAATAACAAATATGTAGGTAGGCACGAAGCCACGACTCGCGAGCGAAAACCTAGTTCAAAAATAAAATAATAGGCACATAAGTTTCATGCGAGACTGTACCCATGCGCAAATACACCCTCACCACTTTCTTCCAGCGTTTTTTTTACGTGACGCGTACTATACCAGTGATGACTTACGGCATCGAAACGTGGTCTTTCACTATTGGCCTCATCCCAAAGCTCAAAGTCGCTTAACGAGCTATGGAGAGTGCTATGCTCGGTGTTTCTCTACGTGATCGAAACCGAAATGAGGAGATCCGTAGACGATCTAAAGTCACCGATATAGCCCACTGGATTAGCAAGCTGAAGTGGCAATGGGCAGGCCATATTGCTCGCAGAGCAGATGGCCGATGGGGTCGAAAAGTGCTAGAGAGGAGACCGTGGACTAGCAAGCGCAGCGTAGGACGTCCACCAACAAGATGGACAGACGACCTTTTAAAGGTCGCCGGAAGACGCTGGATGCAGGTGGAGATCTAAAGGGGAGGCCTATGTTCAGCAGTGGACGTCCTATGGCTGAGATGATGATGATGAAGACCTTAACAAAAACTCTAAGTACCTAAATAGTTTTCTACTCAAGTAGCAATTAGTTTTCATTGTTCAAAACTCAGTAAATTACGAAAATTTTCCTGTATCACGTCAAAACGTCAATAAAGGAGGCACGGTAGTTTCTAAACGGCCATTATATTGTCTGTTTAGATTTATTTTGTACGTTTTTTGAATTTACTTCGTGATAAACTGTATGATTTCTCATGGGATAGCTATAAAACTAACTTTAAAAGATTTCTTGGTTTTCGTGTCTGTATTTTTATAACGTACCTATGTTTCCAAACATTTATATACGAACCCACTACATGCAGCATAGTAGCCAATAACTCAGCATGCAAGCATGCAGTCAAAGAATGAAATTCATAACATGTAGGTACCAAGATATGTTTCATTCATAAAAAAATAATGTTTCCCCACGCTAGGAATTTCTTACTGCATCGCGGGTGCGTTAAGAAACATAGAAACACACAAACACCAAGACCCGAAACAACTACTTGCAGATCATAAAAATATTTATTCTGTGCGGGGATCGAAACGGCACCCAATTCATCCATTCTTCAATTCATTCCAATAATATGGTTTTGACATAAGGTTTTCCTTTAGAAAATGCCTTTATTTTTGGTAAAATAATATTACAGCCAGTAGAATCCGTAGTTACAGCTAAAAGTACTGTCTAAAATCTAGGCTACTCTAGGCAAGTTCAAAGTTTAGTCCTACAAATTATTTTATTTTCCTCAGTCCCTCTTCAAGACTTCTTTCCTGCAAAACTTTGCTTTCAACGGCCACAAACTTATAAGTCCAATTACAGTGACAAGTCGTGTTAAGCATGTCTTGTGTAAGGCTGGTTAAGTTTAGATAAATACTGGCAAATCCGACAGGTTGTTTTTATTTGGATGGTGAATGTTTTTATTTTTTTAATAATGGCCGAAATGGACAGGTTTCATCCGAAATGGCAGGTGGAGGCTCAGTTTTGCGAAAGGTGAAAGAAGTGGAGGGAGGCGTTTGCCCAGGAGTGGGACAGAGCATGCTAGAGAAAAAAAGAGATGTAATAATATGACGTCAATATTTATTGAAACGTATTTTCTTTTGTCGAGCCTTCAAAATTTTTGTACCCATCCGCGTAGCTAGAAAATAAAATGTCTTCCACATAATATTATATTCCCAAAGGAAAATGGTATAACTGACAATCGACAGCCAAGACAACAGGTAATAAGGGTAATGTTGTGCGAAATGCGAATAAACATTACCGTACATGACGTGACCGTATAGGTAAAGAAAGTTGCCAAATGTGAAAAGTAGTACGAGTGATACGCATGAGTTTTCTAAATAATAAGATACAGTAAAATGTGAAAAAGATGTCTTAGCGGTTCACCACAGGCTATCCGTAACCTGTGATGACAGCTTACTGGCAGTAGTCGAGCCAGGGTTGCCTAATTTACGACCACCAGGCTATATCAGGCTCCAAACACTTTTCCAGATCCTTCAAGGTGATCTCGCTCCATCTAAGCTCTCATCTTTGTTTCTGGGCTAGATCGAGGCCAAAGAGCAAACCCAATTGTAAGTGAAAAGTAAAGAATTTATCCCACTATTTACTTAATTTGTCTCTATCTAATGATCGCAACTATCTAGTGTTGCGTATACGATTTCGATTTTGGAGTTTAGGCTAGGCACTCTTTAAGTCTGACAAAAAATATATGGGCCCATCTAGAAGTGCCTTAAAACTTTTACATTAAGCAATGACCAATAATCTCGGAGTTTTGAAATTGAAAAAGAATAGAGAAAAAGCAATTTCATCGTATTTTCATACACTTTTAATTCAGGCACGTTAAGCTTATGACTGTAAATAATGAGGAGGAAGAGTCCATAACTCCGACCAAAACTGTGGCGTTCTTATTTATTATAGAATAGACCTCCGTTCCCATTAACAAATTTTATTTGAAGGATTTCTTTTATAGTAGTAGGTCTGAATTTGGTTGACGGCAAGAATCATGCCACCCATGCATTATTTTAAGTTCCGTGTCATGGGTGGTAGGCCTTTTGCCGTCAGTCATCCATCGCTTAGCTCGGTTATTAAATTCAGATCAAAAATCGTTTAGTAAAATGTGCCTGAGAATAAATGCTTATTTTCAGCCTAAACATACAAAATTACATAGGCTGCCCTAAATACCGTCCGCCCGTCCTGAACCTTTATCTAAGTACTTACCCTACGTATCGTGTGTGAAACGTCTAGAGTAGATTATAAAAAAATGATTCTGCCTCAAAAAAAAAAACTAAATTGAAAAAATTTGTAGCTTATAAGAGTTTGTTTTAATATCCACCTGACAAAATGTTGGGTCCCAGTACCCAATCTTTATGGAGACTAGCCAAGTAGGTATCTCTAATTGGGACAAACCCACCACACTATTCCCAAAACGCTGCAACTACTGAAAGCCAGAATCAACAGTGTCAACACCAAAAAGTGCCGATGCAATCAAGATCGAAAATACGTAGCCAAGTACCTAATATATGTATGTAGAGGATGTAATGTAATATGCACAAGTGCAAACTCCATGAGAGAAATCTATTTTTCAATCTCATAGTTCCACTCAGCATTAAGCCTCCTGCAGACACACGCGATTAATCGCGCGGGGCGACATGTCGCGGTCCATTCGCAGTATTTTTAGAGTGGAAATTAGCTTGGCTCGTTGTCGCAGCGCGATTAATCGCATGTGTCTGCAGGAGGCTTTAAAGTTGCCTAATGAATATCTAAACAAGACAACGTTTATCATTTATCATTATATTATAAAGGAAACAGAGCAATCCAATATCAAACAAATCAATAAAACAATGAAATATTGTGTAAGATAACGCGGAGCTAACAAATTATTCAACTCATCCATCACTGGGTCGATTTAATTGCTAGCAATGTAAGACGCATTTGTACTGTTGAATTCGTTTGACCTATCTCGCCTTTGATTAGTTAAGTGAAGCTTATTTTCCTTCATTTTTGTTTATTTGGATGTCAGTTGAGAAACAAGACTTGTTCTTTATTTTTCTTGGCTGTATCTGGTCCATTCGTGATATTAATAGCATTTTCAAAGACAATAAAAACGAGGAATAAATCATTTTATTATGTTTATTGGGACAAAATACAATTATACGTTACAATATTAAGAATATAAAATAAATTAGGTGAATAGGTTACTGGGCAAGCGTTCTTCGCCGTTGACCACATCTTCGCTTACCATTAAGCGAGATAGTGGTCAAACGCGTACCTATCATTAAAACGGAAGGTTGAACTGTATACAACATTAATAATATACGGTTAGAAAATTATGTAATATAGAAATAAAAAAATATTAATTTTAAGTATAAAGAAGGGCTTGTTAGATTACGGCTTATTAAGAAGCATACTCATAAATAAAGAAAACCTGCTTTGTAGATCTCTATTATATTAAAGATGAAAGCAAGAATCCTAGATATCATACATACGTTCTACAGTTGCTAGGTTTCAATTCCAGGAGACTTAAACCTCGAGCAACTCCCCAAACGGAACATACGTAGGTACAATTCAAATTAATTATGTTTGGTACAAAACTAGATTCGACGCAGTCGCCTCCTACGGGAAAACATAATATCTGACGGTATAAAATGAAATGACTTTACAGAGTGTATATTATAATAATAATAATAATAATAATATCGCGAGGGGAGATTGTGGAGTCTGTGAGCACCCAACTCACGGACTCCATAAACCTTAGATCCCTCTCAGCAACCGAAACCTATAAGTATTTGGGTATGTCCGAAGCGTTGGGCATCAATGTTGCTGACATGAAGCAATCGTTGAGGGAGCGTTTCTTTGGCCGCCTGAAAAAAGTATTTAATAGCCTTTTATCAGGTGGTAATAAGGTGCGTGCCTTCAACGGCTGGGTCATGCCAGTAGTGATGTACTCTTTTGGCATACTCAAATGGACTCAAACAGAACTTGATGCCCTGGATAGGAGGGTCCGTACATTGCTGACTGCATATCGAATGCATCACCCACGGTCTTCAGTTATGAGATTGTATATCCCGCGAAAATGTGGAGGTCGAGGTTTTCTAAACGCTAAGACTCTCCACAATCGCGAGATATGCAATCTCAGGGAATATTTCCTAAAAGCCGACGTGGGAATGCATCGAGATGTAGTAGCGGTGGACAAGGGCCTCACCCCGCTCTCCTTGGCTAAAGAGAACTGGCGCAAACCTGCGGTGCTTGACACTAATGATCGCATGGAGGTATGGCAGAGCAAGGAGCTTCACGGACGCTTTTTCCGGGCTCTACATGGGCCTGATGTAGATTTGTCAGCGTCCGTGGCCTGGCTACGATCCGGGGACCTGTTTGGTGAAACCGAGGGTTTTGTCTGTGCAATTATGGATGAAGTTATGATGACGAATAACTACCGGAGATTTATTGTGAAGGATGGCACGGTTGACATATGTCGGGCATGCCACCGTCCTGGCGAATCAATCCGTCACATTATTTCCGGGTGTTCTCGTCTGGCTAATGGAGAATACTTGCATAGACATAACCTTGTAGCCAGGATAATCCATCAGCAACTTGCTCTGAAATACAGCCTTGTGGAATCGGAAGTGCCGTACTACAGGTATGAGCCCGACCCAGTTCTTGAAAGTGGCGATATCACACTGTACTGGGATCAATCCATCATCACTGACAGGACTATTGTAGCCAATAGACCTGATATAGTGGTGGTGGATCGATCAGAGCGGCGCACAATGATTGTTGACATAACCGTCCCGCATGATGAGAACCTCGTGAAAGCTGAAAAAGATAAGCAAATTAAGTATCTTGATTTGGCTCGCGAGGTTGTCGATATGTGGGATGTGGATTCAGCGATCATTGTGCCGATAGTCGTGTCGGTCCATGGCTTAATTGCCAAGAGCCTCGACCAACATCTAAGGAGGCTCTCTTTAGGCAGCTGGATCAAGGGCCTGATTCAGAGAGCAGTTCTTCTGGACACGGCGCGCATTGTCAGGAGGTTCCTCTCTCTGGAGCCCTGACCGTCGGTAGCTTGGACCCTGTTCCCGATACCGGTGGGCCACTATTATTTATATTTTTAAATGTTTTTTATTATTTTATTTTTGTGAAAATATTTAAAAATGTATATAATAAGGTAAAAAATGAATAAAGAGATAATAATATTTTATTCAGCATTCAAAGTGGTACAATACTATAAAAATGTCTATAAAATAATTTTAGGGCTAAAAAGTTCGGTGCCTGTACTAGGTTAAATTAATACCTGTATCACAGGCGGTACTAGCGCTAATATCTATAATTACTACTTGGACAACAGATTTACTAACAATATTTAACTTAACTTTAAAATCGTGAAACAATTTTTTTTTTATTATTATAATATAACTAACTTAAACTATCATAACCGAGACAAAAACAAAATAAGGGTCGTATACATATGTCAATATAATTCTAATTATATAAATTCACTGTTAAGAAATTGTCAGCAGTATTGTTCATACACAGTTACATACACAAAAATCGTCATCATCGCATGTTTATAGCGATCGTATAATCTGCTCATGCAGTGACAAATTGATGGTAAGTAGGACGCAGTGCACAGTGGTCTCGTGTAAGTTTTGATGATTTAGCAACAAAATTATACGGAAGCCAGGCCTTTGATTATGAAGCACTAGGTACTTTCATAATCAATTGAATTGATATACCTGTGCTCTGCTATTTTCCTAGCTGGGCAATCAGCGTCTCCCGTTTTGTGGGCACTGGGTTTTTTAAAACGTGAACAAGTCGCGCATTTGGGAGTGTCAGATTTCTTCGTGCATTCGGACATCATATGACCTGTTTCCCCGCAGTGCCCGCACGTAGAATTCACGTCTCTGCATGATTTTGCTACATGGCCATACTGTTGGCATTTGTAACACCTCGTTACTAATGTGAAGTCCCTTACAGGACAGGACGACCAATTAATGAAAATCCGTGATCGAGGAATGAGAGCTTTTCGTATATAGGCTGAAACTTCAATTACATAATTGCAAGTCGCGGCGTCTTTTTTACCAGATTTATGGCTTAATTTTGTCTCGGCCAAGAAGGATTCCATTGTCAAGTCTGGTAACGTGTCCACTAAATTTTGTTCAAAAATGCAATTGAAGACCTCATTGAAGTCGGCACACCTACAATCACGATCCGGGGTCTCCGCTTGTTGGCTTCGTCAGCAGTTAGTCCCGATGTAGAGAGTTGAACTGCGTTCTTCAGTTTATCGGCGTCTTGTTTTGTCTCGGTGCTGATGATTACGCCTCCATTTTTTATTTTTCTCACACCACGTACGTGCAGCTTCATTTGCTCGGGCCGAATGATTTTTTGCACGAGTTCTTTAGTTTCGTCACTAGTTTTCAGTGTATCATTCGGATAAATGGCAATTGAGGTCAAGTGATTAGGTCGGACAAAGTCATTAGTACCTCTTTTTACCATATCGGCAAAAGAAGTATTTCCTGTATTCTGTACCGACTGCTTGAGGTCCGAAATATGATCCGCCAGGCTGCGCTGTTCGTTAAGGATATTAATTTCCTGTTCCGCGTAAATAGTTTTCTGCTTGAGTGACTGATATAAGACCGCCATCTGCGATGTACCAGAACCTATTTTTCGGCATAGATTTGAAATCTTCATTTTCTGCTCGGAGTTGAGTTTGCCATCCGTGGCAATAGAGCAAACTTCATTAAGGTGCTGCTCGATTGTTGCCATCCATCTCTGAATTTCGGGTGTAGAAACTATGAACTCGGCTGTGTCTGACCTGGGGGCTCGGATTTGCGACGACGACTGCGAAGGCGAGGCGGTGGAGTGCACTGGTCCCTTGGGACTAGAGGGGTTGTTATCCATTTTGTTTTTCTAAAAGTTCACTATTTCGTGTCCATTATTCACTAAACTACACACTAAGCAAGATTGTTGACATGCATTACGCAAGTAGGTCACAATAAAATTATAAAAGTATTCATTAAATATTGCTAGCGAGCACGTCTGTACGCTGCAACGACTCGATGCACACACTAGCTGCTGCCGACGATGCGATGGCTTCTCCCGGGTACAACTTACATAGACAGTATCGTATGACGTGTTATACAAGCCTATTACCTATCTTTGAGCCTTTCACAAAGATTCGTTTAAAAATTCTATCGTGATTTAGTAACATACAAACTTTCACATTTATAATATTATTATTAAGTATGGATTTTGCAATACCTTGTGGGTTCACTTCCAATGTCAGTTTAAATATTATTGTAAGGGTTTTTAATCACGAATTTTTCAATAGCAGCACCGGACTCTGAATTTTATTGTCTCTGGATTATGCTATATGGCTTGTTATTCATGGCAAACCGTTGATTTACTAAAAGGTAGGTATTATGGTTTATATTTTTCTTGGCTCCATAATAGCTTCGCCTAAGGTTTGGGAGAGAATTTCACTTTGCAATAAAAAACTTTCGCCTTTTTCGCCTTCAAAATGTTCTATTTGTTCTTCTATTTTTGTCATGAATAATTACGAACTCCTTAAGCTTCTGAATGGAAAACTCAGTAAGGAAAAAAAGTAGCCATCTCATTCAATATTTCATTACTTACTTGAGCCTGAATTTTCATGAGCTAGTAGGTATATCTCCGCTTTTCACAGTTAATCTGTCGTTGAAGCGTGACATAAATTGCTCTTGAGGCAATCTTTTCTACGTAAATTCGTGAATAAGAATATCATCAAACAAAGCGCTCTTTCGATTATGAGTTGTAAGAAAGATGGTACAAGAAAAATGTATAGTTAGTTTACTAGTAACATAACTTTAGGCTTGTTATATAATCAGAATATCAAAAGAAGGATTTAGCAGAGAACAATAGAACACACACATTTGGCCAGTTATGTTAATAAAATCAAAATATTTTATTTCACACATGGGGGGCCTCAATGGGCATTTATAAAACGTCGAAAAAGTCTCTCGGTTCGAGTAGGTGGTATGGAGAGGAAACGGTAAGAAACTCCTTGGGTTTAAGTCCCATAATTGTGATAGAGAGCAGGCTTTATTGCTTTCAGCCGGCCACAAATCCAGGTTATGTGACTGCTACAGAGAATTTTTTGGCAACATAGGATACATAATAAGGCTATTTTATCATTTTTATAAGTGAATTATTTTAAATATTGAATATAGGTAGATACTAAGTAAATACTTTTAGTTTTAGGTGTTAAAGATAATTACTGAGTCCTGCATCCCGGGTGGAGCGAAAGTGACTGTTAGACTTGTACTGACTACCTACCGTGTTCTTCCAATTGAAAGATTATGAAGGAATACGGTAGATTTTTACATTCTGGGGTAACAGGAACCTGCTTAGACAGTCCCGTTACACCAGCAGGGCCAATTTATGTAAATGTTCCATGTCAAGAACGAAATACCGAGCATTTTGATGTAGGCGTTGCTCTATCGAAAACCTTTCTGTAAATCCCAAAAGTTGGCATCATCGCAAATAGCTGTCAAATATTTCACTGCTTTGATTTATCATTCCATAATAATATATGTAAGTATTAAGTTGTTGTTCTGTATTGACTTACAAAATATATCTATAACACGTAATAAAATTTTACCGAAAAAATGCAAAAAACTGTGTCTGAAAAACTTAAAACTTAATTCCATGAGTATGAAGTCGTGACCAAAACCCACTTAGTAGTAAATCACTTCACTGCTACAATTCTATTTACTGTATCCGTTCAATTCCTCTTTGTTAGTCAAATTGAACGTCAAAATCTAACAAGAGTTGCCAAACTAAATTTGAAGAAAACTTGATTTTAATAATTCATAAAATTTATTATTTTCTACGTTCTATCAGGTTGACGACGAAAAGGTTAATTGATTTAAGTTTCGAGTATTTCCAAAACCTTATTTTTTGATTAACGATGTCAGTTTTAATTAAAGATTAATGATGTCGGATCGTGTAACGAGGTGATTAACTGTTCAAAACATTTTCAAACTTTCATAACATGATTGTTAAGAAATTTCTGGATCGTGAGCTAAGAAGTATGGTAAGCTCTTAAATACTTGATAATATTTTAAAATTATTAGTAAAATCAACATTGATTAAGTTTATGTTGAAGTGTTTCTGAATGAATACACATAAGCCCAAAAGTTGACGCCCCGCGATGGTTGGCGCCCACGGCGACGGACGTCGCAAGACGATCTCCGGCCACCGTAGGCGCGGGCATGCGGGCGGCGAGTAAAGGGCAACTCGCAGCCCGACCATGGACCATGCCCGGGTCGACGGCGCGTTGAATTCCACGCGCGCCTCAAAGAGCGTCAGCATAATGATGGGGCCCCCTCTCTAGAGGGCCAAAGCCTGCCGGGGTCGCGGGACTTATACCATTACCGTGACCCCGGAACATAAAGGGCTATTGAAGGACACCGTTGATTTTAGTCAGTACAAGTCTGACAGTCCCTCCCGCCCTGCCCGGGGTGGGAGGACTCATTTGATGATTTTACCACGATAAAAAAAAAGCCCAAAAGTTGACGTAATGAGACTCACTAGATCAAAATAGTTACAGAACGTCTTTAGAGATACTATTTTATTAATAAAAAAAAACCAACAAACCAGACAAAACAAAATAGAAAATCTATTTTGTTTTGTCTCGGTTCGAGAGAGTTACTGAACGCGATTTGTCCGCCTTAACCCTATCAAATATGTATGTAACGGGTAGGTTGTAGGTTTTTTCCTAAATTGTTTAGGCGTGGGGTGAAAGCAGTCACTTTCTCTAAGCAAACAAATAGCTTTGTTGCAAACAAAGGCCTTTTGAGAATTCTCAGCAACATAATATTTTATAATAATGAAGGCACTGCACTGCGGTGCTGCAAATTCCCGGATGGAACAATACGTAGCTATAGCCTACAGGTACCGGGTTCAGGTGCGTGCAGTTATCAAATCAACATTCAACATTAATATTAAAAAGAAAAACGAACTAATAAGGATTTTGAAATTAAATTAATATAAAATTTCTGCAAAATAATCATTTATTTCATAGTTACTTATTTCATATCTCTTTATAACTTAGTCACCCATTAAAACATAAAATAGGAAGTGCTTTTTCGTGTTAGCTTCATAACACGTCACAAGTCATAATTTTATTATTTATTACTCCTAAACCTAAAAAGGATAATAAAAATGCCCACTTAGCGTCCTTAACCCTAGATTGAGGAATAAGTGTTGTTTGGGAAATAAAATTATTATTAGGTAAAAAACCGGCCAAGTGCGAGTTGGACTCGCCCATGAAGGGTTCCGTAGCAGCAAGCATGATTAGAGATATAATTATATTGAGATTAGTAAGTAATATACACAAACAATAAAAATAACTTTGTTTTTCATAGTATTTGTATGAATGGCAAAGTTATATTTGCGGTTTTTGAAAATGTACTATATCTCAAAAACTGCTAACTGTATCTCTTCCAAACCAATTTTCGTTGGTAGTTTTGGTTGAGGTCTACATTATATATTTTTTTTAGTTTTATCATTCTCTTATTTTAGAAGTTACGGGGGGGGGGACACACTTTTTGCCACTTTGGAAGTGTCTCTCGCGCAAACTGTTCATTTTAGAAAAAAATGATGTTGGTAACCTCAATATCATTTTTAAAGACCTATTCATAGATACCCCACACGTATGGGTTTGGTGAAAAAATTTTTTTGAGTTTCAATTCTAAGTATGGGGGGCACCCCCAAAATTTGTTTTGTTTTGATTTTTGTGTGAAAATCTTAATGCGGTTCACATAATACATCTTTCTACCAAGTTTCAAAAGGATAGATCTGTGACGTGGCCATGCCCCGGGTCCGGCAAGGACGCGCCCGGCGTCAGTTGTACTGGTGGTCGCGCGAGCTAGCAGCGCTGCGCGAGGCGTGCGTTGCCGCGCGACGCCGGTACTTCAGGTTCCGCAGGCGCCGTACCCGACCTCCGGATGCGGCGACTGTAGAGGCGGAGCTGCACGAGGGTTACAGGGCAGCGAAGACCGTCCTCCGCGACGAGATCTGGCGGGCCAAATAATTGGCCCGCAGGGAGATGCTGGAGACTCTGGACGGGGACCCATGGGGCCGCCCCTATAAGTGGGTGCGCGAAAAACTCCGCCCCTGGGCTCCCCCGTTGACGCAGAGTCTCCAGCCTCAGTTCGTGGAGGACGTGGTGAGCGCCCTGTTCCCATCGCGAGGGGAGCATACTCCCCCGCCCATGGCTCCGTCTCCGACGGAATCTGAGGACGAAGCTGACGCAAACGCGGACCACAGCGACGACGACGTCTACGACGCTCCAGAGGTGACCGAGGTAGACATGAGAGTGGCGGTACAACGGCTCAAGGCCAAAAATACCGCCCCAGGACCCGACGGCCTGCCAGGGAAAGCCTGGGTCCTGGCCTCGAGGACTCTCGGGCCTCGACTTGGGGGGCTCTTTAGCGCATGCTTGGAGAGGGGCCGGTTCCCGCTTCTTTGGAAGACGGGAAAACTGGTCCTCATCCAGAAGCACGGGCGCCCTGCGGACTCTCCGTCCGCATTCCGGCCCATCGTGCTGCTCGACGAGGTGGGCAAGCTCTTTGAAAGAGTAATTGCAGACCGCCTCGTCGGGCACCTGAATCGGATGGGCCCGAACCTTGCGGAGAGCCAGTTTGGCTTCCGCAGGGGGCGCTCGACGGTGGACGCCATCATGCGCGTGAGAGCCCTCACGACGGGGGATGCAGTAGCCCGGGGCAGGGTCGTCTTGGCGGTGTCTTTGGACATCACCAACGCCTTTAACACCCTGCCCTGGAGTTGCATCAGGGAGGCACTCCGGTATCACCGGGTGCCGACCTACCTCCGTCGCATAGTCGAGGACTACCTGACGGACAGAGCCGTCATCTACCCCGGTCACCGGGGAGAGTGGAACCGGCGAGAGATATCGTGCGGTGTTCCACAGGGATCGGTCTTGGGGCCGCCCCTGTGGAACATCGGATACGATTGGGTGCTGCGCGGCGACCTCCCTGACGGCGTCAGCGTAATATGTTACGCTGACGACACGCTCGTCCTGGCGGAGGGAGAGTCGCACCAGGCGGCGGCCGACCTGGCGACGCAAGCGGTTGCGACAGTCGTCGATAGGATCCGGCAGCTGGGGCTCGAAGTGGCGCTGCACAAAACGGAGGCCATGTGTTTTCATGGCCGCGTTAACGCGCCACGGTCCGAGTCCCACATAACGGTGGAGGGGGTTCGCATCGGCGTCGGGAGGACGATGAAGTACCTGGGACTCGTCCTCGACAGCCGGTGGAACTTCAGGGAGCATTTCCTGAGTTTGGCCCCAAAGCTGAACCGGGCAGCAGCCGCCCTCAGGCGACTCCTGCCTAATCTCAGCGGGCCAAACGCCTCCTGCCGTAGGCTGTACGCCGGTGTCGTGCGGTCCATGGCCCTCTACGGGGCCCCAGTGTGGGCCCTGAGCATCCGGACGCGACCACTAAAGTTGGTCGCATGCCAGAGGGTCATGGCTATCCGAATGATCCGGGGATACCGCACGATCGCCGGCGAATCGGCCAACCTGCTTGCCGGATTACTGCCCTGGGATCTGGAGGCGACTGCCCTCCAGCGCGTCTATGAGTGGCGCGTGGAGGCGCAGCGCCGGGGAGAATTCCCGCTGCCCCGACAAGTCGAGGCGCGGCGGGAAGAGGTCCGGCGCGATCTCAGGGCAGTATGGAGGGGACGATTGTCGCAACCGACGGCCGGGCACGCCGCAATCGCGGCGGTAAGACCCCTCTTTGAGGAGTGGCTGGATAGGAGTCACGGCGTCCTGACCTACCGCATGACGCAGGTCCTCACCGGACACGGAAGTTTCGGGAGGTACCTGTGTCTAAGGAGAAAGGAGGAAACGCCTGGGTGTCACCACTGCGAAGATCGCCCGGAGGACACAGTAGAGCATACGGTGCAAGACTGCCCAGCTTGGGCAGAGCACCGACGTGTCCTCACGGCGGCGATAGGCGGAGACCTCTCGCGCCCGGCATTGGTTGCGGCCATGCTGCGGGGCGAGACGGAGTGGGAAGCGGTCGCCTCCTTCTGCGAAGCAGTCATGCTCGCGAAGGAGGAGGCGGGCCGCGTGAGGGAGAGGACAATGTCCTCCCTCCGCCCCACCCGCAGTGGTGGACACCCACGGCGACGGACGTCGCAAGACGATCTCCGGCCACCGTAGGCGCGGGCATGCGGGCGGCGAGTAAAGGGCAACTCGCTGCCCGACCATGGACCATGCCCGGGTCGACGGCGCGTTGTGTTCCACGCGCGCCTCAAAGAGCGTCAGCATAATGACGGGGCCCCCTCTCTAGAGGGCCAAAGCCTGCCGGGGTCGCGGGACTTATACCATTACCGTGACCCCGGAACATAAAGGGCTATTGAAGGACACCGTGGATTTTAGTCAGTACAAGTCTGACAGTCCCTCCCGCCCTGCCCGGGGTGGGAGGACTCATTTGATGATTTTACCACGCAAAAAAAAAAAAAAAAAAGTTTCAAAAGGATAGCTCTTATACTTTCGACAAAAAGTGGCTGTGACATACACGGACAGACAGACAGACAGACAGACAGACAGACAGACAGACAGACATGACGAATCTATAAGGGTTCTGTTTTTGCCATTTGGCTACGGAACCCTAAAAACGTGTGCGATAATTTTTTAGTAGTTCCATAATAATTCTTACCCATATCCCAATTTATTAGGGGACAATATGTCTTCTTCCATATTTCCATTACCCTTGGAGTGGGTGGGATCCACCTCCTAGCAGTCCACCCCGAACAACGGCACCACAGGCTACCTGTAACCTGCGGTAACGGCGGGGCGATCCCAATGGCGGTGGTCAACCCTACCAAAACCTTGGCTTGACAACCATACAAGTGAAGTTAGGGAAGGTTCATATCTGACGGAACATCCATCGCGTATTATCGGTCGCGGAACGCCAGAGCAGACAAACGTATAGAAAAACAAACGACCGTTCACACTGAACCGATGATACGTTAGTGCGTCAAAGAACATTCGATGATAGGCTCGACGGATGTTCCGTCAAATATAAACGTACCTTTAGGCGCCAAATAGATTTGAATATTGTGTTCAGTTTCAGTTCCTTGTGATTTAACTTGCTCCATCTGTTTATCTCCATTTCGATATAGTTAGGTGGCAATTTCTCTGGTTTTATTATTTTATTTTTGCATGCATGTCTGTCTGTGGCGAAATAAAAAGATTTTTATTTTTTTTTATTTTAGGCGTCATCTTTCCGTTTGCGATACATTGAGAGCAAGAGTAAACCCATTTTAGATTTAAAAAAAAAAACCTCTTTAAAGGCCGAACCGTACACAACAGTGCCGACACGTGCCGTACTGATGAGTACGGATAGCGTCGTACACAATGTGTGCGACAATATCATATTTCACTGACACTGAGCGATACGGTACTGATCGGCACGTATCGGCACGTGCCGGCACTGTTGTGTGCGGATAGGCCTTAACTCGGTTAATCCGACGATTAGATTTTTAAAGTCGTTTATGATATTTCACTGAATTCATTACAACTTTCGGTATTTGATTATAGTAAATATTTCGGTATTGAAATTGTAATAAACTCAAACTATGTAACTTCGTCCAGTAAAAGGTTATTTTGTGAATAATTTATGTGTATAAAGCCAAAACAAATAGAGACATCAAACAAACATAGATGAGCCGCTCGGATATTGGCAAACAGTTTGACACGAGTGTTTAAAAACCTTTTTGAATAAAATATCATTTTGACGTTAACTTTGATAGCGAGCGAAGTAATCAAAACAACAAATAAGCCTAAGCAATTAAATGAATCAAGTAAAAGTGAGGATGGGATGAGGAAATTGCTAACGTATACGATTGCGTATTTAGAAATGTCAACTTATTTAATTATTCAGTACCATCACGCGAGGTCTAAGTAAACTTGGTAATTACTCTGAGTCACAGTGAATAATTACATACGGTCTAATACAATAACAAAATCGTTATTCATAGTCCTGTGTAATTATAATCTTGAATTCAATAATATTCATGATTTACCTTTTTTTTGTTGTTGTCTGTTGCAAAACGGCATATTAGCTTAATCATAAAAATCATGTTATTAAGGTATTTTGGTACCCACATAAGTATCTGACATACATTTGATTTTTATCAGCCCGCATAACTCCAGTTACTGTGGTAACCACAACGTTTACAATTGTTTGATTTAATTTTAACCATGTATCATTGATCGTTCGAAAATTGCCCCGAAAAGTTCTGGAATGGATCAAAAAGGGCTAATGAAAACCCGTGTTAAGTGTGAAAATCAATACCAACATCGATATGTAGCCATTATCATGACAGTTAAGTAGCTCGATCACAAGATTTCAGTATTTTGTTTACAGCGTAGTTGAAGTATTTACTGCGTTTATTGTATGGGAAAATGGAACAGCACCTCTAGTGTAGGTATATAGAAGGAACTATTTTTTTCCTTGAAATTAATGTCAAAGTTCCAGTTTACTTTACGTCACAAAAAATGGAAATTCATGATAAGGCCTCAGTTTCATATCAGTTTTCGTGACGTAAAGTAAACCGGAAATTTGACGTTAATTTGGTGGAAAGAAATAGTTCCACGTTTGTACACTAGAGGCGCTTATTCAATTTTCCATATAATAACCGCAGTAAATACTTCGAGTACGCTGTAAATAAAATACACATATCAATCACGTGATAAGGCCTCTGATTAGAATCTGCTTTCAGTTTAGGAAGGCCAAAGGCCTCTGAAGGCCAAATTTGTCTCTGATTGCAAAAGAAATTCCATTTGTCCATTTTTCTAAAAGCCTAACGGACCAGTCAAATAAAAATGGCCAGAAAAATAACTATCCTATACCATTTTCCGGTTTGGCCTTTGTGGTCACGTTCTTTTTATTTGTGCTACGAAATATGTTATAAACGAAGCAAAAAGACTATCGAAGTACAAAATGTACAAGGAAATTGAACCTTTTCGTGATATTTTTACAAAGACATTGTCCACGGTATTTGCATTATTGCATTCTGTTTATTTTATATCATCGCAACTTGATAATAACATAGCCTTAGGGTTGTCACATTCTTGCCTTGGTCGCGGAACTGTCCTAACGGGTAACCGGGAACGGGCAATTGAAGGAACACGATAGAAAGTATTAACTACGAGTCAGACAGCCTCCTCCGCTCCATTTAGGGCGGGAGAGACATGGCTTATAGGTTGATTTAGGAGTATTAGTATTAGGGTCTTTTGGCATGACGCCAAAACCTAAATTAACTGCTATCTTTATTTATTCAATAAACATTTCATAAATCATACAGAATGACTCAAGAACAATATCCTCCAAAAGAACTCCTATGTTAAAGATCCTTGTAACACTGTCTTGTTTAGTCATTACTAAAAATGAAGGCAAAAATTTTACTCATCACCGAAACATTTGATTTGTTTGCATAAACAGAGTTAAAGTCGAAGTCAATTCAGATAGGATCGAATAAGGTTTTTTTATCGTACACGTGCATTCTATTCCACGTGCAAAATACGTAATAGGACGATTATCAAAAAGTTTTGTTGCAAAGTTTCAAAACAATAGGGACACGAAAAAAAGGTTCTTGATTATAATATTACAGCAAAGTATAAGTAACAACTGACATACACTGTACGTATACTTAATACCATTATTGGAGTTGCTGAAGATTGAACAACTGTATTTGCATTGTATAGATTCAATCTTCCTTGTATTATACAGTTTCATAGCCGACATTGTGTGAGTACTATGAGAGCTGTCATTCACTAGGTACCTACGTCTCTTATTGACTTGAATGACCCTGGCGGTTGAGAGTGTGTCATGCTAACTCAAATGACTCGCTGATGGTGGCGCGTGCGTCGGTTCATTTAGCTCCCTTCAAAATGGTTGAGCTGAATGGTGCTGATTCAAGTTTCATGTTCATGAACCGGCGCGGTCAGTTGAGACTAGTCATCTCTTAGCTGCCACGGTTTATTTTAATAACTAGCTGTGCCCGCGACTTCGTTCGCGTGGAGGTCGGAACTCAATAATGTAGTGCTTCTTTATTAACAACATTAGCTGTAAACCATCATTCTGGAGCATACATAAATATGCGTACGTAAATCATCAAATGAGTCCTCCTACCCAGGGCAGGGTAAGAGGGACTGTCAGACTTGTACTGATTAAAATCCTCGGTGTCCTATAAATTCTATAATAGGCCTTTACGTTCCGGGGTCAAGGTAATTCGATAGTTCCGCGACCCCGGCAGGCTTTGGCCTTCTAAGGGGGGGCCCGTCATTGTGATGACACATTTAGGCGCGTGTTGAACACAACGCGCCGTCGACTCAGGCATGCTCGTCGCCCGCATGCTCGTGCAAGAGAAAAATCTACGTTTAAACGCCTCTGGGACCTGAGTAGTATAGGCGGACTCCGGAGCCTGCCCGTTCCTGCCTTTACCGGCGCTGGCAGCCCCAGGACGTAAGCAGACATGGGCGAAAGTCATACTTTCAAGGAAACAGGTCGTAGCTATGCGTGACCCATCGTATCCCATCGTATCCCATCGTGTCCCATCCTATCCCATCCTATCCCATCCTATCCCATCCTATCCCATCCTATCCCATCCTATCCCATCCTATCCCACCCTATAATATTAGGTTATTATTAGGATTAATATTGTGTTAATGAAAATACCTTCGCAAGTAATGCATTACTTTAAAATCAAATTTGATTTCCATAAAAAAGGTTATAATTACTTAACCTTAAAAGATAAATGTATGCTCTCGCGGACTTTATTTTAGAACTTTTTATCAGGAATAATTCCGTAGTACATTATTTTTGCGTATCTTTAACCGTTTACGCAGCGCACGCAACGGAAGCTCTCGAAATGGAATACATTTTCCCGATTTTGAAACATTTCTCTTTAGTGCTCCGCTCCTATTGGTGATAGCGTGATGTTATATAGCCTATAGCCTTCCTCGATAAATGGTCTATTCAACACAAAAAGAATTTTTCAAATCGAACCAGTAGTTCCTGAGATTAGCGCGTTCAAACAAACAAACAAACAAACAAACAAACAAACAAACAAACTCTTCAGCTTTATAATATTAGTATAGATTATAGTATTTATCATTTTGTTTCTGAATTGTCCTTGTAATTTTTACTATGGACACTTGCTACATCGTTCTCACATAATGTACCACCTCAAAATGAATGATGTAACAAAGGTTCTGTAATAATTCTGGCGATCTAAAAAGAATGTCCATGGAGTTTCTTGCCCTTTCTTCTCTATAGAGATCTACTTCTTGGAATGGGCATCTACGGTGATGACATTGACAGTTTTTATGTCTTGTGACTGGGACTGTAGCACCATAACTTTTTAGTGTTTAATTACATTTTTATTTGTCTATGACAATTCAAAAGTGCCTCTAACTGGCCTACTTGAAATAAATGCTTTGATTTTGATTTTGACACCCTTTAGAAAAGGTCCTTCCGTTTCAAAATAAAATAGAAAAACATAAGAAGTATTGAATATTTTGGAAATACTTTGCTACATTTTGTTGAATGGTCGTTTGGTAATTTGTATAAAGGTCGCCGGAAAACGCTGAATGCAGGTCGCTTCCAACTGGTATATTATGTGGAGATCTAAAGGGGAGGCTTATTTTCAGCAGTGGACGTCTTATGGCTGAGATGATGATGATGATGATTTGTTGAATCTCTTTTAACCTACAAAAAGAAGAAGTTCTCAAATCAACTTTTTTCATTATTTTTGCAATACAATGCACAAAGAAAAAGCTATAAATACAAAGCAACACTCCATATTCATTGCTTTTTCGACTGACTCAATATTTCAAAGCACAAATCTCTTTGAGATATTTTTTTTTGTAGGGACTTGGCTTCTTTACCAATTAAAATATATCTATACAAACCCATAACAAAATATTGCATTATTGACTTACGACTTATAAGATTTTATACTTCATTATGACTGTGAAAGTTACGACCTTCTATCAAAAAAATGCAAATATCCTTTTTCATATTCTCCAGGAAGGTCATGTAGGTAGTACTCGCAAACGACGAGCGTGTGTTTTGAAATTATGTATTTTTGTTCTAAAATCGTCACATAGGCAAAGTCATTTAGAAGAAAAAAAAGGCACAGAAAATAATACGTGAATTTTATAAAAATAACAATATTTACGAACGAGTCGGGCGTGTTCGCGCACTTGAATCTGACTATTGCATAGCTTTTATCGCAGGCTCTGAGCGCGGCGCGGCGCGGCGACCGAATTCCCAAAAACCTATAAAAAAAAACCTAAGGAAAATACCTGACACCACGCGTCGTCTAACGTCGTTTCAGTTCGGGAGACTTCGGCAATCGTAAAAATATCCGTTATAAAGACAATTTACTTTTTCTTACTGATTCTAAACGACCAGCTACAAAAGGAGTTTTCACAATGAAACCTCCTTATAAAATTCTCCTACAACAAAGCAGTTCTTTATTACAATAGTGCACCACAAACATTTTAAATAAATTATATTCTCGTTAAATATACGCGGTAGATGATTTTTTTTTAATAAAAAAAATGTTATGCAATAGCTTCACCGCGGCAGTCTCCGAGTGCCACATGTATTTTTTTATGTCACTGTCAGCCACTGGTAAAGTCGGGAGTCACTCATCCATGGTACCAATAGGAAGGAAGAAAATTTGAGTTTTAGTTAGTTTGACTTTGACATAAGCCTCAATTCGCCCCCAGCAGAATGACAATTTCTCTACTCAAAAGAAGGTCCCCGGATACTAAATTATTGAGTGACGAGTACAACTGTCAAATATCCTAAAGCATTGCTGATGTTCGACAGGCAATACAAATTAAAGAGTGACAACGGCTCTGTTCGTCGTTCATTCAGTTTCCCAGTAAAAGCTCAGGTATGACGTTTGACGAAACACAAAGCGTAGTTATACCTTTGTCACCTGACTTTCTGAAAACAGTCCAAAAATAATTTGTCATTTTTTTCCATATCAGATATGGAAAAAAATGACAAATTATTTTTTGGAATAAGCTTTATTTTAGCAGGCAGAAACTGACTGCAAAACGTAATATATTAAGATGCGCTTTTCGCCTCAAAGTTTGGGTCTATACGCACTCCGATTGCGTGAACTACGCACATAATCGTATTTATACGAAAATGAATAACAGTTTGTTTTCTAGTATAATTTTCTTTTCATTATACTCACTTAACAATAAAGTTAGTTTACTTACAGAAGTTGTACCCTTCAACATAATATCTAATATTCTCTGAGACCTAATAAAACTTATTTCGTACGAACGTGTTCTGAATAAATAACTTGAACGCACGAACTTACTAACTAATAACTATTAATTATTCTTCTGGCCTTACCTCAATTTATTAAGGATCGGCTCATCGTTTTCTCTACATCCATACTTCTCAATTAATTACTCATGTTCGCAGCACTTTACGTTCACGTTTTTGTGACGTTAAATTTGACGGGAATTTTGTAGTTGGTTTGACTGAAAAAATAGACACTCGTTCGTACACTTTAGGCGCATTTTCAATTTTCCTTAAAATAAACGCAGTAAATGAAATACAGAAATCATGTGATAAGACCTCAGTTCTTCTATAGTTTATATACTTAATTTTCTGGGGTTAACAGGTACAAGGATTAATAGACCTAAGGGTCCAGTCACACCGAGATGCGATGCTGCGCGCACATTTCAATAGAGCTACTCAAAATCTAACTCTATGTTTACTACACAAAAAGTCACGTCGCGTCTCGGTGTGAACTGACCATTAGACGTTAATTTGATGGATAAAATAAAAAAAAATAATTTAAAGAAAAACAAAAAACCCGACTGCGTAAAAACTAATTTTGAATAATAACTTTTTAACAAAAAAATCAAACCGACGAAAGATTGAACTGAAAAGCTAAAAATAAATTTTGAGGCGGCGCCAAACAAACATACAAACATGTACCTAAATTAATTATTTGAAGCGAAGCATAATTTTATTGTAGCTAGGTTGCTTTTCGTTGATTGTTTCTTTGGCGCCGCCTCAAAATTTATTTTTAGCTTTTCAGTTCAATCTTTCGTCGGTTTGATTTTTTTGTTAAAAAGTTATTATTTTTAGCTTTTTAGTTGTATACCATGATTAGAGTGTTTAACACATGGAAAAACCCGTCTTCCCTTTTGTCATTGTCAACGTAACCGTCACAGTAATTAGTATTAACTGTTGAGGACCTGTAACTTGCAACTAAAAACTCCACTCTCAGACTGTCAACGACTGTCAAATCCCAACTATGTTTAAAGTTCTTATCATGATGAATGAAATGAGCCCAAACACGATATAGGTGCTGTTAACTGTTGAGGACCTCTTGCCCCTGCTTTCCGTCACCATCCTCAGACCCTCGATGACAATGATACCTCAGCTGGGTCTAAAGTTCTCATCAAGCTGAGTGAAATGAGTCCAAACACGATATAGCTGTTGTTAACTGTTGAGGAACTCTTGGGACTGACTTCACAACATAACAGGGATCTGGAGTTGATCTGATGATGGTGACACCATCATGTTATCTTCTCCACATCTCTGCTATATAGTAATGTCCTCAGAACTACATATGTTAACTTTATTTCAAACGAATCGGTTCACAACTGAAAATTCTGTAGGAAAGTTGACAATCAATTCCTTTTTTTCTACCCTTAGAGGCCGATTTTAGTTTTGAAATTAAAATGGGACCAACTTTGAAATATACTCTTTCCAACAAAAAAAGAATTTTTGAAATCGGACCACGCTGGGAAAAGTTATGCGTGGTCATACATAAAAAAAAAAAAAAAAAAAAAAAATATACATGTCGAATTGAGAACCTCCTCCTTTTTTTTCGTTGGTTAAAAATACGTGAAAAAGTTAACTTATATAAAAACTAAAAAGAAAGAAACAAGCCCAACAGAACAGCAGGAAGAAGCAGAACAGAACGACTCACAGTCGGGGCCCATTCAAATTTTACCAATCAAATCTTCCCAAGGGGCCCCGACTGTGAGTCGTTCTGTTCTGCTTCTTTTTCGAATTTTTTTTTTCACCAAACTATCTATCTATGGATAGGTCTTTAAAAAAGAAATATTGAGGTCACTAATAATTATATTTTATTTTCTACTAATTTAATTTTCTAGACTGAACAGTTTGCGTGAGAGACACTTCTAAAGTGGTGAAATTTGTGTGTCCCCCCCCTGTAACTTCTAAAATAAGAGAACGATAAAACTAAAAAAAATGTATAATGTACCATGCAAACTTCCAGCGAAAATTGGTCATCATCATAATCATCATAATCATTTATTTGGATGAATATGGTACATAGTGGTCTTAATAGTAATATATCAATAGTTTCATCACATTCTGCCACATGTGGCGTGCCAATTTCGTTTAAAAAAATACAAATATTTAAAAGAACATCGCATTAAAATGAAATACAGTCCCATATAGATGCCAATAATACAAAATAATGTTGTTAAGAGACGTTGTCAAAAAGTATAAAAATTATTATAAAGTGTCAAAAAAATAAGAATACAGAATATGGTGACTAAAATAAAACGATGCCAAGTAAAAATGAAAATAAATGTCAAAAGTAAAATTTATAATTTAACAACATGTCAATAAAATAAAAGATCCAATAATAGAAAATAATGTCACTAAATAAACGATGTCAAAAAAAATATAGTAAATGTCAAAATTTAAATAAAAAAATATATATTACAATTTATTCAAAGAGAAATAAGTATAAAAGATACAGATCATCAAGATGTTATATTATCATTTAAATAATCGTTTATGTTGTAGTAACATTTATTGCACAAGAAATCTTTGAGTCCTTTTTTGAAACCAATCAAGTTAGATTCCTTAATTGATTTTGGAATCTTGTTATAGATTTGCGGGGCTAGACAAAATATGCTTTTCCACATGCGAGCAGTTTTAGCTCTCCGTCCACGCAACATATCATTCCGCCTATTACGTTTAACAATGTCAGATAGGCGTGGAAACAGATGAAGGTTCATTTTAACAAATAAGGCAGTTTCATAAATATACAAGGACGGTAGCGTCAGAATTTTATATTTTTTGAAAAAAGGTTCACAACTATCCCTCATTTGTAGCCTAAACATGGCTCTAATGCAACGTTTTTGTGCTCTGAACACAGCTTCTCTATTTGTTGAATTACCCCAGAATATTATCCCGTATCTTAATAAAGATGCAACAAGACCGTGGTAAGCTGTAAGTAGTGCGTCGGTGTTGACTGTTGGCTCAAGTTTGTATAAGGCATAGGACGAACTGCTAATTTTTTTACAGAGTGCTTCAGTGTGGTCTTTCCAGTTGAGGTGCCTATCAATAATCAATCCTAGAAATTTTGCACTTTCTACATCTTTAATGTTATTGTTTTGATATTTAGCATTTATTTGCGGGCTAGTTTTCCTTTGGCCAAAGTGCATTATTTGGGTTTTATCAAGATTTTCTTTTAAGTTGTTATTATTCAGCCAGGAAATTATTGAGTTGACCGTATTGTTGACGTCAATTTCATATAGCTCTGGCTTAAGGCAAGGTATAATAACCGTACTATCGTCAGCAAATAGTGTCATAGGAAAGTTTATGGCTTTCGGCAGGTCATTAATGCCAATTAAAAAGATCAAAGGACCCAGTACACCGCCCTGTGGTACACCGAAATGGACAGTTCGTTCTTTGGAAAGGTATACAATTTCTTCTTTAGACTGATAATTGAAGCCCGTTATAGCAGTGACCTGTTTTCTGTTTGAGAGGTAATCGCTTAATAAGTCCAGAACATTACCTCTTACACCGTACGAGTCAAGTTTTTTTCTTAAAATGTTATGGTCAACATAGTCAAACGCTTGCGTCATATCACAATACACGGCACAAACCGGTATCCTATTATCAATATTCGTCATAATTTTATTTAAGAAGTCAAATATGGCCATGTTTATTGTCATATTTTTCCGAAAACCCTTTTGCTCATGGCAGAGAATGTTATGTTTGTCTAAGTATGTGTATAGTTCATTATAAATATATTTTTCAAAAATTTTGGAAAAAATTGGTAGAAGAGCAATAGGTCTATAGTTTTGTAGTAGCTGCTTATTGCCTTTTTTTAATATAGGTTTTATAATGGCTGTCTTCAGATGGTCAGGAAAGACACCATGACTGATACACAAGTTTAGAATATGGCTCAAGTGTGTGCAAATTAGGTCGGCAACATGTTTTATAACCTTAGTTGAAATTTCGTCATGCCCTACGCTATTCGTGTTCTTGAGACCTTTAATAATATTCAGAATATGTACTGGTTGACAAGGGGCCATAAACATAGAGTTTTGTTGATTTAAAATATTTCCACTCACTCTTTTCCCCGCTCCTGGTATGGGCACAATTTTTTCTATGAAATAATCATTGAATTTGTCTGCAATTAATTGGGGATTTTTAATAGTCATATTGTCATTAGTTATAATTGTATTTATGGAGTCATTGGGTAGGTTTACTTTAGGGTTGTTTATTATTTTCCATGTTGATTTGCTTTTATTGTCAGACGTCTTGATAGTGTAGTTATTTTGAGATCTTTTAGTTAGTTTAATTAGTTTTTTGAGCAAGTTTGAATAGTTTAGGTATTTTGTTTTATTTATTTGACTAGGTTTAAGTCTAGATATCCATAATAATTGTCTTTTTTTGGAGCTACATAGTTTAAGACCTCGCGATATCCATTTCGGTTTTCTATTTGTAGGTATTTTAATTCGTCTACAGGGAAAGCATAGGTCATAGAATAATTTAAATTGTTCGATAAATGATTTAAATGCCTCATTTGGGTCATCATATTCATATATTTCAGAGAACGTAAGTTTCTCGAGGCAAGCTCTAAATTTATTTATATTATCTAGGCTCAAATCCCGTTGTGTTTTATACCAGTATTTTAAAAGACAGTTCATTTACGGGACACTTTAGTAGTTGCGCAGTATGATCCGATAAGGCAAATTCTATCACTTCCGTCCTGCATTTTCTCTCGAAATTGTGGGCAAAATTATCAATGCAGGTTTGGCTTTGCAATCTAGTTGGTTTGTCTATTGCTAATGTCAAGTTAAAACTTTTTAAAATATTTCTTAGTTCATAGGTCATGTTATTATTTTTTAGTACGTCAATATTTATATCACCTGCTATGATAATATTCCCACAGTTTCTTCTTGTCAGTAATATTAAGAGTTGTTCTAATTTATTAAAAAATACATTTATATTCCCTGTCTTTGGCACTCTATAGATACATACTACTATAATTTTATAACTTGTCAGTTCAACTGCACACACTGAAAAAAAAATTTGTTTGCTTTAATAAACATCTTGTTTAATGTGATCACGCATCATGACTCCATACGAGCCTAACAAGATCTTGCCTTCTGCAGCTATGAGAACTTTGTTAAATTATCATAGTTCCGTCTACTAAGTAATGAATTGCTATAATTACGGGTAGTTATTTAATTTAGCTCAAATGTTGGCCAGTTTAAGGATGAGACATTGTCACATCAATACACTTAACTTGTAGATTCAACTAAGATCTTGCACGATACGTCTGTGCAACATTATAAAATCAATGAAGTTCATAAGTTGTTTCAACTAAGATCTTGCATGAAGTAACCGTGATAAACTAATTAATTCAACTAACCTCATATTCGTCGTAGACATGAGCCGTTGTCATATGAACTACCTGTATTCGTCAATCTTATGTTGTTTCAACTAAGATCTTGCATGAAGTAACGGTGATGAACTAATTAATTCAACTAACCTCATTTTCGTCATAGACATGAGCCGTTGTCATATCAACTACCTGTATTCGTCAATGCAAGTATGTTGCACATCCACAAAGTAACTTATTGTAGTTAATAAAAATTACAATAAGTTAGGTACCTAGGTACTTTGTGGATGTGCAAAAGACACCGACTTGGATTGACGAATACAGGTAGTTCATATGACAACGGCTTAGTACAACGGCTTAGACTTAGCAAATAGGTACAAATAGTATAGCAATCAAACAACCATATTTTATTATAACTTTATTAATCACTTACATAACACAAAACACTTATTATAAGGCACATCTAAGAATTACATATTTTTTGAATTGCTTAGAATATTTATATTGCACGGTATACTTAGGATGTGAAAAGGAATTTAACAATATTTTGTTTAGCTTCGTATATAAGCGAAAAAATGTTCATCAAATTTTAATGTTTGCCATAATTAGTAGCAGTACCTAATGTTTTGATTTCATTTAATGACTCACCAACAATAATAATGTAAGGCTGTGACGTTGCCCCTTTATTCTCCAACGTTTTTAGCCGAAGTTCAATAAGTAGACTGACCGATTTCAGCGTCAGATTTTAAATGTTTGATGAAAGCAACCCGCGTTTCTGCCTTAGATGGCTTCCAGCTGCAGCTAGGCACAAGATTTTTGTTTTCTCTTCTGTTTAACATTCAATAGATGGGGAATTGCCAAAAATGCTGCAAGATTTTTATCTTCTTCTTTAGGTGCTGAAATTAAAAAAAAATGTTTATAGACAATCCATTTTCCAATTCAATTTTTATGAGAGAGGCACTTATAATAATAGGTGAATAGCTTTAGTAGGTATACCGTGAAGTAGTACGAGTAGGTATAGGTTACTGCATGATTTATCTTACCTGCAAATTTTGGGATGAGATCGAGCAGTTCCCATGTCTATTAATAATTCTGCCACTTCGTCCATGTTTATAGCATTCACTAGTTAAGCAAATACTTATTTATTTTTCAAAAATTATCCCACAACAGCAAGCAACTCACGGTAGGTTGGTTTATACGCGTTTACGATGACAATGACAAGATTGACTAGTTCGGCGGCGGCCGGCCGCCGCGTTTTATTGACATAACAAAGCGTTATTAGATGCGACCACTTCTCTTGTTTGATTTAATTAAGCAGGTTATCTAGTCAACCATGTTCGTTGTTAAAAACTACGATATAAATTAAATATTGCTAACAAGTTGCTTGTTAGCATGAACTCAAATTATTATTTGATATATAAAAGTGGAGAAGTAAAATCTAACAAAGCATGTATGATGTAACAAAGCCCGTTGAATATACTGTTCATGTGCAAAATTGTCGACTTAAATAAAATGAATTTGTTCTGGCAACTAAGCTATATTGTATAAAGTAACAAAATAAATAATTATTCTAAACATTTTGATGCCAACTAAGAGAAAATGTATCTTAGTTAGTCTGCATTTTTTTCAGTGCAGCATTCTACTACATTAGATAATGACAATTCTGAGACCTCTGGTAACTCCCTCCATAGGTGTCCAGACCGAATCAGAATACATGATCCGCCTCTTTTACTGTTTGGTCTGCTGAAGCATGCAGCTAATCTATAATTAGGTATAGAAAGGTGGTATTCATTACCTGACATAAAGTGTTCCCTTATGCATAGTACATCAACAGACTGCTTTTTCTCAGACAATTCATTAAGACATATGGAAAGGGTGTCAGATTTGTTAAGCAGACCCGCTATATTTTGATGTAAAACGTGTAAGTATTTATTTGCGAAAAAGATTACAAACAGAATTCAGATCTTCTAGAGGCTGGTTCATAACACTAACTGAGTTATTATTACATGCTTTTCCTTGGGTACTTTCAATCTCAGTTTTTTTACTACAGTTTGGAAAGTCGGTTTGTACAGATTTATCCAAGTATTTGTTTTTATTTTGTATAGCTAATAAGTTCTGATATTCTTTTGATTTGTATCGATAGTCCAATTGCAAGATTTCTTTCAGTAAAGATCTAGTTAAGTGAAAAATAAAATGTGATCTCCGGGGCCGATGTCTAGAGTAGTCCATATCCACAAAAATAGCGTTGTCATACCTTCCACAAACAAACCTTAGCATGTAGTTTAGTTTTACTTCATTGAGATACCTATTAGATGGAACCTCGCAAATAATTATATTAGTGTTCTTAATGGTTGATAGCCATGTATGTAAGCATATTTCCGTATCATATGGGTTGCGTTCATGGCGGCCTCCAACAACAATAACGTAGTCATTCATAGTATATTCTGCTATGTCGTTATTTGCAGCATTGATAAGGTTTCTTAATGTAGTACCAGATTTTATATACGAGCATACTGTATAATCGGATCCCAAAAGCTGGCTGAGTGATTGGCGTAGTCCGTTCCCTTGTTCAGTAGATAATATCATAACTCTTTTTTTTAGCTTATTATTACCTTTGTAATCACGTGTGGGGTTTAAACTAGTGCGTAGAGTTTCGTTAGCGACTTTATGAATGGGTGAATGCGATTTAATAACTCTCTTAGCCTTTTCACATAGTTCCTCTTTAGAGATATTTAGGATTGTTGGATTTAAGTCACTGCTGTCCTGTAGGTTTCCTGCCATATGTTCAGCAGACACGAAGGAAAGTCGCTCATCGGCACTAACAGACCAGTTTTTGATAGCCATCGAGTTTTTGGATGTATCAGCTTTAGGACTTATCACATTTAATGCCTGTGTTGTAAATTCTCTGGAGGAAGTCCTCGGCAAACCAGTTTTCGTTGTTAATGTCCGTACTTTCCGCTGATATTGGGGCGAATAAAATTGCCGTGGTAAGTTTTCCTTGTTGTTTGGTTTGAACGAGATCAAGAAATTCGTTTTTTTTTTAATACGTCATAAATCGTAAACCGCAATTTCCCTTTCAAAGTTACACGAACTTTTATATTATGTTACTTGCTGCTGCGGAACCCTTTATGGGCAAGTTCATGATGAGAACGAGTCGTATGTACAATGCAATCTGCCAGGAATATCATAGTTTTCATCCAGATTTTAGGTTCCTGTGGGATAAATTCGAGTTGTAGCAGGTGAAGTTGATGGCAACAGCTAGTTTATATACCGAGGTCACCATGCCTTCGAAAGCACGTTAAACCTTTTCCTCTCATTTTGAGCTTTGATAGCCGTAACAGATTAATAATGGCTCGATAGTCTTACAATAAAGTCTAATCAAGGGATATCATATTAGCGAGAATCTCATATTTACCAGCATCTGGTTAGACTTGAAGCCGACCGTAATATGGTTCATTGATTAAAATTTCATTAAGAAAACGTAATTACAGTGATGCATCTTCCGTTTGTTTAACAGAAGATTAATGTATAGATATAGAGAAAAGACAGTGAAATATGGCAACGGTTTGATGACTGTTCGGGCTATTAATTTTATTGCAAGTACTGCTAATTTGTTGTTGTTTTTTTTTTTATTAACGAGCTTCAAACGTGGATTGGATGTCGTATGTATTAGATTTAAAATTTCGGGAATTTAGGGACTTTTTGATCCCTAATTCATTTTAATATCACAACGTTGGATGTTATTAAGCCCCATCCAATTTTTTGTGTGAGAATGTTGCCGCTCATTGGTTTCAGAGTTAATTAAGCCGCTTCTGGGATAGGGATCTGATATGATTTTTGGAGTATTTGATTAATAAGTCTAAGTTTCCTTATAATGTTTTCCTTTACCGATGTCAGTGGTTTCCGAGATAAACTTGGAGAGCAAATGCATTGAAAGAGACACATTGACACTTGCCGGTTTTGAATTCATAGCGTCGTACATGACGGCGATGTGTTAACCTTTGGGCCATCACGACTTAGAGCGATACAAATTGTTTTTTTTTATGTTTATAAATTGTGTAGTTTTGTATTACCGCGAATTTCAATGCTATGACATGAATATTGAATAGTCGGTATTTTATCAAATTATTTGCTGTTAAATACAACTTTGGTGTTGGTAAATTTTACCTAAACATGATACAAACAAATGTGCTTTTTACTAGAATACCTACTTAATAAATAAACTGACACAAACATTAATAGGTACATTTTTAAAATAAATACAATTATTTTCGTGAAGAAATATTGGAAACTCAAACCAAATAACACATATTGCAATTATTATTATTTTATATAAAATTGTAATAGTAATTTAGTTACTGATCGTATCAGTATAAAAATTGGAGAAATAAGCACATATTGAAACGCTAATCATTCATTATTTACTTTAAAGAATCAATCACTAAATTCGTCACAAAAGTAGTAATCCATTTCTCGAATTTCCTTTATGAGTAATACAAAATTGGAACGAAACTCAGAAATACTCGCTTTTAAACCTTGGTTTCTGCTGTTTACCGAATAGCTCTTACCGAGATTCGGTAGATAAACAATGACGTTAACGGCACTCGAGTCCGGCACAATGCTAGGGCATTTCATCTCACCATTTATTCCATCTCACCTTTGTTGAGCCGGAAAATTCCCGCAAATCTTCTTCCGGTTTCCGTATTTAGTCCAGTGAAAAGCGGTCAACAAACACGTAAAAAAATAAAAACGATATTTTTTTTCCCCTCAACTATAGACATACTGAACATTTTTAAAGCAAACAAATAGGTAGGTATACATTTTGTAACACCTACCTATTCCATGGGACATACGTGTACTTTTGTAGATATCTTTTTGAATTAAAATACAATTATTTTATTTAGAAACACAAACAACTACCATAATACTTTAATGGTATAAATAATATTTTAATTAATATTATTTGTACCTTAGTTAAGAACTCACCACATTTAAAAAAACTACTTACCTTATGTTTTTAACAAACAAAAATGTTCAATTTAAAGTTCACAAATGTGCTAGCCAATTTGTGAACCTAGGCTAAGCGGATAAAAAAATCATGGTATTTAGCTCTGTAACAAAAATTTTTTGGAACATTATGTCGCATTTATCCCGAGGGTTACGAATATTTTACGCCAATTTATTTATTTTGTGGTAACACTGAATGTCAGTGAAATACTCATGCTTTCCAATGAAATAAAATGAATGTAAAATACTTCACTAGTACACAAGCATCGAATGAGTACTTTTTGGTAAAACCACACCTTTTTCAATTAACTATATTTATGTATCGGAACACGTTTCGAACCATATAGAGGGTTGTTTTATTCACAAACTATCGTGGAAACAACTCGGCTGTCAGTACTCGGCAATTAAGTACAAGTTAGTGCTCAATAAACCTGTTCTGTTTCATTACCCTCTTTGCAAATATTCCGGTTCATTTTGTGTTAGTTGCTATATTTACACCTGATTTGTTATCGACTTGTCGTTAAACACAAGTGATGCTTGATAGTTTTTTTTACTCTTGCCTTTTTAAGGGTACGCTAGTCGGTCATTCTTCCATACAAATGTAGTTTGGCGATTACTCCAACATTTGACGGTATACATTCAGAATAAACAATGATTCACATTCATCTCATCGTTATCTAGTCCTATAAGGAAACAAAAAAAAAACATCTATTATGAGTTATGGGTGTCGAAACTTCCTTATTTTAAGACTAGCTTCTGCCCGTGACTTCGTACGCGGATCCTGTTGCTTATGCCAGCGACAACGGGGTCGTCAAAGTCGAAGATGAAACGTCTGATGTCGAATTCTAAGAGCCCCGGGACGGGAAAACAACGGGATGCGCGAGACGATTCGAGATGCGCCAGATCTTTCATTTTTCTAAGTCAACAGGAAATGCTCATCAGACTTAACAACTTTTGCTAAAACGTCATTCCTATATTATTATATGTTATAGTGTAGCTGGGCTCTTGGAGTTCCACATCAGGTGTTCCAGATCTTTCATTTTTTTAAGTCAACAGGAAATGCCCATCAGACTTAACAACTTTTGCTAAAACGTCATTCCTATATTATTATATGTTATAGTGTAGCTGGGCTCTTGGAGTTCCACATCAGGTGTTCCAGATCTTCAATTTTTAAACGTCAACAGAGAGTACTCATCAAGCTGAACAACTCTTTCTAAGACGTCATTCCTATACATGTTATAGTGTAGCTAGGCTTTTGGAGTTCCACATTATGTGTTCCAGATTTCAGTTTTTATACGTCAACAGAGAGTGCTCATTAGTCTGAACAACTCTTGCTAAGACGTCATTCCTATACATGCTATAGTGTAGCTGGGCTTTTGGAGTTCCACGTCAGGTGTTCCCGACCTGTAATTTTTGTAAGTCAACAGGAAATGATCATCAGGCTGAACAACTCTTGCTAAACCGTCATTCCTATAATGTTATAGTGTAGCTGGACTTTTGGAGTTTCACATCAGGTGTTCCAGATCTTCAATTTTTTTACGTCAGCAGAGAGTGCTCATCAAGCTGAACAACTCTTGCTAAGACGTCATTCCTATATATGCTATAGTAGGATAGCTGGGCTCTTGGAGTTCCACATCAGGTGTTCCAGATCTTCAAATTTATTCACGCAGCAGAAAATGCTCATCACGTGGAACAATTTTATGGTACAAATTATAGCTTAAGTGTTGCCCCGACTTAATATCTATACAACAAAAAAAATCATTCAAATCCATCCAGTAGTTCCGAAGATTAGCGTGTACAAACAAACAGACAATTTTTTTTTGGATTCGTGCTCTATCATTTTTTCTAAACCCTAATTTTTTTTTTTTTTTTTTATATATTTAATGTACAGACACAGTTTTTTTACTGTTTTATTATATGTATAGACAAATTTTAACGCATCTTCGGGGGGAAATAAATAACAAAAGAAGACGGTAAATTGTAAAAAAATTACCATACAGGGATAGATAATTTGTTCAAAAATGTAAATTATTTTATTTGGTACAGATACATTCAGTAGTTTTATTATAATACCCAAACTCCCGAAGGTCTCTTGAAAAGTTGCAGTACTCCATTCTTCAATAAAATCACGCATGTATGAATCAGTCGAAGGTTGGAGTATGTATGCGTAGGCGCCCTAGCTTCTAACTGCTCATTCATCTCATTGGTACGTGATATTGGATGAAATAGCATGCATTTTAATCCCGCTCGCCAACGAGTTCGTCCCGCCGACTAGGGCACCCTTAAGCCCTGACGTAAAGAGAGAGGGGTGTGTTATTTTTAAGAAAGTCTAGGTAAGTTATTCAGCCATCGCCATGTGGTGAGCTTGACAGTTTGTTAGGTAATTACTGTTTTATAATATGTAGCCTAAGTGACCAGTTTCTTTTTATGTCTGTTTAACTAGGTCTGTCTGAAATTCAATTCTGCATCACCCTAAGGTAGACTGGAAGAAAATGCCCATGGCATTAAGTCCGCCTTTGTGCTTAATTGTGCAAGAAGTTTTTAAATAAATAAATAAATTCAGCGCTCAGAACGCCACCCTTACTAATCACAACGCTAATGTAATTAATCATGTTTTTATCTGACCGCAATCTTCTTCATAAAATCCTGGGTATGATACTAATTATACCGGGGATTTTTTAGTCTACTAATTATTTATCTACTGTTGTTTTCTTTTTTTCTTAATTCTAATTGCTAATTTAAACAGACTTCAACCTTTTTGTTTTGTTTAATTTACTCCTAAATACCCTTTTTGTTTGTGAAAAATTTGAGGGTATTTTTACATACTAAATCTAACTAGCTTAACGGCTGTTTGTACACTGGTTGTTTTTTTTATGACGACGATAATTAATAGTTTTAAATGTGCTTGATGCATTATAGATTTTTGCTTACCGCCACTGGTCAGAGGCAAGACCTTATGTAGGTTTATACGTTGATACATTGTCTATCATTTTCCACCCCGTTTCCTTATTACATTTATCTATCATCAAAGCGTGATGATGGTGCAATAATGTTCTTACTACCGCCCAAAACAATAATGGTTTACGGATGTGATATTTCCGCGTGAAGATCATTTTCTTTTGGATATTTTTTTTATTACCTACGTACATACATACTTTTGATGGCCCAGTCTTTGAACGTCGAACGTCGTTTTTTTTTAACAGGAGCTTGAAAAAAGTGCCCCCTTTTTCATTATAAGTACACGACATTTTCATAAAAAGGGGTAAGTACAAATGTTTTGCTTCAGGTAGTAGTAGATATTCGTAAAATCAATTTTGTTTACCACTGATCGCAAGTTTGACGGCTGTGTAAGGGGTCCTAGATTCACTTTTTAGACTTTTTTTATAACCTACTCTGTGTCCCACTGCTGGGCAAAGGCCTTCCTTTTCTCCTTTCAAACCTCTCTATATTTCACATTAATTCCATATCAATATTTGATATTTTACATACAAACAACGTCATTATAATACATTTATGTATATGCAGAGTAAATCTAGCACCGCTTGACGATGACGATGGGCAAAGGATTTTTAATAAAAATCCGCTTCACTGCTCGACCGCGCGGCCTTGCGGTCCCGTGTGAGAATTACTAAAGATTCAGAATAAACTATCTGTTTTTGTGTTACCAAAGTAAACAATTCCGAGAAACTCGATGCTGTTCTAAACACAAAAACGATATTTATTTCACTTTAAACTCAAAGTTTGCAATATTGTAATGTAAAGTTCATTATACGAAAACTGAGTGAAAGTTTTAACCTTTAACCGAAGTTAGAACTAATTTTTAATGGAAAAGTGGGTAATGTGAATGACAATATTTTATTATATAAATTAATGCATTTTTTTTGCGTGATAAAATCATCAAAATGATTCCTCCCGCCCAGGGCGGGGCGGGAGGACTTGTACTGACTAAAATCCACGGTGTTCCTTCAATAGCCCTTTGTGAATCAGGGTCACGGTTACCGAGTGAGACAATCCCGCGACCCCGGCAGGCTTTGACCCTCTTAGGGGGCCCCGTCAGGTTGCTGACAGCTCTTTGAGGCGCGCGTGGAACACAACGCGCCGGCGACCCAAATTAATGCATCATCTTTAAATCATCCAAAAGTTTAGACAGGACATACATTTTGTAGATTAATTTATTAATCCCTGTTTATAGAAAAGTAAAGTCCTTTTGATGTTTTTATTTTGTAGCTATTCTCTACCACACACAATTGAAACTAAAACTTTATTTTCTATTTCTATTATCCTGATCCCTGTGATAGCCTAGTATCGGCACGAGTAATCTGAAAATAGCTCATTGGTGTTGGATAACCAAAGGTTCAATAGAGGTTAAATTCAATCAATTCCTAACACGTGGAGCTAAGTTGAGAGAGAGCATACAATAAATATGAGGTAATTGAGGTCTCAATCTATGGAGTAATAAAATAACTAAAAATCAATATCATCGTTATTTTCGCTAATTTCCTATAAATGTTCCAAATTCTATTAATTAGCTTATGTCCATTGTGTTACCCACTTGATGTTCGGTAGTTGTCTCTCGGGAAGGACTTCATCATCATCATCATCAGCCTATAAATGTTCCCACTGCTGGGACGCAGGCCTCCTCTCTGTGAGAGGGAGTGGGCCGTAATCTACCACGCGGGCCCAGTGCGGATTGGTAGATGTCACATGTCTTCGAATTTTTGGTTCCAGGACATGCCGGTTTCCTCACGATGTTTTCCTTCATCGTTTTGAGGGCAGTGGTGTTGAAATAAATTACACAAAGAAATGCGCCTGACGGGGTTCGAACCCACGACCTACAACTCGTAAGTCGAGGCCGATACTACGAGGCTGATATGAAAAGTTGAGAAGAAAACTATAATCCAAATCCATTCCATAATTTTTGTGTGAAATAACAATGTAAGTCTATTCATCTTCACAAGCTTTCACATTTACAAACTAGAGTCCAACAATAATATTGTGGGGCAGAAAGTTCATCAGGCACAATAACTTCGGGTCAGAGGAACCTCTAAAGAGCATTTAGGAATTTTACACTCTGTCCCCATACCCCTAAAAACTTTGCTCGAATTGTGATGTCGCTGTGAGACTTAATACTGAAAAGAAACACCAAGATGTACGAGTATGTTTGAACGTGAATGTTGCTTGGATAATTACGAATTAATTAATTAATGTACTTTTCTCAGTTGTAAATTAGTAAAAAAAGAAAACCGCCATAGAAACCAATATCAATGAATAGGTTTAAGTACCTACAATAAAGTGTAATTTTATTAATGTAGAAAAAATACTCGGTGGCGTCTTTAGTTGAGTGGATCATAGGATCCACACAGCATAGGCTGTGCTTGTCTCAATTCCGTATTCCTCTATTCTCGTGTATTTTTTCTTTCGGAATATCATTAGAGCCCTT
Source organism: Agrotis exclamationis (assembly GCA_950005045.1). Taxonomy (NCBI): domain Eukaryota; kingdom Metazoa; phylum Arthropoda; class Insecta; order Lepidoptera; family Noctuidae; genus Agrotis; species Agrotis exclamationis. The sequence continues at coordinate 11,279,291 of OX465434.1, forward strand.
GCAGATACCATGGTATAAACACTAAGTTGATTTCCTCTAAGCGATGGTGATATTCAAGTCGCACGTTTCAATGTTCTTTGTGCAATAGATGTCACGAAAATTGTACTATATTAGATTTCCTGATTTTTTATCTTTTTTGGAATTCTATTTTTAGACAAAATATTCATACTCTTTAGTTTAAGTACCACTTATTTACTCGAGAGTAAGTAAATCTATACTTAATTTATGATGGACTTTACATAGAAAACAAGAAAAACAATTTAACAACTTATTATTTGTTGCTGTTTTCATTTTATTTTTCTACTTCCAGTTTTGAAAAACTTTCAGTATTTTCATCCTCACTCATAAAACTACTGTGGCGAGCAGCTGAATCGAATATGCAAATGAAAAACTTTTTTTTTTCACATTAACTTCAATACGTACCTATATCCCGTTATTCTTTTGTTTCTATCGGAGCACGGGATGTTTGAATTTTAAAGTAGAGCAGTTGTAATAACCCGTTTTATTATTACGACTAGCATACATTTCAATAACTTATATTTGTTCTACTTTTATGAATAGTGGTTCTGTCTACTTATTCGGAAAATTTAGATATGTAGGTAATTATTGCAGTGGCGAAAGTACGTTAATTCAGATATTTTATATATTTGATTGTCCTAAACATAATATTATAACCAACTAATAGAAAGGGCTTGTTTCTGTACAGATGCTAGCTCGTTATTCCATCCCTAATTTAAATATTTCTCAATCTAAAATCTTTCTCCTTTTGTAATAAAGTTGAAAATCACTTAAAGATTGTGATAAGTTGATGTGCTCGCGTTTAATTCCAGTATGTTGTTGCTTGTCAATCAAATTTATGATAAAATGAAAAAAGCCTTTTCACTACAACCTTGTATACAAAAAAATACACTATCTAACGAGTTTTCAAAGTTATAGTTAACTAGCTTCCGCCCGCGACTCCGTCCGCGCGGATGTCGGTCTTCGCGTGGATGGTTTATTTCTCCATTTTGAGTAACTCTTTCAATGACATCTTATAAATATCTATTGGACCCAAATACGGCTAAGCCTATAATAATTAAGGAGATCCCTCTATTGAGCTACTGCTGTTGAGCTCGCGTTCTGTAGTAAGTATTTTTTTCATAGTAATTCCGACCTTGTATTTACAAATAACTGATCGGAACAGTAATCAAAAAGGTCGCGCTGAAAAGCACGGTTTAAAATGATACGCATACAATATTAATTCCACGGACGACCGCTCGCCACACTGGACACGTCCGCTTGCATCAAAATTCAGAATTTATATGCATCGCGCGGCGCGGAACGCGGCTCCTTATATAGGAGTCGGGGAGGCGTGGCCCGCGTGTGCCGCAAACGGTTCAAGCCAAATCCGACTTTCGGCGCTACAGGTAACGGCGCTGAATCCACTTCGGGTAATGCAACGTGTGTTCGCGGTTCTACAGAACAACGTCTATGAATAAAACTGAAAAATAAGATTTTTTTCTACGTATTTTTCCAGGATAAAAAGTATCCTATTTTATGCCCAGTATAATAAGGTATAATTATACCAAGTTTCATCGAAATCGAACCGTTAGTTTTCACGTGATGCCTGCACATACAGACAGACAGATAGACAGACAGACAAAATTTTTTTTAATCCCATATTTGGGTTTGGTATCGATCCAGCAACATCCCCCGCTATTTATTTTTTCAATATTTTCAATGTACAGAATTGACCCTTCTACAGATTTATTATATGTATAGATTCGACCACTAAAATTTCATACAGTGAATGAGGGCAACGTCCCATTTAAGAATCCATAACCCATAGGAATACTTAAATCTAAAGTTAAGGCGACATACATTAATAAGGTAACCTAGCGGCTCAGTGGTTGGATTATTATAAGATGTAAGATATTAATATTCCCATAGGGTTCATTTTAGCGGTGTTAGCGATCACTTAACATTGGATACTGTGAACACCTTAGGGCACTTACCAAGCAAAATTTCAGACTGAGGCGTATCGGATAACGTTCTTTATTGTATAAAATATTATTTTCATATTTTATGTCATAAAAACTAAAATTGCATTTTCTTCTAACATGTACTTACTTTATTATTCAAATTATGAAATATTTTCTTATTTCCATCATAATCCATCTAATAAGTGTTCAAAAAGTTTAAGCGTTTACGTTAATAAATTATGGAGATATAAAGGATACACAAATGAGTCCCAAATTAATCCTGTCAACAAAATGGTGGTTTAAAATTATTTAAATGCTCGGTACGGGACCGTTGGTCATCAAAAATAACTGAATAGGTATACTAGAAAATAAATGTATTAGATACAATGAACGTTCTAGAAAATGACCATTTAGTTTAAACAAAATATAATTTAAAAAGAACAAAAACATAGTATACTTGTGAAAAGTTTTTCATTTTTCTTTATCGTAAAAACTCATTTGACTTGATGCCTAATTAGGAACGTAGAAGAAGAAGTAAAATTTAGAATCTGGCAGTAATTGTTGCACAACAGCTGGCCCGGTAGTTTCTGTATTTTTATCACCTTCACAGAAAGGCAGGAACAGGTTTTTAGACCGCTGAAAGTAAAGAAAAGGAAATACGACTGAACGGGTGTACAGAAAAACGGGCCCAAATTTAAAATGGCTTACCTCTTGGCCCCAATCTAGCCCAGAGGCAAAGATGAGTCCTAAGATGGAGTGAGCTTACCCAGTTGGAACTGGAACCCCTGCGCACCGAAAGAATGCAGTAAAAGTTGTATTGACAGCGGATTCTGATAGGATGGTGGACGATAGCCAGGCGGCCCCGTATAGAGACCGCGGGACTTTCGGGTAACCGTGGCCCGGGAACGTAAAGGGCTATTGAAGGACACCGTGTATTGATGTCTGACAGTTTCTCCCGCTTCGCCATGGGTGGGAGGAATCATTCGATGATATTACTACGTTAAAAAAATGTTTGCAGAGCTGTGGTGCCGTTGCCAAGAGTGCAGTGCTAGGAGTTGGATTCTACCCACTTTAAAAAAGGCTCTTTTTATTTTACTTCGGATTCAGATATTACAGTGGCAGTATAAGATCCTAGAACAATACAAACAACACAGGTCTAAATATGAATGTAAAAAGCCAATAAACGTACGTCTTTGAATAGTAATAGTCAATAAAAGTCATATAAATACAGTTTCTGCCAATATTAGATAACTTATGAGACGTACATAGCAAACAACAAGAGCAAACATAGCATGTCCTATAGAGATTGTATCAACAAACAAACTTGGCCCGACTAACAAACCCGAACTTTTAGGTTATAAATTGAATGAAGGTGAACTTTTGATGCTTAAGGGCCATTTGTTTGATCTGCAGTTAAGTAATTAAAAAAGATTTGCCCTAATCTATGAATGCCTCTTGTATCTGGGGTGCGTTTACAAACATTTAAATTCACAAATATTTTTTGGCGATACGCAGCATAGCTGTCCATTACTCGACAACTATGTTGGAATATAACATTCATGCTGCATAATATGTTTTCTTAAAATCCCTCAGAGTTATTCTACCTTTGCTCGCTTATGCTAGGGCCACACTAACGAGAAACGTCAATAATTATCGCGATAATGGACTTTAATTATACGAATATTGAAAGGCGATTATCGCGAAAATCAACGGCATGTTCCGTTAGTGTGGCCCCCGCATTTTTGCTTCACAGGAAAAACAAAAGCCAATCGCAATACTCGTCATGCGATTTTAATCGAGCTTAACTAAGAAGATCAGACTCAATCTATGACTTCACTTGATAAAAGAGCAACAATCCGTTTTCAACAAAATTGAATTAATTTCGAAGAAAACCACTGGATTGTTTATGTACTTATTTTTCTCTTTTTTTTTGAAAAAGATATTGTATTTTGGTACATCATAGCCAGTTTCATCTACGTCAATTTGGCCGCACTTGAAGTATCATGTCCTAAACAGTATAGAAAATGAGAAAACCTCTAAAGTACGAACCAGTATACCCTTAGCACGAGTTCTCAGTATTAGAGACGTAAAGTAAACTGGAACTTTGACAATTTCAAATTGACAATTTTTAAAGAAAAAATTAGTTCCTTCTTCGCACACCAGAGGCGCTGTTCCATTTTTCCATACAAGAAACGCTGTAAATACTGAAAAAACACTGTAAAGTAAAAGATTGAAAACTCGTGCTAAGGGTACAAGAACTCATTCCATCCATCAAATTATCAAAATCCCCGTATACAAAAACATGAAAACTGAAAAGGCCTCTGAACTTACTACTTACTTACAAAAGAAAGAAAGGTAATTGTATTCATAGGCATTCAAACTTCTTTAAAGTAATCAAATCAAAATAAATAAACAAATTTAACGCCGAATGGTCCTCAACTTAGTATAATGCCAGATGGCAGCACAAAGTTTGCCACCTGACGCTAATTTTCAGTTGACACCTTTATAGCAATAAAATGATCTCGGATTACGGTATATATTACGTTTTAATATCTCATAATCGTGTTAGTGACCAACTGACCATAACTATATCAGTTTAAAAACTTTTATAATTATAAAATATCTCACAAAGGTTGTACAGTCTACAGAGTTAATTTGGGTTCAAATAAATGTTTGGGTAATTAATTAACCTCGAGGAACGAAACATTGTTTAGACCGCTAATTAATGTAGTACAACATTACATTATAATGCTATATGTTAACAAATTAAGGGATTTGTTAACTGGAACTGGGGTAATTTTCTAGAACATGGATGAAAAATGTCTTTGCCATTTAAAACTTCTACAAAATATAGTAACTGTTTCAAATGCCAAGCCGTATAAAGCTGTTAATTGTGTTGTTTTCTGTATGAAACACATCAATTTCCGAACAGAGGCATACAACCATGTTGAACTCCGCTACCTTCATCCAGCAGTTGCCCTCTCACATTGTCGTCTGCCTGCCTTCGCTGCTTTTTCTGGTTCATGACTGCCACTCCAAAACTTTTCTTCCCCATCAGTTATCAGTTCTACGAGCAATATGGCCTGTCCATTACCACTTTAACTTGCAAAAAACAGCTATGTCAGTGACTCTGGTTCTTAAGACCTAAATGTAAAAATGTACCGTATTACTAAAAAAAAGTAAATCATCGGTTGAACACTTGTTTAAAAAAACTCTGCAAATTGGCATTTGATGTTTTATTATAAGGGTCGTTTTGTAGTTACACTTTTTTAGATGTTCAACTTTTTGTAGTAAGAGAGAATGTTGATTCCATAAATAATAGTTTGACGGTCTGTATTATGTTCTTGCAAATAAACGAATTTTCAAGTCCGCAAAATTCAAGCAAATTTTCACGTAGGCGTTTCAATTGAATTCATTACATAATCCGGTCCTGAGTCGAGGTTATACAGTAACTAGCAACTTTGACCGCAGTTTAAGAATTTGAAAGTAAATTCCGGTTGTCTGCTTGTAATTTTTAAATTCAATCATGGTTCAAAAGCCACGTTGTGCCATCTATTTTCATAACAGCGTTTAGTTGCAACTACTTATACGCGATATAACACAAAGTCTAAAATTTTACTTCGTATTCACAGACGTAAATTGTTGTTACGCCTTAGAACTGTATTTTCGTGTTACGTACAGAGATATAAAAAAAAAAACTAAATTAACAGGTTAAAAAAGGATTTTCTAATTAAGTTAGATAAAAGTAGGTACACATTCAGATTATAAAGTTCCTTGACCTTTCAAAGTAACAACTATGTAGACAATTTTATTACTAACCTTAAATTTTATTTCCTAAATCAAATTGAGCCCTTCAAAAGGTTTCATTAGCAAACATGTGACTGTGAATTTGTTACTGGCCGTAATCCGTTTATCTATCATACTCAGCTACGAATGTGGAGAGAATAACAGAAAAAGTCAAATAAATGGGACTCGTTTAGATGGCTAACCTTTTGATGTCCAAAAAACGGTTTGCGAAAAATTTACTAAATTTTTTAATGCAATATGTAATATCAAAGACACTAACGCCACGCCCAAAGGACTTCAGTTGTGGCGCGATCACCGCTTTTTCCGCTAACAGAACTACGTTTTCCTTTACATTTTTTTTATTGCAAACCATGAAATATTTATAAGACCCTTTCGAGGACAGCTAAATTTTTGATATACCATCGTCGTACCTATATAAGCCGGGTGCATACTCCTCGCAATTGGCGTGCTTTTATGACCAGATGTATGAATGTGGATGAGCCGAAAGGAGTATCTATGGATCGTAGCAGGTGGCGCTTTGTAGTTTATGCCCATTGAAAGAAAGCGCAAGTTTATGTACGTACTCGTATGAATTTAGATACCAATATATTTCTTAAGTTAACTTGTAGTTTTTCAAAACATTTTAATTTTAGCACAAACTTTACATGACATGGTGTTGTCAAGAAGTAAACTTGAACTAAGCTGGCCCAGTGGTATCGGCCTCGACTAAGAGCAGTGGTGGCCCAGTGGTATCGGCCTCAACTTACGAGTTGTAGGTCGTGGGTTCGAACCCCGTCAGGCGCATTACTTTGTGTAATTTATTTCAACACCACTGCTCTCATAACGGTGAAGGAAAACATCGTGAGGAAACCGGCATGTCATAGAACCAAAAATTCGAAGACATGTGACATCTACCAATCCGCACTGGGCCCGCGTGGTAGATTACGGCCCACTCCCTCTCACAGAGAGGAGGTCTGTGTCCCAGCAGTGGGAACATTTATAGGCTGATGATGATGATGAAACTTGAACTAAGACATTAATTTTATGGAAAAAAATAAAACAGATATAGGCTTTCCTCTTGAGCCTCACTAAGTCATCGAACGATTTCGCGTTTATCGCATCCTATGAGAAGGAAAACCAGTTCAGAAATACTTGTTCAGCTAAGCTCCATACACTTTGTACGTTCCCAAACATTGTCTCAACAAACAGCGTGCACAAACATTCAAAGTGAATAATCACTATTCTGTGTTTGCACTTTGTTCTATTTTCGGTCCAAATTGAAAAAGTGTTCTTGAAAGGGTCGCTCTGACCGTGACCTACCATTTTTGCGAAATTTATAAAACGCTTTCTATTTGGTTATGTCCCGTTAAACACAGGTAGCCACAGATAACGTTTTCTAGATTCAACATAAGCGCGCCACACGTCAGTGCATTTGCCATTACTTAAATTCTTCTTGTGCTGTAGTAGATGGAACTTCTTTTATCAAATCTTGTTTCTTCGTTTCTTCCTCTTCTTCTTCGGGTGATCACTGAAAACCAGCGCTGCGGCTGTGCTGTGGATCTTTCCCAGCACAGCATTATGCTGAGTGGTCACCTTTCTTTTTACAGTCATGGCATGCAGCTGTCGAATTCTGTTGTTGTTATTTGTTTCCATACATTTCTGTAAAAAAATAAAATATTTATTCTTTCTTTCTTTTCGTTCAAAGTTTCAAATAAATATATTTTATTCTCTTAAATATTTATTTCTCTCTTTTTTCCGTGGTAAAATCATCCAACGAGTTCTCTTACACTGGGTGGAGCGGAAGGGACTCTCTGATTCACACTGACTAAAATCCATCGTGCTTTTTCAAATGCCGTGTACGTTTTTGGTTCACGCTTAAGTGTTTATGGATTTTATTTTTAAGTCTAAAGGAGACTCCTAGAAGCGGTACTTTTTTTAAACAAACTTTGCCCCTTATTAGGAATTTCTCCTGTATCAAAGGTTACAAACATAGAAACTTACATACACAAACCTGTATTTCACCAGTTCTGTTAAAGCCAGGCTCCGGGTTCTTACTGAGAATATTAATACACTATACAGACTGTTCTAGGAATTAACCTCAAGTCTTCCTGCCTGGTAGAAGCGGTTACTACTACTAAGGCTTTAATTCCGTCGGCATTCGCGTTTCTCACTAAAATATGCCACACACATTAGCGTAACAGGAATTTAAGCCTTAATCAACGAAGCGGTGATAAGGTTTGAGGCACTTAATTCGTCGTTTTCATACATTGTTTCATCAACTTTGTCAAAGTTACAAGCTAAGGCAATGGCTGAGAAGTGACCCTTTTCGCTCGTCTTAAGAGGCAGTGGGCAGAAGCTTTTGTTATTAAATTTGCTTGAGGTGGCTACTTTATTTGCGAACAGATGTAGTCAATCTTGTGATAAAATCGCTGACACTGTAGTGTCAGCGATTTTATTAGTCACCTTTATTATCAGCCGTTATTAAGTGACGATGTTATCACGTTAACAGAACAAACTTGGACAGAAATTGCTGACAGATATAAAAAAGGAGGGAAAAAATTGGTATTGTTGAAAAAAATAATCACATTTTCATCTTAACGTGACAGAATTATTATTAAAGAAGATAATTATTACGATTACAACCAACAGCATCTTTTTATTATGCTTAGATCCTTTATATTCTATTATATTCTATTATCCTTTAGACCAATTTATAGCACCAAAAACCGTGCAAACTCAATAAAACACTGCTAATTTTACATCAAAATAAATGCATCTCGTCACAAACAATACGTGTAAAACGCGAAATGATTCAAAAATATTCGTCTATTTATGAATAATATATGCATGATATTTATTTTGTCAAGTTGGACCGATGAATATTTATTTTGTCAAGTTGGACATATGAAGTTCCTCTACGAGTTTATATTAAGACGATACCTTGTTGCGAAAATGATAAAAAGTGGGCGGGGTCAAATATAGAACCGAGCGCATTTCATACAACAAAATTTGAAATTCGCGCGCAAGGAAGTAGCGATTTAGAACAGAGATGTAGTGGAGTCGATTAACGTTTATGTTTATTTTATTATATGTGGGATTGTGATTATTTTAGTATTTATTTTCTTTATTCGTTGTTCACAAAATATACAATCTTAATTTAAAATAAAAGTATTCGGTAATTAGTATATTTTTTATTTAACATGAAACGCATGTTATTTTATTGATAATTTTTTTTTTTAAATAATATGAGAGAAAAAAATTATCCGCGAGCGGGCTTCGAAAAATTATACTAATAACTTTAGTATACGGAATTATCATAAGACAAAATATCTAATTGAAAAATTAGATTTATCGGGTACCAAAGCTGTAAAGCTATGATATCAGATGTTTCCTACCGTCCTCTAAGACGCAAACGTGGGGATATTAGGAGGCTTATGATTTACAGATCTATTCCGGGTTTTATGATTTCTCAGCAAAACTAAAAGATCTTTACAAGAAAAATATTTTTAAAGGAAACTTAAATTTGAATTAGGTCTATAAAATAACAAAATATTATTTCAAAATTCATAACTTTTCAAAATCTAAGATAAGTTGAATATCTTCATTAGCTGAAAATTCTTGCGTTGTGTTTGGTTCATTCTCATATGATTCATTATCATTAGTCCGACTTTCCTCTTCATTTTCAGCATTTTTTTTAATAACATATTCTGGATCACGAATTGGCATGTTTCTAACAAATCTTGGGTCCACTAGTTCAGGAAGCAAGCAATCAAAATAAAATTTCAATAATTTTGGCTCCATTTGTTCTTTCCAAAACTTATCATCCCTTTTGATTATTTCGGTTTTTATTTTGTGTTCTCCATACCACACAGCTAATAAACACTTATCCTTTTGACAAATATGCATTTGGCCTTGGGCTTGGAAATACCAATCAGATTTTTTATTTACTGCAACTTTATTAGTTTTATCATCTTTTCTCCAAAAATGCATTTTTTTATTTTCTATAGCTGCATCTATTCCCATTTTGTATGGAGCTATAGGACATTTAACTTCCACTACCATATCCTCTGTTATTCCATCAGGAGTAGCCCCAAGGAATGGGTGTTCTTGGTCAATAAATAACCCGCAATGCTCAATATTTATATTGAGCATACTAGACAATTGCTCTAAGGCAATTTTTTCATTTTTTTTGCCATGACTTATGGAAGCTACGTGGTCAATGTTAGATTTATATAGCATATTTTTTACTACATTGGCACAACTGTTTGTGATTTTCCTTTTAATAACCTTTCCAAACTGAGAGGCTGTCAATAAATTTCGACGAAGTTCTAACCACTCCCCACATTCAGCTTGGAGAATTGTTCGTTTTTCAATATCATTTCGTTCTTCTTTAGTCTTTTCCAAATTCTTTAAGAATGTTGACTTTGCGAGTTCAAAGCTTTCTGGGTCTAAATCAGGCTTAGTGGCATTCTCACCGTAATCGAAGTCAATCTTTTTTGAAAACAGTTTTCGATTTTTTTTTCTAATTAAAGTTTTGTTGTACTGTCTCTTAGCTTCTTTGGCGTTTTCATAGTTTTGAACAGATTTTGGTGGACTTTCGTTATAAATTGTTTTATGTACTGTGGATAATACTTTTCCTGTGTTAAAAGAAATAACAGCTCCAGCCACCTTGCTTGGTAAGAGCGCTTAAGAGCATAATTAATTCTTTTGCCTCCAACAAACTTTGCGATTACTCCATTTAACCTTTCTACAACATTGCTATCTACATTTTCTATCAAACTTCTAGCTTGATTTGCCACATTTCCTGTCAAGAACTGAATCTTCTGCCACAGAAAACTTTTGGAGAATTGAGAGTTCAGTGAATTCGACTGCTTAAAGCAAATTTCTTTATTGCAAGATTCATGTGAGTCAAATGCATGAAACATGGCTTTTGATATATCCTTATGCAAGTGTTTAATATTTTCAGATTTACTTTGTTGGCTGCTGTAATATTTAATAGCACTGCATATGTATTTCCTGGCAGACAAAATTTTCTCATTTGTCAGTAATTTACGATCAGCTATTGAATAGCGTGTGTCTGATTTTAGTTGTTGCAATTTATTACAATAATTTCTCAATATATGGTTTTTACAGCCTATTTTTTCTACTGTTAAAGATGGATATGGTCGACATTCTAAAATTTTAGCGTAGGTGCTACTGTCACCATCTGCAATATACCTTGCGTAGATAAGCCCATGCATTTCTATTGATAGCTTAAATCCTTCTGCTACTATAACAGATTCCATAGAAGTAGATGGTCCTGTAAAATTCTTAAAACACTCGTGTTGCTTCACTGCCACATTACTTTTTTCTGCTCTGGCGCAAATGCAGCAATATTTATTTTTCACGGCCATAAACAGTACTTGGCCAAATCGCCTTCCAATAATAGTGGCTGCCCCTGATAGAGCAGCGTAATTTGTTTTGTATGAACGTTTGCACCAGCAGCCATCTACAATAACATCAATTTCTGGTATGCCATCTTTATTAACTCTTCCTTCTTTTATGGCAGCATCTCTTTCTTTTTCTCCCGCTTTTTTCATTTCTTCCCATGCAGTTACTTCCCATTCATCAGAAACGAGGTCATGAGAAATCTTAAAAGTATGCTCTGACATAATAGGTAAATCGAGTGAAGCAGAGACCTGCTTGAGTTGAGCATAACCACAACCAGCTACCATGATACCCGCAACTGCATTTTTATTTAAATTAGCTTTGGTGTTTTTAATTTCAAAATTTTGCTTACAAAGTTTACATGTAAAGGTAAATGCAGATATCAGCCCACAAGATTTTTCCTTAGTTAGCTCCATGCTCTCTAAACCGCAGTCGAACAATGACGAATGAGCTGAAATACGAACTAGTTCTTGCACAAAATAGTTAATGTCTATTATTCTATGGCCTGCCTGTAGTTTTGGATCCTGAAAAAAAAAAAAACAATTACGAACAAATCACAAATTATAACCTCTTTTCAGACTACTTTCTTTAATTACCTATTTCAAGTCGAAAAGCTACAATAATTTATCATAATTCCATGCAATTCTATAATTCCATGCTCGTTCTATCAAATACTAACCAATATATCAAAATGACTTACTTCATCTGTAGCAGGAGTGTCTGTGCACTCGAATGGCAGTGGTAAGCTCTGCAACTCTGTATTTTCTTGAACTTCTTCTCCATGATCTCGTATTTTGTGAATTGATTGACGTCGCCTAGAAATATCACATAAAATCCTCCTTTAAAAATTACTGTAATTCATTAAAGTAGGTAAGTACACACATTAAAAGTGTCTAGGGATCAACATATATTTTTGCAATAACTTTTCTCCTGATTGATATTAATTAAAATTTTCTTTAAGGATTCATCAAATAAAGTGTTTTCGTTTGTCACAGTAACGATAAACCAAGTCACCTTTGCATTAATAAAGAAATTTGCCATTTTCCTAATAAAGGGATTTTTGACATTTGAACCACTAACACAAAAGTTCGAAAAAAGACTGAAATAACAGTTTTCTTTAAAATTTTATTGGGTAACTTAAACAATTAATAATCCGTGTTTCTACCGCGAACACTAACAACACAAGAACATCGGTTTGGCATACTCAAAATGAGTTCATCCAAATCACGCTGTGGAATGGCCGCCCATGTTCGTTGCAACAACAAAAAAAGGTCTTCTTGCGACTGGATACCCTCCATATTCGGCAGAGCTCTTCTCTGTAGCATATCCCATGCATGCTCAATCGGATTCAAGTCTGGCGACTGAGCAGGCCAGGGCAGGACATTGATGTTAGCTGCGGCGAGAGTCTGTCTTACAACTCTTGCGGTGTGCGGTCGTGCATTATCATGCATTAACTGAAATAAGGGACCGATTTGAACTTGTAGAGGAACGATGACGTCTGTCAAATCAACTCAGTTCTTCCGCCGATCCAAATACCCGCCCATACCATGATGGTTCCACCACTATAAGGATGGACTTCCTGGCAGGATTTTAATCGCTGTTGGCGTCCAGGGGTTCTCCAGTGTCGTATACGTCTTGTATCCGGTCTCATACCGAAACGAGACTCATCAGAAAAGCACACGAAACGCCATTGTTCTTCTGCCCAATTTCTGTGTTCAAGAGCCCATTGATATCGAATCCTACGATTGTGCATTGCTACCCGTAGCGGTCTTCGGGAATGAAGGTTCACTTCATGCAAGCGGTTTCTGACTGTTTGGTCGCTAATTAAGTTCCCTGAAGAGTGATGAAGCCTCACGGCTAACATCATGGCGGTTATTGTTGGAGCTCTTCGAGTTAAGATTTGAATGTATCGGTCTTGTCTCCGTGTGGTGCAGCGATACCGTCGTCCATGGCGCTCAGCCACGGTACCAGTGCTTCGGTAACGTGTCCAAAGTCGACTGATAACACTCTGACTTGTATTCAGAGCTAAAGCCACAGTACGTTGCCGGGAACCAGCTTCTATCATTCCCACGGCTCTGAGCATTTCTTCCCTGCTTAAATGACGTCGCCGCTCCATAATAACGTTGGTTTTAATCAGGAGTAGGGAAACAGTAGCACTAATAATGTCTTCAATGCGTTGTATGTTTTTATAGGGAAAATATTGACAGCTGATTTTCATCTTTTACTCGAATTTGATTCACAGTTCCTGATTCAAATTATGAAATGCACCAAAAAGGATCCATATAAATTTATAAAATCATAAATTTATTACAAAGCCACATCTCAATCTCAAGAAATCCGCATAAAAATGCTTGATCCCTAGACACTTTTGATGTGTGTACATTAATATATTAATCCATATTAGTGATAAAAATCCATATTAGTGCTTATAGAAAACAAAAAAAAAAACTAAAACCCGACTACTGAAAAATCATGCTCTAAAAAGTATTAAACAAGAAAATATTGTAAAGGAAAGCCGTGGTCGTATGCCACTTTGTCCAATGTATTGCTTTTTTAGGGTAGGTGGCATACGACCACGGCTAGAGCATGATTTTTCAGTAGTCGGGTTTTAGTTTTTGTTTTTGAACTTATATTTTTTATTTTTATTATTTTGGGGTTATCACTTCGTAATTAAATATTTGCAAAACCTCTTAACATAGTCTTTGTTATTCACTTACGCGTTGTATACGTAATAGAGAATGATTTAGAGCCGTGATTTTTCAGAAATTATTCCCAATTATCGGGTGAATGCAAGCAAATATGCAAGCAACTGCTTACGATACATTTTTGAATTGTGCTTTTTAAGCCCTTTCATTTGATACCAAACACGACACCATTACAAAAAAACTTTATGTTCTCTAGAGGGCGCCACATCCAAGTTATTGTGACGTCACATAGCCTATAACCAGCGGACGATCAATACACTTCCAACGACACCTCATTTGTCAAATTATGATCAGTAGTTCACAAGTTATGAGGGAACAGATGAACATACATACTTACATACATTGTAACAGTTTACTTTTACACAACAAATTAAATTTTATTTTAGAATATAAAATACAAGAAATGATATCAAAACACAGTTCAGCACTATACAGTTCACTGTCACGCACAGAAGGTTAGGCCTTGGTAATGACCTCCAGCAAGAGGCCTCCACAGGTAGGACCGCAGCAGGTAGTGGCCCCAACAGGCAGGACCGCAGCAGGTAGAGAGAAGACTGAAGTAGACCGTCGACTGCACAAAGGGCCGAGTTAGAACGCCGCCGCCGACAGGTGGTATGCAGCACGCACTGGCCTCAACAGGCAGGACCGCAGCAGGTAGAGAGAAGACTGAAGTAGACCGTCGACTCCACAAATGCTGAGATAGACTCAAGCAAGTTACAATATTCTGCCAAGCAGGCTAAGGTAGACTGACGTCTGCACAAAGACTAAGATAGAGTCTCCACTGCACATAGAGTGTTCACTGGACCGAAGTCTGAGATCGAAAAGCCACTGTTCAACAGTCTGAGATAGAATAATCTTCTGCCAACGGCCTCCGCTTTTATACCCATCAGCTCGTTTTCAAAATCAGTCTTCTTTTCTATTTTCAAACTAGTTTCTTCAAATGTACTGGAACCCGACCATATCAGACCTCCTTCGTGTGCGTAAATTTCATAAGTAAAATTAAGAATTAAGTTATTTAGTACAATCATAATATATAAATTAAATTAGAATTAAATACAATATTTCAGCGAAATCAATTTGATAAAAATAAACTAAATTATATAAACCAAAAAGCAGCATCATAGACTAAGCTAGACAGAAAAAGAAACTGACAGTTTGACATTTGACATAAGTGTCACAAGAAAAATATCAATAAAAGGATGATTTAATAAGATGATAATGTATGTAAGTATACATAAATACTATAACTTTACCTTTTCAAGTTTCGATCCTTCAAAACTTTTAGTTGTGGTTGCGACTCCACAGTATCGCCCTCTTCTAAAACAGTGGGAGCGGTCGTTGACCTCTCTGATCCGGCCGGGGGCGGCTGGACTTCTGCCGATGCCGGTGCAGTTAGCAAAATGTTGTCAATATTACTTATATCTGATAAAGGGCCAGTTCTGAAAACGTAAAAAAATTAGTTCTAAGTAAAATTTTGTTGTTATCACAATTTTAAAATTTGTGTACACTAAAAAATGTTTTTACAAAAAAAAAAGATATGGACTTACTTTTTCTTTTCTCTCATCATATGTAAATGTTCTCTTTGAATTTTCCTGCATAATCTTCGATTTATTTTTTTATACTTTGTTTTATTACCCATATTTAAATTTAAAAGTTTATAAAATAATTATTTACAACTTATACTAAGGCACTACTTATTTACAAGGAAGGTCACTTATACGTACGAAGAAATAAAACTATCTGAAATCAATATACTTATCCTAAAAACTTAATAAATTAATAATCGTAATTCGTAAAGAGTCAAGAGTCAACCGACACAGAACCGTCACGCACGATGTTCACGGGCGAACTGGGTAAATGGTTGAGAGTGATAGAACTATGCGATAGCAACGTAAATAGATAGAGAGAGGACACATGCAACCTGCTCGAAAAAAATAACGTAAGCGCCATACTAAATAAAAATGTATTAAAAATTCAATTTTATGTTTCTTTAAAAACTGATTTCTGATTAATGTTTAATAAGATATTATCTACATTATTCATTATTTTAATGTGACAGAAAGTACATGACTACGACATAAAATTCATAAAATGTTATTTTTAGAGGTAAGTTCTGATTTTTTTTCTATCGAGGAAAGTTACTTGTTTTATGTTTTTGTCTTCGGATTAATGGAGGTAATATAGTCAACAAACACATATAAAAAAAAATAATTATTCAAACAAGTATTCTTAAATTAAAATTAACGTAAAAAAATTGTTTAATTACCAGGACTCATCTTAATGAATATGTAATAAAGAGGCCGTTGTCTGACGCTGTGTATTCAATTATAATATTCAACATTTTTGGGATGTGGACCGCCAAGCTTGAGGGACGAAAAACAAACATACAAATTGTTCACTACCTACTCGTAATGTTTCATTTCGTAGGGTCTAACGTAACTTTCGTGTTTAATTTTGAATCAAGTTTTTGCCCGTGGCTTTGACTGTGTTATTATTAATTCTGCGTGACAATCTCTGCTACAAAATATTGACACACCTCTTTCATTCCGTCCCATTCAAGTTTCAAGCAAAAAAAAAGTCATTAAAAGATTAGAATTCTATAAATGCCTCTAATGAATCTGTTTAGCTGTTTAGGTGAGACCATGTTATTATGAACAAACTCTCTATCGTATACTTCGATTGCCATTTAATTTTGATTAGGGATGCTCAGATTAATCTAAAAAGACTCAACACACAAGGTAACTGTTTTATTTTTGCGTATAAAATCTAATTTAAGGCAGCTGCAAAACGTTAAATCCATCTTCCTAGGAAGTTCCGGTCAACTGACACGCAATTACAATGGATTTAATCTATAAGCTGGGACCCAATTTAAGCTGCTTCTAGGCAAGTACTCTCCCTGCGGCTGGCATTAACTGAGGCATTAAATGACCACTTCAGCTGCTTGGCGATAAATCGAGGCAGACGTCCGTTTATCATTTACCACGGCCCCAAGCACACAGAAAATGGAGTATTGTTCAGGATAATCTTCAAGGGATTAGTGGCCTGTTAAGAATTACGGAAGAAGGTTTTTGTGGCATTTACTACGCTTTGTCGCAATCCTAACTTTAATAAAAATAAATGCCTAAGTTCGTTTGTTACGCTTTCACGTCTAAATTGTAAATCAATTTGAATGGGTGCGTAAATTAGACATTTAGATAGGACTCCGGAAACGTTTAAAGGCTTAGAATTTTTCACTTAGATGGGAGAAATTAAAGAGTCATGAATTTAGTACGAAACTTATAACGTCTGCATACTTGAAATTTAGCCAAACCAAATGTTACAATATTTAAAAATTTTGACAAAGTCTAACTTATGCGAGCGAGGGCGTGGGTTCAGACTATACCATAATTGAAATGGTGTCTCGCGTATCTTCTGTACAGATACAGAATGATGCTGTTTTCGAGGTTTTAGTATTGTTAGACGGTAGTCAAATAATAACACGCTCCATTTCTTTGTTTCAGATCAGGAAAGAAGTTGAAGACGCATGACGAAACATGGACAGCGCAGGCAACAATACCACATTATATGACGATGATTCGTTATACCCGAGTGAATTGGCTCTTCACAGAGAATTCAGTTCGACTGATACCATCCTTACAAGTTACACTAAATGGCCTGCAGAAAAATGTTTGGAAACGTTTTTGTTCAACGGCACCGATGAGATCACTAATAACATTTTCATATACAACGGCACTCGAGTGATGTGTTTGGATCACGCCCCAGTTTTGACTAAAAGCACTTTGGTCAGAGCTAGTGTACTTTCCGCTATGGCTGTGTTATCGTTCTTTGGTAATTTGGCAACGATTATAAGTATACAGAGAGGGAAAAGAGGTCGAGGGAGAGCAAGACCTTCTTGGACAGCTATATATAGTTTGATATTCCAACTAAGCATAGCTGATTTGTTGGTGACTGTATTTTGCATAGCCGGTGAAGCGGCGTGGTCCTTTACTGTGCAATGGTACGCTGGGAATATAGCATGCAAATTGTTCAAGTTCCTCCAGATGTTCGCTTTGTACCTCAGTACTTTTATACTCGTGCTTATTGGAGTGGACAGATGGCTCGCTGTAAAGTATCCAATGCGGAGCATGGCGACGGCGACAAGGAGTGGAAGACTTGTAATTATCGCGTGGGTACTGAGCGTCGTCCTAAGTGTGCCACAGGTCAGTGATCATTAATGGCTTTCACAAAGTTTCTCACGCCGCTTTTTTGTTTTCAAGTTATAAATTAAAGAGATAAAGTACACAAAAGCAAAGATACTGACTTAAATGTCAAGTAAGAGGCTTCCTAACTTTACCCTCACTTTGATATCCGGAGCAATTAAAACTTGTGTCACATAATTATTGCAGAGCTGGAAAGATTAAAGCGACATGTAGGAGACAAAGTTAATTATCAAGCAAGACACATAAATATTATAGACGTGTTTTATGTAAAAGTTGTCAATTTGTTGATATTGTACCAAAATTGTGTTTCGTATCGAATAAACTGTCAAAGTATCGTGATTTATTGAATAGGGCCTGAAATTACGTATAGAACTAAGTGAACCGTATATCAAAGATAACAATTAAACTTTCGTAGCGCCTTAACGTCATTGCAATAAGGTTGAATTTCGTATAGTAAAACTTGCTATTGCGATTGTACTAGGTTACAAATATTCATTTTGTAAGTATTCTTTAGGTGGTTTAGTCTGTTGTATAAATTCCACTTTGATTGATCAACCGATAAACGAGTGAGCTCGTTAAAGCTAAGCTGAATTTGATTGAAGATCTGTTCATGCATTAATATTGTTAGTCTTAGTGGTTAGCAGTGGCTTAGAGTATATGTACAGACGCCAGCAGGTCAACCTACAAAAATCTGTCAAATTTTACCATTAGCCTTCCACTATACGTATATACGGTGCAGGACTGCCCCGCTTGGGCAGAGCACCGGCGTGTCCCCTCGGTGGCGATAGGCGGAGACCTCTCGCACCCGGCATTGGTTGAGACTATGCTGCGGGGCGAGATGGAGTGGGAAGCGGTCGTTTCCAGAGGGAAACGACCGCTTCCCACTCCATGAACAAAAATGAACTAAGATATTTTTTCACGTCATCATAATAAATGAAAAAATGGGCGGGTCACCAGAAAAACTATTAAGTTCACTGTTGTTTTTCCTACATAAACCATGACCTAATCAGTTACAATAAGATTTTTTCGTCAAGTCAATGAGTTTTTCTATCACCGGAGATTAATAATGTAGCTCATCACAATATTGATCCCGGATCTTTGTCTGTAAAAAGATGTGATGTAGATCAGGCTTTGGATTCAGATAGGTACAGATAGATAGATCAATATTGGCCGTCAGACAGAATATTATAACATATCAGATTATTTGTGTTATTGATAATGGTAACTACGTCACCTTGAATTGACCTATATTATCTACGTAGTACCTACACGGCGGGCGTTTCAATAGAACGAAAGACCAGCTTATACTAGTTTTGTTACCATTGAAGAGGTGTACTTACTTTATTTCATTTATATTCCAATCCCTTACAATTTACATACAAGTATTGTTCTGATTTTTTTAGGGTTCCGTACGTCCGAATACAAAAACGGAACCCTTATAGGATCACTCGTGTGTCCGTCTGTCTGTCGCTTACAGTCAATTATCTCCGAATCTACTAAACCGATTGGGTTGAAATTTGGTACACATATCAATTCCTGTGACCCAAGCACAGAGGTGTGACGTGAATGGATGAAATCTGTATGTGGAAGGTAGTTTTTGGGGGGGAAGGAGAAAATGAAAAAAAAAAGTTTCGAAAACTGTATCGTGTGACATAACAAATGAAACGTCTTGTTGAGACAATCTTAAATGTATTTTTTTTATAATTTTAAAATAAATAGTTTCCAAGTTATTCAAGAAAATAGACGAAATTTGACCATTCCCCCTCCCCCTTATCCTCGAAACTACTGAACCTAAAATTTTGAAAAAAATACAGTAATTAGTTTTTTACTTATAGATTATAGGGAAATGTATAAGAAGTCCATATCTGTATATAGGAGGTAATTTTTGGGGGGAAGGGGAAAATTTAAAAAAAATATTTGAAAACTGCATCGTGTGACATACCAAATGAAAGGTCTTGTTGAGACAATCTTAAATATATTTTTGTTATAATTTTAAAATAAATAGTTTCCAAGTTATTCAAGAAAATAGACGAAATTTGACCATTCCCCCCCCCCCCTTATCTCCGAAACTACTGAACCTAAAATTTTGAAAAAAATACAGGAATTAGTTTTCTACTTATAGATTATAGGATAACCTATAAGAAGTCCATATCTGTATATGGGAGGTAATTTTTGGGGGGGAAGCGGAAAATAAAAAAAATAATTGAAAACTGCATCGTGTGACATATCAAATGAAAGGTCTTGTTGAGACAATCTTAAATATATTTTTTTTTGTAATTTTTCAATAAATAGTTTCCAAGTTATTCAAGAAAATAGACGAAATTTGACCATTCCCCCTCCCCCCTTATCTCCGAAATTACTGAACCTAAAATTAAAAAAAAAATACAGATATTAGTTTTCTACTTATAGATTATAGGAAAACCTATAAGAAGTCCATGACATTAAAATAACATGGTAAATCACTCAATATTGTGCGTACCAATTTGGGTCAGATGTAAAAAAAACGTGATAGGTAACATCGTACGGAACCCTCTTCACGCGAGTCCAACTCGCACTTGGCCGGTTTTTTTATTTTTATTGGTATGAAAATAGGCTTTACCGTCTGTAACAAACAACGTTCTGTGTTTATTTTATTCATGACTAAAAATATAATTTGCAAAACTGTGAAGACACGGTTAACTCATATTTGAAGAGCTTTACTAACATTAAAAACAGCTGTACCACTATGTAATGTTTTATTATTGAAATACAAAGGTTGTTTTTCGAATTTTCACAGAATTTGGTAATAAATCCACACAAATTTTAAACGTTATAGGTCGATGATGAATTGAAACGCGATGTGCCAGTGAATCTTTATACTCGTAGCTTCAATGTGGAGATGATTATCTTATAATAATAACATGTATAAATATAGTTTACGTCGCATTTTTAATTATTTTTTGACTTTATAATAATTTTTATTTCATAGCCAATCCGACATAAATATAATAATATCAATTCTATATTTTTCTGTTTCATTAAATTTTTACCAAAAAAAAAAAAATCGAAGACATGTGACATCTACCAATCCGCACCGGGCCCGCGTGGTATCTACTACGGCCCACTCCCTCTCACAGAGAGGAGGCCTGTGTCCCAGCAGTGGGAACATTTATAGGCTGATGATGATGATGCAAATTAAATTTTTTGAGAGACAAGTGGCGTTTTGTCATAATTTTTTAAAAATCTGTTTAATAAAACATAAAAATCTCACGACATATTGACATATTTTCTTATTGTCTAGTATGTTGCACCTACTTTGTCTTTGTCTCTGCATCACCCTAAGGTAGACTGGAAGATAATGCCCAAGGCATTAAGTGCGCCGCTGTACACGTTTTATTAACTTGTGCATAAAGTTTAAATAAATAAATAAAATATTTGTAGAATTGTTTTACTTCTAAAGGCCGGTTACTACATCATTAATTATCTAATTTTTTTTAAATCCTATACATTTTTTTTACTAATTTGTTAACAAAACACGGCTACATAAAAACTCACAGCCTATAAAACAATATAATTAGCTATTTTACTCAAAACATTTTATTAGTGCGAAAAATAGATTATCAAACAATATTTGACACATATTTTTAACACGCTTAATTAGCTTCACTTGTACCTAAAGCCTCCTGCAGACACATGCGATTAATCGCGCTGCGACAACGAGCCAAGCTAAGTTCCACTCTAAAAATACTGCGAATGGACCGCGACATGTCGCTCCGCGCGATTAATCGCGTGTGTGCAGGAGGCTTAACTATGTATGTAAGAAAATCTTGGAATCTTAATTTGACCCACTCCGGTCTTCGATTAGGATGAAATTTTGCACACGCTCTGAGTTATACATGACTAGCTTTTTTTTTTTTTTTTATCGTGGTAAAATCATCAAATGAGTCCTCCCACCCCGGGCAGGGCGGGAGGGACTGTCAGACTTGTACTGACTAAAATCCACGGTGTCCTTCAATAGCCCTTTATGTTCCGGGGTCACGGTAATGGTATAAGTCCCGCGACCCCGGCAGGCTTTGGCCCTCTAGAGAGGGGGCCCCGTCATTATGCTGACGCTCTTTGAGGCGCGCGTGGAACACAACGCGCCGTCGACCCGGGCATGGTCCATGTCCGGGCGGCGAGTTGCCCTTTACTCGCCGCCCGCATGCCCGCGCCTACGGTGGCCGGAGATCGTCTTGCGACGTCCGACGCCGTGGGCGTCTACCATTGCGGGTGGGGCGGAGGGAGGACGCTGTCCTCTCTCTCTCACGGCCCGCCTCCTCCTTAACGAGCATTACTGCCTCGCAGAAGGAGGCGACCGCTTCCCACTCCGTCTCGCCCCGCAGCATGGCCTCGACCAATGCCGGGCGCGACAGGTCTCCGCCTATCGCTGCCGTGAGGACACGGCGGTGCTCTGCCCAAGCGGGGCAGTCTTGCACCGTATGCTCTACTGTGTCCTCCGGGCGATCTTCGCAATGGTGACACCCCGGCGTTTCTTCCTTCCCCATCCGACACAGGTACCTCCCGAAACATCCGTGTCCGGTGAGGACCTGCGTCATCCGATAGGTCAGGACGCCGTGACGCCTTTCCAGCCACTCCTCAAAGAGGGGTCTTACCGCCGCGATTGCGGCGTGCCCGAACCTCGGTTGCGACAGTCGTTCCCTCCATACTGCCCTGAGATCGCGCCGGACCTCTTCCCGCCGCGCCTCGACTTGTCGGGGCAGCGGGAATTCTCCCCGGCGCCGCGCCTCCACGCGCCACTCATAGACGCGCTGGAGGGCGGTCGCCTCCAGATCCCAGGGCAATAATCCGGCAAGGAGGTTGGCCGATTCGCCGGCGATCGTGCGGTATCCTCGGATCATCCGGATAGCCATGACCCTCTGGCATGCGACCAGCCTCGCTGGTCGCGTCCGCATGCTCAGGGCCCACACGGGGGCCCCGTAGAGGGCCATGGACCGCACGATACCGGCGTACAGCCTCCGGCAGGAGGCGTTTGGCCCGCTGAGGTTGGGCAGGAGTCGCCTGAGGGCGCCTGCCGCCCGGTTCAGCCTTGGGGCCAAACGCAGGAAGTGCTCCTTGAAGTTCCACCGGCCGTCGAGGACGAGTCCCAGGTACTTCATCGTCCTCCCGACGCCGATGCGAACCCCTCCCACCGTTATGTGGGACTCTGACCGTGGCGCGTTCAGACGGCCATGAAAACACATGGCCTCTGTTTTGTGGAGCGCCACTTCGAGTCCCAACTGCCGGATCCTGTCAACGACTGTCGCGACCGCTTGCGTCGCCAGGTCGGCCGCCGCCTGGTGCGACTCTCCCTCCGCCAGGACGAGCGTGTCGTCGGCGTAACATATTACGCTGACGCCGTCAGGGAGGTCGCCGCGCAGCACCCAGTCGTATCCGATGTCCCACAGGTGCGGCCCCAAGACCGAACCCTGTGGAACACCGCACGACATCTCTCGCCGGTTCCACTCTCCCCGGTGACCGGGGTAGATGACGGCTCTGTCCGTCAGATAAGCCTCGACTATGCGACGGAGGTAGGTCGGCACCCGGTGATACCGGAGTGCCTCCCTGATGCAACTCCAGGGCAGGGTGTTAAAGGCATTGGTGATGTCCAAAGACACCGCCAAGACGACCCTGCCCCGGGCCACCGCATCCCCCGTCGTGAGGGCTCTCACGCGCATGATTGCGTCCACCGTCGAGCGCCCCCTGCGGAAACCAAACTGGCTCTCCGCAAGGTTCGGGCCCACCCGATTCAGGTGCCCGACGAGGCGGTCTGCAATGACTCTCTCAAAGAGCTTGCCCACCTCATCGAGCAGCACGATGGGCCGGAATGCGGACGGAGAGTCCGCAGGGCGCCCGGGCTTCTGGATCAGGACCAGCTTCCCCGTCTTCCAACGAAGCGGAAACTGGCCCCTTTCCAGGCATGCGCTAAAGAGCCCCCCCAGTCGAGGCCCGAGAGTCCTCGAGGCCAGGACCCAAGCTTTTCCTGGCAGGCCGTCGGGTCCTGGGGCGGTATTTTTGGCCTTGAGCCGTTGTACCGCCACTCTCATGTCTACCTCGGTCACCTCTGGAGCGTCGTAGACGTCGTCGTCGCTGTGGTCCGCGTTTGCGCCAGCTTCACCGTCAGGTTCCGTCGGAGGCGGAGCCATAGGCGGGGGAGTATGCTCCCCTCGCGATGGGAACAGGGCGCTCACCACGTCCTCCACGAACTGAGGCTGGAGACTCTGCGTCAACGGGGGAGCCCAGGGGCGGAGCTTCTCTCTCGCCCACTTGTAGGGCCGGCCCCATGGGTCCCCGTTCAGAGTCTCCAGCATCTCCTTGCGGGCCAATTCCTTGGCCCGCCAGATCTCGTCGCGGAGGACGGTCTTCGCTGCCCTGTAGCCCTCGTACAGCTCCGCCTCTACAGTTGCCGCATCCGGTGGTCGGGTGCGGCGCCTGCGGAACCTGGTGTACCGGCGTCGCGCGGCAACGCACGCCTCGCGCAGCGCTGCTAGCTCGCGCGACCACCAGTACAGCTGACGCCGGGCGCGTCCTTGCCGGACCCGGGGCATGGCCACGTCGCAGATCTCTGACATGGCCTCCCGGAACCACTCCGCCTCGTCGTTGATGTCGGCAGGCCTGTCCGGTGGTGACACCCAGGCCTGCACGATCGAGGCTTCCAGGAATAGCTCCCGGTCCAGCTGCTTCAGCGCCCATCGCGGACCACTTGGGTTCCGTCGGACCGGCGCGTCTGAGGTCTGGGCGGAGACGTCAAACCGGATATACCGGTGATCGGAGTAGGTCTCCACCTCCTCTACAACGCGCCAGTCGGTGACGCGCGGTGACAGGTCGGAGGTGGCGAACGTGACGTCCACCACCGACTCGCCTCTCCACCGCACGCACGTGGGGACAGAACCCCGGTTCTCGATGACCAGGCCCTGCGCCAGGGCCCAGTGCTCGAGCCTTCTGCCCCGCACAACGTCCGTAAACCGGGAACCCCAAGCCACATTCTTGGCGTTGAAGTCCCCGAGGACGAGCGCGGGGAAAGAACCGAAGGCGACGACGACGTCTCCCAGCTCCGACAGGGAGTCCTGGAACTCGGCGAGAGTTTGGTTCGGGGAGAAGTATACGCCTATCACGGCGATCTCCCCGACCCGTGCTGCGACGATCCCGCGCCCTCTCTTGACGCGATCGAGGGGCGGGGTACCGGCGGCGGCCGACGAAATAAGGGTCACCGAGCCGTTCAGGTCCGCCACCCAGTCATTCCTGGGCACGACAAAGTACGGCTCGGCGACCACGGCGACGTTGATCAACCACTGCGCCATGCTCTGGAGCAAGAGATCCTGAGCAGCGGCGCAGTGGTTGATGTTCGCCTGGAGGAAGCGCAATGGAGACATTAATCGGAATCCATTGCAGCCTCCTCCAGGGCCCCTCGCGGGGGTAAGGCCGCGGCGGCGGCGGCGGCCACGGGAGTGGCGGCGGCGGCGGCGGTGGCGGCAGTGACGGCGGCGGCAGAGGGCCTACCTCTGCTCTTGGCTTTCGTGGGTGGGGCGCAGGACTTGCCCCCAGCCCGGTGATCGGCCGGCTTGCCAGCCGCCGCACATGCGAAGCAGTGCGGCGGGGCAGTGCACGAGCCGGCCTTGTGACCGGGCTGACCGCAGCGGAAACACTTGTCGCTGCGGTCAACCTCCGAGGTGCAGTTACATGCCACGTGGTTGCCCACCTGGCATCGGTAGCACCTCAGAGGTCTGGGTTCCAGCAGTTTCACCTGCGCGGAAACCCATCCAACCAAGAGCCTTCGGCCCCCCTCCAGTTTTTTGGCCGCCGGCACGGGGCAGCTGACCGTAATGGTCTGCAGCCCCGCGAAGTCAGGACGCAGGGCGCCCGCCCTCACCTGATCGGGAGGGCACCCCCCAGTCCTGGCAACGGCGGCCACCACGTCCTCGACCGTCACGGAGTCATCCAGACCCAATATGCGCACGTCTGCGCGCTTGGTGGGTCTGGATACTCGGGCCTCTTCCGCATTTAAGGACGCTCTGAGCCGTTCGGCCAGAGCGTCAGCGGTGGGGCCACTGGCCGCGCCGGGGAGCTCCAACATCCGAGCCCCCGTTGCAGTGACCCGTAAACGGAGGCCCCCGGTGATGCCGAGCTCCGTGAGGTCCACCGCCTCCTTCGCCTTCGCGAGCACGTCGCGGTAGGACACGCCCCTCTTGACCGCGTCCGGCTGCAGTGTGATCACTACTGCCGCGGTCTTAGGGGCGCGCAATCGCGCCGCGACGCCGCGCTCCTTGCGCTGCCGCCGCCTCTCCCTCCGCCGTTTGGACCTGGCCGCGTTGGCAGCCTTCCTCTTCTCTCCGGCCACTTGCCAATCGGCGCTGGCCGGAGGAGTGCTAGGAGGAGGCTGCTGGGCTGGCCGGCTTTCGGCCTGGGCACCCTTCTTTTTTGCAGCCGACCGTGCCGGCCCCGCAGGTGTCGGGGTCGGAGTCGGCTTGGACGGACCCGGTTTCGCCTGACTAGGCTGTGCCGGGGCCGTCTTTGAAGGGGCCTTCTTCGCCGCAGCCGTCTTCGCCGGAGTCGGCTTGGTCGGGGGCGGCTTCGACGCGGCCACAGCCGCGTACGAGGACGCCGCCAGCGGGGGTCGCAGCACGCGGCTCTCCAGTACGGAGAACCGCTGCTGGAAGGCGGCCAGCTCCTGTCGCACCAGGTCGAGAACAGAGTTCTCCGCTGGTGTGGGCTGGCCTTTCTCCTTTTGGACCCGCGGCGGCGCGTCCCGCTGGCCGCCTCTCCGAAGTCCGGCCAGGTCCGCCTTGAGGGCGGCGTTCTCCCTCTGGAGAGCCTCCATGGCGGCAGTCAGGCGGGAGACCTCCGACCGCAGTTCGGACATGTCGTCCCTTGCAGCCGGGGCCCCGCCGTAAATCCGCGCGGCCGCCATGATGGAGGCCGTGGCTTCGCCAACCGCATTCTCCTTACTGCTCTTTTTCCGCTTCAGGTTAACTATGCGGATGGCAGCTGTCACGGCCTCTGCTAGTTTGGCCTCGTTTGAGGCCAAACCACTGTTGGGCTCTCCAGAGGAGATCCCCCTCCCCGAAGTCTTGCCTCGGCCTTTACCCCGCACGCTCGTGGGGATCTTACGGGCCGAGACAAGCCCTTCTTCTGACGACGAGATGTCCTCCCGGGAGCGCTTCAGGAACTCACTCCTCCTGTCCGCGCTCCTCTCGTCGCTCCTCACTGCGCTTCCAGAGATGCTCTGGAAGCTCACGGCGTCTGATGCCGAGTCGGACTCCGACTCGAGCACCAGCGCCCCCTCCGTCCGCGGAGCGGCACTCTGTGCCCGCTCGAAGTTCGGTGCCGGTGAGTTGGACGTACTGGACAAGTCCAGTGACTCCTCCTCACGGGCACGTGAGCCTCCCTGGCTCGATGCGGCGACTGCCGGAGAAAAAATGGGATAAAACCGGTTGTTGTTGCCCCCCCCAGAGTACGACGGGGCAGACCGGACGTGTCCGGTGCGGGATTCCCCAGCTGAAGAGCAGCTGGGACCCGCCTGGGTAGTCTCTACAAAAACCTTTTTTTCCATATTTACTTTTTTAGAGAGGTGAGTTCCTCTTTCAACCCTAAGCCCCCATTTCCCTCCCCTGGTTCACTTCACGGTTACGTCTAAGGATTAGACGCGTACCGGAAGTGAACCTTTCCCCCCCTAGACCCAATCTCTGAGACCGGGCCCCGCGCCGTCTAGAAGCTCGAGCTGACTGCTCGATCCTCCAGGCGGCGCGCCTTTCCCCGGTGTGTCCCTCTTGGTCTGGTCTCTCCCTCTGAGCCTGTCCGGCATGAGTGCACGAGTGCCTCTACCGGCAGGGGCCCAGAGATCATCGAGACACACAAGCCCCACCACGACGGCAACGTGGGGACACGTTGGTGGGGATACATGACTAGCTAAGAAATGTCATTACAAATCCAATATGGCGGCCTCCCCAAGATGGTGGACTGGCTGTTTGAAATCCACACCCATGAAATGGGTATCAAATGAAAGGGTTTGCTGTCAGGAATACAGAAAAATAGACACGTGACTTAAATCCAATGAGGCGGACGTCCAAGATGGCGGACAGGCTATTTGAAATGCACCCCCATGATATCGGTATCAAATGAAAGGGTTTGCTGTCAAGAATACGAAAAAAATAGTCACGTGACTTTAATCCAACATGGCGGACTGGCTATATGAAATGCACCCCCATGATATGGGTATTAAACGAAAGGGTTTGCTGAATGTGATACGAAAAAAATTAACACGTGACCTAAATCCAACATGGCGGCCGTCCCAAGGTGGCGGAGTAAATTAAGTTTGAATATAAAAAGTATAATAATATAGGTAGATTACGGCCCACTCCCTCTCACAGAGAGGAGGCCTGTGTCCTAGCAGTCGGAACATTAGGCTGATGATGATGATGACGTAAACTACCTTATTATGAAATATTGTTTCAATCAACCGGCCCTTAAAAGTAAAGCACAACAATGAGTTCACGAAAGTAAAAATATGTACTTGAATAAAGAAAATAATACAAATAGGTACATGTAATTTCTTATAATGATACAAGGTGTAGCAAACAAGAACATATTTTGAATGCGTACGCTATAGCTAACTAAATCTTGAAACCGTACCTGGCCTGTTGGCCTAGTGGTTAGTGACCCTGACTGCTATGCCGGAGGTCGTGGGTTCGATTCCCACCCAGGACAAATGTTTGTGTGATGAGCACGATCATTTGTTCTGTGTCTGGGTGTAATTTATCTTTAATATGTATGTATTTAGAAATATATAAGTATGTTTATCAGTTGTCTAGTACCCATAACACAAGCTCTGCTTAGCTTGGGACTAGATGGCGTTGTGTGATAGTTGTGGAATATTATTATTTATATTATTTATTTATATTATTCTCCTTTTTTTC
The DNA here is from genome assembly GCA_950005045.1 of Agrotis exclamationis. Lineage (NCBI taxonomy): Eukaryota > Metazoa > Arthropoda > Insecta > Lepidoptera > Noctuidae > Agrotis > Agrotis exclamationis. The sequence goes on from OX465434.1 coordinate 11,308,297, forward strand.
TCCGAGTCTATTAAATCGATTTATACAAGAAGCGCAGCATTATGTTTGTAATTATAAAATAAAGAGTTTCCAAGTTAATCAAGAAAGTTGAAAAGGGACGACGACGCGCACTGGGACAGTGTTTTTTGTTCTTTACTTTACTAGAACGAGTCTTATAAACTTTCGAATTTTTGTTCTGTTTCAAAATAAAATTCATGATAGGTAATGATTCTGCAAATTTATTTTCTTGTAACCTTTTATTTTGTTCTCTTAGTTTAATTTTCTTTCAGCCGCTCTTACCGCCGTGGTTGTGGCGTACCCGATCTCTAGGGATCCTAAAATGTACAGTAGATACTAAAGATTTTACTAGTCTATAATAAAAGACAATGTAAACTTCAGATTGGCTCGAGTGAATGTAATATTAAGTTTCGTGGCTTTATTTTCAAGGTCTTATGTGAAGCCATCCAATGATCTTTGAAAGATTACTTTCAAGGGTAACACCGTTAAGTACAGTGCAATGTTTGATAATTTTTTTCTTTTATATTTCTCCTGTTGTATTAAATTTATTGTTCTCGCAATACACACGTAAGTCTGCGTTTACATCAAACATTCAGATAAATACAAAATATATGAAATAAAGGAGATTCTAGACACTAAAGTAAGGCAGCAGCACTAATAAGATACGTTGTAAAACAAACGTGGTTCTTTGTCTCACCGAGGCTGTATAATATGTGTTAGTTTGAATCGTTACCTACACTTTGGCCCGTTAGTTAATGATAGTATAGTTCATTTGCTTTATTCTGTCTATCGTAAATTATCACCTTTTGTGGCCCTCAGAATATGGGCCTTAGTTGATTCTGTTGGTTTTCAAACCGTTGCATTGACGAAATATGAAGTAAAAACTACGTATTTCCTTACTTACTCCTCTGCAAGTTTTTCTAATTTACTTTCGTTGCAGGATACAACACAACTAAATTCATTCTTCAGTACACATTGGGCTTCATTGGCTCGGCACTTTTCTGGTGGTCGCCACTGTTGATTCTGGCTTCAGATGTTGCAGCAGTTTGGGAAAAGTGCGATGGGATTGTCCCAATTAAAAAAACAGAAAGCTAGGTGTGTTTGCAGCCTTATTGCAGATTTTTTATAAAATCTGTGATGGTTCGCAGACTAAACAAGTAAAATAATAATTGAAGCAATCAACCATAAATTAAATTGATCAAACATAATTATTATCTTTAGTAGTAGTAGTTACTTATGTAGTACTGCGAAGCCACAAAACAAATTCTCCAAGATAGTAAATACGCCCCCAATATCAGTGTAAGTAGGTAGACTATGTTATTTAGACGTAATCCCGCAACCAGTTGGTTACATCTAACATTATTTACTGTACGATACAGAATATTGGATCACAAATCACAATAATCCTCGTCGAAATATCTGAGATTATTTAGGTCATTCGATTTAATCCAATCGCTAGGTAATCCAGGCTGCACAGTTGGTGCTGAGATCGAGCGATCGATTGCATTTCGCGATTTTTATTCCCAAAGGGAACTAATATTTTGTATGATTTTTAAAGTAGTTTTTTTGGTTCTGGCTTTTTTGTATGAAGTTTAAATGTTTGTAAGTGCACTCGCAATACAGGAAATCACAGTGAGGGTAACGCCATAAAAAAGTTGTATAATATAAAAAAAAGAAAATTATGATTCAAAGAAACATGTTATAAAATCACATCTAGTTTTCTCCTAAATTTTATGTCGTTTAATTTTTAGGTACATTCAATTAGTTACGTTAAATGCTCTTGTAATGTAGGACGTCAATGACGTTAATGGGACGGCAACTTATCTGATTTTTACCCCAATTCAATATTGTAATTTGGCAACAATGTCGTCTGTCCATTTCGCAGGCCTTGGCCGCTACTCGCCAAGCCCAACCACTGCAATGTCTGAATTTAGGCTGTAGATGGCGATAATAAAATTAGCTATGGCCTCAGTAGTTACCTACTTCTACTGTGAAAGGAGAAGTAATAATCATCATCAAAAGTCATCTGGCCATTCAAGGAACAATTACAATCCCACTGAAAGCCGAAGACATAATTCTATTGAAATAAAATTATTTACTGTAGAAAATACGCAAAACCTCCCATAACGCCTTTTATTGGTGACACAATAAACCGAACATCACTGTTGGTACTAAACAAAACTCGATTGAAGTCAATAAAAACAATTCATTCGTTTGCCCTTTTATTGTTCCAATCAATATTGTTCTTTATTACATAGGCTGACGTTACACATTGCGACAAATCCACGGGAATGTCTTTGTATAAATCGAAAAGCGTTGGCAATTTTGGCGCTTTAATTATTATTGTCTTTTCAAGTCCATGAAACTGTTGTGTGGGCGTGAAAGTCTTACAAGATAGTACAATATATTTTGTTAACCCAATCTTATATCTCATTGCCAAAACTCAATGGAATTACACACATCAAAAGTGTCTAGGGATCAACATATATTTTTGCAATAACTTTTCTCCTGATTGATATTAATTAAAATTTTCTTTAAGGATTCATCAAATAAAGTGTTTTCGTTTGTCACAGTAACGATAAACCAAGTCACCTTTGCATTAATAAAGAAATTTGCCATTTTCCTAATAAAGGGATTTTTGACATTTGAACCACTAACACAAAAGTTCGAAAAAAAGACTGAAATAACAGTTTTCTTTAAAATTTTATTGGGTAACTTAAACAATTAATAATCCGTGTTTCTACCGCGAACACTAACAACACAAGAACATCGGTTTGGCATACTCAAAATGAGTTCATCCAAATCACGCTGTGGAATGGCCGCCCATGTTCGTTGCAACAACAAAAAAAGGTCTTCTTGCGACTGGATACCCTCCATATTCGGCAGAGCTCTTCTCTGTCGCATATCCCATGCATGCTCAATCGGATTCAAGTCTGGCGACTGAGCGGCCAGGGCAGGACATTGATGTTAGCTGCGGCGAGAGTCTGTCTTACAACTCTTGCGGTGTGCGGTCGTGCATTATCATGCATTAACTGAAATAAGGGACCGATTTGCACTTGTAGAGGAACGATGACGTCTGATACAATCGTCTCAGCATAAATTTGAGCGTTGAGGTTGCCTCTGATCCAAATCAACTCAGTTCTTCCGCCGATCCAAATACCCGCCCATACCATGATGGTTCCACCACTATAAGGATGGACTTCCTGGCAGGATTTTAATCGCTGTTGGCGTCCAGGGGTTCTCCAGTGTCGTATACGTCTTGTATCCGGTCTCATACCGAAACGAGACTCATCAGAAAAGCACACGAAACGCCATTGTTCTTCTGCCCAATTTCTGTGTTCAAGAGCCCATTGATATCGAATCCTACGATTGTGCATTGCTATAGGTGGTACCCGTAGCGGTCTTCGGGAATGAAGGTTCACTTCATGCAAGCGGTTTCTGACTGTTTGGTCGCTAATTAAGTTCCCTGAAGAGTGATGAAGCCTCACGGCTAACATCATGGTGGTTATTGTTGGAGCTCTTCGAGTTAAGATTTGAATGTATCGGTCTTGTCTCCGTGTGGTGCAGCGATACCGTCCTCCATGGCGCTCAGCCACGGTACCAGTGCTTCGGTAACGTGTCCAAAGTCGACTGATAACACTCTGACTTGTATTCAGAGCTAAAGCCACAGTACGTTGCCGGGAACCAGCTTCTATCATTCCCACGGCTCTGAGCATTTCTTCCCTGCTTAAATGACGTCGCCGCTCCATAATAACGTTGGTTTTAATCAGTAGTAGGGAAACAGTAGCACTAATAATGTCTTCAATGCGTTGTATGTTTTTATAGGGAAAATATTGACAGCTGATTTTCATCTTTTACTCGAATTTGATTCACAGTTCCTGATTCAAATTATGAAATGCACCAAAAAGGATCCATATAAATTTATAAAATCATAAATTTATTACAAAGCCACATCTCAATCTCAAGAAATCCGCATAAAAATGCTTGATCCCTAGACACTTTTGATGTGTGTAGATTACTAGAACAAAATGTACAAAAAAGAAAAAAATGATCTCGTAGCAAGTAGTAGGTACACAATGTACCTAATAAATTAGTCGTTGTAACAAAGACTTCAGTTATCATGCTCCTTTACACTTTTCCTAATTTCATATTTGTTCGGGAATAAAAAAAAAAAACTTTTTTCAGTGTAATGACGATGATGATGTTAGAAAATTTCTGGTAAATCCACCGGAAAAGCCGAATATTAAGCACCTGTGCGAAGCCGGGCGGGCCTTTAGTTACATATAAAAGTGAATAAAAAAGACTTGAGAGGTGTCAAGGGACACCCGGATGGAACGAAGTTACTGTATACACTCAACAAAAAAAAAATCGTCGCGACAACACACTGTTCAATACGACCGGTAATGGTTGTCTTGTTTTTTATCGATTTATCCTACTGGTGAGAATCAGTTGGACAAATCGATAAAACAAGTGAAGGTCGTAAAACATTTGCTTAACGATAGCAAGTAAAAATAAACAGGTTCAAGCGAATTTTGACTTTATTGACATTTTAAATTGTCGCATCAAAAGTGGCCGTCACCGCCGCCATGAAACTCACAACTCCATTCGGTGTTACCCGCTCTAAATTAAAAGTACCAATATAGAAATAATCTTACACCACAGAGTAAAAATAATCGATTATAACTCAAAAAAAAAAACAAACCGGCCAAGTGCGAGTTGGACTCGCATGAAGAGGGTTTCGTACGTTTTATTTTTTGCCTACCGATAGTTTTAACCGCAAATAATAGATGAATTGAAATTTACGAATAATTGAAGGTACTACTACTAGGAATTGGTACGCACAATATTGAATGATTTACCATGTTATTTTAATATCACGGACTTCTTATAGGTTTTCCTATAATCTATAAGTAGAAAACTAATTTCTGTATCTTTTTTTCAAAATTTTAGGTTCAGTAGTTTCGGAGATAAGGAGGGGGGGAATGGTCAATTTTCGTCTATTTTCTTGAATAACTTGGAATCTATTTATTTTAAAATAACAAAAAGAAAACATTTAAGATCTTCTCAACAAAACCTTTCATTTGATATGTCACACGATGTAGTTTTGAAATATATATTTTTTAATTTTCCCCTTCCCCCCCAAAAATTACCTTCCATATACAGTACAGATAAGTACAAAATAAAGGTATTTTTAGCATTTATTGGTGTCTTATTTTTGGTAAAAAGCACAATCGGTATTCCTCGCAGAAACAAAATTAAATTTAAATTCATTATAAATTATTTGTTATTATAAAATCGAAGTGTTACACATTTTAGATATTATTAACTTTTGTTTTACTACTCGTGCGTGCGGCCTATGAAGTTGAATAGAAAGTTTCTACGAAATTTCCCGTATAAGTTAAACCCATTCAATAATAATACCATAAAATATCTTCGCCAAGAAAACGATTTAGTGTTGTTTTAGTATAACTTCACAAACACTCCGTCTATTATTTTATACCCAAACAAATGTTATGACTCAGCTGAAGTATTTTAGAAGACATAAAATTCCATCCGAAGGGTAAACGAAAAACCGCGTGGTGAACGTCCCGCACGATACGAATATACGAACGATAATAAACATTTCCCAATTTTAGTACAGCAGAAAATGTGAACATGAAAATAACATAGGTATTTTTATTGTTGTGTAACAATAGTATCCTCATTTTTCCCTTTAACCTAAGTTTGAGTCTTCTTTTATGTTTCATGAAAAATATTTATTTTTCATAAACATAAAAAAATATATGAATTCTCACAACACCCTTTACTTTTGCATGATACAATTTTCGTAAATTATAAAAAATAAAGCTTGTCACACCGAGTACAAACTGGCCATTTATTCAAAATATTTTTTTTGTAAAACACATCCGCGTTTTTAACAAACTCAATTTTATCAAAGAAAATAGTTTAAAAAATCCTAACCCACTAAGAAAAGAAAACCCGCGAAAAGTGGCCATTTTAGTTGTTTAAACGACCGAATAAGGGTATGCACAATAAAATGCTAATATCTTTGAATCTATTATAGGAAGGTACTTACATACGTGAGAAATACTTGGTTCTAAAGATTAACATTATGGCAATTGAAATAGAACTAAAAAGAGACAAAAAACTTCTTCTTCTTCTTCCTGCCCTTATCCCATTCTATTTGGGGTCGGCGCAACACGTTTTCTTCTTCCATTCTCCCCTATCAGACGTCACGAGAAATACAGACGAGAAATACAGAGGTGCGCATAAAAACTTGCACATGGTGTTCGTCGACCTGGAAAAGGCATACGACCGGGTGCCCCGTGAGGTTCTGTGGTGGGCCCTTAAGGAGAAAAGTGTACCTGGAAAGTATGTACAGTTGATCCGTGCAATGTATAGTCGATGCAGTACCCAAGTCCGGTCTACAGCGGGCACTACGCCAGCTTCAATGTAGCGGTTGGCTTGCACCAAGGGTCGGCTCTCAGCCCGTACCTCTTCCTGATGATAATGGATGCTCTGACGTCGGACATCCAGGAAGAGGCCCCCTGGTGCATGCTGTTTGCCGATGACATTGTGCTGATTGCCGAGAGCGGCCTAGAGGTCCAGAACAGATTGGAGGTATGGTGGCAAAGACTGGAGAACGTTGGCCTGAAATTGAGCAGAACCAAAACAGAGTATTTGTTTTGCGATTTTGGCGGTCTCTCCAGTCCTGTGCCCATTACTCTTGCAGGAACGCCCATACCAGTCTGTTCCGACTTTCGGTACCTCGGGTCGCTTGTCCAAGGAGACGGCGATGTAGACCGGGACATAACACACCGGATCAACTCGGGATGGATGAAATGGCGACAGGTCACCGGAACAACTTGCGACCCACGGATGCCCCTCAAGTTAAAGGGGAAAATATACAAATCCGTGATTAGACCTGTCGTATTGTATGGATCGGAATGCTGGGCTGTGAAAAAGATGGATGAGAAACGATTGCATGTAGCGGAGATGAGGATGTTGAGATGGATGTGTGGAGTGACAAGAATGGATAAAGTAAGGAATGAGTTTATAAGGGGAAGTTTGAAAGTGGCGCCTGTTACAGAAAAAATGAAAGGGAATCGTCTATCTTGGTATGGACATGTGATGAGGAGGGATGACACCCATGTGACTAAGAAAGTGATGAGTATGAATGTTGATGGATGGAGAGGACGAGGAAGGCCAAAGAAAAGATGGATGGATTGTCTAAGGAATGATAATTATGAAAGAAAAAGGAGTAAATGATACTGTGACGTCTGATAACAATAAACAGATTCCGAACTATAATAAAATCCCTTTCTCTAAAATTGCTGCAATTTCTTTCCGAGAAAACGTTTTTTCTTTTCCCAAAATAGCTTGAAATATTACAATAAAATATTTATAGTCATACATTTACGAGAAAAATGTGTTAATACGAACCTAAATCATGGAAACCAGCCAGTATCTAAATAAACTGTGAAAAAAAAACATACATGGTGACTCGTCTAGTTGGATTCACTGAAAGCTGGTATGTGAGGCCCGTTAATCTGCAGATACCAGCTATATTTGTTTTTTGGTGATACAAACTATTTTCTGAGGCTTTTTTTGTACGTATGTACTACGAGTATGTAGGATACGTTTATATTTTCTTTGTATTGTTTTTTTGACTGATAGGGAAGATAGTTTTGAGTATGTATGATATGTGTGTTATGTGGATTGCTTAGATGTTAAGGTGAAGTGTCTGTTAGATATTAATTTCTTTTTTTAATTTGCTTTTTACGTAATTATTATAATCATGACGAGAGAATATTATAAAAAAAACGTGAAATTTTGCCACATTCGAGTTAAGCTGGGCCCATTGAAGTACGATTATGTGTGGTTATAGCCTTAAGAGTGCTATCGGGGTTTTTTAAAGTTAAACACGAAATTATTAAAAACTAATTTTAGTACCGCATTATACATAATTATCTTTATGTTGTTTTAATAATTTCGTGCCAATTTGTAGTAATTTAACTTTAAAAAACCCCGATTTTATGTAAATTGTCATTTTCCGATAACACTCATAAAGGAGGCTAAAATAAACTATGTATGGACTATGCTAAGTATGAAATGGATATTTATTATAAAGGAAGTGGCTACTAAGGCGACGAGAAATAGAAAATTATGGAAGAAGACATGCTGCGACCTCAAATTAGTACGACAATTGGTTCTTTGAATGATTTTTTTTGTCTTTAATGGAAAGATCATATATTTATTTCTTAACAATCTGTTTTTAACAAGGAGTAAATGATAATGTGACGTCTGATAGGGGAGAATGGAAGAAGAAAACGTGTTGCGCCGACCCCAAATAGAATGGGATAAGGGCAGGAAGAAGAAGGAGAATCTGTTTTTAGTTTTTTTTTTTCTTTTTTTGCTCTAATTCATTTTATTTATTTTTATTTTATTTTATTTTGGCATCAAACAGTCATGTACAAACATTGTGGTTCTGTAAATAATTAGTTTCTTACAATAGACCTATAGTGCCGACAATGTAAGAATTACGAAGTTATATTAAATTCAAAATCATTATTTGAACTCCGATCCGAAAACACGCCGACAGTGCCCGACGGGGCGGTGCGCGGTGTGACGTCACTTATATTAGACCATTTCTACATCGATAATACCTACGTGTCGTGTTCTAACTTTGAAATTGTTATTGTAGAAGCCAGTTGACACAGTGCAAAGGAAATTCTTTCTCAAAGTGACGTCATACCAAGGCGAGCAATTGTGGCGCGTTTGTGTTCACGTCAATTTTATTCAAATTGTATCACTTTAAAATTGGTCATGATTAATTATTAAAAAAGAATTAAGATTTTTTTTCTCTTCCATTAATGTTTTTATTTGTGGTGAACTTACTAAAAACATTTAAAAAAAATTCTAAATTCAAATACCGAATTGGAGCAAGAAAATGATTTTCTTCTTTATTGAGTGAGAAGCTGAAGGTTTTTTTTAATACGTAGTATATTTTAAACTGTTTGTCACGACAATTATTTCATTTTGAGTCTATCGCACATTGAATCATCAGTTTGTTTTTTCTTTTTTCTTATACACGTTTATCCTATGAATGAAGTTGGTGAGTAAGAACACAATTTATGTATTATTCATGTCATCATTGCAATCAATGGACTTGATACCCTTGAACATTTTCATAGAAATTCTTGCGTATCCGGCAATAACTTCTAACAATGGACTTATTGAAGAAACAGTTGTGTAAATCCATAACAACTATTAATTAATGATAATGGTCTTGGTTCAGGAATAGAACGTATGAATAAATGATAATTGAAATGATTTATTGATAAATATTTGTGAAGCGTGTTGTGAATGACGCAACAAATCTCCAACTGTATTGATTCTGGCGGCAGTAACCTATTGGTAAGCTAGCGGTCACAGAATATCAAGCCTATTGTAATGGAGCATTCACGTACAGTTGACCACTTTGATTGTTACAATGTAATATATAATTGTAATATATAATGTATATATTTAAGTGTAATAGAAGATTAGCATTTTTTAGGGTTGAAACATATATCATCAAATGGGAGAAGTCATCCTGTGTGGAGTGGAAGAAACTGCCAGACTCCTACTAACTGATAACCTTCTTATTTCAATTGCCCCTTTGCGTTCAGGGGCTGTCGGTAATCTCTAAAGATATCCCCAAGCCCCCTCAGTTTGCTGACAGTTCCTTGAAGAGCGAGTTTTATTTTATTTTATTTGCTTGTTTAGAGGACGATAGCAAGGTCATCCGTTGAGATTCCAAGTTTAACAAAATGTAATTGAATTTTTCCCCAGGAATTTTCCATTAACTCGCGAGACTGGATATGTGCCCGGTTAATGACAATAGTTTGCTCTTGTTGTGTAAAACTTAAACATTACCTGATGAAAGAAATGTGGGTTTATCAACTGTTTATAAACCTACGCTTTTACAATCCTACTAATATTATAAACGTGAAAGTTTGTTTGGATGGATGTATGTTTGTTCCTCTTTCACGCAAAAACTACTGAATGGATTTGGTTGAAATTCGGTACATAGATAGTTTATAACCTGGATTAACACATAGGATAGTTTTTATCCCTATTTTATGTTCCTACGGGATGATTTTTGAGTTGTAGCGGGTGAAACCGCTGGCAACAGCTAGTAAATACATATTAACTATGTCAATATTGTAGACTGTGTTTCTTCTTCTTAGTCGTAACACTCTTGTCAGAGTGGTCGTGGTTGCGCAGACGAGGTACATGGAGGGATGTTCGGTGGGTCGTTGATTTCCCCGAGGACTGCTCTTTCAGCGATGTGCTTCCATTTTTGTCGGTAGGAGACGTTCCGAGTACATTGAACCATGGTAGACTCAGTAGCCCTTTTTATTAGGTCAGACCAGCGAGTTGGTGATCGGCCTCGTAACCTCTTGCCTTCCACTTGGCCCTGACTGACAGACTGTGTTTCAGAAGATCATAAATTACCTTCTGTTTATACATCGACCGATTAGATGTATGAACGCGAGACAAAAGGATTATGTAAAGGACAAGAAGGAGCTGGGGTGGTATTACAACGTCTTAAAACCAGGCTTGTTTCAGTGAGTGAACGAGATGGCGCTAGACGACTTGTATAGCTCTGTCACTTTCACTCGCCGGAATAAGCCTGGTTTAAAGACGTTGTAATACCCCCCCAGGACGGTTTTAGCCAATTAAGTCTGACAGTACCTTCTATTCCAGGAAGAGCGGGAGAAAGTATTTGTTGACTTTCCACCCAAAAAAACTGATCGTGGCATTTTTTTACTTTCTATCCTCCTCCTTTTTTTAATAGTGTATCTCGTAGTTGAACCTACGAAGGTTTGCTGCTTAACTGGTCTATCCTGTGGATGCCTTATGACTCTAAGGCCTCCAGCTTCCTCTCTAGGACAAGGATGTGAGTTTATGTTTGTATTTATCATTATGATTTTAGTAAAATTGCTCTCAGATATATAAAAAAAAAACAACAAAACTTTGACTAATGATAAAAAATATAAATTGAAACTAAAAGCTATTAGAGACTTTTTTTTAGCGTGGTAAAATCATCAAATGAGTCCTCCCACCCAGGGCAGGGCGGGAGGGACTGTCAGACTCGTACTGACTAAAATCCACAGTGTCCTTCAATAGCCCTTTGTGTTCCGGGGCCACGGTAATGAGATAAGTCCCGCAACCCCGTCAGGCTTTGGCCCTCTAGAGGGGGGCCCCGTCATCATGCTGACACTCTTTGAGGCGCGCGTGGAACACAACGCGCCGTCGACCCGGGCATGGTCCATCGTCGGGTGGCGAGTTGCCCATTACTCGCCGCCCGTATGCCCACGCTTACGGTGGCCGGAGATCACCCCGCGACGTCCTCCGGGCGATCTTCGCAGTGGTGACACCCAGGCGTTTCTTCCCACCCTATCAGACACAGGAACCTCCCGAAACTTCCGTGTCCGGTGAGGACCTGCGTCATGCGGAAGGTCAGGACGCCGTGAAGCCTTTCCAGCCACTCATCAAAGAGGGGTCTTACCGCCGCGATTGCGGCGTGCCCGGACCTCGGTTGCGACAGTCGTCCCCTCCATACTGCCCTGAGATCGCACCGGAGCTCTTCCCGCCGCGCCTCGACTTCTCGGGGCAGCGGGGTTACACCCCGGCGCTGCGCCTCCACGCGCCAGCTATTGGAGACTTCAAAAAGTAAAGGCACAGTACGATTGCAGTTGAAATTAGTTCTGAAATCGTATAAGCGCTCCACGGTGCGTAGAAATCGGTAGGTCAGCCGGTTTTTGTGTCATGGGAACTAATTTTATTGCGAAGAAATAGGGGTAGGTAATTGCATGACGTCAGTACATATTTGGATCACAGTGCGAAGATTATAATAGGTTTTTTGTTATGTAAAGTTAAATGAAGTGGGTTTTAGATGACGCAAGTATCAAAAAGGTGTGGTTATTATCTTAAATTGACCATGATAAATTATGACATGATCAGTTCATTCGCGACTATTCTATAGAGTTCCAACAGTGCCGAAATATCGGAAACTCATAACAAGTAATTATGGTAAATATCCTATTTTAAGTTGTATACTGTTAGAGACCATATCAAATTAAAAACTTCTTTACCTTAAAACTTACATTATAACTTTTAAGCTTAAAATAGGGGGGATAAACATATGGGTGTAAGATCATTAAACTGCAATGAGCTTTCACATTAAAAAGGAACTTAAAACATTTGTTTTTATGTGTTTAACATACATAAAAAAACTCAAGACTAATGCTATTTTTTTACATACAGTGTAGGTTAAAACTACAAATACAAATAACATCACCTACATCTGATACTTATATACTTTTCGAAGGGTCCACCTGACCTTTCTGAAGAACCTAATCAATAAGGTCAGAGTATGTACTTCTAGAACGTCCCCACTCGGCGTTGCCACTCACATTTGCCTTATAAATAGCTTTTCTTAGTCGCCTTCCACTCATCTTTTCAACACGACCAAGCCATGTGTTTTAGGAACGTCTAAATATCCTTTCCTTTTATTGAAAAAAATACTAGGCCATCATACATTTAAAGTAAAGACTATTATAGATTGATACGTCATAATTATCTACAATAACATAGATTTCAACTCAAAATCTTAAATATATCACTCTTCGTGAGAGGGAGTCACTGGGAGTCATAGGTAGTCACATGGAGTCACTACTGGGACACAGGCCTCCTGGCCTCCTGGCTGATGATGTAACATGATATCGTACGAAACCATAAGGATTTTAGCCTGTGATGATTTATTCTACGAATAGAAAATTAAGTATTTCAGGCATTCTATAATATTTATGCATGCCTGAAATACCATACAATGTAAATAATTATTATATTCTGATGGAATGCCTGTACGAGTATTAAACAGAATTTGGTGATTTTGAGAACTTATTATTTATAATAATAGCTCTTAAACAACATACTACATAAACCCTGCAAAACTTTTCAAATAAATAAACGAAAATTCAGAAAATACACAGTCTACGTTAGATTTAACTTGATTCTCAATATTAACTTAGAAGTTAATTTCCGGTGGTGGGTGTGGAACCGATCCTTGGTTAAGCAAATAGAAGTTATAGAATAGAACTTTAGATGAAAATATTATCTCGGATAAATCTCTCCTTCAACTTTATTCAACTTTAAATTCATGTATGTACCTATTTCTTATCTTTCGTATCATATCTATGAAACTATTATTATAAAAAATACATGTGGCACTTGGAGACTGCCGCATGCCGCGGTGAAGCTATTGCATAAAATCTTTTTTTTTTTTTTTTAAAGAAAAAAAATCGCTTACCGCACATATTTAACGAGAATATGATTTATTTATAATGTTTTTGGTGCACTACTGTAATAAAGAACTTATTTGTTATAGGAGAATTTTATAAGTAGGTTTCATTGTCAAAACTCCTTTTCTAGCTGGTCGTTTAGAATCAGTAAGAAAAAGTAAATTGTTTTTATGACGGATATTTTTATGATTGCCGAAGTCTCCCGAACTGAAACGACGTTAGACGATGCGTGGTGTCAGGTATTTTTCGTTAGGTTTTGAGAATTTCTTGATTCGGTCGGCGCTCCGCGCCGCGCTCAGAGCCCGCGATAAAAGCTATGAAATAGCTTAAAAGTAAAATTCCTGAAAACACCTCTTCAGGAATTTTTCACCTGTAGCCATGAAGTCGAAATTTATGCCCAGTTGGTGGCAATAAGTTTGCCCATGCAAAATGAGGGTGTATTATTAGGCCCTTTGTATACAGCGCGACGCAAGTCTCCAATATCTTACGACCTTGGTATCCATTGACGCGTGCCTATGTATGAAGCTCTATGGATTTGTTTATTGCGATAGTCGACTGAATACCATGGTCGTAAGTTTTCGGAGACTTGCGTCGCGTTGTGAATAAAGGGGCTTATGTTACACCTCTGCCCAACCCTGCGTAGATTATAATGTTATTGGAAATATGACTTTATAATTCGATGGCCATTCCAATAAATAAGTGAGGCAATTACATTAGATTAACGAGTCAATTACGAACGATTGGCAGGTATGGTGCTTTAATTTCGATTATTGCTAAGTGATTTGCATTTGTGATACAAACTTTTTACATCAATGAAACTCCACGACGTTCTAATTTATAAATGTACCTGGCTTTCAGAATAACTGCACCTTTGCAATCATTTCGCACTGCTCTCGTGTGATGGATTTCTACACATTCTTGAATAGAAGGCCTGTGATCAAACAATGGAAACCATACAGAGTGATTGTAAATTTCACTTGTGAAATTTATTTAAATTTCACAAGTGACAGTAAATTACTTGTGTTACTCAACTTTTTTTTTTTTTTTTGCGTGGTAAAATCATCAAATGAGTCCTCCCACCCCGGGCAGGGCGGGAGGGACTGTCAGACTTGTACTGACTAAAATCCACGGTGTCCTTCGATAGCCCTTTATGTTCCGGGGTCACGGTAATGAGATAAGTCCCGCGACCCCGGCAGGCTTTGGCCCTCTAGAGGGGGGCCCCGTCATCTTGCTGACGCTCTTTGAGGCGCGCGTGGAACACAACGCGCCGTCGACCCGGGCATGGTCCATGGTCGGGCAGCGAGTTGCCCTTTACTCGCCGCCCGCATGCCCGCGCCTACGGTGGCCGGAGATTGTCTTGCGACGTCCGTCGCCGTGTGCGTCCACCACTGCGGTTGGGGCGGAGGGAGGACACTGTCCTCTCTCTCACGCGGCCCGCCTCCTCCTTCGCGAGCATTACTGCTTCGCAGAAGGAGGCGACCGCTTCCCACTCCGTCTCGCCCTGCAGCATGGCCGCAACCAATGCCGGGCGCGAGAGGTCTCCGCCTATCGCCGCCGTGAGGACACGTCGGTGCTCTGCCCAAGCTGGGCAGTCTTGCACCGTATGCTCTACTGTGTCCTCCGGGCGATCTTCGCAGTGGTGACACCCAGGCGTTTCCTCCTTTCTCCTTAGACACAGGTACCTCCCGAAACTTCCGTGTCCGGTGAGGACCTGCGTCATGCGGTAGGTCAGGACGCCGTGACTCCTATCCAGCCACTCCTCAAAGAGGGGTCTTACCGCCGCGATTGCGGCGTGCCCGGTGTTACTCAACTTAGCTGAAAAACAATGTAACTAGTTTACTGGAGAATTCGCTGCTCGAGAATTATGTGATCAGATTAACTAAAGTTTTCATATCCTTTGTTCGTACTATAACTACTTTTCTCTGACTGAGTGACCTTTTTTGCGAAAAAAATGGTTGGACTTGCGTTTTTTTTTAGAAAGTTTCGGTAATGATTCTAAAGTAAAATATTGTAATGGGATTAATTTGTTTGATAACTGAGTATGGCCAAAAACATAAAGTATTGAGAATGTTTTTTTTTTGTATCATAATCGCTCAGCATAATAAAACTGTATCTCATGCTTGACAACACGGACATAGTGAGAAGGCTAAAAAGGACAAAACCTTTTGAGTCACTTTAGTGAAGTGTTAGTTTACTGTAGTGAAGTAAGTGCTACCCATAAAGAACACAAGAACAAAGTGTCTTTCCCTTATAGCCAGTCAACGAATGCTCAAAACAAGATATAGGAGGTATAGGAGGGAAATTCTTGGGACACAATTTTTGACTACCATAAAAAAACACTTTATGATCTCTATCGAAAACCGGAAACGCCACTTTTTGCGTGTTGCTAAGTAACACTTCCGAAAGCAGCAGTTTTTCAAACCAAAAGCAAAAGTCATTTTTCAGCAATTATGTTTACTGAAAATACTTAAGTCAAAAAAGTGCTGTATGCGTGTGTACAATTAAGTAATGAGTTTTTGCCTCGTTACTGTCGGTAACTCCTACAGGGTTTTCCCATCAGCACGCTTAATTTATGTCGTCGTAGTAACCGGTTTTGAAGGCGTCTAAATAGACAAAATTACACTACTTAGAGGGATTTCTATCGTTCTAAGAATGGCGATATTTATAATGTAGAAGTGAACACTTTTGTACTATATAGGTACAAAAAAAGTCAAACTCTATAGAATATTTTTCCCACGTTTTTATACACTCACTTTTCTTGTTTGTTTGTTTGTTTGTTTGTCGTTCCGGTTGGACTTTTGCAACTCAATTTTGAGGCACTTCCCAATAAGCTAGCCGGCTGAAATTTTGTACACGCTTTGATTTCTGATGACAATACATGACTAGCTAAGAAACGTCATAACAAATCCAATATGGCGGCCTCCCCAAGATGGCGGACTGGCTGTTTGAAACCCACCCCCATGATATGGGTATCAAATGAAAGGGTTTGCTGTCAGGAATACGAAAAAAATAGTCACGGGACTTAAATCCAATATGGCGGACGTCCAAGATGGCAGACAGGCTATTTGAAATGCACCCCTGTGATATGGATATCAAATGAAAGGGTTTGCTATCAGGAGTACGAAAAAAATAGTCACGTGACTTAAATCCAATATGGCGGACGTCCAAGATGGTAGACTGGCTGTTTGAAATCCACCCCCGTGATATGGGTATAAAATGAAATGGTTTGCTGTCAGGAATACGAAAAAAATAGTCATGTGGCTTATGCTAGGCTAGGCTATTAATCCAATATGGCGGACGTCCAAGATGGCGGACAGGTGTTGAGGCACTTCCCGATAAGCTAGCAGGCTGAAATTTTCAGGGTAGCTTCAAACCCGATGAACAATGATAAAAATAATAAAATAATTAATAGATTTAAAAAATCTAAAAACCCACGTTTTTAAATGTCCTAAAAAGAAGAAAATAACCCTACGGGGCTGAGAGAGGGGCCACTCAAAACGTGGGGGCGTATCTTTGCAAGTTACACCTACGATCTCACGTCATGTAAATATATCCCATAAATAATCCCTTATATAATATACGCCCCCACGTTTTGAGTGGCCCCTCTCTCAGCCCCGTAGGGTTATTTTCTTCTTTTTAGGACATTTAAAAACGTGGGTTTTTAGATTTTTTAAATCTATTAATTGACTTTTCTTGATAGAATAGAGATGGAATCATTCATGCTTTGCGTTCTGAAATGTTTCAGTAGTAGTCACAGAGTGAGGATTTGCCTGTCTATTTTAAAACACTTGAAATATACCTAAATAACAAAATACGGACATTTGCTCGTCCTATTAAACTAAGTACACCTCTGGCTACAGCTTTAAGGATTACAGACGTGATTTCGCGTATATTTTTAACACATTTTATTGTCTTGTTTCAGGCAGTGGTCTTCAGAGTGGCCCAAGGGCCGTTCATCGAGGAGTTCCACCAGTGTGTGACCCACGGGTTCTACACGCAGCGGTGGCAAGAACAGGCGTATACCACGCTGTCATTGATATTCATGTTCATACTGCCTCTAGTCATTTTGGTGTCCACTTACGTATCTACAGTCAGAACTATTGCTAGTAAGTATTTATTTATTTTTATCAACGGTTCTTTCCTAGTTCATAATCATGAAATATAAGTTTTATAAATAAGCATTTTCTTTAGTTCCGGTCGCTAACACTCAGTAGTAGATTTTCAACTTATGCTCTAGGCCCTAGAATATAAACCCCACCAAGTGACAACCGATATACGTAAACTCTAGACTCTTGGGGCTGATGTTTGGGTCATCAAATTACTTGTGACCTAGATTATACACCGTGACTTTTTAGTCGTCTTACAACGGCAGCCCAGTTCATGTATCCAATGACTAGAACACATTGATGATAAAAAAATAGGTATTTAAGAGATTTGAAAAAATTAAAAAATAATATTTTAATTCGTTATTATGACGCAAGGCGTAGTTAGAAACACCCTTGTCTCATAGAAAATGGAGATGGAATGATCTGCTCGACTATTGCGCTGGGTAGGTATACTCTACAGCTTGATACGTAAACATTTTAACAGGGTGTTTCATATTTCTAATGTACCTATTTATTAATAATGCAAAATATTATTAACGATTAAAAAAAATAACTCGCCTAGAGGTTTTATAGGTCGGATACATTATGTGGGCCACTTTTGTAAGACGACTAAAAAGTCACGGTGTATAAGTTACTTTCATCTCGTTACTAGGATTCCTTGGAATAATTATTATTAAGTCCAAACTCTTTGCAAGTGAGCTCGTATACATAATAAGCTTGAGCGATGCACTTAGTAAAGTGCAACTAGGGTTCTCTTTAATTATTTCTAGCCCATCAGAACATTTTTAGATGTAAATGCCGACTGAAGTTTACCGATCGGCACGAGTCAACTGAAAGCAAATATAATTATAGGTATAGCTTCGGGTCAGATATGTTGTTCAACACATACTAACTAATAGAATAAATCGATGCGAAGAAGCACCCCTTACAGTCATAGACATTTATCACCCATTCCCTAAGGTCGCGGGACTTATCTCATTACCGTGACCCCGGAACACAAAGGGCTATTGAAGGACACCGTGGTTTTTAGTCAGTACGAGTCTGACAGTCCCTCTCGCCCTGTCCTGGGTGGGAGGACTCATTTGATGATTTTACCACGAAAAAAAAAAAAAACCCATTCCCTAAGGGAATCAAAAATCCGATTGAATCAAGACACCCCTAGGTAGAGGTAATACTGTTTTGTGCCTTTATCTTATTTGGCATATTATTATTATTAGTTATCTTGGCAAGCCAATAGTTGCCCCGTCTTGGACTAGTAGGTAAAGCTTTACTTATTCTAGTTATTACTTGTTTAAATATATAAATTAATAATTTGTGTGTAAATTATAATATTTTGTGAGAGTTAGATTCTCACAAAATATACAGCTTATCTTTGTGAAACGAAGAAAAAAGAAACTTGTGATTAAACGTAAGCAAACACAATGCCGCCCACATTATGTTACTGTAGTTAAAGACTAGGCTATATGCGACTACAAGATAACTGAGCTTTGGGGACTTTTTGTAATAAAAAAAGGGTTTCTGTAATATAACCTCGTTTTTTAGCTATAACACAAAACACCGTTACATCTGAAACACAAAAATAATAGAATTTATCTGTCGTCTCGTTTAAAGTTAATTATTCATTTTCATGAGATGTGTGATAATAATCACCTAAGACAATAAGTTCAAATGATTAAAACATTTTTTTTAATTTAAAATAACTTCGCCTATGAGTCTTTCTCAGCTGAAAAAAAAAGGCTAAAGAATGTCAGCCTTTGTACCTTGTAAAAAATTACACAAATGTTACACCTATTAGAACAATCATATTAAATAATAAACAACATTAACAGTTTTAAGGCCTATAGGTAACACAAAGATTCATTATCGCCAAATTGTTCCATCATTGTATCACTAAATTCACAGACAGCTTAAAGACATAACCCTTCCTTTTGTAGCACTTGAGTAACAAAACTAGATCGTAATCCCAAGGCTCCTCCAATTTTTCCCAAATTCGTACATACAGAACATTAATAATTACTGAAGCAATACCAAATATTCGATAACAGAGAAAATACTTAGCTTTTTAGTTTCTTTTAATAAAATTTTACACAACAGACTTTGCTGCCGAGAAAAAAGTGACAGCCCCTCCAAAAACAAAAATCATGTTCCTTCACTTAAAAAAAAACATACAGTACAGCTCGTTGAAAAGAGGTTCTTATTGCCAGGTGTCGCGACGCCCGGCTGCTCTCTGTGGAACTATTCACACTCGTCCATCCTGACGCCTTTGCGACTCTGCAAAGGAAAAGAAAAGAAAAAAAAACTGTATGTAATTGTTTAAAAAAAATAAAAAAATAGTATATCCAGTCCCTAATAGAAACCGTATTGTTATCACAACAAATATTTCTAAGAATTCCAATATAAATAAGCATTAAATGAACCAATAACAATAAACTCTAATAGTTCCAAACTGCCATTCAATTTAATGCCATTCAACCAATTCTGAAAGTAATTGCCTGTTAAAAACAAATTACCAACAGTAACTTTAGTTCACAATCCAACTGTGAAATTCCAAGACCATAAATCACAATCCATATTGTAAAATTTCAAAACCATTACACCAACACATATTATTGTGAAATTTCAACACCATTATTCACAACCCATATTGTGAGATTTAAAAACCTTTAATCACAACCCATATTGAGAAAATTCAAAAACATTTGTTTCAACCCATTTGTGAAACTTCAAAACCAAAAATCACAATCCTTATTGTGAAATTTCAAAACCATAAGTCACCATCCATTATCCACCATCATCCATTAAACTTTATAAATCCTTAATTGATTAAACCGAAATTCATAATTCAAGATTCAACCCTCAAGTAAGTCAATCAATTCCTCCGTGCTGTCCACTTCTGTGTCATTTGAGCTGGTGTCCGAGTCCTCTTTGCCCTGGAAAGGTTTCAACGAGTCCGACGACACAAGAGCTTTGAATCGCTTATAGCCTTTCACACCTTTCAGTGACGTAACCATGTACCTATCATTTCCCAATACCTTCGTTACCTTATAAGGTCCGCTGTATTTTTCCTTCAGTTTCCTTCGAACGTTCAAATCTCGATTAGCAGCTCCTCTCCACAAGACTAAATCACTTACCTTATATTTTGTTGGAGGTTTATGGCTTGCATTATAATATTTACACATTTTTTTTGCTACCCGTTTTAAGTTGGCTGTAGCGTCGGCCCTAGTACGTGCAGATGTCTCCTCATTATCTACAATGTTATGTCCCATCCCTTGATACCTACTGCGAGTCGCAGAAAACATGAGCCTATATGGCGTGAATCCGGTAGAACTGTTACGTAAATTATTCATTCCCCAAGTGATATTTGCGATTTGGGTATCCCAATCCTTTTCATCCTCTACACTAGTATTGAGTGAATCTAGTAGTGTACGATTATACCTTTCCACCTGACCATTTGCACGTGGACATGCTACGGCATTGATTATATGTTTTACTTGATTATCCAAACAAAACTGCCTGAAATGTTTACTCTTGAAACTTGTTCCGCTGTCCGATATTATTCTGTTAGGATAACCAAACAAACAAAAAATGTCACTTAAAGATTTTATTACCTCCCGAGTTTTTGTAGTTTTAACTGGTACCGCCCAGGTGAACTTCGTAAAGGAATCTACTACCATAAGCAGAAAACTATTACCTGCTCGACTTTTGCAGAAAGGACCGAGGTGGTCGATGTGCAGAGTGTGCATTGGCTCTGGAACTTTTTCAATAGGGTGCAAATCTCCTTCAGGCCTTCCGTACTGGCCCCTTTTGTAAAGACAGTCTAAACACGAGTTGACATATTTGCGTATGAAGCGTGTCATTCCTGTAAACCAGAAGTTACTTTTAATGATTTCCTCACAACGCTTAAGACCTGGGTGTCCAATGCAATCATGATACTTCCTCATAATATTCCACCTTCCATATTTAGGGACTACTAACCTCAGTTCTCCATCCTTTATAAGTCTGTATACCCGACCATCCTTCAGCCTGTAATTGTTTTGTATATCTGGATCTTTATCTTTAGATTCTAGCTTTGCACGGATGATACGAATCTTTTCATCTTGATTTTGTAGGCATACTGACCAATCAAAGATGTCAATCATACTGATGTCTGCTTCTAAGGGAGGATCTACCGGAAATCGGCTCAGCGCATCAACGTGCCCATGAGACTTACCTGGCTTATGGACGATTTCCATGTCGTACTCTTGTATAGATAACCACCATCTTGCAATTCGAGGCAAAAGATCCTTTTTTAAAAAAGTGTCCCGAACAGCTGCACAGTCTGTTACTACCTTAAAATGATTTCCTGCTAAATAAATTCTAAATCTTCTCAACGACTCTACGACAGCTAATGTTTCCAATTCGTAAGAATGATACATAGCTTCCTCCTTGCTTGTTTTCCGACTAAAATACGCAATGGGTCTCATACCACCATCTTGATCCTGTAAGAGGATTCCAGCTACACCTTTACTGCTTGCATCAGTGTGAACTTCTATATCACCTTTCCTACAAAATAATGAAAGTGTTGGTCGAGTTGTAAGAATTTTCTTCAGTTGATCAAAAGCTCTCTGCTGCGCTGGACCCCAAATCCACGCTGCATTCTTTTTTAGCAACCCGTAAAGATCATACGTGACAGAAGCATAATCTTTGACAAATTTCCTAAAATAACTAGTCAAACCTAGAAACATCCTGAGTTCATGTACGTTCTTAGGCTCTATGTACTTGGCTACAGCATCAATTTTCTTGCTACCGGGCCTAACGCCGTTTTCGCTGATCTCGTAACCCAGGTAATCTATTTTGTCCTGCAAGAAAAAACATTTGTCAAGGTTCAATGTCAGTTTTGCGTCCTTGATTATATCCAACACTATCCGAAGTAGATCAAGGCCTTCCTGCTCAGTTTTGGTGGGCAGCAGTAGATCATCTATAAAAGGAAGCACCTTATCGTGACGCAACGAGGAAAATATTTTATCCATAAGTCGTTGGAAAATTGCTGGGGAATTAGTCAAACCAAAGGGCATACGTAAAAATTCATAGTGGCCCTCAGGTGTGATAAAACCAGTTCGATGTATTGAAGACTCCGCAACGGAAATTTGAAAGAAACTTTGCGACAAATCAAGACTAGTAAAAAATTTATTCCCACCTAGTTTCTCGATTTGTTCTTCAATAATAGGCAGGGGATATTTATCTTTCACTGTGATACTATTTAATTTCCTAAAATCTACACAAAATCTATAATCTCCGTTCTTTTTCCTAACTAATACAATCGGGCTGGCATAATTAGACGACGATTCCCTAATAATACCGTTGGACATCATATCTTCAATCTTTTCTCGTACTATTGCCTTTTCCGAAAAAGAGAGCCTGTAAGGACGATAACAAACCGGCTTATCAGAGTTAAGTTCGATATTCATTTCTATTTTATCAGTTCTGCCCAATTCCCTTGTATCTGCTGAAAAACAATGCGAATATTCCTTTAACATTTCTATCAGCTCTTTAACGACCTGAGGATCTTTGGACCCACATTTAATTTTTGTTACATCTATGCTCATGATCGAAACAGGATTTTCTGCAGAGATTTGAGAACCAACTATTTCACGAGTAACCAATGCACGAGCTATAACCTGGTCTTTCTGGAAACAAATCGGTTTCTTACCGTGATTAACTACGAAAACGGCCTGTACTGGAAAACAATAGATAGAAGCAGGAATGGAATAGTTGTATCCATTATAAAAAATTGTACGATTATCTACAAAAAGTTGAGTTGATTCACAAATTTCAACATCATGGCAAGTGTGGACAAACAATGATGAATAAGCTGGAACGATAGTGTCTACGCAGCACAAAATATTAACCTTATCTATACTTGCACCTACTTGCAAGGAATTTATTCCAACCGGTTCAGTTTCCTTTCCAACTCTGTCTGCATATTCTAAAAAGACAGAAGTGCCACTAACTGTCAGTTTAAATTTTCCATTATTCAAAATGGGTTGGCCTATAAAAACATCGGCGCGATTTACAGGAGCGTGAATGATAACTGCGTCTGAACAAACCTTAACTGCATCTATAACAAATTCTAACGACACTAATCCTTGAGCTTTAATTGGTGGTCCACCAAACCCATTGACAAAAACAACACAAGGCTGCATTGCCACGCCAAGCTTTAAAAAACAATCACGAGTGATAAGGTTGACTTGAGCCCCTGTGTCCAAATACGCAATACCTTTTAAACCATTAATCAACACTGTTTTAAAATAACATTCATTTACCTGTAATTGTACAATACTGATAGACTTCTGATAACACTGTTCCTTTTTGTGGTTAGTCTTTCCGCAAATTTCGCATTTTATAGCGTTTGGATTATTAGGACATGATCGGACAACATGCCCTGGTTCACTGCAAAGAAAGCAGGTTACTCCAGGCTTTCGATCTGTTTTAGGATCCCGGACTGCTTCCTTTGAAGATCCTTGTCCGAAATCTCGACCTCGAGGAATGTTTCTCTGAAATTGATTCACTCTCCTATCCTCATTCATACACAGGAAGTGTGAGTAAAGCTCGGCTGGAGTTTTATAGTTACCGGCTCTAGCCGAAGTCTTCATATGAAACGGAAGACCCTCTATAATGCAAGACACTGCCTTCTCTCCAGCGATTTCGCATTTAGTAAGCATGGTACATTTCGAATAGAAATAATGAGTCATCGTTTCATTAACTATCTTCTTCCTATTTAACATTTCCCTCAATGCATCTGCGTAATCTATGCTTTGGGGAAAGGCTTCGAGAATTTTTTGTTTCCATTCTGTCCACGTGAATTCGTAGCTTCGTAGTGCACCATGCCACAACTTTGCTAACCCAACAAGACGTGCCTGCATATAATAACTTTTGACGTTATCGTTCCATCCATGTATCGTACCCAATTGCTCAATTTTATTAAGCCACAAGGATGCAGGTAGCTCCTGTTTTTCCGGATCGAATTCTGGTATTATTTCCGGCTTAACCATCACCCCTGAATAATATGGAATCGACCTACCGGGTTCATTCGAAAAGTTGACCGGAGTACGACCTCGACGGTCCCGTATTGGAGACAGCACTGGCTTCCAGGTGTCGCGGGAGCAGCTTCGTCGTTCCTGTCGCTCCATTCGCCTCCGATTCCACCGTACAGGGCTACGGGACCGGCTGGGAGACCGGCTGGGGGACCGGCTGCGACCATCAGAGCTCATCCCACTTCTGAAAAATGTTACACCTATTAGAACAATCATATTAAATAATAAACAACATTAACAGTTTTAAGGCCTATAGGTAACACAAAGATTCATTATCGCCAAATTGTTCCATCATTGTATCACTAAATTCACAGACAGCTTAAAGACATAACCCTTCCTTTTGTAGCACTTGAGTAACAAAACTAGATCGTAATCCCAAGGCTCCTCCAATTTTTCCCAAATTCGTACATACAGAACATTAATAATTACTGAAGCAATACCAAATATTCGATAACAGAGAAAATACTTAGCTTTTTAGTTTCTTTTAATAAAATTTTACACAACAGACTTTGCTGCCGAGAAAAAAGTGACAGCCCCTCCAAAAACAAAAATCATGTTCCTTCACTTAAAAAAAAACATACAGTACAGCTCGTTGAAAGGAGGTTCTTATTGCCAGGTGTCGCGACGCCCGGCTGCTCTCTGTGGAACTATTCACACAAAGTTAAAATGTAACAAACAAACATTTTTCACAATCTAAAGAAACACAAAAAATAAAACGAACAACTTTTGTGCAATGTCAACAGCTGTTTACAACTTCACTGTCTAATAATTTCAAAGAAGTTATATATTCCGTGAGGACGAGGAAGGCCAAAGAAAAGATGGATGGATTGTCTAATAGCGGCCATACACCATACTGCCTATCGTACAATCGGCATGACGCTGCCGATTTGATCAGTTAGATTTGACCGTGTGTGGGCGTGGAATCCATCAAATTGGCATGACAATAGGCTTGATCATGCCGATTTGATCATGCCGATTTGATCATGCCAATTTGATCAAATCGATTTGATCAAATCGGAATGATCAAACTTCAAATTGGCAGCAGTGATACCAACTTAGCAACTTTATAGCTAGATCTAGCTAATATTCGGTAGCTACTTTTTAACCGACGTAAAAAAAAAGGAGGAGGTTCTCAATTCGAAACGTATATTTTTTGAACGAAGTTCCTTATGGCGCGTTGCGAAAGGGGGCTAGGCGGAAAAAATTGTAACGACACTTTTTACAGACTGCGCGACGCAAAGGAGGGTAATGTGTGTATTACCATGGAATGGAATGGACTGTAATGGAGTGGAGTGGAATGGAGGGTCGAAAATCGCCTGACCCTTTTTTAACTTGCTATCGTTAAGCAAGTTTAAAAAACAGGTTCAAGCGATTTTCGACCTTATTGACATTCAAAATTTAGTTTGTTTTTTCTTACATTCTCTATAGCCAACATTGCTCCTTCATTAAAATCCGGTGTTTGCATAAATGTCAATAAAGTCGAAAATCGCTTGAAGGTCGGAAAACATTTGCTTAACGATAAGCAAATGTTTTCCGACCTTCACTTGTATTAGCAACTGATTCCCACTAGTGGAATAAATCGGTAAAAAAACAAGTCGGTAAAAAAGTAGCTAAAAAGTTAAGCCACAAGTTTTATAAAATTGTAGCTGTCGGTCACCGAATAATAGCTAGATCTAGATACTTATAAAGTTGCTTAGTTGGCATCACTGCTGCCGATTTGAAGTTTGATCAAATCGATCGTCATGCCGATTGGACGATAGGCAGTATGGTGTATGGTGTATATGGACGAACTGCCAATTTGATCAAATCGATCGTCATTCCGATTGTACGATAGGCAGTATGGTGTATGGCCGCTATAAGGAATGATATGAAAGAAAAAGGAGTAAATGATACTGTGACGTCTGATAGGGGAGAATGGAAGAAGAAAACGTGTTGCGCCGACCCCAAATAGAATGGGATATGGGCAGGAAGAAGAAGTACGGTAACATAGATGGTACTTGTCAAGATATAAATAAACTGTCAACTAACTTTACGTAGTGTAAATATCAAGCAAATCCAAGGAGACAGTTCATTATGATAACTAATATTTGTAATGTCTGTTTACTCTATCAAAATAGACGTTTAATTATTGTTTCTATTACAAATATCTATCTCTGATTTGTCTTCGGCAGTAATAATTTAGGTTAAATTTATATATGGTTTAAAGCCAAGCTTTATTGTCTTGTCAGGTAACCATGTAATTGCAACGTAAACGGCTATTGAAGGATTACCATGGATTTTAGTCAGTACAAGTCTATTAGTCCGTCCCGTCCCGCCCTCGGTGGGAGGACTCATTTGATGATTTTACCACGATTAAAAAAAGTGTGGAGCAACCGCTTCTGGGAAATGAAGAAAGTGGTTTTAGCAAAATTTAAAAGCTCTTTACCGCTTTTTAAAAGGGTGTTTGCAATCCTATAATTAATAATGAGATAAAATACAAGTGAAATAATAATAGTGAAAGTCATCTATTTTCGAAACTTAAGCCTCCTGCAGACACACGCGATTAATCGCGCTGCGACAACGAGCCAAGCTAATTTCCACTCTAAAAATACTGCGAATGGACCGCGACATGTCACCCCGCGCGATTAATCGCGTGTGTCTGCAGGAGGCTTAAGGTAATTTTGCATTTTCGGAAGCTGTTTTAGTTATTTCAAACACTCAATAAGCTAAAGGCCAATAAACTTTTTTTTTTTTCATTTAAAACAGAAAGAGAAAATGTTAGGTACTGTTTGTTTCTCGTATCATTCGGTCAAATTCACTGTTATGTAGGCGGATGATTTATTTGTTGAACTAAATAATTTACAAATTCTGGATTAGAGTACCTACCTGTACAAAAACTTATAATTAGGTTTTGGTAAAGATTAAGAAAATCAGGTGGGCTTAGAACTTTATTTTCTTGTTATGAAACTTAGGGTGATCCTAAGCACTTGTATAAACAAATTAAGAACCTCCTCCTTTTTTTGAAGTTGGTTAAAAACCATAAAACTAAAGCGGTCCTGGATGTTTGCGAATGCCGTAATAGCGTCAGCAATAAATGCGATTGTGGACTTATCTAAAAATGGCAGACAATGTGCGATATTAGGCGACATTCATACATAATGTATTCCTTGGCAAGAATATTACACTCTTGTAATACTTCTTTCCACGCAAATATTCTCGGAGTACATTTATAGGTTGATTTATTATTCGAAGCGGTCCTTGAAATGGGTGATACTAGACCAGTTAGTTTGGATCCCATGTTGTTGGGGGTTAAAATTTTTGCATATAAGGTCTAGTATCAACCATTTCAAGGACCGCATTGAATAACAAATCACCCTGTATATCAGGTAGTTTTCAACAAGCCTTTTGGTCGGTGTCTCCACTTGCTTTCCAAATTACCGTGTCGGTCGCGGGACTTACCGAATTACCGTAACCCTGGAACGTAAAGGGCTATTGAAGGAAGCGGTGGATTTTAGTCAGTACGAGTCTGACAGTTCCTCCCGCTCTGCCCTGGGTGGGAGGACTCATTTGATGATTTTACCACGATAAAATAAAAAAAAAACCCGTAAGTAACTCAGTTGACAAACGAAATCAATATAATTTGACATACCAATATTGATAATAAAATATTACTATGAAGCTGAAGAGTTTGCTTGTTTGCTTGTTTAAACATGATAATCACAGAAACAACTGGTTCGAATTCAAAAATTGTCTTTGTGTTGGATAATTATGCCATTATCAAAGATGGCCAAATAACATCACATTAAGAGCAATAGGAGTCAATAGCGGGGAACAGTTAGTATTTTAAGCTTTTACCATTTTTTTTTAAAGCGCATTTTGATAGAGTTCAACATTTAACCACAACATAATAATTCAACTTGAAAACAATTATTACAAATTGTGGTAAACGAATTTCATTGCGAACTTCTGTGGTAAAAAGTATTTCGAGTAGCTGCCTAATATTGTTACGAAACTTTGGCTAGCCATAAATAACAACTGTGAGGTTGATAAATTATCGGAATTCCAATATAGAATTGTTTGATTTCGGTAAAAAAGTTCCAAAAATATTGGCGGCAAAGAAATTGATGAGCTTCGGAAAAAAAGACGGAGTAATTTCACATGATTACTTTCTGGCTTTCAATTTCTTTATTCGACATTATATACTTCCAGACATTGATCATATCTTTTATTTGGTACGGATGTTTTAATATAAAGGGCATAAAAATAACTGGTATATACTCGTATTTTAATAAAACTCAAAACTTACCCAGTTTTGTGTTTTATTGCGAGAATGTTATACTGACGAAATGTGAGTGCTTGGAGATGATAACATTAATTTTCTCGGATGGTATCTAATAGCGGCCATACACCATACTGCCTATCGTACAATCGGCATGACGATCGATTTGATCAAATTGGCAGTTCGTCCATATACACCATACACCATACTGCCTATCGTACAATCGGCATGACGATCGATTTGATCAAACTTCAATTCGGCAGCAGTGATGCCAACTAAGCTAACTTTATAGCTAGATCTAGCTATTATTCGGTGACAGACAGCTACAATTTTATAAAACTTGTGGCTTAACTTTTTAGCTACTTTTTTACCGACTTGTTTTATCCCACTAGTGGGAATCAGTTGGTAATACAAGTGAAAGTGAGTTCAATCGATTTTCGACTTTATTGACATTTATGCAAACACCGGATTTTAATGAAGGAGCAATGTTAGCTAACGAGAATGTGAGAAAAAACAAACTAAATTTTGAATGTCAATAAGGTCGAAAATCGCTTGAACCTGTTTTTTAACTTGCTTAACGATAGCAAGTTAAAAAAAGGTTCAGGCGATTTTCGACCCTCCATTCCATTCCACTCCACTCCACTCCACTCCACTCCATCGCAGTCTGTAAAAAGTGTCGTTACAATTTTTTCCGCCTAGCCCCCTTTCGCAACGCGCCATAAGGAACTTCGTTCCAAAAAAATATACGTTTCGAATTGAGAACCTCCTCCTTTTTTTACGTCGGTTAAAAAGTAGCTACCGAATATTAGCTAGATCTAGCTATAAAGTTGCTAAGTTGGTATCACTGCTGCCGATTTGAAGTTTGATCATTCCGATTTGATCAAATCGATTTGATCAAATTGGCATGATCAAATCGATTTGATCAAATCGGCATGATCAAGCCTATTGTTATGCCAATTTGATGGATTCCACGCCCACACACGGTCAAATCTAACTGATCAAATCGGCAGCGTCATGCCGATTGTACGATAGGCAGTATGGTGTATGGCCGCTATAATATACGGTTCATTGATATGATCCTACGATTCTATAATCTTACGATCCTACGACTTTTTCAGGTACACGTTTCGACGAAACATATTTAATGAATCTTTTATGGTTCATATTCTTTTGTAAATAAAAATGTTTAGCTTTTGCACAATAAGGTTGTGAATATTTTACTTAAATTCTGGAATTTAATATGTTCGTTACTGATAAATCACGAAGTTATCGATATTCTTTAACATAAGTAGTCATTTTATGCGATGCCAAGTTCAATGAGGCAATGTATAAATAAAATGTTTTATACATCGTTTGTACAGGATGAATTATTCATGTAGGCGTGGATGGTTGAATCCGAAACTATGAGGAAAATCGAAAAATACTCAAAGGTGTCTCGGGCGAAATCATCATGAGTTTTTGTAGCCATTATTCTTAGCCAGATTGAACCCATTCATATTGAAAATAAAACACCCTATTATTACCCCACCCAAAGCTATAAAAAAGGCACATCAACCAAATGATTAAGTTAGAAATATGAAGCTTAGCGAAGTTACCAACCAGATTTCGACACATTGCCAACTGTACGTTCGATATTACGTTCGGTACAGAATGCCTAGGCAAAGTAAGAAATAAATTTTATATTATTCTTTGCGTTAATGCTTAGACAATTTACAAAATGCATAGGCTACTATTCTATAGAATATCGAATAATATTGATCGTCCGTGAAAATAAAAAGCAAAACAGCGCTTGAATTTACGTATCACGTTTTAAAATTACCATATTCCTTTACAAATTCCGATCATACCTACCTTCTGTTTTACAACATTTCGCGATAAGAACGATTTATAAAATCGGGAAACATTTGAAAATAAAACGGAAAAATATTTTTGATTTTTTGCCTCTCCACCTCGATATTTCAAAGTTATTGTAGGCTTTGATTACGAAGTTTCGTAATAAATATTTCTTGTTTCTTTCAGAGAGCGAAAAGGTATTCAAACCCGAAGTGCGGAGACAGGAGAAGTACTTCACTCCAGACATGAATCGAAGAAGACTTATTGATAGAGCAAAAATGAAGTCCCTGAGGATGTCTGTGGTGATAGTGGCCGCTTTCCTGATCTGGTGGACACCTTATTATGTTATGATGATTATCTTCACATTCCTCAATCCTGACAAAGACGTGAGTATAATAATATGTGTAGTTGTAAGATTTACCAAGTCGCATTGCTTTGGTGGACGCCCACGGCGACGGACGTCGCAAGACGATCTCGTGTCAGCATAATGACGGGGCCCCCCTTTAGAGGGCCAAAGCCTGCCGGAGTCGCGAGGCTTACCTATCGAATTACCGTGACCCTGGAACGTAAAGGACTATTGAAGGACACCGTGGATTTTAGTCAGTACGAGTCTGACAGTCCCTCCCGCCCTGCCCGGCGTGGGAGGACTCATTTGATGATTTTACCACGATGAAAAAGGGTAGGTATCTGACTTAAGGCCGTACCAAATTTTTTTTTACATTTTATAAAACAAGCACATATTGCCAATAAGATTCGAGTGCTAGAAGATTTTTATAGCCTTGTAGTCGATACTTTCTCGCTAGACGGATACATAGGCAGGCACTTGTCAGACACTTGTGTAGGCGTATGGAGATTTGAAATAAAATTTATAAACCGTCTCACACTTCACCAAATAAACCGATTTAGACAAATGATGAGCCTTTACGTTCAAAAAGCTCCTTCCATTCCCAAATGGAGTCTGATAAATTTAAATAAGATTCTTTTCTGCGTGATAAAATAAAAGTTAATTTACTAGAATTGTTTCGTCATACTCTGACCTTTTAAAACATTCATATCAGGTGAAATTAACAAAAGTCCTTCATTTTCCATTATTAAAAAATAAGTAAGAAAGAAGAAAATTATTAGGCCTTTTGTTTCAATATATTTTTAATACGGCCCGAAGATATTGTACGAAGATTCGGACCAATTGCCAATTGAGCGCAAAACGAGTTTCAAACTTTAAATTATTCAGCCCAAACTTTTACGATTACCGGGTGAACTTCCGTGTTTTGGAATTTAATAATGACCCATTTATTTACTGACTGTAATTTTACGATTAGATTTGGCAAAAACAATATAATTATTGTTATATCGTTCCCACTATTGTAGCGTAAATTTCATAATTCTTTCATAAAGCTGGACTGGATTCAGTAAAGATTTCTTTAAAAAAAAAACGTTGCTTCGCTCTTGGAATTTCTCCTGTAGAATATGGATACATCTCATCATCATCATCAGCCGTAAGACGTCCACTGCTGAACATAGGCCTCCCCTTTAGACTTCTAATAGGACCGGTTGTAAGCGGCCTGCATCCAGCGTGATCCTGTGGCCTTCATAAGATCGTCTGTCCACCTAGTGGGTGGACGTCCTACGCTGCGCTTGCCGGTGCGTGGTCTCCATTCGAGAACCTTACGGCCCCATCGGCCATCAGTTCTGCGTGCTATATGGCCTGCCCACTGCCATTTAAACTTGCTAATTCGTTGGGCTATGTCGGTAACTTTGGTTCGTCTACGAATCTCCTCATTTCTGAGTCGATCGCGCATAGAGAGTCCAAGCATGGATACATCTGCAATCATTTAAACTCACATACAACTTTACGTGCATACCATGCACATAATGTTATATTGTTATATCAGTTTTCTTCTATCTAAGTAACGTACCAGCCCAAGATCAGACCCATGATCTATAAACTCGAAAACAAATGTATCAGCTATTTAAACAAACCATTTTGTAACTGGTATATTCTTTTTCAAGTCGTCGTCGCAAAGGAAATTGGATTACCGTTGCAGATCTAAGGAAACCGTTTGATGTTATTACCGTTTATATCTCGAACACAAACAAACTCTTTTACTGTTTTGAACAACAAACATTTTGTGTACCGTATGAATTAAATTGGACGAGGAAATATATTTCGTAATTTTGAAAACAAAAATTACCTGTATTTGTGAAGTAACGTAGAAATAATAAACAAAACGAAGTCTATAAACATGAATTTAATTATACTTTGTTTTGCCTGTTACGGAGGTCTTCATATTTAGCAGGCCAGAAAATATAGTATAGTATGTTATTTGTCTGCTTTATTGTTTTTATTTCATTCCACACTATACACAACCATTTTAAGCTCTTGTTTTATTTTGTTCAGTTAAAATAAACTCTGGTTATAAAATTATGAACGGTGAACGGTGGTGGCTCAATAGTTACATACAAGACCTCTTTGCTGGAGATGGATCAATATTTCCATTGATCCATTATAGCGGGTTTTTTTATTTACGTTTCACCAACCCCATTAATGGGGGCAGCGGGAATATACCGTCACACTCAATTTGCAGCCACGAGGTAAACTAGAGCCTACTTCCTTGCATAGGGTGAGGTCTGTGTCCCAGGTAGTGGGTACATTAAAGGCTGAAATTGTGATTTAATATCAGAACAACTAACGTAGTAGGTATTGTGACTTTTTTTTGGTAGGTAAATCTATACATATAATAAATCTGTAGAAGGGTCAATTCTGTACATTGAAAATATTGAAAAAATCGATACCAAACCCAAATATGTGATTAAAAAATTTTTTGTCTGTCTGTCTGTCTGTCTGTCTGTCTGTATGTGCAGGCATCACGTGAAAACTAACGGTTCGATTTCGATGAAACTTGGTATAATTATACCTTATTATCCTGGGCATAAAATAGGATACTTTTTATCCTGGAAAAATACGTAGAAAAAAAAAAAC
Organism: Agrotis exclamationis; assembly: GCA_950005045.1. Classification (NCBI taxonomy): domain Eukaryota; kingdom Metazoa; phylum Arthropoda; class Insecta; order Lepidoptera; family Noctuidae; genus Agrotis; species Agrotis exclamationis. The sequence continues at coordinate 11,341,896 of OX465434.1, forward strand.
TGTAACAAACCTTATTATGGAACCACTGGCGACACCTATTATCAATCAAGTAGAACATTACGCCACGCCTGCCTCCATTGATTTCTAAAAAGGTTCCACCACTCACCTCTAGATGGCGTTGTGCCTATGACGCGCATTTCTGAATTATATTATTATTATTAGAACGCGAGCTCAACAGCAGTAGCTCAATAGATCTCCTTAATTATTATAGGCTTAGCCGTATTTGGGTCCATTGGATATTTATAAGATGTCATTGTCAGAGTTACTCAAAATGGAAAAATAAACCATCCACACGAAGACTGACATCCGCGCGGACGGAGTCGCGGGCGGAAGCTAGTAGGTAATATAAGTCCAACAATAAAATGTTATATTACATTCCTAGTTCCTTAATTTCTCGTTTCCAATTACGGAAAGTTACTAAATTTCCTTTTCTTGAAGAATATAATTATTATAATATTATTGTTGTCTTTCAGTCCGTTTCAATTACAAAAAAAATACATGTGGCACTCGGAGACTGCCGCGGTGAAGCTATTGCATAACATTTTTTATTTTATTTTAAAAGAATAAAATCACCTACCTACCGCGTATATTTAACGAGAATATAATTTATTCAAAATGTTTGTGGTGCACTACTGTAATAAAGAACTTCTTTGCTGTAGGAGAATTTTATAAGTAGGTTTCATTGTGAAAACTCCTTTTGTAGCTGGCCGTTTAGAATCAGTAAAAGTAAATTGTTTTATGGCGAATATTTTTATGATTGCCGAAGTCTCAAGAACTAAAACGATGTTAGACGATGCGTGGTGTCAGGTATTTTCGTTAGGTTTTTGGATTTTTTTTGATTCGGATGCCGCACCGCGCCGCGCTCAGAGCCCGCGATAAAAGCTATGCAATAGCTTAAAAATAATTAATAAGTTTTTGTAAAAACTATGTATACTTTGAGTTATTTCTAGTGGCATCTCGTACTTACCGTTGACTCACAAATGTGTAATACAAAGGGTGAGGCCAAACGAGCGTAATTTTGTGAGTCGTAAGTCGCAGAATTTCGGTCGCCATTTTAGAAAGTCTTTCGCGACGCAAAATGAGTGGTCAGCACTTTACCAGAACAAAAAATTACGCGACTCATAACTCAAAAATGTTAGTTCTTTTGGCTTCAGCCTTAGAGCAATCTTTAAAACTGTACTCGTATGATAGTAATTTCATTGATTTGAATTAATTGCTGACGATTCAAAATCCGAATTGATACATTAATTTAATTCCTATGTTCTTTTCACTGATGATTCTGTCTACCAATAATAGAAACTATTTAACTATTTGTGCAGTCAGATAAAAAATCCAATGCTTAACCTTAATTATTGTAGATTTTTCTTATATTAAAAAAAAATAACTTTGTTAATTTGTAGGTTGGCGAGGTCTAATACATGACGTTAACCTTAACGCGGTTGACAAATTCAAATTATAATTACTCGAAAGTACAGCGTAATTTGAACCCGTGACCACGACAAAATTATTTTGTGAAACACAAACGGAATACGAAAATAATATTTAGTTACAAGTTTTGTAGTTAAAGGCTTAGTGCAAATTATTCAAACCATTATTACAAATGGAATGGTTTGAATAATTTGCACTAGGTAAAATGAAACTAAGTGAGATTACATTCAAATAACAGACGGGAAAAGCCTGGCAATAGCCAGTATCATTGAAATCAAATGGGATTTGAATGTCGCCATACTTAATTAATTTGCTTCATTTCAGAGCCATTATACCGACATAATTTGAAACATTTATTTGAATAATGGAAAATGTAAATGAAAAAGTTTTCGGAATTCATTACAGCCACTAAATGGAATGCTTCTATTAGAAAAGTTGAACCTGTTTAATGTGTCATGTAATTTTCGTTTGCAAATTATTACCTATTAATTTGAAAACCGCCAAGGCTGCATTAGACTCATTTAAAAACAATTATTTCATATAGAAGTTAATTATAATCAAATGAGTAAACAGAGTAAATTATTTTGGTTGCCACTCAAAAGTCAAAGTTACGCCTTTATCAAAACAAATATGTAATCAAAATAATAACAAAGTAAAAATTGTCAAAGTAACAATTTCCAGTTTAATTAGTGCCTTGAGAGTTCTTGCTGATAAATTGGAAACCTTAAAGATTGTTAGGAGTTCAATTAAAAAAAATTAGTTTAAAATTTTTCACGAATGATAGGTCTCATTTTATTTTTGTGTTTTCGGCATTAATAATTCAAAGATTTTCTTTCCTTAGAAAATCTTCGAAGTCGGCCACGCATGCGGTTTTGCGTATAATATTTATAAAAATATTTAATTGTCCTAATTGTAATTATAGAAACAATAAATTGGTTCGTTAGGAACCAATTTTAGGTAGGTACTTCTATAGCTTATCACGACATTTCATAAATATAACTTACATATTAATCATACGATAATGCACATAAAGCCTGCACAATAAATATAAGTGGTATAATTTACAACGTTTTAATAGTTACGGTTATAATTAATGTTATTAAAAGTTTAAGAAAGGAGAAACCCAAACTCCATAGAAACTTGGGCCTGGCGTTACAGAGCTGGAATTTTGTCATAAATTAGAGCACTTAGGAAGATTTCACGAGCCCAATTTTCACGTCTCTCAGCAATGGCCAAATTGGTAAAATCAGACAATGTTTACGTATGTTAGGTTATTTTTTTATTTCTTAACTGCCCGACACTAGGCATTTCTCCTGTGTCGTGGGTGTGTTTACAAACATTTAAACTCACATATACAAATACCCAGACCCGGAACACCTACATGTAAATAATACAAATAATGTTCAGTGCGGGAATCGAACCCGCTACATGCTGCATACCAATCGCTCAGCCACCACGATATTTAAATTAAAAATGTTTTGTTGAGGCTGTTTTCTGCGTAAATATGGAATGCACATGCGCCGAGCTGTAGCACTTGCATTGCAACCTATCATGATGAGGTTTAGGTACCAACTTACATAAAAAGCGGTGAATCCAGATTAATATTCCTGAAAACCTCAGCTGAAAACTATGTTTGCTAGATAAGGCCCACTTACATCACTAATGGCTTGCATTTTTAAACATTGTATAATTTACTACTAGGGGTTTTGATGCTATCTCAAATAACAGTAAACTGCGATTGCAACAATAGGTTTATTTAAATTAAAAGCCGTATTATTGAGATAAGGTTTTATTAATCACCTTCTTCGTTAGGATTATCATAATATAATAATATAGTATCTAGAAATTGTGCAGGAAGTAATTGACTACCCTGGTGCTGTGCCCAACCAAGATATCATAGGTATTATGCTCATGGTGTGGGTACAGTACCCAACCGTTTTTTTGCCAACGATACAGGTGCAGTAATATTGGATTATAGCATCCCTTCCACTTAAAGAACTGTCAACTAATATATAAACGTAATACATCTTATTACTAATACGTCTGGATTTTATTCTTCCTCTTAACATCCAGGTTGACTCTGATGTTGACAGCTCTTGCTGTAGGTCACCGGTCACTTCTCTACATACTTTTATGTATGGAAGGAATGTCCTCAGTATTTGGCTCATTGACAGTTGATGAAGTTGCACCAGATGTTGAGGGGCCTGATTGAAAATGCCGGGATGCTCTATTTGTTCGCACCCAACAAGAGTGACAGACAACACTTGAAGCACCCATCTGAAAATAATTTATTTACATTTAAGGATGCCTTTTCACCGGAGATGTGGAATTCTTTATGGGCAATAAAGAATTCCACAACTCCGGTGAAATTCCACTTTGAAAAAGACTGATCTAAAGAAATCCTGCAAATGAGCTTAACCGTTATCACACTGTCTCTCTATTTCACTTAAATGTTTTAGCATCGAAAATTCAATTTTTTATTGCTCTTTTTATCAAAATGAAACTAAAAAATGACATAAATAAACCGTGAATAACACTAATATACTAACCGTGCGTGGTAAGATCCATTCTCTTATAACTTTGTGTATTCTGCATTCTTGAACTGTACCACTCCTAAGTTGATGGCAGCGAACTCTTCTCAGAAGAGAACGTCCACAGTGAATACACACTTGCCAGTGTCCTATAGGCGTCTGTTCACTCTCTTCTGGTCTATTTCCATCAAGCATTGCCATGATTCCAGCAAACTTGACAGATACAGTCATTTTCATTTACCTGAAGCAAACATTCATCATTTGACTATTAGTTCTAGCATTTAGCAATAAGCATCTGAGTGGCATATTTAGACAGGTTCTGTGCAGATTGGTGTTATTACATGCTTACAAAAATGTTACGTTATAGAAATATCGCATACTAACCAATTGAGGCGCGACCCATTCCTGTACAATTGAAAGAATCACTTCATCTTCCAATCTTCGCCTTCCTATTGTTTCAGCGATCCGTTGTTATTCCACAATTAATGCACAAGTTCATGATACCGTATCATCCAATCGTCAGAAGAGCATTACCCAGATCCGGTCTTCTAGCAAAGGTCAGCAGGAATGGCAGGCTATATGCAAGCGAGGGTTAGTCAGAAGGCAATCAGTTTCGGAGTCCAGTATTCGAGCAGAGGTTTAATATTGTAATAAATCTCGAGAATCCGAAAAACACATTCACTTGATCTTTCAATAAAGTATAATGTACACTGACTTGAGCAAACATAGATACGAAAAACGAATCAATATAAAATGTACTCTGTGAAACGAATAACAATCATTATGATGACAATTGACGACAGGCGTTGACATTGACATTTGCTGTTTACTAGTGCAATCCGTGTGCAATTCGCGTTGCAATCGATTTTGTCGATTATTTATTTCCTTTAATGATTTTTTAATCGTGCTTACGTTAAAAAATAATTAGATACCAGATTTTTTTATTTGACAAAGATTTCAATATCTAAAAAGCAATTATACTAAAATAATGTAGTACTATTCAACTATAATTTGTAATTATTGATATCCGCTAAATCGATTACATTCTAAGGGTACGCTCTATTGTTTAATGCCAGTGTTTGCAAAGTAAGTGACATAAAATGAAATGAGTGCTGTAACGGTTTACAAAGGTTGTTTAAAACAAAAAAAATATAAATGTACTTTTTTTAGACTTGGCCATTGTAATTGAGGCTAAGATTTACATGGGTTAATTAAGCAAAATAGTAGATTTTTTGGTACATATTTCATTCGTGTAACGGCTAGGCCCAGAAATGGGTTTCTCCTTTACAAAAAGTTTCCTATCATTAATTTGAAATGAATGCTGATTTCCGTTCCATTGGCAAATGTCCGTCTACAAACACACACCGGAAATTGATTGATTCAATGGAATTTTAATCAGGAATATGCTACTACTACATTTGTCTACTTTGTGCGAACAAAATAAATAAATGACTTGACACAATATTGTAGGCCCTTATCCAATCCAATAATTCTGGCTTTTTGAGCCTATTGATGTTTTCATCTAATTACATTTGTTCGCATTGTAATTTTGGCGTTAACATTATAATTTGTTCGATTAAAATTTTATTAGATATTTTTAGGGTTCCGTACGCCCGAATACAAAAACGGAACCCTTATAGGATCACTCGTGTGTCCGTCTGTCTGTCGCTTACAGTCAATTATCTCCGAATCTACTAGACCGTTTGGGTTGATATTTGGTACACATATCAATTCCTGTGACCCAAGCACAGAGGTGTGACATGAATAGATGAAATCTGTATGTGGGAGGTAATTTTTGGGGGGAAGGGGAAAATGAAAAAAAAAAGTTTTGAAAACTGCATCGTGTCACATATCAAATGAAATGTCTTGTTAAGACAATTTTAAATGTATTTTTTTGTAATTTTAAAATAAATAGTTTCCAAGTTATTCAAGAAAATAAACGAAATTTGACCATTCACTCTCCCCCTTATCTCCGAAACTACTGAACCTCAAATTTTGAAAAAAATACAGGAATTAGTTTTCTACTTATAGATTATAAGATAACCTATAAGAAGTCCATATCTGTATATGGGAGTTAATTTTGGGGGGGGGGGGAAGGGGAAATTTAAAAAAAAATTGAAAACTGCATCGTGTGACATATCAAATGAAAGGTATTGTTGAGACAAACTTAAAAGTATTTTTTTTAATTTTAAAATAAATGGTTTCCAAGTTATTAAAAAAAAAATAGACAAAGTTTGACCATTCCCCTCCCCCCCTTATCTCCAAAACTACTGAACCTAAAATTTTGAAAAAAATACAGGAATTAGTTTTCTACTTATAGATTATAGGATAACCTATAAGAAGTCCATATCTGTATATGGGAGGTAATTTTACGGGGGGAAAGGGAAAATTAAAAAAATATTTGAAAACTGCATCGTGTGACATACCAAATGAAAGGTCTTGTTCAGACAAACTTAAAAGTATTTTTTTGTAATTTTAAAATAAATAGTTTCCAAGTTATTCAAGAAAATAGACGAAATTTGACCACCCCCCCCCCCCCCTTATCTCCGAAACTACTGAACCTCAAATTTTGAAAAAAATACAGAAATTAGTTTTCTACTTATAGATTATAAGATAACCTATAAGAAGTCCATATCTGTATATGGGAGGTAATTTTTGGAGGGGGGAAGGGGAAAATGAAAAAAAGAAATTGAAAACTGCATCGTGTGACATATCAAATGAAAGGTATTGTTGAGACAAACTTAAAAGTATTTTTTTTTAATTTTAAAATAAATGGTTTCCAAGTTATTCAAAAAAAAATAGACGAAGTTTGACCATTCCCCCCCCCTTATCTCCAAAACTACTGAACCTAAAATTTTGAAAAAAATACAGTACTTAGTTTTCTACTTATAGATTATAGGATAACCTATAAGAAGTCCATATCTGTATACGGGAGGAAATTTTTGGGGGGGAAGGATAAAATTAAAAAAAAAATTGAAAACTGCATCGTGTGACATATCAAATGAAAGGTCTTGTTGAGACAATCTTAAATATATTTTTTTTGGTAATTTTAAAATAAATAGTTTCCAAGTTATTCAAGAAAATAGACGAAATTTGACCCCCCCCCCCCCCTTATCTCCGAAACTACTGAACCTAAATTTTTTAAAAAAATACTGAAATTAGTTTTCTACTTATAGATTATAGGAAAACCTATAAGAAGTCCATGATATTAAAATAACATGGCAAATCACTCAATATTGTGCGTACCAATTTGGGTCAGATTTAAAAAAAACGTGATAGGTAACATCGTACGGAACCCTCTTCACGCGAGTTCAACTCGCACTTGGCCGGTTTTTTTTTACAATTTTTTTTTTTAAGTTTCCACATAATGTGATACAATGCTTATGGTTTGTAAAACGGTTAGGGTCATTCCACCAAGACGCGACGCTAATACGAAAATATACTCATTTCCAGTACCGTTGCGTTACGTCGCGTCGTCGCATCACGTCTCGGTTTGAACTGACCCTTATTCATTTTTCGTATTCTCCAAACTGGATCCTCTATTATTATTAAACACAAGTTACTTTACTTACTGAACACTAAGTATATTCTGTATCTACATACCTATATGATTGAAGACAAGACATGTACTTTGTCCTAAACAAATATTTTGAGAGACTTGCTACCAGCAGCTGGTTGGTAGATAGGAACTTGTTTTCCTATAAATTTCTACTGATCCTAAGATCAACGGATAACGGATATAATCTCGTTTCCAATTTATTCGTAAGCTAAGCATGAGTTGACATACATAACAATGTTTAACTTTTAGTTATTTACGACTAGATGCTGCCAGCAGTTTCGTCCGCGTGTTAATAGAAAATTATCCCACGGGAGCGTTATACCAGAATTACAGACCGGATTTTAAGCAACTTATAATTGGCACAATATGCATGCATAATATTATGCTATATTAATGCCAGAAATGTGCATCGAAATTGTTCTTGAAAACATTACCAATCGAAGTATTGAAACTGAAAGCTTTTGTTCTACAACTACTTGCAAGTATCATAATTGTCACACTTTTGCATTTTTAAGCTATTGCATAGCTTTTATCGCGGCCTCTGAGCGAGGCGCGGCGCGGCAACCAAATCAAAAAATTTTGAAAAACCTAACGAAAATACCTCACGACACCACGCATCGGCCAGCTACAAAAGGAGTTTTCACAATGAAACCTACTTATAAAATTCTCCTACAACAAAGAAGTTCTTTATTACTGTACAGTAGTGCACCACAAACATTTTAAATAAATTATATTCTCGTTAAATATACGCGGTAGGCGATTTTATTCTTTAAAAAAAATGTTACGCAATAGCTTCACCGCGGCAGTCTCCGAGTGCCACATGTATTTTTTTAGTTAGATAAAGTTATAGAAAACATGTCAATTCAACATGTTCATTGTAAGTTATCTCAGAGCCAAACTACGACAACGATTCCTTTCATCCGTTTCGACGTTCGAGAAACATCCAAAATTTCATTACACATTGTTTATAATAAATAATTTTATATAGTATAAGGGTTATTATTCCTTACAAATAAGGTCATACTCATAGTCTATAATTAATCATTCTTAGAGAGTCGTATCATATTTAAATAATGTCAAAGTGCCCAGACTTTAACTAGGGCTTTAACGAGATAAACGGGTAGAGGCAGCAACAAATTAAACAGAGGTGAAAAATAATTCGAAAGCAATAGAACAAAGATAGATTGTTCAAAACTGTAGCAAGCTAAAGTGGCAGTGGGCTGGTCATATCTGCCGCAGAACTGACGAAAGGTGGAAGATTCTAGAAATGAGTCCGTGCGTAAGTAAACGTACAGTGATACGCCCCCCGGCATGGTGGACCGATGATCTGAAGAAGCTAGCTGGCAGTGGCTGGATCAAAACAGCGGGAGATCGTGTGCACACCACAGCTCCCTGGGTCTATGTCCAGCAGTAGACCGCAATAGGCTGAAATGATGATGATTGATAAAAAACATTCTAGACCTTACTAGCTTCCATTTCATGTTAAACGTAGGTAATTAACACATCATTTCACACTTATAATTGTAACAGTATGGTTTTAAACTGTAGTGCTCATCATTTAAGTAATTTGTGGTTCAGACGGGCCGTGATTATTACATGAAATGCTGAAAAGCAGATCATTAAATAATTTTCTGTCAATTAAGATGATATTGTCGTAGCAATTTTATTCGAATTGCTGATAGGACGAATATGTTACCATTGTAGCAATACTTATTTCTTTTATCGTTATTTCACACCTGATTTTGCAATAAAGTGGAAGCTGTCTCTACTTTCAGTGTCATCGCAATTATTTGCCGCCTCACTAGATTTTTTCTCACAATTAGTCACTCGAGAGCACTAGTGGCCTAGTGATAACGGCCCCGATTTACGAATTGTAGATCATGGATTTATACCCACCCACGCGCATTACTTTGAGTAATTTTTTTCATCATATCTGCTACTAAAACATTATAGCCTGCGTTATTCTTGCGTTATATGCTTATTTTATTTGTTATTCCTGCGTTATATGCTTCATAGATATAGAAACGAAAAGTACTCTGTTTTTGCAAAGGTTTTCGGAGTTTCGAACAGACCTTTTCCTAGAATTTCTATTGTTGTTTAATTGTCAATCGTGACTTATAAGAAAAAGGACTTGTTTTAATGGTACGCGGTTTTGAAGTATAATTGAGGTGTTTTTAAGTAATTCTTGGAAGTCAGTCCCGGACCAAGTTAGCTCTTAATTTCATAATAACTGAAGAAATGTGGGTGTGTTAAACAAGACATCCCACTGTTTCTCAGAATATTATATTACAGAACACAAGCATCCCATTCTATTATAAACTTGTAATACAAAGGATTGTATAACAAGTTCATAAAATTATACATATAAGGGTAGGAACCCTTCGGGCACGCTTCGCACACTTCGTAACCAATCAACGACCTTTGCCTGTCCGAGTCTTAAAGATGTGCAATGAGAAGCAGCCGTCAAAAACATAGGAGCGATATTTGGATTAAATCCTTTAATTAATCTATAATATGTAAAACCTAGTCCCACGAAAAAAAAAAGAACAAGTTATATATGTACAAAAATAATTCTCTCTTCTTTTCCACAGCAAAGCGAAGAACTTCTAAGCGGTATCTTCTTCTTCGGGATGTCAAACAGTCTAGTCAATCCCGTCATATACGGGGCCTTCCATTTATGGCCTAAGAAGAATCGATCTCATCGGCACAGTGACAGGTATGGAAAACTTTTCACATTATTCTTAATATAAGCCAAACTTGACGGTAAACAAAATATCGACTGTGAAAGGCTTTGCGCCTTGTAAGGAACCGTCAAAACCTTGAGCGGTAAGTTATGAATTTTCCTTTATGTGATGCTAGTTTCAATAGGTATAATTCGCACTAACCCTTTTTTCGTTTTTAACAAGTTTTTATGTTTCTAATTAAGTGATTTAAATATAATTATCTAGAAATACAACTAAAACTATACAAATATTACGAACTAAATATTTACAAAGTAGGTACCTATACTAAATTAAAACTAAAATTTAAAATATTATAAAAAAACATACTTAAATCCTTTATTAGTATAAAATAATGTTGCTTTAACTTTAGTTGAACGAGTTGAAAGTCCAAAAATACTGATTATTTTCACCAGTTTTGAACTGATGGTTAAACGATTGCAGCTTTCAAATAAACCATGATCCACTTTAATTATAAGATACTTAACAATCTGTAGGTATATATTATAGGTACATAATTTTTACTATCTATTATTTTATGAGTATATTCATTGGGTAACTAAAGCTAGTCTTAGATACTTAACTATGTTTTGAAATGTGGTAGATAAATATGTTTTTAATTCAAATCTCGTCAGGATAAAGTGCATTAGATGATTTCCGAACATTTGAAGCTCTTATTACCAAACTATTTCATGTTGACATTTTTATTTGCGCTTAATCTGGGGGCACGGCAGTGCCCCCGCCAAGACGAAAAATTTCGGCTTTCTAGCACTTCAGGAAGTACTTTAACACTTTGAAGTCTCATACGAACTTCCACCCCAGCATTTTAGGAGATGGGGGGCGAAAGTTGTAAGTTTATGATTTTTTTTTTGTTGGTTGTTGCATACTAAACTTAGATAACATACCAAATTTCAGCTTTCTAGCACTTCAGGAAGTAGTCAAACATTTTGATGATCATCAGTGTATCAGTGACAAAATTGGTGTATTTTAGACTAGCTTTTGCCCGCGGCTTCGCTCGCGTAATCAGTCGAAAATCTAAGAAGATTCATACAAACTTTCATCCCCTATTTATTCCCCTTAGGGGTAGAATCTATCAAAATACTTTCTTAGGGGATGCCTACGTCATAACAACTACCTGCATGCCAAATTTCAGCCCAATCTGTCCAAAATCTAAGAAGATTTATAGAAACTTTCATCCCCTATTTTATCCCTTTAGGGGTAGAGTTTATCAAAATCCTTTCTTAGGGGATTCCTACGTCAAAGTAGCTTTACGCGTGCCAAGTCTCAGCCCGATAGGTTTAAAATTGACAAAGTTTCATACAAACTTTCATCCCCTATTTTATCCCCTTGGGGGTAGAATTGATTGCAATCCTTTCTTAGTGGATGCCTACATCATAACATCTACCTGCATGCCAAATTTCAGCCCGATCCGTCCAAAATCTAAGAAGATTTATACAAATTTTCATCCCCTATTTTATCCCCTTAGGGGTGAAATTTATCGAACTCCTTTCTTAGGAGTTGCCTACGTCATAGTAGCTTTGTGCGGGCAAAGTCTCAGTCCGATCGGTTAAAAAATTGACAATGTTTCATTCAAACTTTCATCCCCTATTTTATCCCCTTGAGAGTAGAATTGATCAAAATCCTTCCTTAGCGGATGTCTACGTCATAACATCTACCTGCATGCCAAATTTCAGCCCGATCCATTCAAAATCTACCGTAGGCGCGGGCATGCGGGCAGCGAGTTGCCCTTTACTCGCCGCCCGCATGCCCGCGCCTACGGTGGCCGGAGATCGTCTTGCGACGTCCGTCGCCGTGGGCGTCCACCACCGCGGGTGGGGCGGAGGGAGGACACTGTCCTCTCTCTCACGCGGCCCGCCTCCTCCTTCGCGAGCATGACTGCTTCGCAGAAGGAGGCGACCGCTTCCCACTCCGTCTCGCCCCGCAGCATGGCCGCGACCAATGCCGGGCGCGAGAGGTCTCCGCCTTATTTTATCCCCTTGGGGGTAGAATTGATTGAAATCCTTTTTTAGGGAATGCCTACGTCATAGTAGCTTTATGCATGCAAAGTCTCAGCCCGATCGGTTAAAAATTGACAAAGTTTCATTCAAACTTTCATCCCCTATTTTATACCCTTGGGGGTAGAATTGATGAAAAACCTTTCTTAACGGATGCCTACGTCATAACATCTACCTGCATGCCAAATTTCGCCCGATCCGTCCAAAATCTAAGAAGATTTATACAAACTTTCATCCCCTATTTTATCCCTTTAGGGGTGGAATTTATCAAACTCATTTCTTAGGGGTTGCCTACGTCATAGTAGCTTAGTGCGTGCAAAGTCTCAGTCCGATCGGTCAAAAATTGACAAAGTTTCATTCAAACTTTCATCCCCTATTTTATCCCCTTAGGGGTGGAAATAATCAAAATCCTTTCTTAGAAGTTGCCTACGTCATAGTAGCTTTGTGCATGCAAAGTCTCAGTCCGATCGGTTTAAAATTGACAAAGTTTCATACAAATTTTCATCCCCTATTTTATCCCCTTAGGGGTAGAAGTGATCAAAATCCTTTATTAGCGAATGTCTACGTAATAGTAGCTTTGTGCATGCAAAGTCTCAGTCCGATCGGTTTAAAAATGACAAAGTTTCATACAAATTTTCATCCCCTATTTTATCCCCTTGGGGGTAGAATTGATCAAAATCCTTTCTTAGTGGATGCCTACGTCATAACATCTACCTGTGTGCCAAATTTCAGCCCGATCCGTCCAGTGGTTTGGGCTGTGCGTTGATAGATCACTATATCAGTCACCTTTGAGTTTTATATGTATATTTAGATATAAATAAAATCGAAAGTATTATAAATTTTAGACCCATTCTATTGAGAATTTGTATGTTTAATAAGTCTATTATTGACATCATATCCTAAGAATATGAACTATCTGGTATATCGGAAACCAACTCTATGAGGGTTCAAAAAAACAACGAAACACTTCGAGAAAAGGTAGGTAGTGCCCTTGCGCCTAGATATTAGCATCACCACCACGACTGTAGCGAAACGGTGAAGCCGTGCATTTTTACTGATGTGTAGAATTTGTGAAGTTAGGAATGGTAGAGTTAGGTCGTGTAGATTCAGAAGCTTTCTTTTCTTTCTTCTTCGTTCTACATGAGATCTGCTATCTTTTTCGTATGGCAAACCTTATGTGGTCGTTTTGGCAACATTTTACACGAAATGTTTTTGGTGGGATCATAAAGTCTTATTCATTATAATAACATCGCAGTGCAATTAACAAGTAGTGAATACTATCTCCCTTCCTTAATCCATGTTTCGGAAAGCACGTAAAGCAATTATAAAGGCAAAAGCTCTAATTACATAATAAAATAACACGTTAAATATTTTCCTAATAACAAAGTTTCACAAAAATGCATACGCATTTTTTCCTCTTTATCAAACTATGTATTTTAGGTAAAAAGATGATACAAAAGTAATTTCCATGTTTCCAGCAGGTTAGGTTTTAATATGTCCATATTAGTTTGCGGGAACAACTACTTTCCAAACACCCCCTTTCATAAAATAAAAAGCCGTCGTTTTGGGTTATGAAATGCGTTGGAGACTATTATTTTCACACATCAGACTGTATTATCCTGCACGTTTAGCAAGACGCTGTAGAACGGATTTTGACGACCGAATAGTCGACAAATTCACAGATATCATGGCGATGTTGAAAATGTAGGTAATAGATGTTTCTATTGTTTGGTTGTCAAATGGTCGTGCCACTATACTCGAGCATAAAATGTCAGATCGAATAGAAATTACCATAAAATAACTTTGTCTATTCTGAGAAGATTATCGATTGTATTGGTCACATTACGTGTTCAGGTAGGTAACTTTGATAATAAAACTTTTCTTTCGTGTAGAATTTAAGTTAGTTCATAGAACAAAACTATTGTTAAGTCGGAAGAGCTAGTACTTAGAAAGTTTTTATTTATTTATTCAGGATGTTTGTTGGTTTTAGTTTACCAACCCAGTGAAGTCATCCAATGTACCTACTTCATTTCTTGCATATACCGGGTGTAAGGGACAGCCCTCCGCAAACTGATATGGTGAATTCAGTATATCGTCTTAAGTTGACCGGTACATGATATTATTTTAGGAACGTTATGGGAATCCAATAAAACTGATTTATTTGATTACCTTACACGCAATGTATCGCGTCCACCGCAAAACGCACGCAGCGAACGGCAGCGCAGCGACCTTTCGGACGAACGGCCGCGCTCGCGCCACGGTTTATTACAATAAATTATTATTTAAAAGAATGCCGCGTTACGTACAAGAGAAAATGTAACAATCACAACACGGTCACAAAAAACTAAAAGAAACTCCGCCCCTAAGACGACCCACTGACCGGCTTGGACCTTGTGTATTACATAAGGACGTTGCCGATCCCTTCGCAGCGTTTTGTGCACCGACCAGTGTGAGACGCGGGCTCCATTATTCCGCCGCAATAATCGAGCTGCAGTACGTGTGCCCAGGCGTGGATTTCGTCGAACCAATTCCAAAATTCTTTCGCGAGTTTGACCGCGTATTGGTCTTCCGGCGCCTTTTTGACTGGGAACAATGGGCCGGTTATCTAGCAAGCGTTGATAGGCACCAGTAATTATCCTGGAGTCTAATGGATGCCGACGGTCAGGATACCTACCAACGTAAATTCTGAGCGCTTCTCTAGCATTTCCCCGAGCTTCTCCGTAACACATTATCATCTCCCCATACTCACGCGCACTAAACGTAGTCATTTCGCACTACTACAACAAAACTTAATAACACTACCTACAACAAAACTTAACAAGCCGACTGCGCGAGCGATCCGCACCGACATACGCTCGCGGTATACACGCAGTGCATTCGCAGCACGGCACAACGGCGACTGCATGCGACCGTGCGACGCGACACGACACTTCGATACAAACATACTATTGTTGCCAATTACACGACAATTTTTGCACGACATTTCGTGCAAAAAAATAAAATAAAAATTATGCTTGATCCTAAATTACCTAAAGTTATCATTCTGTTATTTTTTGTTGATTAATTGATTACATCAGTTTAATTCCAATTTAATTGTTTAGTAAATTAAGAATAATGAAAGTGCAGTGTGATAAAAAGCATGGCTTCCATTCCAGGGGGCTTTTTTTCAATTCCCGGCTCGACTATCAATCAGTGGCTATTGTGAAGCCATGTAAAAACCTGTTAGGTGGCTTAAAAACTAGCCAGTGATCGCTTGAAAAGAACAACCAATTAATAAATTAGGTAGTTTTTGTAAATGCTTTAAAAATAAAACTAGTCTTATCCTTATTATTTTTTTATTCAAATTAGGTTCACGACAAGATTTCATTGATTGATCAATGAAAATCTTATCAATGTAATTATGAATGTAAAGATGAATCAAGTTAGTTCTAACATTTTCGTTTAATAATTGATTTCTAAAAAGTTGGCAATACTGTTGCAATTGTGCAAACGCGGAGGCCGCGCTAGGCGGGGCGGCGCCTATGATCCAAAAGAAAGGGACGCATAGTAGGTATACGGCGCGGTGAGTTCAAAAAACTCTAGCTAGGTAGAAATTGAACAGCTGATTTCATGCGTCGTTCTTTAGGGGATTTCAACATCCATTGCATTTTTTTGTATTTTAGCTGTGTTATTTACATTAATGTAGTTCTGCGTACAGATAATGTAATTATACATTGAAATAAAGCTATCTGAACTGGAAAAACGAAAAAAAAAATGGAAATTTTCCTGAGAGAATTTTCACTGGAATATGATTCAGAATAAGGAGCTGAATGCACTCTGTAAATTTGTGGAGGGCTGTCCCTTACACCCTGTATTTTTTTCGTGAAATAGTTATATTATTCGTTAGTTTTGTAACTGGATGGATAATTTTCTAGCAGTCTTGTATACTTCTTTCGAAAAATCACCGACTGACTTAATTACATCTAATTATTAATCATGACTTTTAACACACGTACTTACACCTATTCATCATAAACCATCATAAACTTGTTCGATTCAACTCAGCGGCGTTACAAACAAACAACTTGAAAAGACTTGAGGTTAAACTTCTTCATTGTATTTTAATTATGCAATTAATCATAACGAAATAACAGTTTTATACCACATACATGTTTTTAGTGTGTGCTTACTCATTCTAAAATGTTCCCAATGGTGGGACGCAGGCCTCCTCTGTGTATAAGCGAGTGGGCTTTAACCACCAAGCAGGGCCAGGGCAGGGTGGACGATGTCACATATTTCACGATGTTACATTTGACCTTTTTAATCAAAATCAAATTATTTATTTCAAGTAGGCCAAGTAGGAATTGTCAAAAGACAAAAAAAATAAAGAGTACAAAATTATGGTGTTAAAGTCCCAGTCGCAATACATAATGACTGTGAAAGTACTATAATAGTACTACATTCCAAAGCGTAGATCTCTATGGAGAAGAAAAAGCAAGAAACTCCATGGACACTCTTTTTAAATCGCCAAAATTATAACAGAATCCTTGTCACATCATTTATTTTGAGACGGTAGGTACATTTTGTGAGAACGATATAGCGGGTTAAAAGTGTCCATAGTAAAATATAATAAATAAGACAAGACAAAAAGGAAACAAAGAGATCATTACTTAAAATAAAACATGGTAGCTAAGAAATGACTAGTCCCAACTGACGGCGCCCGTTCACGAACATGACACGTGTATCAGCACTATTCAGCTGAACAATTTTGAAGGGAGCTTAAACATCCGTCTTGAAGGCAGTGGTGATGAAATTATATAATTATAGTTATGCGCCTGGCTCAGTTCGGACCCACAACCGACAACTCATAAGTCGGGGCTGTTACAAGTGGGCCGACACTGCCCTCTCTTTGAGTGAGTGGGTGTAATGTCAAAACAATATTAAATATATATGTAAATTTTTATTTAAAAAAACATGACCTTTTTTAAGTCATGCCAGAAAGTTTTTTATAACTCTATTTATTTCCTCCGAAAATAGAAAAGAGTAGGTTTTCACTTAGGTTTTATTTACAAAAACAGAGAAAACAGAAAAATAATGAAAAATTTCATTCAATACTATTTTGTTTGAATAATGACCAGGCAGAAAAGTATTATTCAATTTGCCATTTCTAAAGAGAGCAGAAAAATATATTTGAGCGAACAAAATTATTTCATAAGTTTGCTATTGTTAGATAAAGGTAAGAAAATTGAAAGAATATTACAAAAAATATCTATTTGTTTTCTTACACAGCTTAAGTTATTGTTATTCTCTACCGACATAATGGAATCTCTGTATTTTCCTTCAAATCTCTTTATCGTTTATGTCAGTCACTCTTTATCTAAAATCTATGAATAAACTATGAAGATAACATAATGGAGTAAAACTAAAGATCTGTCAAAAAGAGATTTTAGGTAAAAAAAAAACACTCGATACGGATAATATTTTATTAGAACCTCCTTCACTCATAATCACAAAAATAATGTTGGCGAATGAGTGTGTAACATCACGCCTCTAATCACTTGGATTATGCAAATAATGGATTAGGCAAAGGCGTATCTAATACATTTTAACTGTTGCGTTTAAATTCATGTAATAGCGGGCGAGCCTATAGACATCAGCCGGGCTCAAATCCCAGAGCCCGTGACAGCTACTGAGGAATCCTTGATAGTAATCCAATATCACATTGTTCTACAGGGGAATTGCACCCAGCACCCCACTAAAACAACGAGGTTTTCCAATAAATGCAATCAGGTGAAGGTAGATAATGCCCAAGGCATTAAGTCCACCGCTGTACCTACATGTTTTTTGGTAACTTGTGCATAAAACTTTAATAAATAAATGCAATTGACGATGACGTCTAATTGATTCCATAAAATTAATTCGATCACAATTTTGTATGGAATGGGTTGTAAAATAATAATTTTTATTTCCAATAACATTTTAACAATGTTTTTTTACTTAAATTCGTTTACAAAGCTATGATTAAACAACCCCGCAGCATAATTTTGTTTGCGTTTCTAATTAAAAAGCAATTAAATAATTTCATCCGATACGAGTGTCAATTAGTTTTTGGTGACAATGTTTATTTTTAATTTATTTGCACTACACGTGGTAACAAATTAATATTTGTATAACCTACTACTCCAACTAGTAGTTGCTCCGGGTCTGTCTATCTGGCTTATGAGTTTATAAATGTTTCTAAACACACCCACGAATCATGGGAAATTCCTAGTAAAGGTTGTCGCACCGTATATGCGCCGTATGCACCGCAGTTTAGAATCCGTTGTATGAAATCATAATTATGAAAACGGAAAATGCTATCAGCATCCAAATGATGCTGATGACGTCATAATCTCTTATCTCTATCTATTATATAAAAATCAATTGCTGTTCGTTAGTCTCGCTAAAACTCGAGAAAGGCTGGACCGATTTGGCTGATTTTGGTCTTGAATTACTTCTGGAAGTCCAGGGAAGGTTTAAAAGGTGAGTTTTTTTTTAAATAGGCGGCACGAAGTTTGCCGGGTGAATTACTTATGGAAGTCCAGGGCAGGTTTAAAAGGTGAGGCGGTACGAAGTTTGCCCGGTCAGCTAGTGACATATAAAGCGGTGCACGGTGAGCTGCAAACGGTAGTGAAAAATGTGACTGCCATAAAACAACTTTTTTTAAAAGACGTTTTATTAAATTTAACATTTGCCTCATCGTCCTTAATTCAAAATTCAAACCCAAACTCTCCTAATGTGAAAACATACATATAAGCAAATCAAATGGATAGTTTTTACAAACAATTTTGTCACAAATCCTAGTTCTTCATTTGTAGTCAGCACAGAACACCGAACGGGAAACATATCTCTTCTCAGATTTTACATCCGTCACGTTTCACGCCTTAGGAGGAAGGGGGAAAATGAAATAGGAATTCTAACGATACTAAAGAATTTTTGGCGGTACGTCGGATATTGAATTTGAAGATGGCTTGAATGTGGGCCCAATGTAGTACAAGATGTTTGTCAGTAAATTCATTGTTTTTTGTATGTTCAATCACGTAGAATTTGTAGATGTACAAAATAAAATCCTTAGGCCCTCGGGGACTGCCGCGGTAAAGCTATTGCATGGCATTTTTTATCAACTTATGCAATTATAATTATTTATTTATCTTATTTATGAAAAAAAAATATCGCCTACCGCGTATATTTATCTAGAACATTATCCCATCGTTGCTCTATGGAAAAATTCTACCAATTAGGCAGCCACGCCACAATCAAGTGAGCCATCAAGAAAAAAATTCATTCATTCAAATTTTATTTATTCACGTTGACAGTGACAGTGTTAGGTTTATTTTCGTTACGAAATTTCTTGATTCGGTCGCTGCGTTCAATACCGGCGATAAAAGCTATGCAATAGCTTTAAACTTCCTACTGTCTTCTGAATTTTCAAAATAAAACTACTTTTTAGTATCAAATCTATGCATTTAGGCTCATCACACTATCCATGGACAGAAACTGTAATGTCTCACAAAGTTTTGATTAAAATCTGTCGTAAAAGTATACGTTTTCATTTAAAAAAAAACTTGAAATGAAGAGCTTATAAACAGATTTTGAATTTCAAACTCGCTCTTATTTTTTCCAGTGTAAGAAAATAGTTTAAGAACTTATTTTAATGCAGATTTTATCTCAGTAATAATATTATAATACTGTCCGATGAATATTTTAATGTCTTTCAGATGATACCTTTCAAACTTACCGCTCAGAACTACACGCGAGGGTGGCCGTTGTTGGCGTATAACATGGCCCATGACTTTGACTATGTTATACTCCACAGTGACCATTATGGACGTAGAATAAGGTTGCTTTTGGTAGTCAATCATAACAGTTACTGCGAATCCTATTTTTGCTTAAATAAATTTGTTCAGGCTATGTTATAATTAAAACCCTATTTGGTACTTAATTAGTACCGAGATTCCTAAAAATAAATGAAACCATAAATAAAAACATTGTTGTGCTAAATTACAAAGCACTTCGTATAATAACTTAATGATTAATTACTGCTTGGAAGCAATAAAGTGTTATGTTAATTATCGTTTTAATATTAGGTACAACGATTCTGTGGCTTTGTTTAGGAGGTATGTAATTTGGTATGCGCGGGTTATGTTTCAAAGGGGAATGAAGAGTTTGTTCAATCTATAGTACGTTTCGGTTAGTAGTGAACAGGCTTCTTCTGTGGAAGCTCGCTCCATCGTCGACCTTGTATCTGTCATCCCTGACCTAGACTAAGGAACAAAACCATATTACATAAAAAAGTTTTTTTTTAACTTTTAGTTCCTTTAAAATAATAGGTAGTTATTTTATCTGTTTTTATTTTGTTTTTTACTAATGTTGTAAGTATTCCCACCGAAACACCGTAATGGTACAAAGTTTCATAAGAATCGGTTTTTTTTTTTTTAGGGTGGCAAAATCATCAAATGAGTCCTCCCGCCCTGGGTGGGGCGGGAGGGACTGTCAGACTCTTACTGACTAAAATCCACCCGTGTTCCGTCGGATGCCCTTTACGTTCCGGAGCCACGGTATCCTGGATTAAGAAAAATCCGCGACCCCGGCAGGCATTTGGCCCCATAAGGGGCCCCGTCGGTGACGCGTGAAACACGACGCGCCGCCGACCCGGGCTTGGTCCTTGGTCGGACGGCGAGCATACCCATTACTCACCGTCCGCAAGCCCGCTCCGCCGCTGTGCCCTCTGCTGTTCAGAGGGACACGCGTTGGAGCGTCCACCCGACAGGCTATTTGCATACGGGCAAAGAAACCCCTTAGGCACGCAGTGCCTAAGGAGAGTTTTTGCCCGCATCCCAGGGCGCACCGGCCCGAAAAACTGGTCTTCCCCCCGGACGTATCCGAGAGGGAACTCCAGTCCACGGGCGCACGTGGAGGTTTCCTGTCTTAGCACCCAATAAGAATCGGTTTAGTAGAAGTGGTTGAACAAGGTTTCATAAGATTTGAAACAAACATAAATTCAAAATCAAGCTAATTTGTGTTCTAAAAAATGAGCCACAATATTATGGCACAAGAAAAAAAGTAAACCCAGTTATACAAACAAGCCATGAGCGGTAGAATTTTTTATTCGAACTTTAAAATAACCTAATCCATGGATTTTTAAGGCATAAACCTTTTTTTTTTAAATTAAACATACTCGTACGAGTATAATGATAATGAAGTTTGCAACAATCAAAATACTTACATTTACAACACAGCATTTAAAAACAATCGTCTCTGCCTTGATATTAACATTTTTAAAGACCTATTCAGTTATCTAATCTTATCTTCATCCCTTCGTTTTTAATAGTGTACCTTTAAAAACTTATTTACGTACTTTTAACGACTTTAAAGCACAGAATTACCTGAGATAGGATAGGTGGAAGTAATACGAATAAAGGGCAAGAAACTCTTAAATAAAGACACCCCCCCCCCAAATAATTGCGTACCTATTTTGGGTAAATGGACAAAAAATATTTTTTTGCATTTTATAAAATAAGCACTGAATAATTTAAAGGTTAGATTATAGGCTGTTTAATGCAATATCAGTGTAAAAGGTACTAAAATTTTGATTAGTTCATTATTAATCTCAAATAATGCTCGTTTCAAACAATGCACCGTGCCGCGCAACGAGGACGCCCGCGTCTCCGGTAATTCATACAAAATTTGAACGCGCCGGCTCAAATGGATTGGGTAGGTAAGCCGCATATAGCACGGGAAAGAAACATTCACGCAATGCCGCGTGCCTAAAGATGAATGGCGCTGCCGAAGCTAGCCCAAAAAGAGGGGGCTAAAAGAGCTCTTGTAAAGTGTAAAAGGCCTTTTCCCAGTAGCAGTAAAAAACTAAAGGACAAACTAAAAAAAACCTATTGCCAAGTTTCTGATTTGAGTAAGTTTTACTATTATACAACACGTAACGTTACTAACGCAAAACCTCTTGTGGGGTAACTCAGCCCATGTTACTGAACAATGTTTGTTCTAAGACTTTTGGAAATTCGCAAAAAAAAAAAACTTTTTCATACAAAATGAGAAATTGATCGGGCCCATCAGTATGAAAAATCATTTTTTTTTTGCGAATTTCCAAAAGTCTCAGAACAAACATTGTTCAGTAACATGGGCTGAGTTACCCCACGAGAGGTTTTGCGTTAGTAACGTTACACGTTGTATATTGCAAGAAATTTGTAAAACTATAAATAAAAATTTCAATAAAGGTATTATCTTCAATTGTATTCATAAGTAAAGTAATTCCAAACTTCAATTAATTAATTCAGACAACGGCAATATATATCTTACAGATAACCGTAAATCGTTTGCGTGTCTCTAGAGATCCTTAAAACAAAAGGCCTAATTAAATATTCAATCAGCTACATAAAACACCCAGTTGAATGATTCGCTCATATCTGTATTGTTCTAAATTGGGTATACCCAATACGGTTTACGTCTTTCAGATACGTCTATTTGAAGTTATAATGTGTGAGTTCCGAAACGCCGGCGGGTATTTGAGTAATTGATCAAAAGACGTGTTCGTATTTATAATCTTTGAAGTTAGGGAACATAACGTAGGTAGATTTAATCCAGTATGGATTGATGATAAAAGGGCTCTTATTGTAAGAGTAACAAGGTATTCATTTGGGGCTCTTTTCACAATTTTGGGGACGGTGGGATCCACCTTCCAACAGGTCTAACTCCCGGTAACGGCACTACAGGCTACATGTAACCTTTTTTTTTTAAGCGTGGCAAAATCATCAAATGAGTCCTCCCGCCCAGGGCGGGACAGGAGGGACTGTCAGACTTGTACTGACTAAAATCCACGGTGTTCCTTCAATAGCACTTTATGAACCAGGGTCACATAGGGGTCTCATAGGGGGCCCCGTCAGATTGCTGACAGCTCTTTGAGGCGCGCGTGGAACTCAACGCGCCGTCGATCCGGGCATGGTCCATGATCGGACGGCGAGTCACCCATTACTCGCCGCCCGCATGCCCGCGCCTACGGTGGCCGGAGATCGTCTTGCGACGTCCGGTAACGGACGTGAGCGTCTCCCGCGGCGGCTGGGTCGTGAGGTGGACGCTGTCCTCTCCCTCACGCGTTCCACCTCCTCCTTTGCTAGCATTACTGCTTCGCAAAAGGTGGCGACCGCTTCCCATTCCGTCTCGCCCCGCAGCATGGCCTCGACCAGTGCCGGGCGCGAGAGGTCGCCGCCTATCGCTTCCGTGAGGACACGGCGGCTACCTGTAATCTGCGGCGACGTCTGAGACCCATCATAGAAAAGGGATTTGATTTTATATTTGGTAATATAAATTCCTATGGCCATAAAGGAAATCTTTTGTGTATTCTTTCTTTTGGTCTGTTACAGAAAAAAGAAATTCGGGAAAGTTTTTTTTTTGTTTCCGCCCGTGTAAACTTAGTGGGTATATTATTGACAGAAATTGCTGCCCCTTGTAAGCGGGGTGTTAACTTCATAATCGACAAGATTGAAGGCCTATAATTATATTTTCTTCCATCTATGCTTTGATTTCATCACAATCACACTAAAAACTCAGTACAAAGCGAGTTTTTAATGCTCTAGAGCAATAAAAACCGGCCAAGTGCGAGTTGGATTCGCGTGAAGAGGGTTCCGTACGATGTTACCTATCACGTTTTTTTTTAAATCTGACCCAAATTGGTACGCACAATATTGAGTGATTTACCATGTTATTTTAATATCATGGACTTCTTATAGGTTTTCCTATAATCTATAAGTAGAAAACTAATTTCTGTATTTAAAAAAAAAATAGGTTCAGTAGTTTCGGAGATAAGGGGGGGGGAATGGTCACGCTTCGTTTATTTTTTTTGAATAACTTGGAAACCATTTATTTTAAAATTACAAAAAAAATATTTTTAAGTTCGTCTCAACAATACCTTTCATTTGATATGTCACACGATGCAGTTTTCAAATATTTTTTTTTTAAATTTTCCCCTTCCCCCCCCAAAAATTACCTCCCATATAAAGATATGGACTTCTTATAGGTTATCCTATAATCTATAAGTAGAAAACTAATTCCTGTATTTTTTTCAAAATTTTAGGTTGAGTAGTATCGGAGATAAGGGGGGGGGGAATGGTCAAGCTTCATCTATTTTTTTTGAATAAGTTGGAAACCATTTATTTTAAAATTACAAAAAAATACTTTTAAGTTTGTCTCAACAATACCTTTCATTTGATATGTCACACGATGCAGATTTCAAATATTTTTTTTTAAATTTTCCCCTTCCCCCCCCAAAAATTACCTCCCATATACAGATATGGACTTCTTATAGGTTATCCTATAATCTATAAGTAGAAAACTAATTCTTGTATTTTTTTCAAAATTTTAGGTTCAGTAGTTTCGGAGATAAGGGGGGGGAATGGTCAAATTTCGTCTACTTTCTTGAATAACTTGGAAACTATTTATTTTAAAATTACAATAAAAATATATTTAAGATTGTCTCGACAAGACCTTTCATTTGGTATGTCACACGATGCAGATTTCAATTTTTTTTTTTAATTTTCCCCTTCCCCCCCAAAAATTACCTCCCATATACAGATATGGACTTCTTATAGGTTTTCCTATAATCTATAAGTAGAAAACTAATTACTGTATTTTTTTTAAAATTTTAGGTTCAGTAGTTTCGGAGATAAGAGGGGAGGGGGAATGGTCAAATTTCGTCTATTTTCTTGAATAACTTGGAAACTATTTATTTTGAAATTACAAAAAAAATACATTTAAGATTGTCTCAACAAGACATTTCATATGATATGTCACACGATGCAGTTTTCAAAACTTTTTTTTTCATTTTCCCCTTCCCCCCCAAAAATTACCTTCCACATACAGATTTCATCTATTCACGTCACACCTCTGTGCTTGGGTCACAGGAATTGATATGTGTACCAAATTTCAACCCAATCGGTCTAGTAGATTCGGAGATAATTGACTGTAAGCGACAGACAGACGGACACACGAGTGATCCTATAAGGGTTCCGTTTTTGTATTCGGACGTACGGAACCCTAAAAATGTATGAAATTTCATTATTGTACAGTTTTTTTTAATCGCACATCATCCTATCTCAATGGATTTTCTCTATTCAGCCAGCCGATATCAATACTTTTTTTTACGTACGTATTATTCGTTTATATCCTACTTGTTCCAAATTTAAAAAATGATTGCTGCTAACTCTGATTTAAAAATGAAAGAAATTAAAAAAATGCGATTTGGCGGGAACTTTGTTAATTTTGCTTGACAATATTTTTGGAAACGATAAAATGTGATACTATCTGATTTTGAGTGCTTCGGCTTCGAATTAAAATGGAATCATCTAGCGACACATTAACTCCGGTAAACATTCTAAATGAAGCCGACAGTGTTATAGAAACTTCTATTTTAACTGTTTGATATGAGTTTCTTTTATCTACTATTCCTATAGGTAATAGTTGAAAGAAAAGCAGATTATGCACCTCGCCTTAAGTAATTTATATTGCCCTCGTGCCTGTTAGATCAGAGCCCTCGCTAAAGCTCGGAATCAGGCACTCGGTGCAATAATAAATTACTTTGTGCTCGATGCAATAATCTACTATTTATTTAATTCTAAATTATATATAAAATATATATGTGGCATTACGGTCAAAATAATATAAATAAAAAAAAAAGTTTTCGACAGCATGTACTTAAATATACAGTTATTTACACAAGTGAATTTAACAATGAATTCCAATTTTGAATTCTTGGAATAGTCCTGTCGGTTGTTGACAGTTAACTTAGTTTCATCATTCTACTTGAAAGGATTAAACTATGCCGTAACATTCCGAGAATTCGGCGTCTTCCCTTAACTTAGTGCTATTCGATAGCTCCAATAAATCAAAGTGGTTAAATAGATTTTGAGTTTAAACCAAGCAAACTACTTGATCCTGATTCGGCATGGTAAACAAAATTTTCTGAAGTCGAGGATCTATTAAATCTCGATGGCCTGAGCGAATACGAAGCTTCTGTTCTTTTTACATCACATTTACTGTAGTTTCTTAGCTTCCCGTCTACATAATATAGCTTTGAAGACCATAATAAAGCTACTAATTTTACAAATAACGTAACTACCCACTGGATTCAATATACATACAGGATACTGGCACGTGCTTAGTACGACGTTGCTCATCGGGAACAGGCTGTAACCAACTTTGTACATACAGACATGCCAGCAAATCGACCTACCCCTATCTGTCTCTTTCCCAATCGAATATAAACCTTATGTGTTTGCAATAATGTTGAAAATCTACAAAAGATTGGTGTAAAATAATGTGCTAGAGTCTGTACATTCACAAAATTTAATTTACATATCTCTTGCTCTGTAAGTACACCCTTACACCCCTGAATGCCGGGGTGTATGACTAATCATTACAGCATAGGTTTTGGAATTTGAAAAAAGAACTGTCATACTCATACTGCACGAAGAATATTTTTAAAAAGTTAATTTTTTTTTTTCTCGGTATCGATTAATTACTCGAATCGGAATCTAGACAATTTATTTTATAAAGATTTTATTTTAAATATGGAACTATTTGTTTCCACATCGTATGTTAGATGGAATCGATTTAAAAATCAAACTGGCCAGCAAGATTTGACGCGCTTGCGTGCGTGAAAAAAAAAAAGGCAGTCTACTAGTAGGCGCGAAAGCATCACGAAAATAATTAATTTTCTTGTTTGAGTTCTTTTTCAAAAGTTTTAAACATGTCTAGTGACGAAGACATAGATCTAACGCCCGATTTTATTAAAGAAAGGGCAAAAACAGTTGTCGAAAATATATTACCGCCGAACTCGAAAGAAAGATATGTAAAGGCATACGACGAATTTATGAAATGGCGGTCAGAAAAAAAAGTGAAATCTCTTTCTGAAAGTGTTTTTATATCATATTTTGATGAATTATCTAAGAGGCTACAACCTTCCAGTTTATGGTGCTTTTATTCCATGCTAAAATCTACAATGATGACAAAACATGACGTGAATTTGAAAGATTTTTCTAAACTTACTGCTTTCTTGAAAAGGCAGTCTGACGGCTTTAAAAGCAAGAAATCGAAGGTATTTACTGCAGAAGAAGTACAGAAATTCTTAAATGAAGCTCCGGATGAAATTTATTTAGCAATAAAGGTACCTACGTATTTACTTGCCCTTTTTAATAAGTTACCAAAATATTTCACAAAAATACTATGCGAATTTGGTGCCTTTAATACAACTTATGTCTTTTTTACAGGTTGTTCTAATTTTTGGGATATCGGGAGCCTGCAGAACCGTGGAATTGACAAACTTGACATAGAAAATGTAGAAAAACATAACAAATTACTACTCATAAAACTGCCTAACACGAAAACTAAAATTGACCGGTCATTTGTTGTGCATGAAGAATTTGCAAATTATGTTGAAAAATATCAAGCTCTTCGGCCTGAAAACGTGGATACAAATCGTTTTTTTCTTAATTACAGTAAAGGAAAATGCCACAGACAAGTAATAGGAAAAAACAAATTTACAGGCATGCCAAAGCAAATAGCCACATATTTAAAACTGAGTAACGTAGAGTTATACACCGGGCATTGCTTTCGCAGAACATCAGCGACTCTATTGGCTGATTCGGGAGCCAACCTCACTCTGTTAAAAAGGCACGGCGGCTGGAAGTCCAGCAAAGTGGCCGAAGGTTATATCGAAGATTCGATGGCAAACAAAAGCAAAATTACTTCTAAAATAACAGAAAATATAAACTTAAAATCACCACGTCAAAGCACATCATCTGAGCCATTTTTTAATGAAGAAAATAGTACCAGTCAACTGCCGCCATTTACGATGCAAGAACCTCAAGTCACTCAAACTCAAGTCTTATCATCACAAACTCATATTCAAACTATAAATATACCTAAAAAGAACGTGACCATATCTCTTACAAATTGTAATAATTTTACTATTAATTTTAATTAAATACACATTTTTTTCTTCTTAATAAATGTTCATTGAAACCTGCTGTCTTGTTGTTTACTTACCTCACAATCGATATGTAAAGCAGAGTATTTATCTCGGGCGTAAGCATCAATTGCATACTCGGGTTAATTAGCGCCTTCGCTTCGCTCAGGCGCCAAAAACCTCGTATGCAATTGATGTCATACAGCCCTTGGTTAATAATCTACTATTAAATCGATAGGTTGATTTTGGGGATTAATCGAAGCATGTTCTGTATAAAAAAAAATGATTGAAAGATAGTAAAAATAACATATGTTATTTACTTCACCGTTTTATGAACAAAAATTTATAATATCTTCTCATAAATGCCTCCCAACACATAATGAGGGTATTATTATTCATGCAGAGATTGGTTACAATAACATTATATCGGTTTCTAATCGCGAGCCGATGACCCCCGGGTAGAAAATGTCTCCTAATGACTGTATGAAAAATTGTTAACCGCCTTGGGCTTATAAAATTTCAGTATGACAAATTCCTTTGACATTCTGTGTGATATATTTATATCACGTACTACTTAATTAAAGACAAACAAGATAGACCCCTTGTGATAAGCTATGTTTGTTTTATAACAGCTTAATTTCGTGTTTATACTGTGTGGATAAGTAACATCTTGTAAGCAAAGAGTAAAATGTGTAAAAGCTATTATGATCTTATGATTGCTTTAAATATTATAATTAAGAACTTACTTTTTTATGAATTCGGTTAAAAATAAGACTTAAAGTATTTGATTTTGTAAGAGTTACATTTTTTTTTCTAGGAAAATATTTTTATAAATTCAAATAGATTTTGTAGCTCTTTTAAAATGTTTGACAATATTTTGCGTAATGTCATGAATTATTATAAAACACCTAACTAATATCTACGTGTTTGAGCTTTGAGTCATTGAATTCGAGTGCCCATCTCATATTTTAGGATATCGCCAAGCGTTGCGCAAGGCAAGAGGGATGGCCTATGTTTTGATCGGGGTACTTTTCCCGTTCATAGATTGCTATGTCATGTATATGAATATTTTGACGTTCTGTACTTTTTATTTCGTTCTTTTCTAAGATAATAATGGAGTGTTTTTTTATAGGATCGGCCACTACTAAAGATTGAAAAATACTCACTCTTGTGGCTAGATAAGAATAGGCTGTCCTATGAATAAACTAGGTAAATTTTGTTAGGAACCTAAAAACCATAAGGCCGGAAACGCACAGGCAGGTGGCTTGCTTAGCGCCTAAAGCCTAGCGAGTCACCTTACGAACGCTCGAAAATGTTCGTGAACGGCCGCATTGCGCGCTTGACACCTAGCTAGTCGTCATGCGCCCTTCACGAACATTTTTGATTGTTCGTGACTCGCTAGGCTCTAGGCGCTAAGCAAGCCACCGGCCTGTGCCTTTCCGGCCTTAGTGTTCAGGATCGAATACTGAAAAGCAGCACTTAATCCCGTCCATTACTTACATATAATCCAGGATGGATTCAGAAACCCATCCAATTATTTAGAGAAGGGAATCCTAGATATTCGGAACGGATTGGTTTTTTATAATGCTTGATTTACTTTTAATGGAAAATTCCGAAAATTCCGAAGGCCTATTAACCCTCTTCACGCATTTTTACGCACTTTACGCTAGACGAGACTTGGAGAATCTCTCTAAAACCTGATTAAATTTTGAAATTATTGGATCGCTGTCTCTTTTTCTCGTCTGGCCACAATAAATAGGGGGAAGTTACAACATACATTTGCGCATGCACTACTTACCCCACCCGTAGTAACAAGTGTGATGTTATAAATTCAACCCTATAGAGACAGAAAAAGATTAGAAATCGTAAATGTACAAAAAAAAAACGAGACTGTCAGTGTGCAATGTGTCCCTACGTGTACCGTGTACCCTTGTAGTTTCAGTGTATTTACGTCCAAAATTGTACAACGTTAATAAAGTATTCATCTCTTTACAGAGAATCCGGAGGTAACCACGCATCACTTCTCCGACGCGGCGACAACAACACCTCCTCCATCCGACTGACTATGAACAATCGGTCGATGAGGTCTTCCGCCAAATACTCAAATGGACACAACGTCAGTTTATTATAACCATTGCGTAAATCTGTGAACAATAGGGTGTTAACGATACCCGAAGAGACAATGCATATGAACTCAAGCAGACAAATTACATGTGTTGTGTGTACCGAAAGACAAAGGTTGAGAAATCGGTATAATTATACCGATTTCTAAGTGTATACTTATAATTGAACTCGTTAAGTGTGTGTAAATTTTGTACATATTTTTACTGTGAGTTACCAGATTTAAAGTAGTGTTTTATAATGTAAAGGTGGCTACACATCTGCATTCGGGATAGATTTGTATGCGGCTGCAAACTTCTGTCAAAACGATTACCCTGCGGTAATCGTTTTGACAGGACGCTGTAACACGATTGATTTTGGAGCTATACATGGGGCTCACGGCGGGCGTTGCATTCAGATCGCGTAACCAACAAACATACAACGCGATTAGCATGGCAAATCGTGTTTGAGTAGGAGTGCGTGCTTGTATTGTACATCTCATTATATTTCTTGGTTCTCTAAAAGCGCGCATTTGAATCCGCCCTAAGTTGTACCCAGTCTCAATCTCAATTTAAAAGAGCGCTTTTAAACAGCGTCTATGTCGTTGCGATCTGTCAATGCGAATAAAGACAATGAGTTTGTCTCTATGTAGGAATTTGGAGCTACCGTCACCTTCAGAATGATACCTCTAAAACTTTCATCTAATATCCAGCAGTCGATTTCGGATGTGTAAACATCCTAATGCCATTCGATGTTGTGATCTGAGATTAGTAACATTATTAAAGTTTATTATGAAGCTTTTTTCTTGTATTTTGATTTAATCATTCCTTCATAAACCCTACTTAAGTCCACAAAATCTGTCCCAAGTTATATTATTGTTCGTTGAAGAAATTCAAATACCATTCACAGTGACAGTAATTTGTGGTCTTATCAAAGCGAAATCAGTGCTCAGACATTTTCACCGAGAGAGGTAAATCTAAATGAAGAAACTTTAATCATTTTCTCCTACACATTGTGTTTTTACAGACAGGGAAATATTTATATTGGAGTTTAGCGGCCCGACGGCGACGACGCGCACATAAATTGTGTTCATTACATGAATGAAGTCAACTATCTACGGATTTATTGAACAAGCATTGGTTTACCATTTCCTGCCTGTAATTTATAAAAGGTGTTAAAAAATTAACTGCAGGAATTTCGTGTACGTACCTTCTCGGTATCAAAAACCAAGTATATTGCAATTTTTTTTTTCGAGCATCTTTTTCTAAAAAAAATATTTTTCAGGCAATTTTTTTACCATATTAATGAATTTGATTGCTGTTTGAGTTCGTTCACCCGTGTGTGGCATTCACAGCTGATTCCAACTTTTCCATCACGTTTTGCAGACTTTGGACTGGCAATTCATCGAAATACTTACAAATAACTTACTTTATTGGCCATATTAATAGGCCAAAAGAAAAATGCTTGAAAAAAGATGATTAATTTTGAAAAAAAAATTTAAAGAAATTTTTTTTTTTTTTGGAATGTAGTACTTGGTTATTGATGTTATATTTATTACTAGCTTCCGCCCGCGACTCCGTCCGCGCGAATGTCGGTCTTCGCGTGGATGGTTTATTTCTCCATTTTGAGTAACTCTGACAATGACATCTTATAAATATCTATTGGACCCAAATACGGCTAAGCCTATAATAATTAAGGAGATCTATTGAGCTACTGCTGTTGAGCTCGCGTTCTGTAGTAAGTATTTTTTTCATAGTAATTCCGACCTTGTATTTACAAATAACTGATCGGAACAGGGGGGAACAGGGGGGGAGGGTTTTTGGTCCTCTAAACCAAAAATAACAGAATTGAAATTTGAATTACTGTTTAACTTTATGATAAAACTTAGTAGCCGAGTCTTGTGTAGCTATTCCAATTAGGACGTAGCCCGCAAGTGCACTGCTAGTTAAGTCACACAGAAAAATAATAAAGTCGCAAGTCGGTAGTCATTAACTCTCGGAGAATCTTAACACCGCGATTCAGAAATGCGCGTCATAGGCACAACGCCATCTAGTGGTGAGTGATGGAACCTTTTTATAAATCAATGGAGGCAGGCGTGGCGTAATGTTGATAATACTACTACTTGATGTTGATGCTTGTCGCCAGTGGTTCCATAATAAGGTTTGTTACAGATTTTTTTCTACGTATTTTTCCAGGATAAAAAGTATCCTATTTTATGCCCAGGATAATAAGGTATAATTATACCAAGTTTCATCGAAATCGAACCGTTAGTTTTCACGTGATGCCTGCACATACAGACAGACAGACAGACAGACAGACAGACAAAAATTTTTTTAATCACATATTTGGGTTTGGTATCGATCCAGCAACACACCCCGCTATTTATTTTTTCAATATTTTCAATGTACAGAATTGACCCTTCTACAGATTTATTATTATGTATAGATACGCAATAACGCCTGCGTCGCGTCTTCGCAAAGATATTTTTAAAGAAACGAAAAATTCAGTTGCGAGCAGGGTTCGATCCTGCGTCTTCTGGATAGGTACTCCAGACGCCTTAACCACTCGGCCATCGCAACCACTACTCACAAACTGCTCTTTAAAAATATCTTTGCGAAGACGCGACGCAGGCGTTATTGCGTATAATAAATATAACTTTAGTTTAGAAGTCGCTATCTAATACAGCATTGATTTGATTGCAATATCAGACATGTTGGTTGGTAAGTAGTTTGATACACTACCAATAGATGGCGCAACGTGTAAACAGCGTTCGAAAAACAAGGGAACGAGAAATTCAGCTTTGTGAGTAGTGGTTGCGATGGCCGAGTGGTTAAGGCGTCTGGAGTACCTATCCAGAAGACGCAGGATCGAACCCTGCTCGCAACTGAATTTTTCGTTTCTTTAAAAATATCCTTGGTTATTGATACCGAGTACGCACGCGAAATGCCTGCAGTTAATTTTTGAAACCCTATACATATAGATAAATGTTAAGTAAATCTCCACGCTTCCCTGCAAGCCATCCAGTTTTACCCGCGATGATAATAATGTGGTAGATGATCAATACTTCCTTCTGACGTAGAATCAGCTGCTTGGGACGTTCCCAAGTAGAAGAAAGGAACATAAATAAATTAAATTAAATTCAAGAATGTCATTTTATCACGAAGCGAGGTTTATTTATAAACTTCGCAAATACCTATATGAACTTTTAATAGTGGTTTTACTGCTGACTGTAACCGAACAGCAACTTTACGACCATAAAAATAAAAATCAAAGTTCGAGTATTTAAGATAGTGATGAGTTCATAACCGTAAAACTATCAAATTGAAAACGTGTAGGCACAGAATTATAGTGGAAGAACATAAAATATCGACTCACAATACAGTCTGTTATCTTTTCTCACATGAGTTATTATTATTTTTCGGAAATATATCTTTCCACCCTCTGTAGCGCAAATCCTCCTTGTTGTGGAGAATGATAAGATAGGAGCTATAACTATTTCTCTAAAAGTAATCAGTGAAATCGTTCAGATGGAAGAACACGATTCTGTTTCACGAAAGCTGGAGTGTTTGCATAAAAAAGATTTTGGGTGAATCCTCTCACCAATTTCTTATAGGATAATCCAGAGGGTCGCTACTGGGTTACTATAACAAAGACCAGCTCCACTTTTCTTAATAACTATGCGGTAGGGAAAGAATATAAATAAGGCTATTAGGGGACAACCAATTACCCTGAATTGGATCGGAGCTTTTAAGATGTTTGTTGAAGGCTCGTTTTGATTGACAAGTTTTAACAAAGTCAATATGGAAACTAGATCAAAGTAGGTTTAAGTTATCGTTGGTGGGTCAAGCCTAAGGAAGCTCAAATAAAATGAGAATGATTAGCAGTTTTCAATTAATTATGTTTCTACGAAATCTAATTAATTGATACATAATTAAACAAAATACCTATGCCTTTAATTACTTGCTCCTGTAAATTGTAACAGGCAAATGTAAATTATATCGTTTAATTGTTATTTGTGTAACTGTATTCATGGGCGTACCCAGGGGGGGGCAAGGGGGGGCAGCTGCCCCCCCCTGGAAATCTCGCAGAACATGTATGAACTCGCCTAATTACTAATCAAAGTGTAAACGAGGCCTTATGCTCTAACTTTTAAATGAACCGCGCAGTATGGCGGACGAAGATTACCGAATCCAGCCGAGCGTTCGAACGCTCAGCTAGATTCGATAATCTACGGTATGAGTTGCGAGCGACTAGCATTTATTTTATTTCACATTGTTATTGTTTTGAAGGAGCTAAATGAAACGTATGTAGGTGCTTCTGCTTAAAAATATTCATTCAGTGTCTATATCAAAGTACATAAATCTGTCTGATTGATATTGTGTTGGGATTGTGACACGCACATACATTCTGCTGAGCAATAAAAAACTTGTAAACAGTATGGTATGGGCGATTCTTTCACGAAAGACGTTATAAACCGTTTTGCAGAAGATCTTCGTACCTAAATTACTTTTAAAGTAGAAGCGATTTAAATAAAATAAAAATGCATGCATAGTCAAATTTACTTTTATTTATTTAACTAGGTACCTATAAAGCAGGATAATTTGCGGCTGTTTGCCCTACACACTACATGAAACATTAGGTATATGTAGTGACATATACCTAATGTTTCATGTAGGTGTGTTGTGTAGTGTGTGTGACAAAACAGCCGCGGACGATCCGACCCTCAGATCCGACCTAAAAAATCTGACTTGCCCCCCCCTAGGCCAGAAGCTGGGTACGCCCATGACTGTATTTAATCACGTTTGTAAAACCGTTAAAGTAAAGTAACCGTTAAAGTAATTTCGTCAATTCTCAATTATTAATTAAAATACGCTGTATTTTAATTAATAATTGAGAATTGACGAAATTCAATTTAATTACAAAAGGGACAAAATCAATTAGAGTTAAAAAATAAATCGAATGTTGGATGTCGGAATTGGGTTATTCCATTAAAACTTTATAAACAGAGTTGAAGTTTACAACCGGGCACGGAAATGACTGAAATTTAACATAGATTCCTGCAAGGAAAGCCAATGACAAGGCAATTTAGGCTAAAAATCTATAGAAATAATTATGATAATCAATATTATCCTATACGTGGAGAGACAAACTGGTAGTTTGCCACGAGGGCTGGTATGAGGTGGTGCAGTAAAACAGCAGTGGTGCGATTTTGGAAAGAATGGGGCAGGCCTATTCCCAGTTGTGAACAAAATCTTATATTTTTGTGACATTGATTGTACTGTAGCAATCTAAGGAGTTCCGGAGATGAGAGTTTTAATTAGAAAAAATCTTTTATAGATTTTAAAGCATTATCACAGTGTATCTTTAAATATAATTATGTACATAGGTAAAGGTAAACCTGATATGATTCTATTAAAGTTGTAAGAGATTTTGTGACCTTGGAACGCAACAGGCAATTGAAGAATTGAGTAGGTTTTAGTCAGTACGAGTCTGATAGTCTCTTCCCTCCACGATGAGATTCATTCATTTGATGTATAAAATCATAATGAGTTCTCCGTCAAAAAAAAAAGGCTTCAAGTGTTAGACCTCCTCTCTTAAATTCAATAATATTTCAGTATAAACTGGTTAACTTTTGAAGTAAGTAAGGACATATTATAATGGTGGTATAATCATATAAGTACTCATAACGAAAAATCTTACCTCGAATGAAAATAAAGAAAAATAAATGACCATTAAGGTGAGAAGGAAGTACCTTAACTACAGAATGTAAAATGAAAGTATCCTTGATTTACGTGACTTGAATGATATTCTTTCATTCTTCCATATAGGAATGTTGTATTGAGAAAAATATGTAGATATTATTGATGTGCCGACTGTGACTTGGGCTGACTGGCTGATTAGTCGGCTGCAAAACAGCTGACTATTCAGCCTATGCAATAATACTCGTAACTAAGAGGCTACCTACCGATTACACCACTGACGTTTCTTGTTCAGCTAAGTCGCCTTCATTGAGCACATTGTAAAATGGTACTCAATCAAAACCACTGCACGGTCATATAAAATTAAAAATATTTTTAGACATTATAAATTATTTCGTACCAAAGGAACCGTCGATAACAATATGATTATTACGTATTAAACTGCAAGGCCAATGAAAAAAAAATACTAGGATTAACATAGTTATCACCATACATACCATAAATGGAGCACAGGTACGTCCCCAACTATATCACCCTTGCCAACTATATTGGTCGAAACATCAATGACTGGAAACATGACTGACATGGCACATCGCGTTGTCTCAAAACATACCTATGTTTTGAGACAACAGGATATCAATCTCAAACTCTTTGTGTGAAAAAAAAAAATTCTAGTGTGAGTTTACCGGCGTTCCTGTCCTCTGTCCACAGCACTGAAACCTTAACCAGAAAGATTTTAAGTCTCTCCCTGGTTGACTCCGAAGTGCCGTGCTTGACAGATGCGGAGAACGCCTGGAAAATGACTTGCCCAGCTTCAGATCGACCCGTGAACCCATCTTCCCAGAGGCAGTGGGATGAGCCGCTCTGCAGGTTGGTACGGTATAATCTTATTAATACGTCAACCAATTCTGTAGAGCGTGCCCGCCTGCTGGCTGTGGGCGAGTGGGAGTCGGGTCTATGGCTTCAGGCACTACCGTCACCCAACATAGGTACCATGCTGGGTGACGAAACCTTCCGGATCGCTACATGCCTGCGTCTGGGCGCTCCTTGCGGGGCTCCACATCGTTGTCAGTGTGGCGAAGGCGTCGACTGCCTCGGGCACCATGGCCTTTCCTGCAGCAAGAGTGTTGGACGGCTAGCACGGCATGCTAGTTTAAATGACATTATCCGTCGTGCTCTTGTCACCGCCGGTGTGCCAGCCGTTTTAGAACCCAGTGGCTTGGCACGCGACGATGGGAAGAGACCAGATGGGATGACTATAATGCCTTGGAAGTTGGGTAGACCTTTGGTGTGGGATGCAACATGTGTCGACACCCTTGCGCCATCCCATCTTCCTGGTACTACATGCTGTGCTGGTGCGGCTGCTGCAAGTGCCGAAAACCTCAAACGGCGCAAATACAATGGCTTGACTTCCAGCTATGTATTTGAGCCGTTTGGGGTTGAAACACTAGGGCCATGGGGTCCGAGTGCCCACCGAGTCTTCAAAGACATCGCCAAGCGTATAGTCGACGCCTCTCGTGACCAGAGGGCTGGCCTATTTCTCGGTCAAAGGATCAGCATTGCCATTCAACGTGGCAATGCTGCCAGCGTTCTGGGCACTTGCCCCATTGACAGCGATGTGGATGAATTTTTTGACGCCATGTAAATTTTTAATTATAGTTTTAATTTAGTTATTTATGTAAATATTTTAGTTTTATTTTTAGTTTTTAAAGAAAAATTATGCGATCTCTTTGAAAGAAATCATTGATATTAAGGAAAGTGTATACTTCTCATTCACACCTTTATCATAAATTCTGCATGAATAAATACGAACGCCTCTAAAGTAATGAAACGGAAACCTCTTTACTGAAAATAAGAGTTACCGAAATGTTTTCAGGTACCATCAAAATGCCTCAAAACGTCCCTAGAAGGTAAATTAAAGCAACAAATTCTACGTTATTCTAAAAGTTTTATTCGATAAACTTTTATACCTACATAAAAACCTATCTCAAACTCAGAAACCAAGGTATTAAACCTGTTCGGTTTCAGAATTAAAGTCGGATCTGATGTTACCAAGTATTTTAAAGTAATTTAAGTCACGGAATATCCCCTTTCCCGCAAAAAGTTTTCATTAATCAAACAATTCGAAAACTTCTTTTGATTCAAATTAATTCCTGCTTTTTGTGCGTTGACGATTAATCCACGTCTGTGCGATGAAAATATCTGAGTAGTTTGCCTTCCAATGAGTTTACAATATGGTAAATTTCTGACGGTCGATAGATAGATATCAGACTAGTATTTGAGTGGAAACTTCGTACGATCAAACGAAGTGGCACAGCCGTGAGGCACCCAGTAGGTACTTAATCTTTTGTATATCTTTATTATTGTATTTTTATGAAAACATTGTGTGCCTTTTTAAGATTGTATCTTTCTTTCTTTTATTATCCTTTTTTCTCGTGGAATGCCCTGTGGCACTATGGGCCGATGATTAAAAAAAATGGGCTGGCAGCGGATGAGTGTGGACTACCCAATACCGAGATGATTGGTGCTCTTTGAGCACTCGTTTTCTGTAAGCCACCGCTTACAACCATCAGTGGACGGATGATAAGATTTTTGATCATGATTTCGCTCTAGTAAGAAGAGATAGTCTCTCGAAAACAGCTTGTATGTAAATGTTTTAAAGCAAGTTAAATTTCGA
Source organism: Agrotis exclamationis (assembly GCA_950005045.1). Classification (NCBI taxonomy): domain Eukaryota; kingdom Metazoa; phylum Arthropoda; class Insecta; order Lepidoptera; family Noctuidae; genus Agrotis; species Agrotis exclamationis. The sequence continues at coordinate 11,380,616 of OX465434.1, forward strand.
TTAGTGAAAGAAGTTTTGAAACCGGGTTAATAGTTCTGCAGATATACTTACAAACAATAAGTATCTCTTCATAATATTAAATAGCAATTTCTAAAGTTGACTCTTAATCACGGCTGAGTTTGTACCGAACACAGCATTTTGAAAGCAAATAAACTCACTTTGTTTTTATTAAATGCTATTTCCATTTAATATTCTTTACTTAATAAAAATCATATTTTTGTTTTAAATTAATTTTAATCTATTCCTTTAACGCGTACTATAAATACAAACCGAGTGGTTTTAAACGTACATACCTACATATATACGTACTTTGTTTATTTTCAAACACAAAAGCTTCAAAGCTTAGACTAAAATTCGGTTTCAATTTAATTAATTTTTAAATAATTATGATGCTCATTTTTATGTGGAAATGCTTTCATCAGTGTGCTCATTAGAAAATTAAATTTACGTTTATTTCTCGTACCTGCAGAGTTTACATAAGCCTTAATCCGGCAGTGACTGATTACTGTAAAAATGAAAAGGGATTAAAAGTAATGTTTTTCCAACAGTAACTGGCACTGAAACGCAAAAATCTAATCCATTAGGAGCGTGTCCGCAAAACGACATTAAATTTCATAATTATAAACTTTCAAGTTGTACCTACCTATTTTTTGAAATGATTGAACCGATTTGCAAGAAGCCTTTAGGAAAGATACATAGATTTAAAATGAATTTGAATTTTTTTTCTGAATTTTTAGACCTACGTAAGATAATATATATAGGTAAAAATATAGTGTCCTACGTGTCACTAAAAGATAAGGATAAACTACATTAAAATTAATTATGTTGATAAAATAAATTGATTAATTATCTGAATGAATTTTGATAACCACGGATTTTATTTATCAGTTTTAGGAAATGAAAAATTCAGAGCATATTAAACTGCCCAACAACTCTTATACAGGCTGTCCCGGTGAGAACGGATCAAATTGAATATTGACATAGGAGAGTTAATTCAAATATTTACCTGTGAGACAGTCGGTGTAAATAAGTTTTAAAATTAGGGAATATATTTAGGTAATTGCAATTTCTACGCATTTGTTGCCTAACTGAACACGAAAAGTGGTCATAATTTTTGAATCGTAAAAATAGCATCGTATGTCTCAGAGGTAAAATTATTAGAAATTACCCCTCCGGTGCCCCTGTTTAATTTGATCCCCACTTCTTGGGACAACCTGTATAGGTACTATTATGTGGTCTCTCATTATGTGGTCTACCCAAAATCGATAGGTACGGAAGCAACTCAGTAATCCCTCTTTCGGATCCCTAATTTCAGGAAACATGTCCTCACCAGCAGTCGCTTCATTTTTAATTACGGAAGTTAAGGTATCAAGTGCAATTACGTCGTAAACCATAATCACAGCGGTATTACATAACTCGGTTATTTAAAGTATACTTGTGAAACATGAGTATCTAACTTATGGCGATTCAATATCCGTGTTTGTTGTTGTTCTTTGTAGTTACATTCTTGCTAAGATTTCATGGCTACATCCCGTTGTATCATTTTGCTGACTCAAAAACAAAACAAAGGACGTGAAAATAGTGCCTTTGCCCCACTATTTTGATCTCCAAAAATTAAATGCCGATTCGTCAATAATAATTATACAGTCAACTATTTTATAGTTAGGTATAGACACCAGCAGGTCAACCTACCCGAATCGAACATTAACCTTCCATAACCTTCTATTGTGATAAGGTTGAAAATCTATTAAAGAAAATTGACAGATTGTGGTAGCTTGATGTGCTGGCATTGTACCTAAAAGTCACCAGAGTTCGGCTGCTCTAAGTAGCTTGTACCTGATTTGATTTAACAGACTTTTATCGATTTCGACCTTACCGATTATTGACATTCGACCGCACGTCCGGTGATGTGACTTCAGACAAATGACCGGATGCGCTAGCAATTTGTATACATGTGCAAATGCAATTTGTGTGCATTTTACGTTATGCGCTAAGTACATAATTCAATTTTAAAATTGTAGATACTATTTTTCATATTTTATAATATTTTGATATTTGATATTAGTAAAATTGAATATAATAATGCTCGTGCATACTGTATTTTCGATTTAGAATCGGTATGTTGACAGTTTATTATGATCACACCGTAAACCATGACTGTGATATTGTTAGTACTCACTTGTACTTTAAAATCTAAACATTTATTTCAAGTAGGCCAATTACAGATATGATTGAATTGACAAATACTAAAGAGTTACCCATGTCAAAGAGTAGATCTCTGTGGAAAAGAACGGGCATGAAACTCCATTGATCTCATATTTCAATCAGATAATTAATATCACAAACCCTAAAAATTATTTCGCGCACGCGTTGTTTGTTTCCATGGATGGCATACAAATGAAGGGAACAGATTTTTTGCAGAAAACTAAATTCAAATTCAAACATGACTTGAACCTGCGATCTTCTGATTAAAAGGCATCACAATTCGCGACGCACGCGTTAATGCGTATAAATTACTTACAATCTAGATTTCTTTTAATAAAAAGAACTTCTGATACAGGTCAATCTTCTCAACAACAAATTAAAATCACAACGGCAACACTTGTGAAGAAAATTCAATAGTTTTAAAACAATTTAAATGTACAGCGAAGTTTTGTGTTTCTCAGTGTCATGGCTGCCGAGACAACGCGGGGAACGCGAGTGGAGTGAATAACAAACTGCACTATACGTTTCATAGAACCTTTTAGTGTCTAAAGTTTCTGCAAACATTTTGTTATATACACAGGTGTGTTTTCAACTTGTTGATACACCTTGGTATCTTTGAGTTAGTAATGTTGCTTATAATGTTATTAGGTTTTTCTATGAGACATTTCTCAGCAGCAGCCAAAGAGATTTATGCCCATGCAGTTGATGGCAGTAGGTTTGCCTCCTTTGCACTCAAACATCAAGTGACAAAACTGTCGGTACTTACACACAAGCTGCTCGCTGCTTGCCAACTCTTTCTCAGTTTCACGCTGTATTCGCTCCTCGCTAATCACCTCCCGCGCCGGTACAACTGCCTTAAACTATTCACAGTATTCACACACACAAGGCGGTAACAACAACACGCTAAAAATCTTGGCTTATGGTTAAAGTATTTGGGTACCTAGTCTACTGGGCTCAGTCCAGCTTACCATAATGTTGGTAGGCATGAAATGAATAGAAAGTTAAGATCAACTTAATTCGGTACTGTTGTGGTGGTGAATAAAAGATACTTCTTAATGTACAGGGTTTAATCGCAGACAGACACTATTATAGTACCTACACACATCTCTTGACACAGTGCAGTGATGGACAGTGCCACCGGATATATAGACTAGAGATTATATTTCATAGACAATCAATAGTAGTGTAGATGCTTACTATGATACTAATTAGTGATGTTACAACAGGTACAGATGAGTGGCAAAATTGTATATTATAATTCCTATATTCTGTCACCCGTCCAAAAACAAGGTGACCGCTGAAATGTCATCTAATAAAGAGGCAGAAAAGGCATGTCACATTGTAACCGCACCGCACCACAAATAAATAAGGCATGAAAATTATTAATTTGCCGCAATTTTCTGCAGAATTTTGCCGATACAGTCGGTCCTTGAGTCAAGCTGTATCAGCCTTTTTAAAATAGATATTTTGTAGCGACAGAAATGTTACAAATTTTTAAGAAAGTCTTTAAGTGAAGTACGGTTTGAGTGTTCGGGGGTAACCGAACCATTAGGACAAGACTCTTAAGCGCAATCACCAGTAATTTTTGAAATGGGTATACAGACGTCCGGGTCATTGACATTTTTTTTTTTGAAAAAGTTAAACTTAAACGGATTTAAAAAGAAACTCAAAGATTTACTGTGTTGCAAGTGTTACTATTGCTTGAATGACTATTTGAATGATAATAATTTAACATCCTAATTTAATTGTAGTATTAACAAATCATTCACATATTAAACCAACATTATTACTTTTTATACTCTTGACATTTCATTATACTTTGACATCTTAATGTATTTTAATGATAATAATTTGACATCCTAATTTAATTGTAATATTAATAAGATATCGACATTGTTATGATAATACTTTTATTACTCTTGACATGTAATCATACATTGACATCCTAGACTTGTGTATGTTTCTATGATTTGTTATTGTTGTTATGGCACATTTGAAAATTTATAATTTATGCAATCAAAGCTTAATGTTAATACTGGCACACCCACATGTTTTCTTTTATATGTACTTACCCAACATTTGCACGCCACAACTAGCAGAATGTGATGAGACCACTTACTAATCTTAAGACTACTTTGTACCATATTCTGACAAATAAATGATTATGATTTTTAAGAGATTGGATTTTTGTAGAAATTGATTCGCTAAAAATAAAATTATTAACAAACATAAAGTAACGCCTTTTTCCTACAAGTGTGAAAAAATGTATATAATCATTATAATTTATATCTTAGTCTAGAGTATGCCTGAAGACTGGTATCGCAGCCGCGGCAGGCTTAAAAAACGTTGGGGCGGCGACTCCTTCTCGAGAGATTGACCGCAAGTAGAACAGAAAAGGATATAAAAAATATAATTATGTCAAAAAATAATTAAGAGAACTCTTTCTGGAGAGGAGCGAGAGATCGTCACTTTACAAAGTATTTGATAATATTTTTGAGCAGCTTTTCAACACGCCTTTGATACTCGATATTTGTAAAACCCAACGTTTGGTAAAAGGTATTTTATAACAAAACGTATTTTTAACCGGATATTAAAAAAAAAAAACGAGCGAGCCTCACAGAAGTTGCGTATGATGTGAATTTCTAATATTCCATCGCTTAACTTTGGTCACACAGACTATTGGTAACAAAGGTTACGCTTTTTCGGCGTCTTTCTGCACTCTTCCGTCCGAAAGTGAAAGGAAAGAAGTAACACATAAAAACGTTTTCCTAAATATGAATAAAATAAAGACATAGTCACGGGCAATGGTAAATACGTTTGTGAAATTTTAGGCATCCACGAATACGGAAATGAATATTAACAAAGTGTGTCAGGCCAACAACGTTGCTTCGAAACTGGGACTATTATTTGCTTTTGTCTGTCTATCAAGCCGGCAATAATTGACATTAATGAGACAATAGTGTTAATATTCTATGAGAATTACGTATAAACATTGGCAGCTCATGAACGTGGTTTGTATTTTCTGCGCTTTAAAAAGACCACTATAGCAGGTTCACAATAATTATGTATTACGACAAAAACATTATTTAAAATGGAGCGGCTGCCTATGTTACCTCCAGAACCCAGTTACTACTGGGTACTATGAAAGTCCTTGCTAACCACTTATAACCCACCCACGAACAACAAATGGTTTTAAGAATATAATTATAAATAATGGTTGGGACCGGTGGCTTTACCAGACATGTAGGTAACTCGATATGTTATGGTAACCTTGAAATTCTAACTGTATGGTTGTTATTATTTAGGGTCGCAGCACCATCTTAAACCCGGCAACTGAAACAACAGGGTCGAATTACTGTCAATTAAACCCCCTCCACACGGCGGCATGACTCGTTTGATAATTTTACTACCCCAGAAATAGTATTGTTATTATTGAGTCCTCCTCTCCTATTTACTGATTCTATACAGTTTTATTGGTGTAATTCACCCTAAGCCAAATAGTCTACAGTTTCTGCCTCAGTAACTACACAGTGTACAAGCTCTAAAGTTAATTAACTGCTCCTCTTATTAACAATTGCACAGGAAATGAGAGGTTAACGTCTTCTGCCATTATGCGAGGTCTGAATGGTTTGCAGTTCATTTTGTACTAAATAATTATCTGAAGTTCATTAGTTATAAATGCTTACTTTTGTTAATCAGATTCAACAATAACGGGAAAAGGTAACTTGTGTTTGTCAACTTCAAACGTTAGTTTTAGCTACCGAGCTAGCTAGAGTTTATCAATAAAGAAAGCTATTCAAATAAATTGTGTAGAAAAAATGACGTATTCCAATTTGAGCAACAATTTTCATAGAAACATTTTTAGTATTAGTAGGAAATAGTTGCTCAGATGGGAATACTCCGAAAATTTCAGCTGCGAGTGGGAGTCGAACCCACATCTTCTAGATAAGTTTTCCAGGCGAAGGCAACACGTATTGTTTCTTAAAGAAACAATACGTGTTAATAATACGTGTTGCGCACCATAAGGGTAAGGTTAGGTAGTTACACATGCATTTTGTTGAATATGGAGAACGAACCTATTGCTATTAACCGGGCACAAGTCCAGTTTGCTAGTTGCTACTGAGGAATTCTTTGTTTAAGAAAATTATCTACTTTTAGAACGCTGTTTCGTAAGGATACCTCTGAAGACAATGTTATCAGACGTGTCTACCTTTGGCGCCTTTTGAAATAATAGTAAGGATAATAATTTGATGACGTAAATAGGCCAACCCTTGATATTCATCCTTGTTCTAAATTCAGTAATATAGGTAAGTGATATTGAGACGATGAATACGAAATGAGGGATCGTCTGAAGCCCTGTTGATTTATTTGTTACGAGTACTAGATACTGCTGAGCCTGGGGTCCTGCGTTCGATTTCCAGGTCGGGTATTTTATTTGGTTGTTGAGCCTGGATTTGAGCCCGTTTAAAGACGATGGGTGAGCGCCCCTTATTAAATGAAGCTTAAACACAATGCTACTACATACAACGATGCCTTGTTTATATGTTCATTGAGAAAGGATTAAGTAGGTTTAGCTATCAAAAACAAAAAATAGGTATCAAGACACAAGACGTTTAGGCACTCCATTCAATAATGTTACTTTCCACTGGTGAAAGAATTTTCAAAACCGGTCCAATAGTTCCAGAGATTACTACATTACACAAAACTTTACAATATTAGTGTAGATGAAAAATAGAATAGAATATTCGCCCATATAAATAATTTGTCTGTAGACAGTTTCGACTGAACACAATAATCAAAGAAAAAAGTTTCTTTCTTAACTATGAATTTCGGCTGAATAGATAAGCAGATAGCAATTTTCTTCTGAATCCGCAAACGTGAATAATGATTGAACACGATTTAGCTTTTACCGATTCTTTCTCTTGTTCTTTATTTAGTTTTTAGTTAATAAGTTTAGCTGGAGTACACGGAACATCACTTCTGTTATTTTTGGTAATGATAAAATAGATCAAGGATTTTTTCTAAAAAGGAAGTTGATCAGAAAACTTTGAAGTGGTTAAAAAGTATAGTCCAACTTGTAATTAATAATAATAATAATATTCCACAACTATCACACAACGCCATCTAGTCAGAGCTTGTGTTATGGGTACTAGACAACTGATAAACATACTTATATATTTCTAAATACATACATATTATAGATAAATTATACCCAGACACAGAGCAAATGTTCGTGCTCATCACACAAACATTTGTCCTGGGTGGGAATCGAACCCCCGACCTCCGGCATAGTAGTCAGGGTCTCTAACCACTAGACCAACAGGCTTGTCAATTACTTTACTACTTTCGCAAAATTATTCAGATGATAGGTATTAACTTTTGTTCCAGTTAAACTATCTACAACAAATAGCGCAAATGTATTGATGCCAACTACTGCACGTGGTAATGTCGCAGAACTACTCATGACCCTCATGATTATAATTCTCCGTTTACGGGATTACATGGCTAGCTCCGAAGCGATGCCACAGCAATAATGCAGCGACAGAACTGATTTGCTACTGAACAAGCTCAACATCAGGTTAAACATTTCGCGTTTTTCTAGCAGTACTTTCTTGATCTAAAACATCCGGATAAGAAAGACGTTTCATGACCTTCCAGCATTAGATAAAAGTTTACTATCCACGTCCCGAAGTTAATATCTGTCTAAGTACACACGGATGCGCAGGGAACGGGATGGCAGCTATTTCCTCTCCGCAATGAACTGTCTAACATACGGCATGAATTGTTCTAACATACCGTCTAGACACATTAATGAAATGGCTTTAAATCTGAAAAAAAAAATTGAACAGAACTTGGACTGGTCTTGGTAGACATGCTGACGGCGAGTAATGGGCGACTCGCTGTCCGATCATGAACCATGCCCGGGTCGACGGTGCGTTGTGATCCACGCGCGCCTCAAAGAGTGTCAGCACAATGACGGGCCCCCTCTAGAGGGCCAAAACCTGCCAGGGTCGCGGGACTAACTAGCTAACGTGACTCCGGAACGTAAAGGGCTATTGAAGGACACCGTGGGTTTTAGTCAGTACAAGTCTGACAGTATGGGCGGCAGAACTCATTTGATGATTTTACTAGGCTAAACGTTCTTCACGTCCTCGGTGAAGAATGTATTATGGACTGCCTAATGTCCGCCATATCTTATTTTGCGAAGTTAGAGTCAAGTTTACTATAGTAAAATTGGTACCAATGCAAATAATATTGCTTTTTAGTTTTACATAATTTATTCATTAATGGCACTGTCAGTACCTACATCTTTGAAAATATTGTTTTGAAAATAAAATGGAAACCGGAAAAATACAAACCCTAACAATATTTCATAATAATTACGACTTTAATTTCATTGATGTAAGGTTTACAGTGTGGATTGCCCTCCTGCGCGTTGGATCGATGCTTTGAAGAAACTGACGCGTATTACCCAAGACCAGTATGGGTGGAAATTGGCTGGTATGATGAAGGTTGAAGCAAAATAAATTGGGATGAATCCAAACTGACCCAGAAAGTTTTTTTTTATCTCCATCATCCTCTTTCTCTGATTGCTACCGCCATAAAGAACACCTCAATATTTTTCACCAACTTTACGTAGTACTTCAGCGATTACTTACTTTAGAGACCAATAAAGAAAGTAAGTTTAAGGCGATGACAAGAGCTAATGTACCTCTCGCTCGCACGTTTCAACATTTTGAAAGATATAAAATCACTGATCCCATTTTTGGAAAATTGCAATCAACCATTTTGTGTGCAATCACATTGCACAGTTTAGTAAAAAAAAAACATTTTTAATCGATACAAGTTTACCTACTCAAAAGTTTGCTTAAGTACTAAAACTAGTAAAGCAAACTTTTGAGTAGGTAAACTTGTATCGATTAAAATGTTTTTTTTTTACTTAACTGTGCAATGTGATTGCACACAAAATGGTTGATTGCAATTTTTCAAAAATGGGATCAGTGATTTTATATCTTTCAAAATGTCGAGACGTGCGAGCGAGAGGTACATTAGCTCTTGTCATCGCCTTAATACTTTTCCGTCTACTATCACAATTTGCACGCGTCACCTTTTCGTACCCGCTTAGCCGTAAAAAAGTTAACTTGGTATTCAGTCCCCGTACTACCGATATTTACCTGAACTTCGGTTGTTTGTAAGAAAAACAGCCTACTTTATCCATACAATTTGTTACTGCGTGGGTGACTAAATGTCAACCAGTTTCGGCGTATCGATCACATTTAGTTTTTATACTATGTAAATTTACTGATTCATATTCTAAGAAACTATACTAATATCCATTTAACCTGCCTGATGATGGGTTGGGCCGCTGAGGCCAGCCCAAAAAGAGGTGGCCAGGTTATATGGATGCGCGCTATGATGATACTGTTTCGAGGTTTCACTCGAAAAGAGTACTTGAAAGGATATAGGGTGGAACATCAAAGAAGATGAAATAAGAAAAGGTGATTCATTTGACAAGTAAAATTAATGAACAAAACTCAACTGCAGTTACTTTGGTGAGTTCAAAGCAACTGTAACCCTTGCAAAGCAATTATTTACATCAGTGGTTTCTGTAATATCTGAAAGGATTAGTATTCCCTTAGACATGGAAATAACTTACACTTTGAGGGTTTCCTAGATCCATTTAGGTCTAGAAAGCAAAATCTGATTATCAAACAATAAACTAATGGAATATATCAATAAACAAATTAGATGGGCACAAAATGAGTAATATTTAATACTAGCTTTTGATAGCGGCGTTGTCCGCTTTTAAATTGAAAATTATTCAACGAGAACGAGTACCTATGTATTAAGCAAGTTTATAATCTATTTTATAATCTGCGTGTCTCATCCTAAAAGCGTAATACATCCGTCCATCCATCTATATCCATCGATTCCCACAAACTTTCGCAATATAATAGTAGAAAGATAAAATAAAGCATATAATTCTTTGTTCTTTGAAATTATAATAACGTTGGCGGTTTAGTAAAGAAACTTCATTTCTATGTTATCGAAATGTTTACCAAACTTACCGAGTAGAGTGAATGAAAGCTTTGAATAACTAATCAAACGTAACAATCTATTTCGGGAAGCTCAATGAATGGAATTTCATAACCGATCAAAGATAGCTTTAATTGAATTTAATTCATGAACCAGAAATAAATATGAAAGGAAACCCGCTTAAGTTCAAACATTTTGGGTCTAAGATATCAGAATCTGATATCTTTTGTTGTAAGAAGAACAGAAAAGATTTACGCAGCAATATACGTGTACAAAATATATTGCTTAGGATGTCTCGTGGCCGCTTAATATTGTGTCCTAAAGGGCTTAGGAAAAATGAATAAGCTAGTTTCTTTGCGGGAATATCTAATAAGGTTACTGTGGCCTTAATACTAAAATTGACATGTTGACAGTATCAACTATATAGTTGTAAATATAGTTAGTCCATCACTTAGAGTTTTGAAAAATAATGGACACGTTTTTCTTCTTTAATTTGATCTTTTGATATTGACAGAGATAAAACGCATCAAAAATCGAGAATGGAGCTTATGACGTCAGAAACAAGTAAAAATTGCACTTCACGTATTGCCAATTTCAAAAGTATCATAATTATCTTCGGTCGTAGTACTCGTAGTAAGGTGGATTATCGTAGTTTACGGTCGAATTGCATCGCATCGCTCCATTAGTAAATACGTGCGATTTAAATCGGCAATCGACTCGATATCGCACAAATCGCGTCGCGTCGCATTGCGCCATGAGTAAAGTTCCTAAGTGCCGTACTGATTGGGGTGCTAAGACAGGAAACCTCCACGTGCGCCCGTGGACTGGAGTTCCCTCTCGGATACGTCCGGGGGGAAGAGCAGTTTTTCGGGACGGTGCAGTTTTTGCCAAAACTCTTCCTTAGGCACTGTGGGGTCTCTTTGCCCGTATGCGAATAGCCTGTCGGGTGGACGCTCCATCGCGTGTCCCTCTGAATAGCAGAGGGCACAGCGGCGGAGCGGGCTTGCGGACGGTGAGTAATGGGTATGCTCGCCGTCCGACCAAGGCCCAAGCCCGGGTCGGTGGCGCGTCGTGTTTCACGCGTCACCGACGGGGCCCCTTATGGGGCCAAATGCCTGCTGGGGTCGCGGATTTTTCTTAATCCAGGATATCGTGGCCCCGGAACGTAAACGGCATCCGAAGGAACACGGGTGCATTTTAGTCAGTAAGAGTCTGACAGTCCCTTCCGCCCCACCCAGGGCGGGAGGACTCATTTGATGATTTTGCCACCCCAAAAAAAAAAAAGTGCCGTACTGATTAGATTGTTCAGTCAAATTTGTTATTGAAGGAACATGGTGGGTTAGAATACCGATTCTAACCCACCAGGGACTGTCAGACTCATACTGATGAGTCTGACAGTTCCTTGCGCTCCACCCAAAGTTGTAGGAGTAATTTCATGATTAAAAAAGATTTTATGAGATTAAGCCATTGTTTTTTGTGTTTATTGTTGATTGCCTATCCGTGTCAGTCAGGCAGTTTAAATTACGAGTGCTAGACATAAACTCATTTGATTGTAGGCAATACGACCTGGATAAGCTTAACGACACTGTTGACGCAACGTGTCGTGGGCTAATTACGCATGGATCAAATATTAATTAGCGCACATTTGGTTTTAACGACTCTTGCTTTTTACACAACTGCCAAAAAAAGGAGTGTTATGTTTTTGGGTTCATGTATGTGTGATTTTTATTCCACCATAACTTTTGAATGCCTTCTGATTACGATGAATTTAGTATTGTCACAATCATAGCATGAGACTTTAAAAACATACTAAGATAGCTGCTAGATCTAATAATTAAAGGAATGAAATAAAAAAAAAAACACTCCGTCTTGTTAAAAGTGAAATCAAGAATGAAGAACATACAAAATGAAAAACAAGCAGAAAAGTTAAACCTATAATTATTTTATTGCAAGGCCCTATAAAAATTTCTCCATAAAACTGGCCCACAACAAGAATCAAAATGCTGGTTTTCCTTTCTTACTTGTTTTTCATTCTTCAGTTCACTTTTTGACACAACTACCGTGTTTTTTTATAATAAATAAGTTCCTAGAGTTTCGCCACTAATTTGATTAAAAAAATTAGAAAGTCCATTCGGGTAGATCAGCAGTTGGTAAGGATCAATTGCTGTTCGTTAGTCTCGCTAAACCTCTAAAACAGCTGGACCGATTTGGCTAATTTTGGTTTTGAATTATTTTTAGAAGTCCAGAGAAAGCTTAAAAGATGAGAGGAAATATAATAAAAATATTAAGAATATAGAAAGAAACTTAGAAACTATTCCTATCTGTCAAATATTTGATGTTCGTCTCGCCGTTCAGAAATCAATTAAATTCTTTCAGAAATCAAACAGGCGACTACAAACTTTGCCGGGTCAGCTAGTTTTGTATAAAAGGCAGATCGTAGACATAGATAGGAACGAATATTGATATTGAAGTATTTGTGCCCTAGCCGGGAATCAATATAACTAAATTACTTGAGATTGGAGATACCTTCATCCAGCAGTTACTGCTGTAGTCTGATGATGAGCTCTTTTAAACTACGAACTTAATCGTGTATTTTAATCGCCTTTTTAACGTAAGGAGCAAAATATGCGGAAAAACATTAAAAAAAAACAGCAGAAGTTTATACATACCTTTTATCTAACTTTTTTTTTTTTTTTTTTTTTATCGTGGTAAAATCATCAAATGAGTCCTCCCACCCCGGGCAGGGCGGGAGGGACTGTCAGACTTGTACTGACTAAAATCCACGGTGTCCTTCAATAGCCCTTTATATTCCGGGGTCACGGTAATGAGATAAGTCCCGCGACCCCGGCAGGCTTCGGCCCTCTAGAGGGGGGCCCCGTCATCTTACTGACGCTCTTTGAGGCGCGCGTGGAACACAACGCGCCGTCGACCCGGGCATGGTCCATGGTCGGGCAGCGAGTTGCCCTTTACTCGCCGCCCGCATGCCCGCGCCTACGGTGGCCGGAGATCGTCTTGCGACGTCCGTCGCCGTGGGCGTCCACCACTGCGGGTGGGGCGGAGGGAGGACACTGTCCTCTCTCTCACGCGGCCCGCCTCCTCCTTCGCGAGCAAGACTGCTTCGCAGAAGGAGGCGACCGCTTCCCACTCCGTCTCGCCCCGCAGCATGGCCGCGACCAATGCCGGGCGCGAGAGGTCTCCGCCTATCGCCGCCGTGAGGACACGTCGGTGCTCTGCCCAAGCGGGGCAGTCTTGCACCGTATGCTCTACTGTGTCCTCCGGGCGATCTTCGCAGTGGTGACACCCAGGCGTTTCCTCCTTTCTCCTTAGACACAGGTACCTCCCGAAACTTCCGTGTCCGGTGAGGACCTGCGTCATGCGGTAGGTTAGGACGCCGTGACTCCTATCCAGCCACTCCTCAAAGAGGGGTCTTACCGCCGCGATTGCGGCGTGCCCGGCCGTCGGTTGCAACAGTCGTCCCCTCCATACTGCCCTGAGATCGCGCCGGACCTCCTCTCGCCGCGCCTCGACTTCTCGAGGCAGCGGGGAAGCACCCCGGCTCTGCGCCTCCACGCGCCACTCATAGACGCGCTGGAGGGCAGTCGCCTCCAGATCCCAGGACCTTTTATCTAACTTAGGCAATATTGAGCGCAATAGATATTGACAATAGATATTTACATTTCTAGATAACGTTTATACTTATGTAGATATCTATGTCATTATCTTTCACATGAAAAAAAAGTTGGGTAACAATCATCAACCGCCTGAATCAGATCACATCATCAGCCTATAATGTTCCCACTGCTGGGACACAGGCCTCCTCTCTGTGAGAGAGTGGGCCATAATCCACCACGCGGGCCCAATGCGGGTTGGTAGATGTCAAATGTCTTCGAATTGTTGGTTCTAGGACATGTCGGTTTCCTCACGATGTTTTCCTTTACCGTTTTGAGAGCAGTGGTGATGAAATAAATTACACAAAGTAATGCGCCTGGCGGGGTTCGAACCCACGACCTACAACTCATAAGTCGGGACAGATACCACTGGACCACCACTGCTCAGATGCTCACTGCCTGAATCAGATGATTTTTACAAACTATAGCTTTCAAACAAAAACACTGCATCAAAACCAAAGTTTCATTTGGAAGATACAACGCCACAGACAAACAGAAAACGACACGTCAACTTATAACACTCCTCTTTTTTACGTCAGTCGCCTTCATAATTATATTAATGCATAAATCTTTGAACAGAACTGCATCTTTAAAAATGGCTTTATTTGCCAGGACATTACACTACGCCTATTATCCCCGAATGGTTAACAACTGTTTTAATTTGAAACGTCAACCCACTGACAGTTCCGCAGTTAATTTTAGACTAGGGATTGGTCCTCGGAATTTCAAATAAAACAGTAATGCTGGTTAAATGGTAGGCATTTTAACAATTTAATTAAGTTTTGAGATGTACGAGTATATTATTAGAATATTATACCTTTTTTCCTAGAAAGGTAGAGTTGACCTTTGGCATACTTACATTACAAAGGACATGTTTTAAAAACCGTATCACCTGGAGGCAACCGATCAACTGAATTCAAATATAGAATCTAGTTTAATACTAGAAAAAAAACCAGTAATGGAAATAACCAATAACACATAGCCCGATCTAGGAATCGGACTCAAGAGGCTTAGTAGCCATTGTTACTGCTTTATCAATAAAGCATATATAATATTTATATCTGAAGAAAACTACGTCACAAATATTATGTTATTATATCATTATAACGCCACCTCTTAACACAATAGCAATTAAGAGCAACACTATTGCTTAAAGGCGAAGATGAGTTTTATCCGATTTGTTTTTAACATTGGTTTTATTCCACATTGGGCTCAAAAATGAAATGGCATCTTTGTGAATGGCCCCGGTACGTTCGGCACATAGCATCTGTCAAAATTTTTCACAGGTGCCAAGTGGAATAGTTTATTACGTATTTAAAATTACTCGTATATTCCACATTATGGTACCTAAGGACCGTACTAGTAGTGTTAGGATGTTTATTTATTAAAACTTCAAAATAGGTACACGTTGACAGGTTTTGTGTAGGTATATTTTAACCATAAATACCTTAAAAACATTTTTCCTATTTGATTTACTATAGGAGCACAGTTTTGAGCGTTTCACATCAAACGCTTTCGTAAACCGTGAATAACACTTGGAAAAGGTACAATCCCAGCAATTATTTTTGCAGTTTCTTAGTACACACGTCTACACATCAAACTATGCAAGACCAGTTAATCTTGGCCTCGCTTTACTTTATCTTTTCGAACAATGAACAGCTTTTAACTGGTATTGTAACGCTTGATGTGTAGCCGTGTGTATAAAATGGTTAACTTCTGAATAGCTTTGTGATGGCACCTTTTGCTCTATACATATACCGTTCTCGAGTGGCGACCACGGACCAGAAGACGTAGCGTAGGCAGGCCTCCCACTAGGTGGACCGACGACATCGTGAGGGTCGCGGGCAACCGATAGATGCAAGTGGCGAATTGTCGTTCGGCGTAGCGGTCTAAGGCGGAGGCCTATGTTCAGCAGTGGACGTCTTCCGGCTGATGATGATGATGATGATATACCGATCCATGACACAGTCTCAGCAAATTGGATCAGACAAAGTGCTCTCTGGCTAATACGCCATCAGATGTGTGTGGGCCAAAGCTAAAGGTCAACATAATAGCAGCTAGCCTGTTTGACTATAAAGCGCTGTACATTGACGCGATTCAAGGTCACATTGATGGACACAGCAGTTCTCAAACTTTTTCAGTTCGTGACGCTCTTACAGGTTTAGTATTTTGTCTCGGCGCCTTAGCTTGTCGATACCAAATGAAATTGATACTTTTTTGTAAATTCCATCGAATTGAAATGCGTAAATCTGGTTTTAAGGCTGCAAGAAAGTTTAACGAGACTATCTTCTTATTTCTGGTAAATCTTGTGCATAGTAAGAGTCTCGGATCCATGTAAACTCCTTCCGAAGAATGTTCAACTGGAGCATCTCCTAGTAGTGCCCGTCGCACAGTTTGGGAGCCCCTGGCCCCCTAATGCTTTTAGGACATCTATTCAACCTTTTGCAGAGCATTACTATTGACACTCATTGGCGTCTCCCAAGCTGCGGTCATGGGTTCGTGAGATTTTTAGCCTAACTATGCCTACTTGCCAAGGGTAAGGCGTATGTATGCAGTGCACATTCGCATAATTATGTACACTGCAAACGATTATGTTGTTAGTTCGACAAATAAGTCTGCATACGAAGGTCGTCAGATCGTAGGACAAAAGTTCATAATGCTGGTTTGATGATATATGAATTCTGGCCAATATTGTCCCATAGCTGCGTCTATTTTTAGATAAAAACCACACTACATACGTGTACCCGAAATACCTTAGAAATAGAATGACCGGACCGGAAATAAAATAATGCACACCGGATCACATCGATACTCGCCGAATATAAACTTTCAAACATCACCATCATCTTTCTGTCTTTATTCCACTTTATTTAGGTGTTGGTACAACATTTTCTTTTTCCCCTGTCACATGTGACGACATCATTCTTTTAAGCGTCGATGCAATGTAAATGTACATTATTTATTGCCGGTATTATTATATTTTCTGTCCTTTCTTTAGAACGTGCTTCTAGGCAAATATTTAACATAAAGATTATCCTAATAATCCGTTGCATCAGTTTTTCAAACGTTTAAGAAAGTCGATATAATCTGGAGGAAAATCGGTATACTACACACATCATAAGTGTCTAGGGATCAACATATATTTTTGCAATAACTTTTCTCCTGATTGATATTAATTAAAATTTTCTTTAAGGATTCATCAAATAAAGTGTTTTCGTTTGTCACAGTAACGATAAACCAAGTCACCTTTGCATTAATAAAGAAATTTGCCATTTTCCTAATAAAGGGATTTTTGACATTTGAACCACTAACACAAAAGTTCGAAAAAAAGACTGAAATAACAGTTTTCTTTAAAATTTTATTGGGTAACTTAAACAATTAATAATCCGTGTTTCTACCGCGAACACTAACAACACAAGAACATCGGTTTGGCATACTCAAAATGAGTTCATCCAAATCACGCTGTGGAATGGCCGCCCATGTTCGTTGCAACAACAAAAAAAGGTCTTCTTGCGACTGGATACCCTCCATATTCGGCAGAGCTCTTCTCTGTAGCATATCCCATGCATGCTCAATCGGATTCAAGTCTAGCGACTGAGCAGGCCAGGGCAGGACATTGATGTTAGCTGCGGCGAGAGTCTGTCTTACAACTCTTGCGGTGTGCGGTCGTGCATTATCATGCATTAACTGAAATAAGGGACCGATTTGCACTTGTAGAGGAACGATGACGTCTGATACAATCGTCTCAGCATAAATTTGAGCGTTGAGGTTGCCTCTGATCCAAATCAACTCAGTTCTTCCGCCGATCCAAATACCCGCCCATACCATGATGGTTCCACCACTATAAGGATGGACTTCCTGGCAGGATTTTAATCGCTGTTGGCGTCCAGGGGTTCTCCAGTGTCGTATACGTCTTGTATCCGGTCTCATACCGAAACGAGACTCATCAGAATAGCACACGAAACGCCATTGTTCTTCTGCCCAATTTCTGTGTTCAAGAGCCCATTGATATCGAATCCTACGATTGTGCATTGCTATAGGTGGTACCCGTAGCGGTCTTCGGGAATGAAGGTTCACTTCATGCAAGCGGTTTCTGACTGTTTGGTCGCTAATTAAGTTCCCTGAAGAGTGATGAAGCCTCACGGCTAACATCATGGCGGTTATTGTTGGAGCTCTTCGAGTTAAGATTTGAATGTATCGGTCTTGTCTCCGTGTGGTGCAGCGATACCGTCCTCCATGGCGCTCAGCCACGGTACCAGTGCTTCGGTAACGTGTCCAAAGTCGACTGATAACACTCTGACTTGTATTCAGAGCTAAAGCCACAGTACGTTGCCGGGAACCAGCTTCTATCATTCCCACGGCTCTGAGCATTTCTTCCCTGCTTAAATGACGTCGCCGCTCCATAATAACGTTGGTTTTAATCAGTAGTAGGGAAACAGTAGCACTAATAATGTCTTCAATGCGTTGTATGTTTTTATAGGGAAAATATTGACAGCTGATTTTCATCTTTTACTCGAATTTGATTCACAGTTCCTGATTCAAATTATGAAATGCACCAAAAAGGATCCATATAAATTTATAAAATCATAAATTTATTACAAAGCCACATCTCAATCTCAAGAAATCCGCATAAAAATGCTTGATCCCTAGACACTTTTGATGTGTGTATTTTTAAGCTATTGCATAGCTTTTATCACGGGCTCTGAGCGCGGCGCGGCGCGGCCACCGAATCAAGAAATTCCCAAAAACCTAACGAAAAAAACCTAAGGAAAATACCTAACACCACGCATCGTCTAACGTAGTTTCAGTTCGGGAGACTTCGGCAATCATAAAAAAATATCCGTCATAAAGACAATTTACTTTTTCTTACTGATTCTAAACGGCCAGCTACAAAAGGAGTTTTCACAATGAAACCTACTTATAAAATTCTTCAACAACAAAGCAGTTCTTTATGTAGTGTTAGTGTGTAGTTAAATATTCGCGGTAGGCGATAATTTTTTCTTTTAGAATAAAAAAAAAGTTATGCAGTAGCTTCACCGCGGCAGTCTCCGAGTGCCACATGTATTTTTTTTTCTATTTATGTCCACTCATCCACAGTTCGGTAAGTGCGGCTTAACCTTGAAAATCTACCCGCGGCTATTATTTATTTAGCGACGAACTTCTCAGTTCTTCTGAGTACGTACTGACGTAACAAATAAAAATCATGATGGGCATATACACTATCGCTGTAAGTACATTCTGAACGATATTTTTTATCATCAATTCCGTAAACCTACATGCTGCCATCTGGTATTGGCACGTTCCACAACACGCGTGGATATTAATGACTTAGGTATTCATAGTCTGCCGTCAGCACCATATAAACTTTCTTCATAAGACAAGTCAAAGTCATGCAGAGGCTCTGAAATAGAATATTAATAGCGGAGCTCATAATTATAATATGTGTCAAGTTCTAGACTACAAATTAGTCCAATGTTAATGACATGTTTCAGTCTCAAGTGTCTTGTTATTTAATTGTAAAGCTAGTTGCTTTTGACAGTCTGATTTTCAAGGAAATGGACGGAAATTATTAACTCCATGCCTGTTATACTAAAAGGGATAAGTAATTATGCATTTGTGTGTCTATAGTACAACAACGTAAGATAGTAAATTTATGAGAGCAGCTTCAATATCGAGTAGCAGTTCGTCATAGACGTAGTTACGACGGTGACTCCGCTGCGCTGTTGGTCATCAGAGTCGTCGAGTTTTAGATAAAAAATAAAACTATTCTTTCACAATGGTTACAATTTCCGGCGAAAAGCATAATCATTACTCCTTTCTGGGAAACGGGTATACTTAAAACTGACCTGATACAATCATACGTATTGCTTATATTTCCTATATTCCGTTTTGTAAAGCACACAACTATTAAATAGACTATCTAAATTCTGATTTATGAGCATTTTGCTAGGGCTACTAGGAATTTCTTTTGAATCGTCCCTCGATCGGTTGACGAAAATTTAAATTCACAAACACAAACGCCCAGACCCGGAAAAACTACGACCCGCAGGACATCGTTAAAATAATTTACGCGTAAAAACAATATCGATTTTAAGAATATCATGTAACAAATTACTCCCAGTGGACCAACACTGCTTAGATCATTTTGGTAAAAAAATTAAAAAGGTTTACTTACATCAAATTTTCAACCTTGTTAAAAGCAGGATTTATGACTGGTAGCTGTATTTTTTTTCTTACAGATAATAAAGTAACATGGTTTAGACTTTAGGTAAAACTGTGTAGTCACTAATGCCCCAGTTTTGAACTTTTGAAGATTACTAGAGCAGGGTTTTGAGTAAAATCTGCGTTAGCAATTTCCTCCGGGTTCCTTTATGATTTGATTGATTGAATCGCGTTTTTATTATAGTAACGCTTTTCCGTTTGGGATGAGCAACTATATTACTTGTTAGTGGGGTGATTTACAAAATAGGGATATTTTTATTCATCTTTTCTGACCGATGATTATTACATTGTATTTTGTTAAGAAAGAGAAGCATTTGTTACGGTTTGTCGGTATGCCTAGCTCAATCAATGACCTAATTGTTAGTTATATTAAAAGTGTACTATACTAGACGTTTTTTTTTGGCATTTTGCAGGCCTGTTGGTCTAGTGGTTAATGACCCTGACTGCTATGCCGGAGGTCGTGGGTTCGATTCCCACCCAGGACAAATGTTTGTGTGATGAGCACGATCATTTGTTCTGTGTCTGGGTGTAATTTATCTATACATATAATAAATCTGTAGAAGGGTCAATTCTGTACATTGAAAATATTGAAAAAATAAATAGCGGGGGGTGTTGCTGGATCGATACCAAACCCAAATATGTGATTAAAAAAATTTTGTCTGTCTGTCTGTCTGTCTGTCTGTCTGTCTGTCTGTCTGTCTGTATGTGCAGGCATCACGTGAAAACTAACGGTTCGATTTCGATGAAACTTGGTATAATTATACCTAATCCTGGGCATAAAATAGGATACTTTTTATCCAGGAAAAATACGTAGAAAAAAAAAACTGTAACAAACCTTATTATGGAACCACTGGCGACACCTATTATCAATCAAGTAGAACATTACGCCACGCCTGCCTCCATTGATTTCTAAAAAGGTTCCACCACTCACCACTAGATGGCGTTGTGCCTATGACGCGCATTTCTGAATTATATTATTATTATTAGAACGCGAGCTCAACAGCAGTAGCTCAATAGATCTCCTTAATTATTATAGGCTTAGCCGTATTTGGGTCCAATGGATATTTATAAGATGTCATTGTCAGAGTTACTCAAAATGGAAAAATAAACCATCCGCACGAAGACCGACATCCGCGCGGACGGAGTCGCGGGCGGAAGCTATCTATAATATGTATGTATTTAGAAATATTTCAGTATGTTTATCAGTTGTCTAGTACCCATAACACAAGCTCTGCTTAGCTTGGGACTAGATGGCGTTGTGTGATAATTGTGGAATATTATTATTATTATATTATTATTATTTGTTATTTTTTCGTATTTTACTCAATTTGTCTGTAAATTATTATTTTTCTTATGATTTACTTTGTTGAAATTGAAGTCTTTTTCTTTTAGGCCATTACGAACCTTTACAATCCACTGTCTGTGATTATTTAACATAATTACATGAAACCCTTCTTTTAATAAAAATTCAAACAAAGGTCAAACCATAGGGGAAAGGTGTACGAGATGATCCGTTGAGGGAAGATGATCCTTTTATATTGCAACGAAGCCAGTAGCGTCATCTAGTTGTTTTTATTGGTAAAATGTAGTCCCCGATATTCTCCCGCCTCAGGGTCAGTTCCGACCGAGACGCGAAGCGACGCGACGATGCGCGCACACTTTTAAGAGCTATTCAAAATCGAACTCTATTTCCTACACGAAAAGATACACCTGTCACAACCCGGCGCGGCGCAGCGCGGCGCCGCGCTGCATTTTAATAGCTACTCAAAATCTAACCTTATTTACGACAAGAAAAGATACACATTTGAAGTATCGTTGCGTCACGTCGCTTCGCGTCGCGTCTCGGTCTGAACTGACCGTCAGTCAAAAGTAATGGTGTCGAGAGTGACAATCAAATTTTTTGAGAATAAAAACAAATATTCCGTGACTTCGATCTAAGGCAAGCTTGACTTGAAGTGTATGTCTAATTTGTTCTAGGTACTTTATTACTAGGCTGTTGCATTAGTTAGCTTTGTATATTGCTCTATTTTGTTTTTTTAACAGCATGGTAACAGTTTAATCCACATAGTTTAAGTTATCGAACATTGAATAAAAAAGTTTATGTTGGGGCAAGATGATTATGTTACCGGTGTACAAGATGATCCCCACAGATCTTCTTGTACACTGGTAACATACGTACTATTACGGGGATATTTTTAAAAATTCGTATGTTATTATGTTTTAGTTTATGTCTTTTTTCTAATAAATATGGCTTAATTTATATGAACTGCCTGCATATTATTAAAAAAAAATTAGTCGATTTTAAATAATAACAAAAAATACTTTATTTTGTTTTAGACTATGCCTCGTAATTATAAAAAAAAAACCAAACGCGGGTTGTGGTCGGAAGACTCCATGATCCAAGCGCTGGATGCTGTTAAATTGGCATGCCATATAGCACAGCAAGTAAACAGTTTGGGATGCCAGTAATGTCACTAAAAAGGCGAGCTAAAGTCAAAAATAAAGTGGCTGTGAAAAATAAACCCAGATTATGGTTTTATTTAGGTAATTCTCTTCCTGGATCCTGGGATCATCTTGCCCCTACCGCAAGGATCGTCTTGGACACCGGGGTGTACAAGATGATCCTTTGACAACGTTTTAAAAATGTGTTTTTTTAATAGTAAAACATCTAAAAAATTAAAATTTTGAGTATGACAACAATAAGATAAATAAATTTACTATGTATATACGTATTTACATTCGCGCTAAGTAGAATATCATTTGATCTACAAGCAATCTCCCTTAAGTGAATCATCTCGTACACCTTTCCCCTACATAGAGAGACAAAGAGACGAAAAAGGTTCCAATATACTCAGGACAAAAGAAGGAATTAATTTATTTCATTCTTGAGGCCGTCTCAAACACATAGGATTACTTGGTAAAAGATAAAGAACATCAATATGAACTCGACTTACCTGTTCATGTTGTTTGTAGACGAGTGATACGTTGCAGGGGACAGCGGGCAACTTTGCTGTAGTCAAAGTTCTGGCTCGATTTCCATCGGAGCGGAGGAAAATGGCGCTGCATCATTCTGTACAATCGCTCTGCATTTTTTCCAGTTCCATATTTGTTTTCCCATTACTCTTTGCTGTGTAGCAGCCATTCTTGTAAAGTTAATTTTGCACCCGTACATTTCCTTAGAGCGAATATTAGAGTATTTTTCTCAGCAAACGTAGAACGTGCTTGTGACGATCTCGTTGGAATTTACTATAATTAATGTCTGTTTGTGAACTAAAGGGGTTGAGTTTCCGCATTTCTGTGGTCATAAAATAAATAATTGAATTATTTCCTCTACCAATGTCCACAGACAATCATTTACAGATTAGTCGATAGTTATTGAATGTTGATGAAATGTTCTACTGTCTTACTCTTAAAGGAATGGTGTTATGTAGGAGTCTGTTTTTTTTCAATTATTCACCAGAAATTCATGTTATTGAATATACCTAACATTAAATATTATGCCTTTGTTAATAAAAGATAAGATTTAAAGTTTTCAGAATATACTTGAGCGAAGTAACATCAAAATTGTCCATACGATATCCCATTATACAAAAAGTAAAAATGTTCTTAGACGACAACCGTCGTAAAAGTAGAACGACAGACTTGATGGAATTGCTAGATAAAAATATTGACTAGTACAAAAATATAAAACATACGTCCTATGTGGGCGGAATAGTGTCGTCTCAATTCGATTACTTTTCTAAAGGTTACAATTTTCCTATCTACGTTTGTTCAGTCAGTAGGTTTGTTGGGTAATCAAATTTTATTTAAGTTTGATACGCCTTCACACTGGCGTTTGTCGAGCGTAGGCATTCCATAAACGTATGTATATGTATATCGGCGCAGGCGTCGCGTTGTTGCGGATTTTCCTCTGAAGTCAAATGAACGCTGGGCTAACGCGGCGCAGACGTCACACGGAAAACGGAAATTGAACGGCGTCTGCGCTGCGCATACGTTTGTCGATCGCCTACGCTGGACAAACGCTAGTGTGAAGGCGTTTTTAGCATTCATATTAAATATATAAAATGTAATTAGCGTTACTAACGTAAGTGCACCTAGAACGGCTTTTAAGAAATTGTAAATGTAGACTTATCAACCAAATTGACAAAATACATGTTCCAAGATTTTTAGAAATTTGAAACGCAAAGGGTTAATAAATGTAAATCATAAGGGAACATAATAATAATTATGATATCCTCGTAGATGATGTCGTAGTCGAAGTGAAATTCATGAAAAAGTTAATTATTAAATTGGATTATTAAACTAATTCTTCCTTCGTGAGTCGTCATGGTTGAATTTCGATGTAGGTATATGTATGAATTTCGATGTAGGTATGTGTCATCTACTGGTTCTAATGTTCTAAGTAACCACGAAACCAAAATCATTCGAGCCGTTTGGAAGGTCAAGAATTGGAAAAATGCTAAAACTGCGACACTTTGGAGACCTGTACCCTGAGCACGAGTTTTCAGTATTTGAGACGTAAAGTAAACTGGAACTTTGACAACTTCAAATTGACAATTTTAAAGGAAAAAATTAGTTCCTACTTCGCACACCAGAGGCGCTGTTCCATTTTTTCATACAAGAAACGCTGTAAATACTGGAAAAACGCTGTAAAGTAAAAGAGTGAAAACTCGTGCTCAGGGTACAGATGACGAATGTGCTCCAAAAAAAAAGTATAGCCATTTAAATACATAATGTATTTAAATCACACACACGCACATCGGTATTTTAAGCATGAATACACATAATTCTGAGTAAAGGTTTAGGCACAAAACAGTAACTTTAAATACAGAATTTTATAAGGGGTAGTTTTTATTGTAATGATAACAGTAATTAAACCTACAAATAAACACTACTAAAAAAAATACGATAATACATTAATTAAACCTATATAAATATTTATCAAATAAAAAACTATGATATGTCATAGTTTTATAAATATTTATATAGGTTTAATTAATATATTATTATATTTTTTTTAGTAGTGTTTATTTGTAGGTTTAATTACTAAACCAATTAAGTAAATTACACTATTATAGAGCATCGAAAAACTCATCTTCAACGCTGTCAGCTGATAATGTGCCCAAGAGACTGGCGGCGTTGCCTCTTTGTATGGCTATGCTTAGCCTCTAACCAAGGTAAAAGCCAGCGCTTGGGTCACGGGAAGCGTCAACAAGTCTTTTCGAAATGTTTCTGAAGAGGCTGTGAGCACTCGGACCCCATGGCCCTATAGTTTCAACCCCAAACGGCTCAAAAATATAGTTACTGCTTAGGTTTCTATATTTACGCCGCTTGAGATTTTCAGCAACCGCAGCGCCAGCAGAGCACGATGAACTTGGAAGATGCGATGGCGCAAGAGTGTCGACACAGGTTGCGTCCCACGCTAGAGGCCTACCCATCTTCCAAGGAAACAAAGACATACCGTCCGGTCTTTTGCCATCGTCAAGTGCCAAGCCGTTGGGTTCTAAAACAGCTGGAATGCCGACTGTAACAAGAGCTCGTCGAAATACAGAATATTCCCATTTTATATTCAGAAAAATTCATCTCCCGCAATACGATCCGTTAACTACACTAGTTAATCTTCGAAATGGAAGCGAGGCTGCACAAATCTGCTTCTGTATCAACAAAAGTGGATTATATATGGTAGACTTAAAGTCTTCTAAACGATAGAGGTTCTTTATCAGAATCATTATCTCTATCCCATTTTTACGATAACTTTTTTATTCTCTTGGATTTAGATTTATTTTTGTCGTTGAACTACAAGATCGTATTGAATAAATGAAATGGAAACCTATTATTGAATAGAGCTAAAGATGAAAAATATTTGCTGAAAAGTAATCTGTAGGGTCGATGACACTAAATTGATCTTTCAGTGAAAAGATTTTGGGGTAGGGGTATCCAACTTTTTGCAGTCCGCCTCTGGCAGTGTAGTACCACAGGCTGCCAGTAAACTGCGGTGACGGCTGCGCGAACCCAACGACGGCGCTAAGACTCACCAGGGCATCCTGTACCCATACCATGAGTTGTCATTATACTCGATCATTGATATCGACCGCGTTTGGCGCTCTCATTGGCCCGCTCCAAGGTTGTATGACCTCTCAACCAATGAGAGCGCCAAACGCGGTCGATGCGTATGATCGAGTATCGTAATGACAACTCATGGTATGGATACTGATTTAAAACCACCATCCTGTCGGAGTAAGGTTCCTTCGTGGGAAGCTTGGTCCATCTTAGACCTCATATTTGCTTCTACTCGTAAGCTAAATTGAGCCAAAGAACAAACCGATTTTAAATAAACTAAAAAACAACATAGTGAGTGCGTTACTCGTGAATTTTAAATGTCATCCCCATCAACCATCTCAGTTGGTTGATACTAGAGCAGATAAAAAAAGCATTGCATAAAATGAAAGAGGCCTATATACAGGGTGATTTGTTATTCGATGCGGTCCTTGAAATGGGTGATACTAGACCTTATTTGCAACAATTTTAACCCCGACAATATGGGGTCTAAACTAACTGGTTTTAGAGATATCGAACTTTAAAGATTATTCGAAAAATTTCCACCTCTCCCTCATTAAGTGCTTATTGTTAGAAAGTAACGAAAGTCACCACTTTGAATTTATGCTTTTCTGATAGAATATGAACGACTGAATCTAGTGAATACAAGTTTGTTATAAAAATAATCATATCTTGGGAAATTAAGTGTCATAAAGTTTCTGTTTTGAAGTTTTCTGAAAACTTTTCTTGTCTTTCAAAGCATATTTTTCAAAATAAATGTATGACACTTGGTGTACAAATTACAGGAAAAACTTCCTTGTCTCATTACCTTTCTAAAATGGTGCCACAGTACCCACTTTTAGTTAGTGTCTTATCAGAAAATTAGGGTTGTTACTGACAAAGTAGTAAATCAACGAAAATCGGTTATAATGTTTTTTCGAACCAACATTTTTTTTCTGTGGTTTTTGTCCAAAATGCTATCTGATGTTAGCTTTTTAAGTCAGTGCTCTAAATCCTGGTCGATCATATCAGGCAAAAATCGGTCTTTATCTGGAGTATTTTTACCTATGGACCAGATAGTCAAACCATCAATTTTCTTCCATTTAAAACAGCTACTTGAAACAAATGTACAATGACCGAATGTTTATAAGCTCTGGTTTCGCAAAAATAAACTAAACTGGCGTGCATAAAAGTTGGGTCACCCTACTTGTAGGACAGGTAAAAATACTCCAGATAAAGACCGATTTTGCTTGAGGCGATCGACCAAAATTAAGCGCATTGACTCAAAAAGCTAATATCAGATAGCAGTTTGGACAAAAACCACAGAAAAAAAATGTTAAGTCGAAAAAACATTATAACCGATTTTCGTTTATTTACTACTTTGTCAGTAACAACCCTAATTTTCTAGTAACATACTAACTAAAAGTGGGTACTGTGGCACCATTTTAGAAAGGTAATGAGACAAGGAAGTTTTTCCTGTAATTTGTACACCAAGTGTCATACATTTATTTTGAAAAATATGCTTTGAAAGACAAGGAAAGTTTTCAGAAAACTTCAAAACAGAAACTTTATGACACTTAATTTCCCAAGATATGATTATTTTTATAACAAACTTGTATTCACTAGATTCAGTCGTTCATATTCTATCAGAAAAGCATAAATTCTAAGTGGTGACTATCGTTATTTTCTAACAATAAGCACTTAATGAGGGAGAGGTGGAAATTTTTCGAATAATCTTTAAAGTTCGATATCTCTAAAACCAGTTAGTTTAGACCCCATATTGTCGGGGTAGAGCAGTGGTGGCCCAGTGGTATCGGCCTCGACTTACGAGTAGTAGGTCGTGGGTTCGAACCCCGTCAGGCGCATTACTTTGTGTAATTTATTTCAACACCACTGCTCTCAAAACGGTGAAGGAAAACATCGTGAGGAAACCGGCATGTCCTAGAACCAAAAATTCGAAGACATGTGACATCTACCAATCCGCACTGGGCCCGCGTGGTAGATTACGGCCCACTCCCTCTCACAGAGAGGAGGCCTGTGTCCCAGCAGTGGGAACATTTATAGGCTGATGATGATGATGATTGTCGGGGTTAAAATTGTTGCAAATAAGGTCTAGTATCACCCATTTCAAGGACCGCATCGAATAACAAATCACCCTGTATATTCAGCAGTATTTCTGAGGTTACAACAAGTTTTTATTTATTTAAAGTAGGCACCTACAAGTATGTAAAATGAAAATTAATTTGATAGATACTTGATATAGTTACTTCTTTCTGCAGGCGACCAATCGCAATTTTTACCGACTTCAAAAAAAGGAGGTTATCAATTCGACCCGTATGTATGTAATATTATCAGAACTGCCCAGTTTTCATATATGTTAGTCTATATCAGCGTCTGAACAAATGTGCCAAATTTCATAAGTGTATGTATGTATGTATGTTTTTATATTTGTGCACGCATATCTCCGGAACTATAAGTTCGATTTAAGTAATTCTTTTTTTGTTGTACTAGGTTTTGTTCAACTTAGGGTACACTGCAAGTTTCATCAAAATCGGTTCAGTAGTTTTAGAGATATGGATTTTTTATGTTGTGACGGATTACAAGATTAGTGCATTTGTAAGAAAATTTTGTATTTTATGTATTTTACAAGATTTTGGGTTGAATATGTAATAAATAAACTAAAAAGGGTAAAATAAAAACTTTTTTAAAAAAAAGTACCGACTTCAAAACAAATACAAAAAAGTTTAAAATAACTTTTCTTTCGGAAGTCGGTGGCTTTGTTTTGTGTCATTGAATATTGCCACCGACTTCCGAAAGAAAAGTTATTTTAAACTTTTTTGTGTTTGTTTTGAAGTCGGTACTTTTTTTTTTAAGTTTTTTACAATAGTAATTTACGAGTCAGTTTCGTTAGCACGTTTATCTGTGTAGTCGCATACTGAAGCGACGATGCAAACTGTTCAAAACACGTTCAGGAATAATGAAGGGTACGACCTAAAATAAAAATAGAACTTTTATTTACAACCCAATTATTTCCGCAGAAGCATGGTAAGGAGAAATCAGTTGGAAAAATCGACCTCGTTCTGGAGTACTGAAATTATATGCTGCAAAAATGATGTTGCCACAGAGCAGAAAATTGTTATCGGAATTACAATTTTTAACTACAAAGCTGAGAGTGGTACAAATAGTGTCGTGGTAATAGCTGCTCACAATAGTTACCTCTCTGAGTAAGGGAAGATTGGGTATTATGTACATGTTCGAGTAGATAACAATAATCTTTTTTGTAAACCATAGGTTTTAAAGCTTACTTGGAGTATCAATTACCGCGTTTATTGTACTAGGAAAATGAAATAGGTAGCGCCTCTAGTGTACGAACGAGTAATAACTTTTTAAGTTCAGTTTTTAGCAGAATAACTCCAAAGACCTTTACATGAAATTGAATTAGATTATGTAAAAAATTAGTAACAATGGGAATTTTAATAATTGTAACACATATTTTACATCCCCATATAATTTTGGAATTTTTTCAGAATCAAAAATGTAGAACAGTACCCTTAGCACGAGTTTTCAGTATTTGAGACGTAAAGTAAACTGAAACTTTGACAACTTCAAATTGACAATTTTCAAGGAAAAAATTAGTTCCTTATTCGTACACCAGCGGCGCTGTTCCATTTTTCCATACAAGAAACGCTGTAAATACTGGAAAAATGCTGTAAAGTAAAAGAGTGAAAACTCGTGCCAAGGGTACAGATTTCTTAACAAATTCAATGTTTTTTTTTATTTTCACTGCATATAAGATGAAGAGTTAAGAATCTATTGTGTCAGTAAATTGAAAAGAGCTGTCAAACTTTTAGGTAGTCAAAGTTTATTGTCTGAAAAAAGTTTTGTTTGAGTTTCCATTTATTCTTTTCTTTCTTTCTTTCTATTGTCCACAAGTGATTGATTGTCAGGGCGGAAACTTTTACAACGCAGCTGTGGTTAAACAGAGTTAAGGGTAAATATAACGGTGTGCGAACAAAGGAAACTGTTCCATTTAGTGACGTAGGCCTTAAGTCCGAGTATCTTAATCAAACGATTGCTTATTCTGGCATTGATGTAAAAACTAGAAAAACCTATTGCATGAAATTGTAACATAACTGACAATTAAACTGTAATGTATTTAAAACGTATTATCTATTTATTTATTAGAAAGAATAGCGCCACATTACAATCTCTGTCTCGACACGTTTGGCGCAGTGGCTGAGCCATTGGACTGCTGCGCTGTGTGTCGTGGGTTCGATCCCCGCACGGAACAAATATTTGTATAATCTGCAACTTCGATCAATATTGAATTGATCGAAGATCTGCAAGTAATTTTTCCGGGTCTCGGTGTTTGTGTCTCTCTATGTTTGTAAACGCACCCACGATACAGGTGAAATTCCTAGTGTGGGGCAACGTTTTCTAAAAAACAAAATAAAAACAAAACAAACAAATATCTCTTTTGTTGACTGTACATATTCGTTCCATAAAATGTATAATATACGACATGTAGGCATTTTTCGATAGTAAAGTGCTGGTTTCTAAGGGTGAGAATTGCCTGAGGGCAAACAGTATCAGTACCTACATGCCTTTCTTTTTCCTTATACCATAATCCATTATGCCAATTTCTACATAGACGTTTTTTGTCCGTGTAACATACCTACTGCTGTTGATCTTTATTATGAAAAGCCACAGAGCTTAGTTTTCTAAAGTTAATGAAAACTTAAAACATCATGGCTTATTATATTGTATTTTGCCACTTATTTACACACACATTTGGTCAGGTGTCACATGCGTTCGAAATTTTGCTTGTAATAAATATTTACACTATGTTTCACAGTTTTAAGACCATGCTGATGAAATAAATTACTCTAAGTAAAGCGCCTGGCTAGGTTCAAACCCATGACAACCAGCTCTGAAGTCTGGGCCGTTACCACTGAGCAAAATAGCTAGAGCTTATCAGAAGTAAAGCGGTTATGTAATCAGTAATAGGAGGCCAATCTATATACATTTTAATATTACTAGAATCATGACCGCTATTAGGAAATGCCTTACGGTAAAAACTTCTCTAAACGACCTAAGAATTGAACTCAAGACCTCAAACTGACAGTTGCGCTGACGAACTTTAACTTCAAAATACAGATGAAATTCATAGTTTGGGGCAAAGTTAAAAATAAAATATGTATTTATGACATAATATGTCTCTACTCCAGCACAGCTCATATTATACCTTATGAAGTACCAATATCATTTCACACATCAGACTAACGTCAGAATCAAAACGAAAACCGACAAATGACATGTTTTTCATTATCTCTTAAAATGTATTTTCTTTTTCTTAGAAAGCATTAGGCCCGGTTTCCACCTCAGCGGAGAGGAGCGGAGATGAGAGTAGATGTGCTGTGAAGCTAGCTGGTTATTTCCAGCGGAGCGGATTTTCCGCACCTCGCCGCTGCCAGACCACCCAACTACACACATCTCCGCTCTACCTACCCACTTGTCAGCTCGCGGGACAAAGTTCTATAGAAGATTGAAACATCTCTTCTCCTCTCCTTTTGATTCACTACCACCGAAGCCAAGCAGGGAGAAGATTTGGAAATAACTAAATCTGATTGGTAATTCAAAACTCATCTCCTTTCGTCTTCGCTCTTCTCCGCTTTGGTAGAAAACAGGCCTCGTTCAGATTTAGCACTTCAGTTTTTTTTTTTGTACGATTGGCGTCAGAAAACCAACATTAATGTTGTTATTGACAGTAAAACGTGACGTAAAGTGACAGATAAGTATGTCAGTAATCGCAATCAAATAGAATTTTCATAGAACAAGAAGTTTCTATGAAAATTGTTAGTGTTTCTTGTATTTTTTGTCTAATAAAGTTTTCTTTGAAATTGTGTCTCGTCTGATTTTCTAGCTATATTTTGTTATTTATAGGCTATTTCAAGATCATTCTAATGGTTTGTAAAACAGATTATTTAAAAGTACCAAACAAACTTTTTCATTCACGACCGCTTAGGTCAACTACACTTACTGCATGAACACTAGATATAATAAGAGCATTCTGATTTTATGTGAATAGAGGACGGTCGTCAAAAGTACCTATTGTCGGATCACTTTATGCTGCGTCAAGATAGCACAAAGTGATTCTACAGTACTATTGATGATTGATGCGTTAAGCCTCCTGCAGACACACGCGATTAATCGCGCTGCGACAACGAGCCAAGCTAATTTACACTCTAAAAATACTGCGAATGGACCGCGACATGTCACCCCGCGCGATTAATCGCGTGTGTCTGCAGGAGGCTTTACTGTCCGTCAACGTGGTGAAATGTACTATTAGGTATTTGTGTTTTTTTTTTGGTAGTGGCGTCCTTTTTTTCTAGGTAATTAAAGCCTCCTGCAGACACACGCGATTAATCGCGCTGCGACAACGAGCCAAGCTAATTTCCACTCTAAATGTACTGCGAATGGACCGCGACATGTCGCCCCGCGCGATTAATCGCGTGTGTCTGCAGGAGGCTTAACCTGTCTGATTTCCATCGCCCGGATAAGACAAACTAGCATATAAGACTTGATCTGCCGTGCAGGCCCTAAAGTGCAGTATGAGGAAAAAAGCGGTTTCGAGAAAACCGCGAAAAACTTTTTAACACTGTTTTTTTTAATATTGTTAATGAGTATGATGCATATTTTTATTGCTACGAGGACTAAGTGACAACAAAGATGGTATTTACAAAAACAAATATTAATTTAGTTTATTAGATTTTAATTAAAATCGGGTTTTTTAAAATCATGGCAGTTACTGCACGCAAAAAGTTACCCATACGCAGATTAAAATGCGGTAAAAATACTTGATACCACAAAAACTTAGATTTTTTTGCTACTTTGCAGACTAATTTGCAGCATAAGACTTTCTTTACTGCATTTTAATTTGTGTCTTGAGCGATTTGCACATGTAGTACATAACGATTTCCTCCAACTTACGAGTATGTTTGAGGTGGGAATTTACAGAAAAAAATGTATGTATAAAATTGACGTTAATTTTTTAATATTATTAGTCCAGTCAACGGGGAGTTTTGCCCTACAAAAGGTGGTGTAGTTTTTTTTTAAGTTTTGCTTAAGTTTATTACTAACACTAGTATGTAAGCTCGTAACTAGTACTAACAGAATATGGATGTAATCGTAAGAAGAGTCTGAAATAAATGCTTATTATTATTAAGTATAGCTAACTCATGAAAAATTTAAGTTTTGGATCTCGAGGAGTGTATGTTATGGGGATAAATTGACGATTGCACTGAATGGAGTGGAAGGAACTAGATTTGCTCAAAAAACAACGTGTGATTTCAGTTGTCCTTTACTTCAGACATCTTAGCGTCTAATACGCATTCGGTAAAACAAGTTTCACGTGTCTAAATAAACGAAATATACGTAACGTAAAAATACAATTTGTTGTGGAATTTTTATGTCTTTAAACTTCTCTTAGACATTTTTGTCATAAAGTCAGTCAGTTACATTTTTCATGAGTAGCATGTACTTAAGAAATACAAATGAAAACTACACCACATAATGCAACGCAGAGCCTCTTTTTTGTCCCCATTGACTGGACTATATAAGGTATGTAATTGTAACTTAATTTTAAAATGCTTTGAACACAAGCGGTAATAAAGATATTTAAGTTAAAAATTAAATGGTAAGTAGGTATACTTAAAGCTTTTTGGTTCCGCAAGAAACATGAGATTTTCAATTAAATGTCACATTAATTTATATACCTACAGTGTTTGTTTTCCCACTACCGATACTTTAAGGGGATATAATAGACTCATTTTCATCGACAAATCTGCTTATGAAAAATTCCTACTAAAACACATTGCGAATGGCGGCCATTTTGGTTTTTTAACCGGCCGAACTGAAATATGTACAATAAAATAAAACCAAGAGATCAATAAACATGCAAATGACTTTATTGCGAAGGTAAACGTTGAAGCTTCCGAAAAACTTACCAGAGTTTTCTAAAAAATAAGAAAAGAAAAAAGAATAAAAAAACATGGGAAAGCACTTAATTGTACACAAAAATTACTGATTTTTTTCACATATTTCACTCTAGCTCGAAAAGTACCCCTGTTTTTTGCTTGGGTTTTTTTGTGGTAAATTAAAAGTATTCGACTGATCGAGCAAGAAAGTTAGCGACAAATTCTGACTAGAACGCAGTAAAATATGACCTGTACTGCAGTGAAATTATTAAAATCGTTCAAGTTAGCAATTATAATGCAGTAACAGAGTGTCATACTGCGTTTTAATTAGCATTTAAGTTATTTTCATCTTTTGAAAAATACTGACTATGCAGCAGTAAATAATGAATATACTGCACTTTAGTTGGTTTTCACGTAATAAAGTTACTTCAATAACACTAAATAAAATACTACATTTTAGTACTTTGCTGCATTTTAATCTGTAGTTCATGTAAATTAAAATAGTGATCAGCCATGCAGTATTAACACTTTTGGTACAAAAACTACTTACTGCGTTTTAATTTATATTCCTCAATATTTTTTTTGGGTATAGAATACAGATTTTATGTGGTAATATCGATATTTACTGCGTTTAACTTGGTAAAGTGACGGATCGTGGTAGACGTAACTGCTATAACTGTATTTTAGTTGGTATTGTAATATATTTAGACATGCAAAATTACGTTACTGCTTTCAAAAAATTGATTTTTTAACTGTTTAAAGCATCCTATCAAATACCTGATTAGATCTTCATGTTCCTTATAACGTGTCCGTTAAGGTTCTATATTCAACAAAAAAATGACAAAAAACCTGTTACTGCGTTTTAGGGACTGCACGGCAGTGATTGACTAAGACCACCCCGGTAAGTACCTACAATACTTACCACATTGAAGCATGACTTTGAAGCTCTAGCTTCAAAGTCATGCTTTGAAGCTAGACTTGTTGTTGTTTCTTAGACTAGTACTACTATTAGTTAAACATAATCTTACATGAAAGCGTCTATGCCTTCATGTAAAATAATGTTTAACTAACTTATATGTTTGGCAAATTCAATTGACTGAAGTGTGGCTGCGACGTCAAACCTTGTTTAACGCGATTTTACGTACGGGGCAACCTCTTTGGCTGTATGTAGCATACAACTAAACAGCACATAGGTACATAAATCATAATTATAATGTGCTTGTAGCTAAGAAAATTGTTTAAAACTTGCTGTATGGATACATAATGATCTGTTTTGTTGACCGACAGCTGTGTTGAGTTCGATTCATGCATAGTGTATGATCTACAAGTACCTATTTATTTCTGGTCTAGCTGATTGTGTATGTGAATACAAATGTTTTTTTTAATACACCCATCCACGTCACGGCCAAATTCCTAGCGCAAGGTAAAGTCGTAAATAAAACTTATTAAAATCAACAGGACGGATCAAATACGCTACTACTACTAGTGAATTCCTGATAGCAGTAATCGTTTGCTAACCAGGATCGATTGAACTGAGGAGTTCATGCTCAGCAATTATGTTTGAGACTAGGTACAAGACCAACTAACTATTAGGGGAACAGTGTATAAGACGGGGACGTTAATAATCGCGAGGTATAATGGGGACATACACTCTTTAGGCATACTTAACACAACACTAATGTAGAGCAAGCGCCATCAGGACGTCATTTGCAAGCGGCCAGAAGCAAATGGCGTCCTGTTTGCGCTTGTGCTACGTTAGTTTTGTGTTAAGTATGAGAGATATGATTTCCCATCATACCTCGTGACCCCGTCTTATACACTGTTCCCCTATTTACAGTTTCCACCGCTTTCCAAGGTCGGTTTTAACCTCGACTCGTGCGCCTGTTAATATTTTAGCCACGAGAGCGCCTCATTTAAGAAAAGAAAACAAAACTAGTAGTAAATTAGAACGTAAAATAAAAACAAAAAGCTTTTAGGAAAACTATTTTCCGAAAAGCTTTTCGTGTGATTAAAAAGGAAAAAACCATACGTGAAAACTTTCAGATAGAACTATTATATTATTTTTATATTTGTTAATAAAACAAATGCGTTCATTCTACTTCGAATACATTCCTGCATGCATACTTAATGGGTCGAAAAGAAAGTAAATAAATTTCGCTAGCTACTTCCCAACTTTCGTGGCACCTACGACAAACGTCGAGAGTTACTTGTTGGCAGGTAAAAGTTCCAAATACCTAATAAGTACCTTTCTGAAAAGCTTTACCCGTACTAAAACTTGTTCGCACTGAGTTGCCTGAATGAAGTTTGGTAAAAAAAAAAACTACCCACTTATTAATCCAGATTATGAACTGTCAGTGTATCAGTAGGTTTTGTGCGAAAGAGCAACAAACATCAATCGATTCTCACAAAGTTTTGCATTTATTAAGTAGTAAGAAGTTCTATCCCATTTCATAAATTCCTAATTGGTACTAATGTTTGTTTATGATTACCCAAAAATAAAGTACAAAATTAAGGTTTTATAAAAACAAACTGAAATGATTGATACCAGGTTGTAATTTTCAAGGCTTTTAATGAAAATAAATCAAAAGAAAAACATGTAATGAGATTTGAAGTTATCTCCAACATCGATAAGAAAAGGCTTGGCAAATCATAATGAGTTTAAATACAGGTAGCCAATTACTTAAGCTATAAAATACAAGTATTTTTGTATTGAAATTAAAACGTCATCTCACGGGCCATAGCTGTAACCATCAAACTACGCTTTTCATCCCAAGGGTCAGTTCAGACCGAGACGCGAAGCGACGCGACGATGCGTGAAGAGGCCTGTCATTTCACGCTGCGTCGCGCTACAACTCGCGGCGCCGCGATGCGCCTCGCTGCGCCGCGAGACGCATCGCAACGTCGCGATGCGCATCCAGACGCCGCGCGTTGCAGCAGAACGTGTCTAGATTTTCCACGTGCTGCCGCCCCGCCCCGCGTCCTCCCGCAGTCCCATTTGCAAATGGCGGCCTCAGCTACATAGTCCAGGGGCTAGAGGTAGTCGAGTATGCAAAATCCGAGTGACGGCAACTATGACCGAATTCATAAACATAATATTATTATGCACTTTATCTGTCCCGCAAAAAGCTGTGATCTGATTTTTCTATAAATTATTACGGAAGTAATCATTAAAATGATTTTAAATCATGTACTCAATACATTCCGTTTACGATTAAGAGAAGAGGGCGAAAAAAAATGAACCAAAAAATTGACCAGCAAGTTCTACATTGTTATTCTTTGACCTTTTCTTAACTTAAATCGGTTGGCGAAATTCGTTACTCACAATTATGCATACTTAGTCACCTCTAGCTCCCGGTCTTCACCTCGCATCGTGGAGCGGCCGCGAGCGGCGTCAAGCGGCGCCGCGCTGCGCCGCGCTACGTCGTGAGGCCTTGAGAGGCGCAGCGCAGCACAGCTGCTTTGAGATGCGTCGCGCTGCGCCGCGAGGCGTCGCGCGGCGCATCGCTGCGCATCTCAACGTATTCTAAATTCTCACAAGGAAATGTGTATCTTTTTGGTGTAGAAAATAAAGTCGTATTTTGAATGGCTCTTATAAGTGTGCGCGCATCGTCGCGTCGCTTCGCGTCTCGGTCTGAACTGACCCCAAGTTTTCGTTTTCACTGATAGTACTTTCTCGTCTTCAA
Source organism: Agrotis exclamationis (assembly GCA_950005045.1). Classification (NCBI taxonomy): domain Eukaryota; kingdom Metazoa; phylum Arthropoda; class Insecta; order Lepidoptera; family Noctuidae; genus Agrotis; species Agrotis exclamationis. The sequence continues at coordinate 11,418,443 of OX465434.1, forward strand.
CTTCACAGTAGGTACTTCTGAGTTATGCTAGATGGCGCTACTGTTGTACACACGCAGTGCCGTGTGGTGCCATCTGTTTAAAGGTGGGTGAAGCATTCAACTGATATGTTGTGAACAGTTTTCAAACCTTGGTCGAATAGTGAACCTACTGTTTCAGTATGTATCTCGACACGATTTTTGTGAAATCCGGTAGAGGCAGTATTCATAAACTAGGTAGCAAATGTATCTCCTAGAATACACAAAGTTAATTCTACCGCAGACGACTGAAATAAAGAAACATTTATTAACAACGTTTTAAAAATATAATTCTGTCATTTTGTCTATTCGTCCGTCGTCGGTATAACCCGTGCCGTGGCTCGCGTGCATGTGTATGACCGTAGATATGGCGAAAGAAGTATCATAAGATTATAGCAGGCTGTCAGCCATCTGACGGGGGCGGCTAAATGGTTGGGGGTCACGGGTATGTCAAAGCAGGTTGATGATGATGATGCCATCTAGCCGATTTCGGCCACAGCGACTGCAATCGATGGCATTAAGCCTCCTGCAGACACACGCGATTAATCGCGCTGCGACAACGAGCCAAGCTAATTTCCACTCTAAAAATACTGCGAATGGACCGCGACATGTCGCCCCGCGCGATTATTCGCGTGTGTCTGCAGGAGGCTTTAATTAGATTGGTTGAGAGCTTTGATGTGCAACTTTTGCCGTAAAACAGCAGGTTACTGGAGCACTGAAACGTAAAGAGCAATTGAGGGAACACGATACATTTTAGTAAGTTGGAGTCTGACAGGCTCGGACGACTCGGCTCAGAGCAGCTTTATGCTGGATATCAAAAAGGAAAGTAAAATAATTGAGAACACGTGTGAATATTCCCAAGGCTTTACCAAGTTAATCAATAAAAGCAATTAGTAAACTACACTTGATTAAAATGTTTGGTCGTTTCGTTGGTAAACTAGTTTTAGTCGCACCTAAAGTTAAGAGAAGTTTTGTAATAACAAGATTTTCATGTTAAAGTTTTAAATGAAAGGCCACAGAAATATTCCTCTCGGAGATGAAAATTTTCAAAAGGTTTAATTATGTGTTACACAGAATATGTTTGAGTAATCTTCTAATGAGTAGCAATCTTCTAATGTGTAATACATTTCTATCGATCTAAAATAAAAATGTCTGCTGAGCTTACTTACGTAACGAAATTAATTATTTATAGATAATAGCCTGTATTTTCTATCAAACAATTTACAATTTAACCATAGAGATTCGAACATAAACATCAGTTAAAGCTCTATAAAATTTCTCTTTAGCAGAATTTTCCCATGTTCATACTCTCTCACGAATAGATGAAATATATCGGATCCCTAAAGAGTCATTCCGTTGATAGATTTTACACGGAATACATTGGAAGTCCGGTCACGCTTAAGGATTGGTTCAAACGTACGTGAAAACAGGATATTGACCTGTATTAACTATAATAAACTTGTTTCGGTTCTGAGATGGTATTCAAAGATTGGGCAATGTTTGATCATAAAAAAATTATATTCAGCCTTATAATGTTCCCACCTGTGGAACACAGGCCTCCTCTCTGTGAGAGGTGAACTGTAATTTACCACGCAGGACCAGTGTGGGGTGGTAGATGTTACATGTCATCGATCGTTCGTTCTGGAACATGCTGATTTCCATCCCAGGTTTTCCTCCATCGTTTTGAGTGTCACTACACTCAAAACGATGGAGGAAAACCTGGAAAACCTTTACCACTGTAAAGAAATGAATTACACAAAGTACCTAATGCACCTGGCTGGGTTTGTACTTACGACTAACAAGGCGGTGCCGTTGCAACTGAGCCACCCCTTACACTTACACAGCGAATACTTGTTACAAAAATAATACAAATTATAAATCAGTACATGCAAGTACCTCACTTAGAATTGCCACAACCAAAAAAGTCTAATTTTCACAAAAACGAAAACAACATAATGAAACTATTACGTTCTTACTCATGCTGTGCTCATTTTTGATTTAGTTCTTTCTCGACACAGACCGTTTCCGTAGATTGTATTTGTATTTATTAATGAACGTATCCTCTGGACTCTATGTGTTACATAACATTTTAAGACCTTTATAAATACTAGCCCTACACTTAGAAGCTACAAAGGCTTAACCAAATTACAGACATTATTTTCTTAACTAACATCCAACGCCCAGTACCTACATAAGTACCGCACATCAATTTGGCAATACGCCCAGCATAAAGGCACCTAGATTTTCTGTATGCATTCTCTTAAAACTATGATGTTCCAGTTCGTAACAGCAATAATATAATTGAATAAATCTTGTGAGACCTAGATACGGTATCGATAATAGGAGCCGAGTTGAATGGAACTCCCATGCGGTGTTCAGTCATAGTATCTATTCGGGTACCGTAGTGGTATACGAACCTTTCATTGTATTTAGATTCATGGTTCTGTACAGAACTGGTGCTTTTGTCCATTGTATGGAACTGTACAGATGCTGTATGGAACACTGGTACCTATCATTTTAGTAGTAGCACACAAATCTTCCAGATTATCCCTAAGAATATCCCAATCATCAAATTATTAGCGTGTCGATGGCAATTTTTCATGTTTATTTCGTCTAAAAATCCCCTAGACGAACTCCGTTGGCCATGCTGCGGGGCGTGACGGAGTGGGAAGCGGTCGCCTCCTTCTGCGAAGCAGTCATGCTCGCGATGGAAGAGGCGGGCCGCGTGAGGGAGAGCACAATGTCCTCCCTCCGCCCCACCCGCGGTGGTGGATACCCACGGTGACGGACGTCGCAAGACGATCTCCGGCCACCGTAGGCGCGGGCATGTGGGCGGCGAGTAAAGGGCAACTCGCTACCCGGCCATGGACCATGCCCGGGTCGACGGCGCGTTGTGTTCCACGCGCGCCTCGAAGAGCGTCAGCATAATGACGGGGCCCCCCTCTAGAGGGCCAAAGCCTGCTGGGGTCGCGGGACTTATCTCATTACTGTGACCCCGAAACATAAAGGGCTATTGAAGGACACCGTGGATTTTAGTCAGTACAAGTCTGACAGTCCCTCCCGCCCTGCTCGGGGTGGGAGGACTCATTTGATGATTTTACCACGCTAAAAAAAAAAGACGAACTCCGTTCACTGCAGTCATAGAAGATGATAAGATCAAAAACTTAACAAGATATCTAACTATCAAATTTAGATATGAATTATTATTTTGGTTACTTGATATTTCGATTAATGTTTTTTCTATTTTGTATTTATTCTGATTTGTAAAATCTTTGTCACCCCAGCTTTAATTTTTTTTCTGATAATCGTGTTCCAGAAGTGTCATGTGACTAATAAATAATTGCATTATAACGTTATTTTCAGTGTGTGGCAACCGAAACGAGTTAGTGATTTTATTGTAAAATTGGGTCGTTGTAACGAACATAAAGTTGTCTGTGAATCACAATCGATTCGAAGCTGGTAGCTGGAACCAATCAAAGATACTTACAATTTAAATCACGAAGAACTTTTAACACAGAAGCGTATCTTTGTGAGAGCGAGCAATTAATCAAAGCCTCCCAACTTCAGTAGTTAGAGCAGCCAACGGACTGTTAAAGAACTTAAAAAAAAGTATCTATTTTTCGTGCCTATTCGATTGTGGCACTCAATTGATGTTTAACCAATTGTAAACATAGGTCCGCGTTCAACAACTCTGCCTTTGAATAAAAAATATACGAAATTGAAATAAAATTCCGGATTCAGAAAAATGTTGACTAAATTTTTTTGATTAAAATATTAAATCTATTCACTGTATTTTGATTTTACTGTGATTTTAATTTTTATAAAACTTTTTTAGAAAAATCAATAGTCATTCAACCCAATGATTTGATGGAACGATATAAAACAACGTCATAGTTCCTTCACTTAATTTACTTTCTAAGTGGTAACTTAAGACACCCACGGGACATAGCCTTATTTTGCCTGGTCATAGTGGATATAGACTAACAGCCGAAGCAAATGTCAGTTAGAATTAATGGCGCATTATATTAAGGGTGACCAGAATATCTATGCAGTCAATGTTCGCATAGAAACTTAGAGGGTGAATGTTCAATCTATGATATGTACCAATTTCGATCTACCATTAATGGTTTCTAACTCTAAGCACGTGATTTTTTTACGTAATCTGGATAGTTTGTATAGTAATGTAAATAATTGGTAATCTATTGAAACAGTAACGAACTTGCAATAACTCGTCTGAAGCATGTCACTTTAATCTATATTAATACTGTAAAGAGGAATTCTTTTTTTTTCTTTGATTGTTTGTTTGCTCCGAAAGTACCGGACCGATTTCAAAAATTCTTTCACCATCAGACGTAGGCACAAAAAGGGGGAGGGATAAGAGGGCAAAGCCGCTGGCAAAAGCTTGTCTTTGATACAATTAGTAGATTACTGCTGCTAAACATGATAAGTGTAAATTAACCTATTTTTATTAAGTAATTGTAACACAATATTATGTACACAATAACACAATTAGTTGCTGGGGAGTTTTTTTCGCCACTTCTATCAGCTAGAACACTGTGCAGTGCAGTGGCGTGAGCGGTAGGCGATTACAGAGACTTACTTATCATTTTAAGACTTTTTTGAATTAATATAAGCTGATATTTAAATATAAAATTGTTAGAAAATAAAAAATTGTAAAACTACTGAAACTGTTTGTAACAACTTAACCATAAAAAAAAGACACATGTTTTTTTTTTGTGTGTTTTTGAAGTATTGCGTGAGTTGGATAGCTACAAGTAATCACTACATAGTATAAAGCAAAGTCGCTTCCCTCTTCCTGTCCCCCTGTATGCTTAGATCTTTAAAACTAAGCAACGGATTTTGATGCGGTTTTTTTTTAAAGATAGAGTGGCTCAAGAGGAAGGTTTTTAACCGACTTCAAAAACAAGTAGGTTCTCAGTTCGACCTGCATGTATGTATGTATGTATGTTTGTCCGCGATTATCTCGTGTTTGGCGGAACCGATTTTGATGCTGTTTTCAGGAAAGTGTTCAGTACATTCTGGAGAAGGTTTTGGTATAGGTATAACAATAATGGATATCTTGTGAAGTTGCCCGCACATTTTTGTTGCTTACTAGGATTGATAGATTTTCAAAGACGTCGATTATATAAAGATTTTTGTTGAATTTCTAAACTAAAATGGGAAAAAAAAAATAAAAAAAGGGAACCGACTTCAAAACCAAACACAAAAAAACTGTAAAATAACTTTTCTTTCGGAAGTCGGTGGCCATAGTCAATGAAATGAAAAAACAAAGCCACCGACAATGATACTTTGATGCTTTACTGTGAACACCGTGGACAGTTAATAGTAGCTGAAACAAAAAAGGACCAGAGTCGCACAAAAAGTATTAATCAAGAACTGCCAACGAAAATGAAAATTGCATTTATCTTTTAGCTTTCATCATCAATATGTATTTAAACTCTCACGTCATATTGCACTTATTAAAATAATAATCCATCTTCTGTAGCCCAATCAAAATGATATATTTTAATTGGAGTTGTGGATTGTGTTCGCAAGAATCATATTATTGTGTACCTTTATTAGTTTTGCTTCGATATGTTTCTTGCAGCTTTATTATTTTTTATTACCGTCTGGCCACAATCTACACGCTCAATTAACAAGAGTGGTGCAACAGTAAATGTGGAGATTTTTGAATAAAGCCAGAGCTTGCCAGGTATCGTATCGTAAGGCTATTTGCAACGTGTGCTAGTATGTGACCGTAATGTTCTCTCCAATTTTGAATATATTTTTTTCAGTAGTTCACCGTCCTAAACTAACCTACAGAATAAAAGTTGCGTGAAATAAGCCATTATTTTTCAAAACTATGCAATATCCGTCAGTAAGTTGGTTAATTTTGAAATCTTAATATCTTTACGTTTACACCACGCACTCGTTTTAGCGCCTCAAACTACATTCGCATGTGTCGCTTGACACTGGACGCATCGCCTAAGGTCGTGTAAGAGGCGATAACATTCATCTATGAGGGCTATATATTTACGACGCCCGCACCGGGCAGCGACATAAATTGCCGGCTTTTCTTCAACATCAAGTAAGATAAAAATGGGAGCAAAAAACCCTCGATTGCACTGCCGTAATTCCGTCTAGATTTTCTTTATGAGCCCCCGCTTTCTTCGTGGTAAAAATTTAGCAAACCCTAGTACTTATTATAGTCGACCGTTTATCGCGCTTCAATTTGTATGTTTCTCGTATTATGGTGTTTTTATTTTGAATGTATTGTTGAATGTTTCTTTAGGATGTACTTTTTATTCTTCTAATATAAAGGTAATTATGAGATTTACGTTACATTTTTTGTAGATAGTTTTACCGAAAGTCAAAATAAATAAATAAAAAGATTCCGACGAATTGAGAACCTCTTCCTTTTTTTGAAGTCGGTTAATAAATAGGTCCTTCCAACTTCAAGGAATATTAAAGTCCTATTTCTATTTTAGTTAGTGTACGAGTTGGAAAATTGTTGCACTTATTTGCCTACTTCATTACATCTTGGGAAACTATATTTTCAAGTTTCATGAAATACCCGGAGTATTTTCTCTAATATGAGTGCTTTATTTCTAACTTACATTATGTCTGAAATTCTCGAACTTGAAGGTTATGATTTGAAAATTAAAGTGAAAGTCCATTTTGTAAAATAAAAAGTTTATAATAAAACTTACTTGTACTTGTTTAACCATTTCAACGTATTTAAAAGAGAAATTGGGCCTGATCAAATCCGATTCAAGATAACATGTAAATTGTTTTGAATATTCTGACAATTATCATTGTCTGTTCGGAACCTAAATGAACAACAGCACGAAAAAGTCTTCCATTATTATGATCTTATTAATTATCTTAAGACATCTACAGCACTAATGCTGCGCTCCCAAAAAGTACATATTAGGTATTTTTATTGAAGCCCAGCAACGAGTATGATATTGAGTAGGTCTATCGTATGAGTTGTGGTTACGAGTCTCGGCAAAGACATTGATGGAACAAGATGGACAATACCAACAATCAAATTGGTCCCAAATTAGTGGGACTGAAGTCATGGGAGGACGGATGTCCCAGCAGTGGGATGAGGTAAAAGTAACAGTAAAATACTTACATGTAACATCATCTAAAAGTTTTTTTTTATTACGACTATTTTAATACATGGTAGTACATTCAAGATAATGGGTTGGCATATTTTTAGTCTGAATCCCGCTGTATTGAGGTGTCGGTAAAATATTCATTCAAAACAGTAAAAGCTTGAATCCTCTTACAAGATTTTCTCGTTTTGTCCTAAACAAATGTTTGAAAAAGGCGCGGCAAAGTCAGTCAAGAATTTTGGCTTTTTTTAGTGAATTTTTATTTAATAGACTTTCTATCAAATCGACATCATTTACGAATAATTAATAATAATATTGATGTCCTTATTTGGTGTAATGATTAGATTTGAGAAGACGGATGATGTGAAAGGAGTACCTACTATAATCGTACCATGTTGTAGTTTTACCCACTCATCAATCATCATCAAATATTTTTTCCGTGCGGGAATCGAACCCGTGACACGCAGCACAGCAGTCCAATCGCTCATCCACTGCACTTACCGTGTAGTTAATAACAATTTGGTGAACAATTTCGAAAATTTCAACAATAATATTGACGCAGTTATACTTCTACGGATTATTAACAAATCTGTGAATACTCGTATATTTAGTTTCAAATATGGCTTAAGCCCTAACACAAAGCCCCTGTTCATACAATACAAAAGTCCAGGCCGACGGGCCACAGTATTGTCATCATCATCATCAGCCTTTAAATGTTCCCACTGCTGGGACACAGGCCTCCTCTCTGTGAGAGGGAGTGGGCCGTAATCTACCACGCGGGCCCAGTGCGGATTGGTAGATGTCACATGTCTTCGAATTTTTGGTTCTAGGACATGCCGGTTTCCTCACGATGTTTTCCTTCACCGTTTTGAGAGCAGTGGTGTTGAAATAAATTACACAAAGTAATGCGCCTGACTGGGTTCGAACCCACGACCTACAACTCGTAAGTCGAGGCCAATACCACTGGGCCACCACTGCTCTCAGTATTGTCCACCAATATATTTAAAAATAATTAATAATATTATTTTTCTTTGCCACCAGTGCTCAGCTAATGTTAGTACCTATTTTGAAAGTAAACAGGACATTAAATTACTACCACTAGTTCTACTCTCTGCTAAGTCCGTCAATGAATAAACGGGATCGTCTAGCTCATTCGCGTTATTATGACATTTGACAAATCAAGTAGGGTCAACTGTTCAGTCGTGTTGTCATTCATCTTTATTCGCATTTTTATTATTTTCATGTCAACCGGCGAGCCATTTAAGGGCCTTACATTGCTCGCCGGTTGACATGAAATAAAAATATTGGCCCATCTTGATATTAAAAAGATGGAGCAGTCTTGCCCTCACCAATTTTATAAACAAGCTTAAAGCCTCCTGCAGACACACGCGATTAATCGCGCTGCGACAACGAGCCAAGCTAATTTCCACTCTAAAAATACTGCGAATGGACCGCGACATGTCGCCCCGCGCGATTAATCGCGTGTGTCTGCAGGAGGCTTAACATGTTTTCTGAGGCACGGAGGAATCTCAGTGTAATTCAGATTCACGAAATCAGCACGCACGGCTTAACCTTGGAGATGTGTATAAATACTTATACTCGTAGTACTTCAGAAACTCTTCATTACTAACATGCATTATATAAAAAACTAACTCAAATAACAAGGTGCACACAATTTACCTAGTTCAAAGGTCTTTCCGAGTGAAACACAAGAGTGAAAATTAACGCCAGAGCAGATGTTTAAAAAGTGCAAAGCATTTTTTCAAAGGGAACTCGGAATGCGAAACAAAGAAAGGTCAAGGGTCCGCTTCATACGTTTCAAATAAAACACCGGGAATTCATAAAGAAGATACAAAACGTAAACGAAAAATGTTACTGTTTTTTTTTTCTTTATAATATAATAGGTTTTTGAGCATGACTCACGTGAGCCATGTTATTACCAGAAAATGAGCCAGAAGCTTTTTTAGTAGTGGTTGAGAAAACTAGAAGTCATGGGGAGAAGTCATGCTCAGCAGCGGTATGATAAAGGATAACATTTTTTTTTTTGCTTTTGTGCAAAAAAAAAAAAAAAATGGTGGCGCATCATACATTTGCAACAGTCGCACGCAGTCGTTTTCCGGTTTCATTCCCATGAATTTACGAGTATGTCAAGGCTTTTTGAACAACTTAACTTGGTTTTAATACCTTAGAGATTACTTTTGGTTAGCAGGTTTTCCCTTTGGTAAAGAAAGTGTGATAAGGAAGGGTAATTATACCACAGATACCGTTTCTAGTATAAGTACAGGGTTTTCTTTTAGATTGGCCAAATCGAAGCGAACCAATCGATCAAAGTGAACGTTTTTCAGGAATCAAAATCTAGTTATGAAAAAAATTACAGACTGTATTATTACGCCATTAATTTGTAGTGGCGCTCTTATTCTTATTCTGGGAAGTTGTGATCTAACTGGCAAAAAAATAATATAAATAACAAGTCTTTTTTATGTGGCTTTATCTTCTGTGATGTTTCGAAACACTCTCAGTTGGCCGCTGTTTCTGCTTGAGTTTGATAAAGAAGCAAAATACATCGAATCCCACAAACGATGCCGTCCGTCTTGCTTTTTGAATAGCTCTAAAATTATGCGGTTCAAGTGGCAAAGTTCTGGTAGTAGTCTCTTTACAGAAATCAGTGACATGACCAATACAACTTTGGTAATTAGGAAACAGGGTGTAAAGTTCCTCGATACTCCATTGAAAAGAGAGGTACCACCAACCAGACGGGTGTGGGGTGTGGCGGGCTTTCTCAAATATTCAAACATTCACCGTCGTACCACAAAAACTTTTAAACGTCTGTTGAACACTTGTCTAAAAAATGTCAGATTATGTCGTTGAAATAAGGTCCGTTTTGCAGTCACACTTTTTTTAGACAAGTGTTCAACAGATGTTTAAGTTTTTGTAGTAAGGCTGTTCATCTACACGTTCTAAAATTGTGAAGTTACTCTTTTTTTTTATCAATCTATAAATGTCACTGGCTGACTTTTTGTTGAATATTTGCTGGTGGTGTGGTTTGTCGCCAAACACTTAGTCAGTGACTGCTGTAGGCACCCTCCTGCAGGTCGTCGCCGATACTTATTTTAACGTCTTGTTATAATAAACATAATCAGTTTATTTCAGGCATTAATCCATTGCAATTACATTACATTAATACACACAATAAAAAAAACATAAAAATAAAAACAAAATTAAATCAAAATTAAAATCAGAATTAAAATTAAAATCAAAATTAACTTCGAAATTAAAATCAAATCATAATATAAAATCAACTAAAATCAAAAATTAAAAAATAAACAATATCATATGTATAAAATAAACATAATTATATACAATAATGCCATGGAAGCTGGGTAGGCCTTTGGTGTGGGATGCAACATATTATGTGTCGACACCCTTGCGCCATCCCATCTTCCTAGTTCAGCGTGTTGTGCTGGCGCCGCTGCTGCATGTGCTGAAAACTCCAAGCGGCGCAAATACATTGGCTTAGCTAGTAGCTATGTGTTTGAGCCGTTTGGGGTTGAAACTCTAGGGCCATGGGGTCCGAGTGCCCACAACGTTTTTAAGGACATCGCCAGGCGTTTAGTCGACTCTTCAGGTGACCAGAGGGCTGGCCTATTCCTAGGCCAACGAATCAGCATTGCCATACAGCGTGGCAGCGTGGCTGCCAGCGTTCTGGGCACTGTTCCCGTTGACAGCGATGTGGACGTATTCTTTGACGCCCTTTGAATGTTTTTTCTTTTACTTATTATTTTGAATCTTTTTTTTGTACATATTACTAGTTAGTTTTTATTTATAGTTTGTTCATAATTTTAGTATTAGTATCGTATTTAGAAGAAGATGAATAAAACCACACAAGTGTGAAAAACTAATAAATAGTTCCCATTATATACAAACATTAACAGTCAACAGTTTTAAATCGAGATCAACACATTACATATATCGAGATCAACACAGTAAGTATAACCGCATGCCTGTACTCAACGTGCTCGTCGTCACGGTGTCATTATTTAATATCACTGACACCGTCAGACTCACATCAGATTAGTCTGCTCTCATGACAACAGTTTCAATTGACTCCACGCTAGACTAGAGTTCCCTTCATTTATCCATCGTCTCAATTAAGCACGTTCGTGGTGACGTTTATTTCCTCTCTTCTTAAATTATCCCCGTCTAGTACTAGGCCCCACTTTCAAACTAAGTCCTCCCCTTCGTAATGTAATTAATAAAGTTCAATCTTCACGGTTCAAGTTTCAATTCCAATGAATGTTACGCCTATCAACAAATTGAATTTCACCCCAGAAAATATATTAGTAGCAGTTGTTCTTATTTGAAAGTTTGTAATACTTAAGGGGTAAATTAGGCGTCAGAACTTTTGGTGACGGCAATTTTTCAAATGAAAAATTATTTGAACAGATTCTAGAATAAAAGTATCCATAAATGCCTAACTCTGTAGAAGTTTGTGTCTTAACTTAATACTATTATTATAAATAATATACCCATATTTAATTAATATAAATGTGAAAATTCGGATGAACGGATAGATATTTATTATTCAATCACATCAGAGCATAAGGATTGAAATACATATGTAAAGATAGTGCATAACTTGAATTAACACATGGAGAGGTAAGTACTTTTTCCGCAATTCTTCCAATCCCATGTAGCAATTGCCCAAACCCACGCAGGTGAATCTAACAGTTAGGTATTTAGCCACACAACACATGTGTTTACTCTGAAACGCGACCCCGATCGACGGTAAAATATAGGGTTCTTGAATTAACAGACCATCATAAAAACATAGTACACCTAGTCTTACTTAGCTCAGTAGTACCACACGTATGTCGTTAAAATTTAACAATGTCTACTGTTTACAACTTTGCCAGCAGCTTTGTTTCGTCTAGGTCAGAAGTAACATTACCTATCATTAGGCCATGTACCAACGAAACAAAAAGTATAGGTACCTTTCAATAAAAGGAATTCCATAGTTTTTATTTCAGAAACCTGGTGGCCTACCATGAACTGTTAACGCGAGGTGGTCCAGTTTAGGCTGTGGGAAATAGATGGCGCTAGACGACTTGTATAGCTCTGTCTCTTTCCCACAGCCTAAAGACTCACGCTTTAAGAAGTCATGGTAGGCCACCAATTATCAACATGTCTACTTGTCTTAATAGACCTTAGTAGGTCGTCTTAGTAGCAGAAGACAAAACAAAACAAGGTGAATAGGCACAAAAAGACATAAACAACTGGAATAATACCAATTGCAATACAATACTTGTTTACATTGATCCCAGCTATTGGTTAGATAAAGTTTAATGCGTGTCTAATAAAATCGAAAACAAGTGCAAACAGAAAAGATTATATCTTTAAAAGCTTTTCCTACTTCCTATAGGTTCCTCATCCTCATAGGTTTCAAGTAGCTAATATTTGGTGGGCCAGGTATAATACAGAAATCTTCCAACTCCTTTATTTTTCTGATATGGCGCAGAAAGGTAAGAGTTAAGGATGGCTAATTGTTTCGCCCATTCTGAAAGTTGGCAACGTTGCTCACCGACAGACGACCACATAAGGTTTTCCCTGTGTAAAAGATATCAGATCTCATGTAAAGCCAAGCTTCTGAATCTACACAGCCTAACTATACCGACTCTAACTTCACAAATTTTAAGGTCAGTGGGTCATCTTAAGTACTTCAGAAACTAAATATTCGCATGACCTCCACGACGCGATGGAAGCGAAACGGCGAAATCATACAAATGTTTACTGATATGTAAAATTTGTGAAGTTAGAGTCGGCAGAATTAGGCTGTGTAGAATCAGAAGCTTGGCTTTACATGAGATCTGATATCTTTTTTACAGGGTAAACTTTATGTGGTCGCCTTGGCAACATTTTACATGAAATTTTTTTGGTGGGATAACTATTATTATTAATATACACAGCAGAAACAAACGAGGGTCTTTTGAAAGCTTTGTTCGGTAATTAAGTTATTTCCATTTTAATAAACCGTTAGCCATTAAACTAATAGCAATACTCTCAGAGCAAAGATTGGAAATTTACACCAAACTTTCTAAATCTCTTTAAAACTTTGTCAAGTAATTATAGCGAGTCCGTTGGTTTTATAATTAGTAACTTACAAATAATTCGAATATTTCGAAATGAAATAGAATCAAAAACGAAAGAAAGAAAACATTCATTAATCACAAGGTACTGATTCGCATTTATCGCACATAGGAATAACTTTTAGAAGTTTTTATAAGCTTTCATATACGTTTTTTTCATTTAAGTCATGATGTCAATCTGTGTGGTTTCATTTTGATACATATTTTTTTACTGCTGGGTTCCATTCCAATTTGCGGGGTTGGTTATTGATATTAAAATGGGTCGTCAAACTGTTACCATGTCGGGTTGGGATGTTAAACCTGTAGGTATAATATGAGGTAACAATATTATTGAGGACTTGGGGCCATTTGAATTGTCATTTAAACCGCATTTTTATGTTTTTAATAGAATAAAATTTCCTACTGGCTCATTTGTGTAAAAGCTTCCTATAATTCCGTAAACCATGTCATCAAAGCAATGTACGGTGAAGGCGCTCCCTCAGCGGGAGGCGTATTTTAGTCACGGGTCAGACTCTAATCGATTAGCTATTGTTTGTACATATAAGTCAACAATACCTAATCTATCTCAGAAAACTTGACTCAAATAGATTAGCTTTTTGTTTTGATATTTTCAAAGAAAATGCACGGAGAGAAAGTTAAAATTAGTAAATGGTCACTCAAAGCAAAATTAAAAATAAACCTACAGGATAGTTATGAATAAGTAGATAATACGTAATTTTAAATTGATTCTTTACATGTTTATGATTTAATAGTGAGTTTATAATTTACGGTGTGTAGCATTGTATAACCCATTATTTTTTTCGTTGGTCCGTTGTAATGTGAAAGAGCGCCTTTCGCCGTCAAACGTAACAATTTGGCGAGTTTGTAATCTTATAACAAAATTTGTATTGATTTCAGAAAATAAATTTAAAAAAAAAAAGATGAATGCTTGCGGTGAGGGAGCGCCTAAAGATTCAGAGAAAACTAACCCCTTTTGACAATGAAATTACTACCAATGTGTATTAGTTTTGTCTAAAGCTTCCTATACGTGAACGACAAAGGCATACCACGCACGTATTCGTTTCAAACAATTGAGTTTTATGACAAATGGTTTTTTGGCATTTTATTTCACTGAATTTTAGGCATGAAACAAAACTATGAAGTGATTTTTTACATGAGATTTTTATGAAATGCTGTGACACAAAGTACCTATCGCTGAGCCGAAAAAATGTTTTAGGATTGATATTCAACTGAAATGCCAAAATGTATTTTATAATTATTACTTACATTGCACTGATGTGGAAGATAAATTCTTTAATTTTATGTTACGTTGCGTAAGTTTGTAAGTACGCAATTTAAAAGCTGAAGTGGCACAAACAGATATGCATATAATATAACGGTCTTTATAACATCTCTCTTTTTGCGTCAGGAGTTAAAATAAAAGTCCCAATTTAAAAATAGAATAAAAATATTTATTTTACTTTTGAGTAAAACAAGGTAAAAAACGAGAATACTTAATTTGAATGTTTTACATTTAATACTCTGTTAAAGCTGCTAAAAGGAAACTGAAATTGGAAACATTTCGCCGACTCTTTGCTCGTCAAATCGTTTACACACAAAGGGTAATAAAAATGCTTATTGATTGTGAACAATATTTATTTAATTCTACCTGTTACCTTTAAAAACATGACAGAACCAATTTGTCTCCCTCTCACAAAGAAGTGTCTCAGCAGTGCACAGTGAAAACATTTTTTTTTAATAATTTTTAAGCTATTGCATAGCATTTATCGCAGGCTCTGAGCGCGGCGCGGCGCGGCGACCGAATTCCCAAAAACCTAACGAAAAAACCTAAGGGAAAAACCCAAGGAAAATACCTGACACCACGCATCGCCTAACGTCGTTTCAGTCCGGGAGACTTCGACAATCGTAAAAATATCCGTCATAAAGACAATTTACTTTTTCTTACTGATTCTACACGGCCAGCTACAAAAGGAGTTTTCACAATGAAACCTACTTATAAAATTCTCCTACAACAAAGAAGTTCTTTATTACAGTAGTGCACCACAAACATTTTAAATAAATTATATTCTCGTTAAATATACGTTGTAAGCGATTTTTAACCCCCGACGGAAAAAGAGGGGTGTTATAAGTTTAACGTGTCTGTCTGTCTGTGGCACTGTAGAGCCCGAACGGATGAAGGGATTTCAATTTAGTTTTTTTTTATATTAAAGGTGATTTACGTGCGAGTGTTCTTAGACATGTTTGATGAAAATCGGTTGAGCCATTTAAAAGTTATGGGGGTGAAAGTGGGGAAGGGTAACCGAAGCTTTGTAAATAAACTCGAGTGGGGTTTCAAATGAAAGCGCACTGAAAGGGAATATTGATGACTTAATCGAGAGTGTTCTTTGCATCGTTTGATGAGAAAATTGGTGCTTGGAAAATTGGGAAACGGAAATTCGATTGTCAAATGAGAGTGTCAATTACTACATCTCAGTCTTTGCAATTTTTGCTACAGATGATTTGTCAATCTGCTGTAACCGCCCAACATAAAATGATATAAAATAAGTATGTACCTATGAAAAGTATAAAATAGAAAATCAAATTAAAAAATTGAAAAAACCCCGACACAAAAAGCAAGTTCCCTTTAAAAAGGAATAAATAATAAAAACAAATAAAAAAATACGTCGCGTTGGGGGACCGGAAAAAATCGTAGATAATAAATAATTTGAAGCGGTCCTCCAACGCGACGTATTTTTTTATTTGTTTTTATTATTTATTCCTTTTTAAAGGGAACTTGGTTTTTGTGTCGGGGTTTTTTTAAATTTTAAATTTAATTTTTTATGCTTATTACTTTTACAAAATTAGCGACCCATGCAGCTTAGATACATACTTTTTGTACATACTTTACGACACGATACTTTTTTTTTTCTCAGTTTTTAGACAATTTGAATCTTCTTTTCAGATTTTAATATCAATTTTCACGTGATTAAAAAAAAATAAACAAACAAAATTAAAATACAACGCTATTATCACTGTAGTTTTAAGGTATACCTACAACTACTTTTTTTTTTAGCGTGGTAAAATCATCAAATGAGTCCTCCCATCGCTCTCACAGAGAGGAGGCCTGTGTCCCAGCAGTGGGAACATTTATAGGCTGATGATGATGATGACCCCGGGCAGGGCGGGAGGGACTGTCAGACTTGTACTGACTAAAATCCACGGTGTCCTTCAATAGCCCTTTATGTTACGTGCAGGGTGAAGACTCAGAGTTCTTTTCTGTGAGCTGCGGCGTAAAGCAAGGCTGCGTACTCGCTTCAACTCTGTTCGCCCTGTACTTTGCAGTCGTAGTTCGGGATGCCTTGCAGACTTTATCCGAGGGTATTCGTATCCGTTTTCGAATCAATGGCGGTGGTGTCTTCAACTTAGCTAGACTCGAAGCTCACACTAAAGTGTCCCACGCGACTATCACTGAGATGATGTATGCAGATGACTTGTGCTTTGCGGCGGAATCCCCAGTAGGTCTACAGAGGCTTATGTCGAGTCTTGATGAGTCATGTCGTAGATTTGGGCTTAAGATCAGTGTGAAGAAGACCGAAGTCATGCTCTTGATACACTGAACAGTAGCCCAGTCGACATTAAACTCGGTGACGTCTCGCTTAAGCAAGTAGACAAATTCAAATATCTGGGCAGCACTATAACATCTAGGTGCCTCCTTGATAACGAAGTCAACAGCAGAATTGGAGCAGCTGCTGCGGCTTTTGGCAAACTTCGTGCCAAGGTATTCCGCTCGCATGACATAAAGCTCTCTACAAAAGTAGCTGTGTACATGGCAATAGTTCTGCCAAATCTCCTGTATGCCTCCGAAACGTGGTGTCTATACCGCAAGCACATTCGCACCTTGGATAGATTCCATCTGAAATGCCTACGTGACATTATGAACATCCATTGGTCGGACCGTGTTCGTAACACGGAAGTTCTACGGCGAGCTAATGTCGGTGGTATAGAGGCCTATATACTGCGGCGCCCGTTGCGATGGGCTGGCCATGTCTCCCGAATGTCTGACGGCAGAGTGGCGAAGCGCATCTTCTACTCAGAACTGCTGGATGGCAAGCGGAAACAAGGCGGCCAACTTCTTCGGTACAAAGATGTGCTCAAGCGCCACATGAAACGATGTGACGTAGACACGTCACAATAGGAGGCAATGGCAGCGGACCGGTCACTGTGGAGGCATACCGTGAGCACTAAGGTGTTCGAGTTTGAAAGGCGGCGTAAAGAAGAGCTCGATGCCAAACGAGACGAGCTTAAGGCCCGACCAGCTGCGGCCATCCAATACAATTACGCTGGAGGGGTGCTGACTTGTAGTGAATGTGGACGCACTTTCACTGCAAAAATTGGCTATGTCAGTCACCAGAGGGCACACCAGCGATGCTCTCAATAGGCAGATCCAAGTCGCTGTGGCCGAAATCGGTCGGGATCATATATATGTTCCGGGGTCACGGTAATGAGATAAGTCCCGTGCCCCGGCAGGCTTTGGCCATCTAGAGGGCGGCCCCGTCATTGTGCTGACGCTCTTTGAGGCGCGCGTGGAACACAACGCGCCGTCGACCCGGGCATGGTCCATGGTCGGGCGGCAAGTTGCCCATTACTCGCCGCCCGCATGCCCGCGCCTACGGTGGCCGGAGATCGTCTTGCGACGTCTGTCGCCGTGGGCGTCCACCACCGCGGGTGGGGCGGAGGGAGGACATTGTCCTCTCCCTCACGCGGCCCGCCTCCTCCTTCGCGAGCATGACTGCTTCGCAGAAGGAGGCAACCGCTTCCCACTCCGTCTCGCCCCGCAGCATGGCCTCGACCAATGCCGGGCGCGAGAGGTCTCCGCCTATCGCCGCCGTGAGGACACGTCGGTGCTCTGCCCAAGCGGGCCAGTCTTGCACCGTATGCTCTACGGTGTTCTCCGTGCGATCCTCGCAGTGGTGACACCCAGGCGTTTCCTCCTTTCTCATCAGACACAGGTACCTCCCGAAACTCCCGTGTCCGGTGAGGACCTGCGTCATGCGGTAGGTCAGGACGCCGTGACGCCTATTCAGCCACTCCTCAAAGAGGGGTCTTACCGCCGCGATTGCGGCGTGCCCGGCCATCGGTTGCGACAATCGTCCCCTCCATACTGCCCTGAGATCACGCCGGACCTCTTCCCGCCGCGCCTCGACTTGTCGAGGCAGCGGGGATACACCCCGGATACCTACTACTACTTACATAAAAGTCTGCATCACATTTTTTTCATACTAACTAATCGATATTGTTCCTTTTCCCATATAACGAAGCCCTAAAATTAATTCTTGTATAAAAATTCCATATCTGCATCAGAAGTGTGAACCAACCGATGTTATTGACAACAATGGCAGTACTTACTTTGACCGAGACACGGAACTACCGAGCTTCGAGCATGTAGGTAACTCGAGCATGTTCAAAGGAAATCCTGCCTAAATTCGAGCATCGTTTGACTTCCCACGGGATATTGGTCTTTTACTTTGGGGTTACTACTTAGTCAAAAATCGTTTGACGATTTTGGCAAGAATTTGAGTTGATAGGAGATAGGTGAGTGAAGTAAATGTGGACATCATAAACGTTCACACAGTTTCTAGCCAAGAATGTCTTTACTGAGTTATATTCTCAATGGTTTCATTTCGCTTTGAAAAGAATTGTTGGCAATTTTGTATTAGCTCCTGATAGACAGTAGTGTGTTTGAATGTCAGTCAATGATTTTTCTTTGTGATATTTATTTCATCATCAATGATGCAAATGAATGAAATAAGTGAACCTTGATGAAAAACATTTAGTGGATTCTGTCTGTCGCCTTTGATTATATGTATAATGTCCTGTCGCATAGCGCACATAGATCGCGAAGAAGTAAAACTTATTAAGGGTTATAAGATAGGGGTAGCCTATGTTCAGTAGTAGAAGTCCTCCACGGTCTTGCGCCAGCCTCATCCAGGACACTCAAAGAGGGGTCTTACCTATGA
Source organism: Agrotis exclamationis (assembly GCA_950005045.1). NCBI lineage: Eukaryota > Metazoa > Arthropoda > Insecta > Lepidoptera > Noctuidae > Agrotis > Agrotis exclamationis. Next base: position 11,437,718 of record OX465434.1, read on the forward strand.
TGAGTATACTGTATGATAATTACCTATGTATTTTTTTAAAGTCGCTTGTTATTTAAAAACAACTATTAACAAAAATACCATTAATTAATGGCATCCTATATAATTATTTACCGATCTTTAATACCTAATCTACGTTGAGTAGATTGTTCTATCTATCTTGTATCCAAGAGACGTCATTACGACGTAGGTACCTATTCATGTACCTGTCCTGTACCGACATTAAATTCAGTGTCGACACAACACGTTCCGTACGTCTGAACACGACCTAAGATTCATCAATTACCCAATGTCTCAACCACATAAACCTTGATAATGCAGTCTAAGTGCCAATTTACAATGTAGCGTGTCAGTGTATACTACAAACTTCTTCAATCACAATAATACGGTTAGTTCACTTATAATATTATGGTTCAAGCTGTTGCCGACTCCGCCCGTTATAAAACAGAAAACCGGGATAAAAACTATTCTATTGTAGCGTTGTAGTCGATTTCCTAAAAATCAACTAAATATGCACATTGCACATCACTAGTTACGGTTCAGTAAAGTGACAGCACTAAATCTTCCAAATACGAACACGTCTTTGCTTAGTTGAGGCGTCCGTACAGGACTATAAAAACCTGAGATAAAAACTCACACAGGTCAATTCGCGTCCTCTTTCTTCATATCAGGCCTAATATCTACTCAACCCCGAGATATACGGGTAAGTGCTCAGTGTGATTGCAATTCCTATTTGTCTCCTGTCCGATCGCATTCTTTATCTATTTCTGCCTGTGCGTTCTGGCAGCTATTGTACTTACACATTCACTATGACTGTCGATGCTATGTACATAAATTGGCCCTTGCCACATCACCTGTCACCTTGCACCTCACTGTGAGTTCCCTCGCATACCTCTCGCACCTACGCTATGCTGGTCTCGCCGCGCTCTTCGCTTAAATCGCCTGGCCTGGCGAGGAACCTCCAAGAATGCCTGCGGCATGTACGCATTAAAACCTCTAATTGTAAGCCACCACGATGGGTGAGTCTTCCTCCATACACCTTGCTTTAGAGACGCACGCATCGACGGAGGCTTGCAGTTCTGGCACGACGCTTACGGATGCACCCACCTCGCGCTGATTCCAGGATTCCAGTCTTGGACTACTACTCCTGCTTACCGCTGTCGTCATCGCTGCCTCTGGCTGGAGAGACGCTGATACGTGGACAACCCACGTGGCCGCTACTACCGCCGCCGCCTGTATCTGCCACCCACGTGGCTAGTGGGTGCCGAGACCTCACGCCGCCACGTTTTGAGGCCCCTGCCTGAGCGAGCCACGTGCCTAGCTAAAGACACTACCAGCCTGCCTGCCTGCGAACGTGTCTGACACGCGGTCGTCATCTTTCCCGCGTGGTGCTGCGTAGCTTAAGCCCAGGACAGTACCCTTCTTTCTTACCAAGTAACCAGTAACAAGCCAGTGCTTAGAGACTCTAAGAACCTACACCCTATTTCTGTGCTCGTGCTCACTTATATTGTTTTAATAAACGTGTAAAGTGAATAGTGGTTTCATTCCCTAACCTGCCACGAAACCCACTTGCCAGACTATGTGTTAATTCAGATTATAATGTATCTGTGTACTAAATTTCATCCAAATCCGTTCAGCAGTTTTTGTGTGAAAGAGTAACAAACATCCATACATCTTCACAAACTTTAGGAAAATAAATTTTCAAATCGGATTTTTAAAATACCTACACTCAAACGGGGTTAATCTGGATAATACTTTGAACGGGATTACAACGTTGAATACAAATATTTTGTAACTAAAATACTGAATTTATAACTATTGTAAAGTTAAAAAAGGTATTGGATTTTTTTTTAACATTATAATGATATGTTGAAGAGATGTTTGACATCATTTATATTAAAACATCTCGTTAAAGTTACATGCCGATTCACAGGATGTCTTTATATGCTCAGTTTGACGGAACAGATCCAAATATTTAAAAAAAATTCAATTGATTGCTCTTTTTATGATATCGCTGCATCAGTAGCTTGGGCCTTCTTGAGCAACTATTGTACTCGAAGTTAACCCCAAAAAGAAAAACTTCTTTTACTACTGTTTTGTAGACATTTTTATCCACAAATCAAATGACCTGTATTGCTTAAATTCAAAATAGTTTAAGCGTTCAAAGGAAAATCAATTAATGTGCATACTAATTTAAAGTAGGTCACTATAATATCATAAACAATTATGTAAGATCCCGTAGTAGTAGGCCGTAGACCTTACACTTGCAGTATTCTTAAGAAGGTTACGGTCGAGATGAGTTGACGTAAACACGCACAGATTTTGTAGCACTAAAGTTTATTAGATGTACCGATCACAACTAAGTTTTGTGAGTTGGATGCTAATACGCGGTGTTCGTAATAGGTATAACTCAAATCGTATTGAGTATCATTATAAATACGATACAAAAAGTAGTAAACCATACAAATTATTTTCAAATTATTCTTATAAAATAAACTGAGTTAAACGAACGAGCTGTTTAATAATAGCTAAGGTTAATAAATGTGTCACATTAATATTCAGCTTCTAAATAATGATTTTTGCTTAGTTGATAATTATCCATTATCGAATATTTAAACTGCTTTAATGGTACTTAATCCTCTGATGAAATTGGAGAAACTTAGTTAAATGGGATTTTAATGGATAAACTTTCAATGGATATGCCTCTGGGTTGGCTGTTATTCCGTTTATGTTTTCTACGCCTATTTGCAGACGTTTACTTTGACTGCCGATTCGGAAAGTAATTTGTCATAAGCTGCTTCGTATTACTTCGTGACTTTGATCAAAGTAGGGATATTTCCACTTCCCTTGCGATTTTCCTGTAAAGGTTAAACAGTAAATAAGGGTCACTATCTTTGGGTCGCAGGACTGCTGTCTAAGCATGTTATCGTGACCCAACGTACACGACATTTCAAAGAACAGTGTGCATATTAAGGCAATAGGAATCTCTTCCGCTTCATCCAGGGCCGGAGGATTCAATTTTGATGATATTACCCCACAAATAAAAGATGTCATTAACCTTACAATTAGTATGCCAGTTAACTTGTTAAATTAATGTGTTTTAGAAAATCATACTAAATCAAGTCGTACCAAAAAAGTACGGTTCAAAGTCAAAGTCAAAGTCAAATCATTTATTTCAATTAGGCCATCAAAGAGGCACTTTTAAACGTCGATTATTAAAATTAAGGAAATGGGATAGGATGGGAATGAATCTACACCCATTCGCAAAGGTAGGTTGTATGAAGAAGAATGGGCAAGAAACTCCATACTTACTCTTTTTAAAAATGTTTTACAATATTTTTATAACATCATTTAAAATAAATAATATGAAAGCAATGTACCTTGAAAATCTATACTAAAATTATAAAAATAAAATAATAAGAAATAATAAAAAAGAGCAAAAAGGTACATGGTGTTCATATTTTAACAAAATATTGTAATTACAGCTATTTTACAAATACAATAATTATAAGTGTGTGAGCATTAAAATTTCAACCAGCTTGATTCCGTTTGAGCCCTACATTGTACTATGGAGCAGGACCAGCATGTTTCCAAACATTTTTATCTTGGATATAATCTTCTAATTTATAATATGCTTGTTTACTAAGTGTATTCTTTATATAACTTTTAAATTTTCTTTCATTTAGAGTTAAAATTTCGCTAGGTATTTTATTGTAAAATTTAACACAGTACCCCATAAAAGACTTTTGTACTTTAGACAATCTAAAATAAGGTTGATCAATTTTATCTTTATTTCTAGTATTAAAATTATGTCTATCGCTTATTTTATTAAAAAGATGAAGATTTTTCCTAACATACATTATATTTTCATAAATAAATTGACAAGGCACTGTCATTATGTTAATATTTTTGAATAGTTCCCTAAGAGATTCGCGACGACGTAGATTATAAATTGCTCTGACAGCTCTTTTTTGCAAAATAAAAATAGATTCAATGTCAGCTGCCCGGCCCCACAGTAGAATGCCGTAAGACATTATGCTGTGAAAGTAGCTAAAGTATACCAAACGCGCAGTTTCAACGTCTGTTAACTGTCTTATCTTTCTAACAGCGTAAGCGGCTGAGCTTAATCGCTCCGCAAGAGATGTTATATGGGGGCCCCATTGCAATTTATCGTCAAGCGTGATTCCCAGGAATACAGTCTGATTAACAAATTCCAGTTTTTCTCCGTTCAGTTTGATGTCACATTCGCTACTTCTAACATTTGGTAAAGTGAATCTCATACATTTTGTTTTTTTTTTCATTGAGTACAAGATTATTCAATGTAAACCAATTTTGAACCTGATGAATAGAGTCATTTACCTCATTTAGATTTTGTGAACGTCGGTCTATTTTAAAAATTAATGAGGTATCATCTGCAAATAATACCATCTTTGGATGATTTTTAAGCAAGTGAGGTAAATCATTAATGTAGACTAAGAAGAGGAATGGACCCAGAATCGAACCTTGCGGAACGCCCATTGTCATTTTAGACCCTAACGAGTTCTTACCGTTTACTTGAACTTTTACCATTCTATCTTTCAAGTATGATCTGAGTAAATCAAGAGCAGTATTTTTTATTCCATAATGCTCCAGTTTCAGTAGAAGTGTTTCATGGTCAACGCAATCGAACGCCTTTGAGAGGTCGCAAAAGATTCCAATGGCATCTCGTGCTTCCTCCCAGGAGTTAAAAATGTTCTTAAGTAGGGTTACACCGGCGTCAGTTGTACAACGTCCTTTGGTGAAACCGTACTGTTGTTCATGAAAGATGGAATTTTTATTAAAGTGACGTAACATTTGAGTAAGCATCAACTTTTCAAACACCTTACTGAAAACTGGCAAAATTGATACAGGTCTATAATTGTTTGGTTCCTTGCTATCACCTGATTTGAAGAGTGGGACTACTTTACTGTATTTCATAAGATCTGGAAAGACCCCTTGGTCTACACTGTTGTTAAATATAAAAGCTAAATAAGGAGCAACGGTTTCTATAACAGATTTACAGACTTTCACAGACATTCCCCAAAGATCTTCTGTTGACTTAATTCTAAGATCTTTAAAAGCTTTAATGACAGCTTGGGGGTTTGTGTGCTGAAACCTAAACTCCACGGGGCACGCCTTTACATTCTGTCTAAGTAAAGCAGAAGAGAGCACTGCTGAAGAATTTAAAGTTTCAGTCGTTTTAATAGGGATGCTAGAAAAAAAGTTTTCAAATTCCTGAGCTATTTCTTTGTCACTATTTATAGGGCCATTTGCAGTTTCTAAATTAAATTCAGTATTCCGGTTTTTATTTCTACCTGTTTCATTATTTATTATTTTCCAAGTGGCTTTTATTTTATCATCAGCAAATTTTATTTTATTACTAATATAAAGAGCTTTCGCTGTTTTGCACACGGTTTTAAAAGTTCTTGAATATTTTGCAACATACTGACGAAAGCTAGTAGTTTTTATATGATTTTTAAGACCGTATAATTCATAAAGTTTTGCTCTGCTTTTACGAATACCAGAGGTTGCCCAATCACTAAACAGGAACTTTGTACAGACACTTTTAGTTTTCAATGGAAAAATACTACTAAATTGCGTGTTTATGACAGAAAATAACTCGGCGTAAAACTCATTTGGGTCAGTTGTTTTGTTAAAGCTACGTTCACATAATGTACTTGATAATGTATTATTTAACTTTTCTAAATTTTTACATGTAATGGGCCTAAACTTGATTTGTGTTTTTTGAAATGGTGTGTAAGCACAAAATGTTATTGTTTGGCCACTGTGATCAGATAGTAATTTATTAACTATTTCCTTATGTAAATAATCGCAACTGGAAAATGTATTATCTATACAAGTGGCAGAAGAAGCTGTCACTCTGGTTGGTTCCTTAAAAACATTTGATAAATTAAATGACTTAAAAAGACTCAACAATCTAATGCTATTGCAGTTGTTATCTAATATATTAATGTTAAAATCGCCACAAATTATGACAGATTTACTACTATTGCTTACTTTATTTAACACATCTTCCATTGTAGAATCAAACAAAGGTAGATTCTGGTAATTTGGGGGTCTATATACACATACTATAACATGCTTATCTAGCTCAACACAGGACAATTCAATGGTGTGTTCAATAGACAGTCCAACAATATCATTTCGCACTTTAGATTTAATAGACTTCTTTAATAATATCAATGACCCGCCATGTAACATATGTTTACGGCTAAAATAGCTAACTACAGAATAATTATCATAATTAATAGACATTACTTCATGATCTTTTAACCAATGCTCTGTAAGGCAAACAATATCAAACTTGGTTGACTCTAAAAACATTTCTATTTCGAGTAGTTTAGAAGAGCACCCTTGAATATTCTGATTAAACAATTTTAAAGTGTGTTGCTCTCCATTTGATATTTTATACTTAACTAATTTGCTAGAAGAAACCTGTTCATTGTTCACTAATAATGAGTTACTAACTGTAGAGGTTTCTTCTGTTGTCTTACAATCTAGTTTAAAATCATATCCGGAGTGATCTCCAAAACGGAACCATTCAGTGTACCAGCAGGAAGGGAATACCCAACCTGACTAGTAATGGTCTCCAAGGCTGGTGGTATTTCAGGTAGACCCTCCTTCGTACAGCATGCAGGTACAGAAGACTGTATCACTATGTTGTTAGGGCAACTTAACAACACAGATTCGTCACTTAAACTACTACTTAAACTACTTAACCTACAGTGAAATAAATCAGCAACAACATGGTTAATATTGTATGCTATCAACATAGCAATCAACTGTCTACATTTCAAGGACATGGATAAAGTTCCCTGACTCAATACAAAACTACTAACAAATCTGTTAGACTCAAAATACAATAATTCATCACTATGACGACATGTCAACATGTGAATAGTCCTGTTCAACTTATATATTCGGTTGTTTTCACTATCACTAAAACTGTCAGAATAAGGAAAAGCACATAACATCAGCTTTCCTATGTTTAATTTTAATAAGGTGTCCACACCTTCCACTATGTCCTTTCTAGACAAACCTGTACTATTACCTAATAGGAGAACCATTGAAGAATATTCCTCTAAGTTTGAATTAGCAATTCTGTTTATTAATTGTTTAAAGCTTATGTTGTGATAACATTGGTTAGTAAAACTATGGCTTAGGTAATTATGTAGTATTTTTCCAAAGCCTGAACCTAACTCATCACAAAAAAAATAGTTTTACTTTTTTTATGAAAATTATAGAACTCTTCTGATGGAAGAGTCAACAAGTCAAGTTGGGGCTGAGCAGGTGGTGGTTGGTTAGTACAGCTGCAGGGGAAATTATTTGTAAGTGACTCGTACCGCTCAGCATTGCATTTCACTAAGTCTAGCAATTCTCCGGCTTCAAACAGACGGTCACTTAACTGTTCCTGTGATTTTTCATATTTTTCAAAAATGTCTTTCAGCAAGCACGCCTTGTATAATAAATCATTCTGGAGCAGCTGAGTATCAATATCATATTTTTCCCTACATTGATCTAACTCACTGGAGCAAATATTAAGACTTTTAGACAGGTTTACACGTTCCTTTCTTAGGGAAATATTTATTTTTAAAAGGTTTTGTTTTTTAATTGACCTTTTTGACCGTTGGAAATAATAGAAAAAAAAATACAAAATGACACCTTCAGCTTTTTTTTTTTCTTTTTATTATTTTAAAGAGAATCTTAACCCTTCCGCTGCTATCCCAAAAGTCAAAGTTCCCGTTTACTTTATGGCACAAAAACCATTTCAAGTTTTTGTCATGACGTGAAAAGGTAAAATACAAACTTACTATTACATTTTTATAATGTTAAGTTAGCAAGTTATGAACTTATCATACTACGTAATTGTATTATATCAAACACTATGTTCCTTTCATATCTATGAAAAATTATTAAACCCATAAAAGGCTGTATTGATCTTGATTGTGTTCATAAATAACTCCAATAAGCTGAAACAATATCGGTGTCTATAAAAAAGAGCTTTATCGTCCATTACAGCTTCATAAAATAGTATTCATACTTCTCAGTAGAAAGCTATCTGCTTATATTAAAACTTACTGTTTCTATATTATCTGGGAATTGCTAGATTTTATTGAGCATTACGTGAACCCACAGCGGGTTGTTTTTATCCATTCTTATATACAGCACCGTTTGTTAGACAGTTATAAAAGGTTATAAAAAGGCTTTACTTCTTTTTTAGTTTTATTTATTTTACTACTTTCGGATTTGCAGTCTGTCTATATATTATTTTTATATTTTGCCACCTTTTTAAGGATTCGAATGTCAAAATGATAAATAAATTTCAGCACATCATATTTTTGTTGTTGGTGAGTACAATATAAATATCTACGAGATACATTAACAATGAGTAAAACATTTTTGACAGTTTTAATTATATTTATTTTAAAAAATTCCAAACATTCCAAGTATTTTTCGATAGTTATATTATAGGGAATACTAGTTATTACAGAATCTCGAAAATACTTTTAGTAAAGTCGTGAAAAGTATCTAGCATCGAATCTCCATCGACTAGCACACTTAGTTATTGAGATGTAGGTACGTTAAATAATAAATGTTATTTTTAACCGATTTTGAAAAAAAGAGAAGGTTCTCAATTCCTCGGAACCTTTAGGAAGTCGGTGGAAAAACGTCAAAGAAATAAGAAACAAAGTCATCGACAAAAAAAACTAAAGAAAAACTATTTTAAACTTTTTTTATGTTTGTTTCATTATTACTTTTTCAAGTATTTTTATTTGTACCTCAAATATCTTGCAAATTTTGACTAAAATATAAACGCAGTTTATTCACAGAAGATTTATTTTTGAATACCTCAATCCGATTCAACGTTGTGTCAAATTTTCGGATATAGGAGTTAAGCAGTGTGCCGCGAAAAATTTGAAACTTCCAACGCCTATTCCAAAGGAAATTGGAAAAGCTAAGCCAAACATCCGGTAGTACAGGATATTGCTTTTCGGAAATGAAAAATAGGTAATATGTAGACAAGGTATTTTTTATTGTTTTAAGTGATGTTTAGACGATTTCAATTGGGACTCCCAGTCTTCACGTGCATTTGATGAAATGCATGATTTGTTTGACGAAAGAACAAACTATATTTCAACTAGCTTCTGCCCGCGACTTCGTACGCGGATTCTGTTGCTTATGCCAGCGACAACGGGGTCGTCAAAGTCGAAGATCTGAATCGTCTGATGTCGAATTCTAAGAGCCCCGGGACGGGAAAACAACGGGATGCGCGAGACGATTCGAGACGTTCCAGATCTTTCATTTTTGTAAGACTAAAGAACTTTTGCTAAGACGTCATTCCTATATTTATTATAGTATCGCAGGGCTTTAGAGTTCCACAACAGGTGTTCCAGATCTTTGATTTTTATAAGTCAACAGAGAGTACTCATCAGATTGAACAACTTTTGCTAAAACGCCATCCCTATTTATGTTATAGTGTAGCTGGGTGCTTGAAAATTCTACATCAGGTGTTCCAGAACTTCAATTTTCATACGTCAAAAGAAAATGCTCATCAGTTTCAATTACCTGACCTGGTTAACATAATCTTCTTACCCTCCTAAATTCAATTTTGGCGTACAATAATTAAATTCCTTTTTTAACTTTTATTCTGATCCAATGAAGATCGTTAAATCTAATAGCAATTGGCGTAATTGCCAAGCCCAAGTTCCGCTTCATTTCAAACTTTTTCATTAGGTATAATATCGCTGTCTTACTACCAAAATATTTCTTTGCTCGTCAAAGTAATTTCTTGTCTATTCAACCGAGAAAACAGCAATTTTCATGTTTTGTTTCATGTTTTTCCGCACGAGTAAACAAAAAATATCTACGAGTAAAACCTAATAGTTTTAAAAAGACGAGTGCTGAAATCAATACTTGGTTCTCATTTAATTATATCAATCAACCCATTTTTTATCAAAATATTATTAAATTGTTCATTTAAACTCTGATGAATTGAAGGACTAAGTAAAACCGATAAAAACTCAATTAATTTATTCGACGAATGAATAATTTGAATCGACGCCGCGATGTGACTGAAGATGCCAAACTCATTAGTACACGTTAGATATTATCAGTCTGTGCCCTATCGGCCGAGCAATTTATAGGGGTCATCCGAGAGAAATAGGTCACATTGGTACTTCTAAGAGAGGGTATATGTATATGAGGGTTTGTAGGTACCGGTACCTGAACTAATTTATGTTCCTGTCATAACGGAACAAAGATACGACTTTGTTCTTGTTGCATCGCAGAACATGTATAAGAAAAATTCATTGTTCATTTTGAAGGACAAATGATTTCGTCATGCCTCTGACTTAAATCCTATTGTAGAAACTGTAAGAATGAATTATTCTGAAGACTATTTAAATAATACCATCCATCATCTTGGAAACTGAACAATCCATTTCTCTAACATTTAGTTTTAAATAACAAAAAAGTGGAACGTGTTTTTTCAATTGCAACCCACGCGTCTGTCTGTCTTATGAATTGCAGATTATTCACAGCAAAATAAACCCTTAAGTGTTTTGAAACTAAGATAGCTACAGAAAAGAAAGTTCAAAGACGTATTCTGCAGCAGATAGAATAGTTGTGTTTGTGTATTATGTAATAAGAGAGTAGAAGTAGAGAGAACGTTGCGGAAAAATGGAAAAAGGTATATGGGTGACAGAAATGTGAGTAACAAACGAGTGTGTTGCAATGGCCTACTTATCCAGAAGACGCGGGTTCGAGTTCATGTATTCGAGTCCCACTCGCAGCTGATTTTTTCTTTCCTGAAAAAAAAAACTTTCAAATAAAATTTAAATAGCAAATGTAGGTAAGTGGCAACGAGGCCCGCAAGGAAACGTCCTAGGAAGTTCTATAGTGACCTCATTGGTGAGGTTTTTTGGAAGGATCATTATGTACTCGAAACTGATGTGCTCGTATGACCAGATGTATGAACGTGGACGAGGTGACAGGAGTATCGAAACAGGTGGCGTTCTGTAGTTTCCACCTACTCCTTTGAAAAAAGATTAACCATGTATATAAAGATCCAATAATATTAACAAATCCATAAAGAGATTACCCCAGATTATGACACACCAAAGCGAAGATAGTACCCATTTACATATCCGAAGCTAAGCACCGCCGATCCTAAATGACTGACCGGATTTCCCCTTGTCCACTTTATAGGCACAGCCGTGAATAAAATCCGGAACAGGCGCCGTGGTTTCCAAACAAATAATCGTTAACGCGTGCACAGAGCACTTAACGCGGATACGGGCCTATAAAATGTATGATTGATACAAAATAATGTTAGAAATCCGTTTACGAATGTATCAATAACAGCTGGATTTTACAAAATAAATCGAGTAACTGAAAATTTAATCGACCATAACTGTTAACATAAATGTGTACCACATTTGAGTTAAAGTTTATTCCCTGATAAACTCAAAATTACGATTTGCCATCAGCAATATCGTTTAAATGTCATTTAGAAAAACGTTCACAGTTGTTTAGTTTAAAAAGAGCACGAATTCACGAGTGAAACCACTCTTTACGTGAAACTTTTGGCTAAACATCAGACAAAAAGGTTTATGTACTTCAACAGGTTAAAAGTTAGTGCAAAGGTTTATTCTTGACACGGACCCAACGTCATAGATTTTACGGAGCGTCATTTCTGCCTACAGACAACATAAACAAGAGGCATTTTTTCAAGGCGTTTTGTATTTCTACAGTGACTTTCAACAATACTAGTGGGTTCTAGCTGTAAGCCTTAGGCAACAGCACCACAGGCTACCTGACGCCAGCGGTGATAGCTGATCAATTACACTGACGCGGGTAGGCCTCACCAGGGTGACCAGGCTCGCCACGAACGTCCTATTGGAGTCCGGCGCCCAATAGTTTTTCTATAGTAGGTGTTCTAGGTCCTTCTGAGTGAGCTCTCTTTATCGTAAGATTCATTTTGGCTTCTGAAGTACCTAGTCAGAGACCAAGAGAAAATGAAAAAATGAAAAATGAAATGACACAACTATTTTGGAAGTATGCACGTTTTTGACTTTTCAATCGTTGTTAGCGCAGATATTTATATAATATCGTATTCTCTAAACCCTCAGGTGTTATAGATAATAAAGCTTGCGGTATTGCAAAACCTCACTGCCAAAACACGATTAAGGAGAATGAAATATGATACCTAAAGGGGATCTAAAAACCCTTCTAGGCGGTAAGGGTGCTATCTAAAAGGTGACTCAACCAATACCTAACTCTAAAATAGGTTCGTATAAGGATTAATTCGTGGCAGATACATAATATATGAGCTTTATTAATATTTTAGATCAACCCAGCTTTAATACCTTAATCTGGTATTAGTTTGGTCCTAAAATACATAAATCAATACGTGTTTACAGTTTGTAAGTAAATAGCTGACTAAAACTTTTGTCAACATCGTGTTTGTATATAGATTATTATTGTTTGGGTATCTAAAATATTTGACTAATATATTTGGGCTAATAAGACAATGAATTTTAGACACAACATACCTTTTAAGGCTGTGAGAAACAGGATATAAAGTTCGACAATTCTTCGTTGAAAACTGTGAATTCTTCAATCAGGCAGGTGTTTTCTGTAAGTAAAGTGGCTATCGGGTCTTTTCATAATATGTCTAATCTCATGAGAGAGACTATATTAGGTATTATGTGTAAACTCAAAATTGTTTTTTAGCTATTGCATAGCTTTTATCGCGGGCTCTGAGCGCGGCGCGACGCGGCGACCGAATCAAAAAATTTCCAAAAACCTAACGAAAATACCTGACACCACGCAGTGTCTAACATCGTTTCAGTTCGGGAGACTTCGGCAATCATAAAAATATACGTCATAAAAACAATTTACTTTTTCTTACTGATTCTAAACGGCAGCTACAAAAGGAGTATTCACAATGAAACCTACTTATAAAATTCTCCTACAACAAAGAAGTTCTTTATTACAGTAGTGCACCACAAAAGTTTTAAATAAATTATATTCTCGTTAAATATACCCGGTAGGCGATTATATTCTTTTAAAATAAAAAATAAAAAACGTCATGCAATAGCTTCACCGCGGCAGTCTCCGAGTGCCACATGTATTTTTTTTTATTACTTTACACCAGAAGTCCAAGTTTAATTTATTAAAGTTAATTCTTATGACGATAAACCTCAGTCCTTAGAAAACTTCTGTGATAAAAAAAACCTTTATCACCATTGATGGCCATCGCATACCAATTTAATTGAAAATAACTGTAATTTCCAGAAACGAATAAGGACAGTATCTACTGGCCTTTGGAAGCCCAAAAACATTTAAAACGACTCTCAATGTCAGTAATCCTGAACACAGTTGTGCCGTTTTATACCTACCTAATGTTGTATTGATGAAAGCTCGATTCAAAAACGATTTAGACTTGTTTTGTACAGTATTTTTATCTCGATCCCGCACCCGTGGAGCGTACGAATACGCAATTTCTATAAAACTGTGACTGTGTCAATGTCAATTTTATTAAAGTAGGTAGGTAATGGAACTATGAAAATCTCAATGAAGCTTACAATATTTATTGTAAAGCCACTTTCACCTCGTTTGATTATTTTTACGATATACGATACGTCTTTATAATTTACTAGTCTTTAATGTATGCGTATAAAGCCAGGTAGCTTATCATGAACGCTTAACGCGATCCAGTTTTGGCGGTGGGAAAGAGATGGTGCTAGACGACTTGTATAGCTCTGTCTCTTTCTCACAGCCTAAACTGGATCGCGTTATGAGCTCGTGGTAAGGCCTCTGATTAGATAGATTTTTGGAACGTGAGCTGTTACCTGTGGTTTCACCGACGCTGCTCAGCTCTTATTGGTCATAGCGTGATGTTTTATACCCTATAGCCTTCCTCGATAAACTGACTATCCAACACAAAAACAATTTTTCAATCCGAACCCGGCCTTATAGAAAAACAGACGATGACAGCAGACGACAATCGTTATCGCTCAGCAGTCACTAATACATTTTCAATTTTATACCCTAGCGCATAAAGTTAAAAATCTATTAAAGACTGCTGCGCGATAACGAAGAAACAAGCGAAAACGATCTGTGAACTTCAATAGATTTTCAACTTTACGCGCTGGGGTATAAAGTTGAAAATGTATTAGTGACTGCTAAGTGTTAACGATTGTCGTCTGCTGTTGTTGTCTGTTTGTCTATAGGGCCAGTACGGTAGGTAGTTCTTGAGCGTGTTAGCGCGTGCAACGAAAAAAACAAGCTTTTAACGTTATAATAATATCAGTATAGATAATGATATAATATTAGTATAATTCAAAATACGATACAATCTAATCTCAAGAGCTCAAAAACCACAAGCCTGAATAACTAGAACTACTAAGAATCATGCCAGTATGTCGATGTAGATACCCAATCAAGATAATTATAATATCCGCCACGATCTTGAAAGTATTTCAAGTTTCTAAGCATTCTCTCTATTATTATGAAACAATAACTTAAGCACTACAGCTCAAACTTAAGCTTGAAAGTTTATAGGCTGGAACGAAACCCCACTGTAATAGAGAACTAAGTTCTAATGTTCTACTCGTAACTTAGATCTAGACTTCATAGGAAAGTTAATAACTCAGTAAGAAAAGTGGTATATGGTGCATGTTCTACTAAATAGATCAAAGTAGAATCAATTAAGCTTAATTGTAATCACAAAAGCTGGACGACAATTAAGCTGTTTTTAATTAATTTTTATGGCAAACTAAATACTTATTTTTGAGTATTTGTTTTTTGCATTACAATTGAATAAAAAATTATATTTGGACAAAATCATCGGTGTTTTATATAATAATTTACGTAAGTATTGTTAGCAAATAAATTGAGAAAAAAAAATCAATTGGAACCCTCATTACCGAGCCAATGTAGGGGTAATGTCAGTTTTTACCGTTTAACGGTCTTTGAGAACTTCCTAAGTGACGGTAATTTATTTTGACGACTGTTTACTTCTTCGTATTGAAAATCAATATTAGGGCAAAAGATATACTTACCTACTGGAAGATTGAAATCGCTATATTTAAACGCGTAGCATGTTATGCTCGCTTCACACAGCGCGTAAGGCCCGGTATCCACCAAAGGGAGAGGAGAGAAACACATCTCCTCTCCTCTCCGCTTTGGTGGATACTGGGCCTAATACGTGTCGCGCCTAGCCCCGCGCCATATAGAAGGCATTGGTATATCATGCGCCGTGAGAAACCAGCGTAAGATGGAGGTACCTACATAGAATAGAATATTACAAGAGTCTTTGATGGCTCTTCGACAGTGTGAATATTCAAGCAACCAAGCTATCCCCTAGGACCACTAAGCCCTTTGGGTGAGAGACATCTTTTTGTTTATTCACTCTTGAGCAACAAAATGAAATCATGCATTTATTCACTTGAACCTATTGCGAAAAGATACATTATTTATAAGGTTACCGAAACCTGACCTCCTATCATGATTGAATTTTATGATAAAAACAAAATGATTATAAAGACTGAATCTTTAATTACTTTTTACACTCGTGATAAAAATATAATAATAATAATATTCCACAACTATCACACAACGCCATCTAGCCCCAAGCTAAGCAGATCTTGTGTTATGGGTACTAGACAACTGATAAACATACTTATATATTTCTAAATACATAAATATTATAGATAAATTACACCCAGACACAGAACAAATGATCGTGATCATCACACAAACATTTTTGTCCTGTGTGGGAATCGAACCCACGACCTCCGGCATAGCAGTCAGGGTCACTAACCACTAGACCAACAGGCCTGTCAATGATAAACTATACCTGCCCGGTTTTTTCTGAAACATTATTGTAGCACCAAGTTTCCGAGAATCGCGGGACTTAACGAGTCTAAACAGGTTATCACGGCCCTGGAACGCAAAGAATAACCGTAAAAACAGTTTGGTGTTTAGTCACTACGAGTCTGACAGCAACGTCCGCTTCATTTTGATCCTTATAAAAGCATACTTTGACTTAGTAGAGTGCTTTTCAAATCTGCAACATCCTTTCCTTTGCTAAAAACGTTTTTCAAGTGCGTCCTAGTTAAAATAAGTGCATCTCCGTAATTGGCACTGCATTTCACGGCGGAATGCTCGCGAGTGATTGTAGTTCGCAAAAGAATCGCAATCAAAGGGAAAACCTAGTCTCCAGGCTAGATTGCTATGCAAATGCTGTGATTACTCCGTATATTGAACTCAGGGTCTAAAAAAGCCACTTTAAAATATCACTGAAGTATCATAATATGAATCATATACACAAGTCGTAAAACAGTCACGAAATTGACAATTCATATTAGAACTCAGCATTCAATACATTTTTTGACAGTTTTTTACGTGGAATCATAAACTGGTCCACAAAATCTATAGGCTTAGAGCATGGACTTAGCATTCTATTGTGAGAAAACAACAATTCGAAGATTATTTCTTTCCTGTACGACAAAGATAATGTCTTTGGTAATGTTAAGGAAAGGGACAGATGGTACTAAACTGCAGTGATTTTTCTCTCTTTCTGTAAAAATCGAAAATTAAAAGAAGGAATTCATAAAGTACTTTTAGAATAAATGCTTAAAGTGGCCGGTTTAGACCCGCTTAACTTTCTCAAAACTACCACAAACATATCAGACTTCACTTCAGTTTGAAGTTATGAGATTTATCTCTCTAACAAGATTACAAAAAGGCCCCTCTCAGAAAGGGCTGAGCTAGACAGATTTTGGTATGTGAAAGACGCAAAAATGGGACCTTACCCAATCTGAGTTGAGTGATCTAGCGACTCGTATTGTGAACAAGGTCGCATGCGTCACAAGCATTTTTTGTGAGTGCTTGAATTTGCTTATTAATATTTAAATTCGTTTATTTTAGGAGAATTTTCTTACTTTAATATTTGACTCAGGGTGATAATCGTAACGGCCCGTTCAGGACTTTGCCGCTATGCGGTAAGTTCAAATGTATAGAACTGTTTGAAACACGCTTCGAGGCGTTGCCAGTGGTGAATTCGCGGATGTCTTAAGTAAACGTGCCACCGCCCGGCATTGGTCGAGACCATGCTGCGGGGCGAGACGGAGTGGGAAGCGGTCGCCTTCTTCTGCGAAGCAGTCATGCTCGCGAAGGAGGAGGTGGGCAGCGTGAGGGAGAGCACAGCGTCCTCCCTCCGCCTCAGCCGCAGTGGTAAATGCCCACGGCCACGGACGTCGCAAGACGATCTCCGGCCACCGTAGGCGCGGGCATGCGGGTGGTGAGTAATGGGCAACTTGCCGCCCGACCATGGACCATGCCCGGGTCGACGGTGTGTTCCACAAAGAGCGTCAGCAAGTTGACGGGGGGGCCCCATTTCGGGGATTTATGCCATTACCGTGACCCTGGAACGTAAAGGGCTAATAAAGGACACCGTGGATTTTAGTCAGTACAAGTCTGACAGTCCCTCCCGCTCTGCCCTGGGTGTGAGGACTCATGTGATGATTTTACCACGCTAAAAAAAAATACATGTGACGCTCGGAGACTGCCGCGGTGAAGCTATTGTGCATAACATTTAGTATTTTATTTTAAAATAATAAAATCGCCTACCGCGTATATTTAACGAGAACAGAATTTATTTAAAATGCATGTTGATGGATGGAGAGGAAGAGGAAGGCCAAAGAAAAGATGGATGGATTGTCTAAGGAATGATAATTATGAAAGAAAAAGGAGTAAATGATACTGTGACGTCTGACAGGGGAGAATGGAAGAAGAAAACGTGTTGCGCCGACCCCAAGTAGAATGGGATAAGGGCAGGATGAAGAAGTTTGTGGTGCACTACTATAATAAAGAACTTCTTTGTTGTAGGAGAATTTTATAAGCAGGTTTCATTGTAATAACTCCTTTTGTAGCTGGCCGTTTAGAATAGGTAAGAAAAAATACATGTCGCACTCGGAGACTGCCGTGGTGAAGCTATTGCATAACATTTTTTTTTTCATTTTAAAAGAAATAAATCGCTTACCGCGTATATTTAACGAGAATATAATTTATTTAAAATGTTTATGGTGCACTACTGTAATAAAGAACTTCTTTGTTGTAGGAGAATTTTATAAGTAGGTTTCATTGTGAAAACTCCTTTTGTAGCTGGCCGTTTAGAATCAGTAAGAAAAAGTAAATCTCTATTCGTACCTTTATGAGCACGTCTGTCCGTACCTTTATGATTGCCGAAGTCTCCCGAACTGAAACGACGTGCTGTCAAATGTGGTCAGGTTTTTTCGTTAGGATTTTCGCGCCCGCCGCGCTCAGAGCCTGCGATAAAAGCTATGCAATAGCTTAAAAGTAAATTGTTTTTATGACGGATATTTTTATGATTGCCGAAGTCTCCCGAACTGAAACGATGTTAGACGATGCGTGGTGTCAGGTTTTCCTTAGGTGTGTGGATTTTTTTTGATTCGGTCGCCGCGCCGCGCCGCGCACAGAGCCCGCGATAAAAGCTATGCAATAGCTTTAAAAAAAAAACGTTAACGTGCCAAAACTAAGTTGCTTTTAAGTTGATTAAAATCAAACTATAAACATTAACCGATATCGCAATCTTGAATTCGGCGCAATCTCCAGCTGAATTATTCCTTAATAATTGTATTATTCCGATAACAAAGTGCTTCCTTGGATGATACTCAATATTTTCCTTTATACGAGTATCAACAACAGGTAAAATACAAATACCTTTGTTATCAAATTGAAACTTTTTGTGCTTCCCATAATTATTTTTGTTCACTCGATCCTTGCATGCATGGATTGATGGAGGACGGTGCTCTAGATGTGTTTACCGAGATTTATGCGTGCATTGTTCTAATTTAGTTTTGTGTTTCCGCCTTAAATTAAAATGGATTGAGATGAGAACGTCCCAAACTGCGGGAAAAAGCCCGTCTCTTTTTTCTTTCAAACCTGGGCAATTTCTGACCATAATTATTTGCCCGGAAACGTAATCAAATCGTCATACTATTATACTTATCTGCCCTATCAGTTATGGTTACTTTTAATTCATAATATTTTTTGCTGCCACAGAAATATGTACCGTTTTAATCTTAGTTTTTTTAAATATAGTGTGCATTATATAGGTATTTTTTTTTTAATAGTTGTAAATAAAAACCACCTTGAATTTATGCCAGCCTAGTACTTTTTTGCTGGTTAGTAACATTTTTCAGTTTTTAAGCTTATAACCAAGCTGTTGTTGTTGACTGTACCAAACATTCTCATGGACCCGTTGTTTAAATTTTAATATTTTTAAATGTAGTGGCGGGTCCACTACATTTAAAAATATTGGGAACAAATGTATGAATGTTCAATTTTTGAGAACAATGGACCTACAATGGGAACGACCCCTATTTTTTTAGGGTTCCGTAGCCAAATAGCAAAAAACGGAACCCTTATAAATTCGTCATGTCTGTCTTTTTAATACGTCATAAATCGTAAACCGCATTTTACCTTTTAAAGTTACAACCAACTACAAGAACAATATTAGGTTACTTTTTTTATGTGTAATGGGTTTGCTCTTGACCTTCGTCTAGATCAGGAGGGACTAAGACAAGGTCAACGATGGAGCGAGCTTACCCAGAAGAAGCCTGTTCACTCTAACTTTGAAGAGATTAGGGTTGTACGTGTACGGAAATACAGTCAATAAGTCGAAAAGTCGAGACGCTGGTGCTCAGTTAACCCAAGAGGATCACTTGAGTTAATCCAACTTATGGGGACCTAATCTGTAGACTGCGGGGACGCCCGAACCCTCCCAGTTATGGCCACCGGGTCCTCCCATCCAGTCACCACCTGACACGGAGCCTACTGGGATTTTTCGTGAGTTGGCGGGGCAGCCTTTGACACGTGGCTGGCGTGCTACTTGGGCCCCCCTACTAACTGCGGTCGTCCAACGGCTGGCACCGTGCTTCGGATCCCGCTACCCTCCAAAATGAGTTACCCGGCAAGACTTACTCAGACACCAAGACCGGTTCTGAACAGCGCAACTAACAACCTCCTTTCCCCCCAAAGGCACTGGTACTCCCACGCACCGACGGAACGCAGCAAGCTGCTTGGCGCCGGACTCCGCGGTAGGATGGCGCTCGCGAGCCAGGCGGCTCCTTGCGGAGCCTACCACCGCTGTAGTGGGGGTCGTTCAGCCGTACCACAGGCAAGCCTGTGGTGCCGTTGCCCGGGGTGGACCACTAGGAGGTCGATCCCCAACCACCCCAAGACTACGCGACGATTACTTGCTGCTACGGAACCCTTTATGGGCGAGTCCGACTCGCACTTGGGCGGTTTTTTAGATTTACATGTATTACAATACAATAAAATATTTGTCATTCTATTTTTGGAAACATTCGTAGTTAAAAAAAAAAAACTAAACTTCACTCAAAGTAAATGAAAAATCGTACAATTCAATTGAAAATCAAACTTTAGAAGTCACGACCCGATAATAAATGAAAAATATATTTTCTGCAGAGAACTTATTACAATCTTCTGATTTTATTAGTATCAGCCGTCAAGCACGCACCTACCAATGTCTCTAGGGGATTGCATCTGACAGGCAATTAATATCGCATCTGTTGAGATCGCCGTCCAACTTTATAGATAAACTGAAAGTAAGGAAGAGGAGGAGATGAATAAAATGATTTAGCTTTAGAATATCAGGGATACATAGCATAAGCAGGTTTTTATTTGTTTAAGGGAAAGCTACGCCATATAAAATCGTATGATTCTATTTTCAATTTGTGTGTAAAAACGAACTTGAATGTGTTTTGAGGGTTTTTTTAAGGTCCATAAAGGCCCTCTTTTTCAAATATTATAGTTTTCCTAACTGAACTAGGTTCATTCATAAATTAGTCCCACAACATTATTATAGTTATCACAATTCACATCGTTTTGCTAGCTGAACAAAAAAAACTAACTACAAACGAAACGAAACATTCACAAACAGAAAGACAGGTCACAAGCTGCCTAGGATCTTTACAAAAAGGTCTTTCAACGTGCCAGAGACGATAACACTCCCGCATCGTCCATAAAAATTCAAATGGCATCCACTGTAATTTTCAACTCTGCACGCTATAGAATCGTTTGGCTTTGAGAACCAATTATCATCTTGACAACCTACGCCTATTGTGAAACCTGAATAGAGACTAATCTGATGTAACAGTAACTCTCAAAGCATCGTGTGTTGACGAAACTAGGATATTTTGCTGATTTTTTTTTCACAAATGACTCGGGCGCGAACTAACAATTTTACGCTACGTTTGTTCCCGGAATTAAAAGGACGTGGTAACAGTACACGATGGGTTTTTTGTACGTCGGAGTGACCTGAGGGAGTTTTAGCTTTGGTTTTAGTATTTTGTTAAAGTGTAAGTGTTGAATGGAGGGAATAAAGGAAATAGAAAAATCTTATACCCGAAACAATATTTTTTTTTAAGTTTGGCAGGTGGGTTGTGTTTCACATAGTTATCTAAAGTATGATTTATGTTCTCTATTTAAACATAGCATCGTATAATAGTTCTTTATAAGGTATGGCGATTAAGTCACTCTTTTAGGAAATGATTCAACGCATCATAGGGGAACAGTGTTTAAGACGGGGACACGAGATATCATGGGAAATCACACACAAACTTAACAAACTTAACACAAAACTAACGTAGCACAAGCGCCAACAGGACGCCATTTGCGTCTGGCCGCTTGCAAATGACGTCCTGATGGCGCTTGCTCTACATTATTGTTGTGTTAAGTATGCCTAAAGAGTGTATGTCCCCATTATACCTCGCGATTATTAACGTCCCCTTCTTATACACTGTTCCCCTAGTCGCTAAGGTCGCATTTCCATTATGCAAGTTACTTGCATGCAACTTGAACAAACCTGCGTACAAGTAACAATGGGATGGGATAGGATGGGATAGGATGGGATAGGATGGGATAGGATGGGATAGGATGGGATAGGATGGGATAGGATGGGATAGGATGGGATAGGATGGGATAGGATGGGATAGGATGGGATAGGATGGGATAGGATGGGATAGGATGGGATAGGATGGGATAGGATGGGATAGGATGGGATAGGATGGGATAGGATGGGATAGGATGGGATAGGATGGGATAGGATGGGATAGGATGGGATAGGATGGGATAGGATGGGATAGGATGGGATAGGATGGGATAGGATGGGATAGGATGGGATAGGATGGGATAGGATGGGATAGGATGGGATAGGATGGGATAGGATGGGATAGGATGGGATAGGATGGGATAGGATGGGATAGGATGGGATAGGATGGGATAGGATGGGATAGGATGGGATAGGATGGGATAGGATGGGATAGGATGGGATAGGATGGGATAGGATGGGATAGGATGGGATAGGATGGGATAGGATGGGATAGGATGGGATAGGATGGGATAGGATGGGATAGGATGGGATAGGATGGGATAGGATGGGATAGGATGGGATAGGATGGGATAGGATGGGATAGGATGGGATAGGATGGGATAGGATGGGATAGGATGGGATAGGATGGGATAGGATGGGATAGGATGGGATAGGATGGGATAGGATGGGATAGGATGGGATAGGATGGGATAGGATGGGATAGGATGGGATAGGATGGGATAGGATGGGATAGGATGGGATAGGATGGGATAGGATGGGATAGGATGGGATAGGATGGGATAGGATGGGATAGGATGGGATAGGATGGGATAGGATGGGATAGGATGGGATAGGATGGGATAGGATGGGATAGGATGGGATAGGATGGGATAGGATGGGATAGGATGGGATAGGATGGGATAGGATGGGATAGGATGGGATAGGATGGGATAGGATGGGATAGGATGGGATAGGATGGGATAGGATGGGATAGGATGGGATAGGATGGGATAGGATGGGATAGGATGGGATAGGATGGGATAGGATGGGATAGGATGGGATAGGATGGGATAGGATGGGATAGGATGGGATAGGATGGGATAGGATGGGATAGGATGGGATAGGATGGGATAGGATGGGATAGGACGACATCCACGCGAACGAAGTCGCGAGCACAGCTAGTTAAAAAAAACCATTTGGCAGAACTACGTAGTACTATTAGGTATTCTGCGGCAGAACTTAATTTTTCAAAAGGCATTCATAATAATATGCTGTTCATATCAAGTAACACTCTAATATAACCTGAACTTTCATATTATAAAACATTTGGAAAACGTAATAAGAGAATACGTAAGCTCGAAATTTCACACCAGGCGACAGTTACAGACAGGAAACAATAAAAGGAGCGA
The DNA here is from genome assembly GCA_950005045.1 of Agrotis exclamationis. Classification (NCBI taxonomy): domain Eukaryota; kingdom Metazoa; phylum Arthropoda; class Insecta; order Lepidoptera; family Noctuidae; genus Agrotis; species Agrotis exclamationis. The sequence goes on from OX465434.1 coordinate 11,461,091, forward strand.
CGCATCCGACAGTAAAATTTAAATAAAACATTATTCCTCACAATAGTTCCACCCGTAATATGGAATTAATATTAGTTTTTATATTCAACATTTTAAAAATAAATGTGTACATTTTTGCAATTAATGGAACTAATAATAAAGCTAGAAAAGTTTTGAACTAGAGGGGACAAATTGCTGATACACAGCTCTGGCACATACTGGCAAAGAATAAGTCGGCAATAATGAAATAATAATAGGCAAAATATTATGATATCCGCAGTCAGTTGGTTAATAAAATTATTCGTACCAGTTTGCCAAATTTAAGTGCATGAAAATCACTACTAATTAAAAAAAACAAAGTTTTCCCTCTGTGCATATCGGTCTGAATGCGATAAACTCAAAATGGACTAAACATAATTATTTTCATGTAGTTTTCACTAATGAATGAAGAGATTCATGAGAAAGGTTCATGTCGTACCCTTATTGCAAAAACCGATTATCTGAACTTTTAAAGCGATTTTTGTTAATTATAGAAATCGAATCCTTAAGTCACGACGAAGCTATAGGTAAAACCCATTGTCGCTCGAATTTTGATGCAGATAATCGGTTTTTGCAATAAGGGTACGATGTGTTCAAATTGTAGTTGGGCTAAATAAATTATGATGTTGTTTAAAAAATTGGTAAGAGTTAAGTCGTTTGTAAAACAAAATTGTATGTATTTTGGAAAATTGTAAGCAATTATAAAATTCATAGTATTGCCAGCGTTATTATAAATAAAATTGTAGTACACAAAAACGGCAACATCTGTACCCTGAGCACGAGTTTTCAGTATTTGAGACGTAAAGTAAACTGGAACTTTGACAATGTCAAATTGACAATTTTCAAGGAAAAAATTAGTTCCTTCTTCGCACACCAGAGGCGCTGTTCCATTTTTTCATACAAGAAACGCTGTAAATACTGAAAAGACGCTGTAAAGCAAAAGAGTGAAAACTCGTGCTCAGGGCACTGAACGCGAAAACTCCTCATACTTTTCTTTTTTAACAAAAACACCCGTAATGGACCTTAGCCCTGTAATGCGGCTAATTTTCATTCGCTTTCATAGCAGAGAGAGGTTGTGATTCTTAGAAATGTCAGAAAATATGTCTCAATTTGGCAAATTGTAGTCCCTTCGCAAAGGCAAATCTTTGATATTCTTTTACTCGTGTTCTTTTGATAGATAAGATAATGTAAGTGGGAAGGATTTATTCGGGGTTGATAAAAACAATTATGTATTTGTATCACAGTCTTTTACATAGTTATTAAAATTGTATTTGTGAGAATTATTGTCCGCGACTGTCACTATGTCTTCGGTCTACCTAAAATACGATTATTAATTCCAGTCAGTAAAATGACATTTCCAGTGTTCAGGTTTGTTTCATTTTGTTTGTATCAGTGACAGTTGCACTTGTCATTTTACTGACTCGAATTAATAATCAAACTATAGTGAGAGGTTTGCCTACGCTGAGTCTTCCGGTCCGTTGTCGCCACTGACAACTTTTCTTCCACTTTATTTTTTCAAAATCCATTTTTGAAGTAAAAACTTCTTTAGCGACGTTGTATACTTTTTTAATGGGAAAAAAATGCTACACTCGCGTCAGGACACGTGACCTGATCGAAAATTCGTTATACGCACGTCACCTGATCGAAAATTCGTAAGATGGATGGAGAGTAGGCAGCCGGCGCGGCGTAGGAGAAGAAGTATCCCCCTCTCTTTCTACGGCATAACATAGAAACTCACACACACAAACTCCCAGATTTATTTATTTCATGTTTTCGTCAGGTAGTCTTAGATGTTTAATAGGACATCAACCGAACAGCTGGGTTTTTTTCGTTAGATGTTATTGACATTTTAGATCCAATTGCTTGACTATAAGAAATGGAGAGATGAGTGCCCGCATAACTGATGTGGCTCAAATTCTTTAACAAATAAGAGAATTAAGTCCAATCAGTGACCTTACGCTTTGAAAGAGAAGGCAATCACTGTATTAGTTTCTCCTGCCACGACGAGTAAACAAATAAATTGATTACTTAATAAAAATTGAGCTTTGTAAAGGCTTAGCTGATCTTGATTAAACATGTCTAAGAATCATCGCTAGAAAATTTGCTTTCAAATAGAAAATCGCATTCAAATTAGTCTAATAGTAGCCATACACCATACTGCCTATCGTCCACTCGGCATGACGCTGCCGATTGGATCAAATTGGCAGTTCGTCCATATACACCATACACCATACTGCCTATCGTCCAATCGCTAGATCTAGCTATAAAGTTGCTAAGTTGGCATCACTGCTTCCGATTTGAAGTTTGATCAAATCGATCGTCATGCCGATTGGACGATAGGCAGTATATGGTGTATGGTGTATATGGACGAACTACCAATTTGATCCAATCGGCAGCGTCATGCCGATTGGACGATAGGCAGTATGGTGTATGGCTACCATTAGAGTCACGATGCTACAGACAGACGCCTGCACAATTGCACAAAGCACCCCTTTTTTGCGTTAGATGTTGTACCTATAGATCTGAGTGTTTAGTGTAGGCGTAAGTTTATTTTTACAGTTGAAATGTGTGGATTGTTTAATGGAATTATGAATAAAACATCCATTTCAGTAACTTTCTTTATTTCTTCGCATCTGAGACACACATTTTAGGTTTATTTTACCGTTATTTATTTTTAGCATTTAGGCCTTCGTTTCTTCTAGATTATTTTGTACTATAGTTTTTTATAGAAGAAAACCAAACTCATCGACATGAAAGGCTTGAACCTTGCTACATGACCATGCACAAAAAGATAAAAACTTAGTTCATCTTGTTATAGTTCGGATGACACGCCTTGTATGACTTTTCGATTTAACAAGCTGTATCTAGTCCTATACGTGTTGTTTACGTTTACCGATGAAATCCAGTTTTTTTTTATTTAACGTTAACATTTTTCCAAACATGCATAAAAGAAATGAAAAAAGGCGGAAGATCGGGCCAGGTGGCGTTCAATACTTTCTGGCTACCCCCATGGTAATATATCCCCATGGGAGAAATATATTTCCTTAAAACAGTAGAAGGCACACAAATCCTCTTCCATCTTGTAAATGTCCTACATTTTTTGGAGAACCTGCAAGTTGTTCGCGTGGTACGAACTAATTATTCTTTACATGAACAGAGGCCACAACAAACTTGTTCGATTCCTTCAGAGGGCCACATAATGGCTAATTGAATTACCCCAAAACTATCTCCCTCTCGACAGCGGGGTATTATGGGTAACTTCGTTAGAATATGTAGTGTACCACTTATTAAGTTTTGTGTTCATATTTTTCTTTATGGAGTTGTAAAATAATTTTGAGTGTTCTTTCTGCTCTTAATTTGGCACCGTTGATTGCCAAATTCGACATTCTAGGTTATTTTATGTATTTATAAAATGTCGGCTCTAACAATGAGTCCTTTTGGGTTTTTTTCTTAGTTTACACTCATGTATTTCATAAAACATTACGTTGTTCATTATCACGCTTCAAATCTTAAAAGATCATAACTTTAAACACAACCAACGTTGTTTGAATAACAAGCTACCTAATTTTTTAATTACTTTGAACACTTTGCAATCTCAGTATAAGTTTAGGCTGTAAAACTTTTAATTACAGCGCAGCAGTGTGATGTTGTCATTTACTGCGTCTTTTCTCATAACAAAAATTTTACACTCAAGCCAAAACAATAAAATCCTCGTAAAATTGTTAATGTTCTACCTTAACACTTTTACCTAAGTCTTTGTTTAATTAATATCTCTCTCTTGATTTTTTTTTGCGTCAGTCAGACTATCAAAAAATATTTCACCTGTTAATGTATTTTTTTAGTATTGTTATGTACTTAAACTAAAATTGACGGAGATACGATGCTTTTTGAAATTGGTATTTTTATCTTCGTCTATTTTACGTCCCAAATTTGTAAATTTTTATAAAGTTTCGCCACTAACCCCAGAGTTTTGAAGCATTCAATTTTTATAAATTAATATTCATTGATTTACAACAAGAAAAAATACGTGTCGATTATTTTTCACAATTAAAATTGACGGTCTGATTAGATTTGCAATTTAATGATTTTGTGAACTTTCTAGAATGTTGAAGATTCCGAAATTATTTTTTACATATAATTTTTAATTATTTTGTCAGATTTCTACATTTATTTTTTTAACATTGTAAGCATGTTACAAAGCATAATTATTCACAGCAGTCATATGAAGTTTTAACTACTTAGTGACATAATTTAATGAATACCTACTTATATTAATGAAAGGGGTTGCATGATAAGAGACTCCTACCGCACTCCTCGCACCCTACGACCTACTGCTACGTTGGGCACAACCTGGATAATCGACTTCTGATGTTTAGCTAATCCTTTCACTGCAATGGCAAGTATACATAAGTTCTTTTTAGGCCTTCTCAGGGTACAAAACCATCCATCATTTTACAAGAACAAACACTAACCATAAAAGAGCTAGCCAGCACGTTAAGTAACTCTTACAAAACCCACTTGGAGTAATATATCAAAAGCAATAATGCTCAATCAACAAGCACTGAAGAAATCCAGCCTGAAACACATTCCGGCCGGATCGAATGTTGGGCAGACAAATGAGGACCAACTTGATCGAGTGGTACTACACTTGTGTCCCGTAACACGACATAAAAGGACACTTGACGACCATTTGTCGTTGTATACTTTTGACGAAATTGAGCAACTCTGTTTGAGTATGTGTTTAAGTTGAAATATTCGAACTGGGTTTTGATAAATGTACACGCTTAAGGTGTACCAAGCGGGAGGCGCGTGTTAGGTAATGTTAAGATACTACTTAGCTCATTAGGGTATAATAAGTTACACAGTGTGTATAGTTAATGAGATTCAAATTTTCGATCGAATGTTGGGCAGGCAAATGAGGAACGGCTTGATTGAATGACACCACACTAATGTAACACAATATTTGGCAATCATTTCTCAATTTATGCCTAATCCATTTTACGCAATTCAAGAACTTTTATTGAGTATTTGTTCAAGCTGAAATGAGCGTTTAAAAAAAATTTAAGCTACTATAAAGGAACTACTTAAAGAGAAACATGGGAGTGTAACTCTAAATTGATCGAATGTTGGACAGAAAAATGATAAACAGATTGATCACCACTACACTGGTGTCCGGATTACACGACTTAAAACGTAATGACGACAATTTTGAGCAATTTTGTATGTCGAAGTTGACTTTTGTGAATAGGAGTGAGACCATTTATGAGCATGACTTGCTTTTTGATCAGAGAATCAAAAAATCTTTATGACGTTTCTTCTGATTCTGTTGTAATGATGAATCTGGCACTCGGTCCTTCTCAATTTGACTCTCTTTTAATAATCTTTTGACTCTTCCTAAGTCTGGATAAAATATAATTGCGTAAATACTGTAAAACGTTGCTTTACTCATAGAGGATCATTGAATAAGAAAACAGAAACATGACCTAAATAAAAATAGATATAGCTGTTATTTATCTTCCTATCATTACGCCCGTCCGAAGGAATTGACCGTCCATATTTGCCGACCGCGTGATGTATTATGGAAGTAGGATCAAATTTGCTCAACCAATGTTTTTTATCTGCACCCATGAATAAAAGAACAGTACTCATTTACGCGAAACATGTTTACCATTCTGATGTTTTCGTAAATGTCTAAGTTTTGTGAGAGTTTTCCGAATAAAATGGAAGTTAAAGACCGCGAAATTATCACCGTGAGTTTCTTGAGAAAATGGAAATTTATTTGAGGTAATATTCAGTAATTACATTCATTCTGATAACTTTGAAACCATCTTGAATACATATTTGGATAAAGTATTCTAAAGATAAATTTTACTTTCTCATGTGCTACAAATTAAAGTTGGTTGATAACAATTATTGATAACCTCACATCAATTAAATAACAATTAGTTAACATTTATAACGCATTTTTTTCGTAATTTCAATAGAGTTAATATTGTTCCTGAGTCGAGAGTACTTTAAATAATTTATTGAAGAATCTCTGAATAGATTAACATCTAATAGATACTGTCAGTTTGTTTATGCATTTGTTAGGTACACAATTACGTAGGTAGATGATAAGTTACGTGTACAAAGTTAATTATCACTACAGTAGTTCACAAACCCATCCAAAAGCGAACCCGGACATAATTCCCCGCATCAAAGTCATGCACTCCAATCTGATGCTTAATATCCGAACACGCATAATCGATTGCCCGTAGAGCAGGCCCCCTGTCGAATCGTATCCGAATATATCTGTAGGTTCGATTCCAAGGGACGGTCTAAACAAGCAAGCCGGGCTGTGTTTGTTCGCAAACACAGCAATGGTCAAACAAGAGGTGTATGTACTTACATTAGGTATGTACCTCCTTAGCTACTTATTTATATAACACTAGCGTTAGCCCGCTTCTTTACCCGGATTCTATAAGTTAAACCATGATAAATCTATATGTGTGGGTACTGGTTCAAATCCGTTCAGTAGTTTTAATGGATGTTTCGATGGATGACGTCTTTAACCAACCATTTTTTTTTTAATATTGTCTTTCGTACAAATCATACCTTGCCAATAAAAGGATAAATTTATTAAATAACCAAAAATCCAGTAAAAGTTAGACAAAAGCGTACTGTGCAGCATAATAATAATAGTACACAGACTAATTTTAAAGTTTCATCCTTATTATTTTAAAAATTAGTACCACTTCACGGTATCCACCGTACAGCTCTGGCAAAGCCAAAAGTAGATGACCATTAATAAGAAACCCGCACTTAACTTTTGGTCCTCAAAGGTCATAAAGTAAACAAGTCTTACAATTGCGTTTAAATAGGTAGCCTCTTAAGAGAAGGGTACTTTATTAAATAAGGGTCCGCTTAGCGTCTTTGTGAGACTTTTTTAATATTAAGACATTGTTACATCATCTCGAGTAAACTCAACCTTTTGGTACAATGCGATCTCGATTATTTGAGCGAGATATATTTCAAGAGAGAAATAGGACGCGTAGTCGATTTTTTAATCCCGACATCTTTAGTTACTTGATCAGTCATTGGTATTATGAAGAAGAAGATGAAAGTATACAGAGCTTGGGAGCGAGCTGAACAAAACATGGCCAACGTGTGCCGCTCGTATAAAATCGACACGAGTTCACTCCGGCACAGCATCTGATCTATACTTCGCTCCTTAAATACAAAAGCGCCACAAGTCAATATAAGCAAATTATACAGGAGCGACATTTGAAAAAATAATTTGGATCATTTTATGATTTTTGTATAACATACATGTGTATTACGTAGATTTTTATGGTATCAAAAGCTGCGTAATCAAATAGCCTATTTTTAAATAAAGCAATCTTAGCCATACCTCGAGAATGGACACTCGAAAAAATGCAAACAAGTTATTTTTGTATATGACTTCGAGAAAAATTTAACTACCACAATTAGGAAAATTTGAGCTTATTTTCAATTGTCAACATATCAGTTGAACAACTCTTGCTAAGACATCCCTCCTATATATATATAATAATAATATTCCACAACTATCACACAACGCCATCTAGTCCCAAGCTAAGCAGAGCTTGTGTTATGGGTACTAGACAACTGATAAACATACTTATATATTTCTAAATACATACATATTATAGAAAAAATACACCCATTAATTGCAATATGAATATATTTTGGAATGTGGTAGTGTTTTACAAAAAAAAATGCCTGTGCTCGTGCCGAATGATCGTTGACAATGTTTATAACTGAAAATGTGGTACTTTTACGCGGAACTCAGTTACAGAAAAGGTACAAAACTAACGTGTGTGCTTGTATGGGTGTTTCTGATCGTTAAATGACGGTGTTTAGAAAACATTAAAGTTTCATCGTTTAAGATGCGACGACGCATGGGCAAGGCAAGTTTTTCCATAAATGTAATAATTAGATCCATTCTAAGAATATCAAGAATTCAAGACTTTAGTCCAATAGCAGGAAACGGTTAAATCTGATATTTAGAATGCAAATGTCAAACTAAATTGTTTATAAGTTGACGTTGAAATTACATTATAGACCTCATGATTGATAGTTCATGTCTCAATTGTATAGTACCCAAAAATCAAAGCGATTGAAGCATTACTTTTTTCATTGGAAGTAGTTTTAAATTACATGATAAAAACTGTAAGTATAAGATATAGCCTCGATATAGCTAACTAGCTTGAAGTCCGTGGCTTCAAGCTAGTGGCAAAAAACTGTCAACTGCAAAACGCGCGGCATTCGACGTTGAAATAAGGGTCGTTTTGCAGTTACACTTGTTTTAGACAAGCGTTCAATAGATGATTAACTTTTTGTGGTACGACGGTTAAAGTTTATAACAAAAATCACCAAAGACGTGATTTTATGACAAAGCCGGAGAGTTGTAATTGTCCGTTAACGCTGATGCGAGTGAGCCAGTGAGAATCAAAACGGAATAGCGTGCTAAGTCCCTTGGAGTGAGCTGTAAAACTTGGCTAATGGAATCAGACAGTGAGAGCGCTCGTAAACGAAATGTCTGTCCGTCTCTATCGGACGTCCACTGAATGATCCAGTTGAGATCCATTTCATTATTATAAAAGCAAAAGTTTTCACAACTTAAAGGCTATGAAAAGAAGGGGGGACAAAAGCTAGTCTAGGCATTGTAAAAACCTACTGCATACGTGCTGATAAATTTAAATCGAACCAGTATTAGATATTTAAAAGTTTGGATGGATGGGTGTTTGTTGCTCAATCACATCAGAACTGCTGAACGAATCTTGTCGAAAGTTTTTTTTTTTTTCTTCAGAGATAAGTTATAGTCTGTTTGTACCAGTTATTCTGATATAACTTTCCCATGGAATAATTTCCACGTGGATGACAGCTAGACAACAGTTGTTTCATTATAAAGACAAACAAAATAAGGTACGTAGTTAATATTGCCCGTACTGATCTCACAAGAGTCTAAGATTCTGGAAAAAACCGTGTTTTCAAAATTTTGTTTGGTAAAATAATTGTGGACTGCACCAGACCTGGACGACTGGCGCTTTCTGGGAGAGACTTAAGATTGATTGGCTGATATGATGAGCTGTCTAGTAATAATAGCTTTTTAAATTGCCCAAAACGTTTGAGAGCAGTTGCAATTTCTCAAAAACAAAAAAAAAGCAGTAATAAATTTATTCAGATTAGGCTGAGAATCAGCTCTTTTTCGACGTACAAACTTGAAATCTTCTTGGCTGTCCGACGAAACCCATTAAGCATTCGACATTGACCCTGCAATACATCTGTCTATACAAAAAAGCTAGATTTACGTTGATACGACAACATTATATTCGCTTTTTTCAATCGACACACCGTCAAATTTTTTTCCAGCGTCTATTAAAGGCATACGTACCATACACGTGGCACTCCCTGGCCTTAATCGAAGAGGTGCTAATTACCTGCGGAGATCGGAGGACCATCTATCTTGTCTGTGTAAATACCATATATCATCGAGACGTTTTTCTTTATGCCAAGTGAATTCGATCAAAGATTCTTTGTATTATCATAGTAACCAATTAAAGAATTTTATTTGTGTGAACAAATTCAAATTGTTTGAGCAAATAAAGTTGCTTTAGTAGTGTTTGTGGCATTTGCTCAACCCTTGCAGATATTTGACCCTATCGGGCTCCGTCAGTAATTCTGAAAGCTCCTTGAAACGCGCCATCCGAACCACACTTTGCCCGCCATCATAAACCAGGCTGAAAATCACCTCGCGATCTACGATGCCCAGGCATCTCCGACCGCGGTCAGGACGTGAGAAGGAGGATTGTCTCTTCCTCACACGTTTCGCCTCCTCTTCCTCTCACATTACTGTCTCACAGAACGAGGTGACTGCTTCCCATGACCCCTCGATTCATACCATGACCTGCTCTGCTACACCGTATGCTTCACCGTGCACTCCGGGTTGTCGAAATAATGGAGACACCCGAGCTTATGGTCTTTCCGAATCTGAAACATGAACTTCTCGCAACTACAATGACCGTTGAGGGCCTGCTTAAGGCGGTCACTCCAGATAATCTTCACATAGGGGCAACTAACTGGCGCGATTTTAGCGTGCCCAATGCTGGGTTCCACTTCCAATAACAAAATTGTCCTTTCCATTCCCACAGTCTCTAGGGGCAGTGCCAAGCGACATTATTTTTGTTATTCTTTTCTGCTTCTGATAAATGCAAAACGTTTTTACTACATATTATTTTAAGTCTTCATATAAATCAAATTATTTTGTTCTCAAAAAACTACAAGGCATTTTGCAAATACAGGCAACAATACAAAATTTCCAAAGACACGCAAATTTTCTGACAAAAAATAAATCTGTCCCTATTCTAGTGTTCTATTCATTGATGTAAAATATGTCTTGGCAGACGACAATCAATTCCCGACGTGGTCTCGGCGAGGCGTGAAATAAGTGAGGAACCTATAATGACTACCTTTTTCACGATACATACAAAAGAAGTTTTTTTTCATGTTTCGATTTAGGAAGATTTATTGTACAATCACATCAATACATTTAAAGGAAGACGTCTATGATTGCCTAAACGAATGAGTTCGATACTCACTTTAAAGTAAACCTAAACGAGTCAGAGTCACCCACGTTTTTTTTTTTTATCGTGGTAAAATCATCAAATGAGTCCTCCCACCCAGGGCAAGGCGGGAGGGACTGTCAGACTTGTACTGACTAAAATCCACGGTGTCCTTCAGTAGCCCTTTGTATACCGGGGTCGCGGTATACGTGTGTCCCGCGACCCCGGCAGGCTTTGGCCCTCTAGAGGGGGGCCCCGTCATTATGCTGACGCTCTTTGAGGCGCGCGTGGAACACAACGCGCCGTCGACCCGGGCATGGTCCATGGTCGGATAGCGAGTTGCCCATTACTCGCCGCCCGCATGCCCGCGCCTACGCTGGCCGGAGATCGCCTTGCGACGTCCGTCGCCGTGGGCGTCTACCACTGCGGCGTGGGTGAGGGGTGGACGCTGTCCTCTCCCTCGCTCGTCCCGCCTCTTCCTTCGCGAGCATAACTGCTTCGCAGAAGGAGGCGACCGCTTCCCACTCCGTCTCGCCCCGCAGCATGGCCGCAACCAATGCCGGGCGCGAGAGGTCATCACCTATCGCCTGCGTCCACCTAGTCCTGCACCGTATGCTCCACCGTGTCCTCCGGGCGATCCTCGCAATGGTGACACCCAGGCGTTTCCTCCTTCCTCATCAGACACAGGTACCTCCCGAAACTTCCGTGTCCGGTGAGGACCTGCGTCATGCGGTAGGTCAGGACGCCGTGACTCCTATCCAGCCAGTCCTCAAAGACGGGTCTTGATTCACCCACGTAGTGTTCTTAAGTAATTGTGTGTGTAAGTGTAATTTAGACGGAAGTATTTATTTCATTCGACCATACATTCCAGTTAGCAATTATACGTAGTTGACTACAAACACAATGTTCTCCTAAACAAAGGTGTGTTATCCCCTACACACGTAATAACCAATATTGACCCAACTCCAACAACATACCAACTTGACATCACAGTTGCGACCTTACGCTCTTAATCAATCAACTGAAACTCCAATTAGAATAAACCAATTATACAAACAAAGCAGTAACAATACGCCACGCCAATGATAATAAGGGTAGGTACACATCCATTTACGCATCTGGTGACCGGCACGGCCGTCACAAAGTACCAACTTAAGTACATGTGTGCACGTGAGACTGAAGCCCTTAACGAAATTACAGGGGATGTGAAGCCAAACATTTACTCAATTATAACGAAAACAAGCCAGGGTAATCATAAAGGTAAGGTTCCGTACTTGGTGTTCCGTTTCTTTTTTTTGTTTTTGTAATGAGAATTGTTGAAGAAAAATGTAACCGCCTTCAAAACCAACCACAAAAAAGGGTAAAACAACCTACAAAATAACTTTTCTTTCAGAAGTCGGTGCCTTTGTTTTTTATCATTTCATTGTCTTTTTTGCCACCGACTTCTGAAAGAAAAGTTATTTTGTAGGTTATTTTACCCTTTTTTGTGGTTGTTTTTGAAGGCGGTTACATTTTTTTTGAAAAAGTTTTTTATTTTACTCTTCTTAGTTTAAATATTCAACCCAAATTCTTGTCAAATAAATCATTCTCTTATATGTGCACTAAAATTATGTAATCCGTAGCACCGGTAACAACATCGCTCAAGTGTACAATAAGCTAATAAAATTCCCTATTTCAAAAACTCCTGAACCGATTTTGATGAAACTTGCAGTATTCCGTAAGTTAAACAATACCTAGTACAACAAAAAAAGAATTACTTAAATTGGACTTGCAGTTCCGGAGATATGCGAACACAAACTAAATCAGTCGATGCCTACTCCTTACTGTTAAGGAGTTGTACCTCCCATCATCAGCTCAGCTACATATTATGATGATTATCATACACAAGTACTTAAATTACTTCATAAAATTTGCGAAAAACGATGTGCGGGCCTATAAAATTTGAGGGCTGCCCTCGATTTCCCTGGAATCCCATCATCAGATCCTGACCTGATGATCATGGGACCACTTGGAAAGTATACCCTTTCAAACAAAAGAAAAATTTTCCAAATCGGTCCAGGCGTCTTCGAGAAATCGGGGAACATACATAAAAAAAAATTATTCCGACGAATTGAGAACCTCCTCCTTTTTTTGAAGTCGGTTAAAAATACAACATTATGCCTGCATTTGTTGAAGGTTTATAGTGTACGCCAGCTATGTTTAAATGTAATAATTATTACAAATCCAGGGTTGTAATGGCAGAAGTTTGGTTCATAATGGGAAATGAAATGGTTTTATTTCAACGGAGAAGAGGCCTATGTCCTAGCAATGGGGACTAGGCTGATTCTCTTTACACCTATTCATTTTACATGTTCATTGCAGGCCCGAAGGTACCCAACATGCCGATTCCTATCGGCTTCACTTTCAAAATACAGCAAATACTAGTATCAATGTTTTTCATTTATCACTTAAACAAATTAATTATTTACGAAGTTACATTGCTTGTAAAAATAACAATCAAACAAAAACACTCAAACTAAAACTAACAATCAAAGAAATAATAAACATTTACATAAAAAAATAAAAATCGAAGAAATAAATAAACACCTACAATTTTTTTCCGTGCAATTTCAACTCACGCAAAACAGGATAGGTTTGTAAGCCGTAAGGCAAATCAGGAATCCGGTAGTATTTAATTCATAGTTCCTCTTGTAGCGATCGTATGCTCGAGGCTACATAACACCGCTAAATTAAGGACGTTAGGAAGCCGAATGTCTCCGGCTTATGATAAGGACAGAGATATGAAATGCGTACGCCAGAACGAGATGGAATGATACTGACGGACTTCGTAATTCGTTTAGATAGTATTATTTGGATGACAGATTCACATTAGTTTTGGTTCGCGCTTATTTATAGTTTTGTATTTATTGTTTTCACCTGTCCATTTGCATTTGATTTGGTATTATTTTTGCAATTGATAAGTTTTGCGTAGTTAGTGCAGTAACAACAAGGTTAGTTCAGTTCAATGGTATTGTTTGATAAGTGTTCACCGTAAAAGTGTCATGTTAGTTTCGAAGTTTTGAACTAGATGGCGTTGTGCAATAGGCGATTTAAAGTAAAAGGTTTAGGAACATATTTTTTTATTGATAACTGTGTACTACGTATATCAAATCAAATATTAACCTATTAACCTACTCGTACTACAAAAAAGGTTAGGTACTCGATCGATTCGTCCCTTTATTTATGTTTTTTCTATGTTTGTTCTTTATTCGCGGGATATTTTGATGATTCTTTTTTTGTTGGAAAGAAGCTAGTTCAAAGTTGGTCCCATGATAAGAAAATCAGGGTTTGATGATGGAAGACCAGAGAAATCGAGTGGAAATTTCAAAAATCGTAGGGGCGATTCATGTGTTTGTAAGTTTTTCATTAAGTATTCCAAAGCACTACAATTTAATAAAGGTCTGGACTATAATATCTGATGATGGAGCCGAGAGACAGTCGATTTCCTCAACGATTCACAGCAGCTACCTTGTGTTTTAGCTTGATTAATTTGTATTGATGAGAACTTTTCACCTAGATTCACCTAGGGTTGTAACTTTCATTAGGGGTCTGATGACGAAGACGAAGAACAGTTCAGGGAACTCCTGAACGGTTTATTGCAGCTATCTTGTATTTGGACTTCATCATCAGCCTATAAATGTTCCCACTGCTGGGACACAGGCCTCCTCTCTGTGAGAGGGAGTGGGCCGTAATCTACCACGCGGGCCCAGTGCGGATTGGTAGATGTCACATGTCTTCGAATTTTTGGTTCTAGGACATGCCGGTTTCCTCACGATGTTTTCCTTCACCGTTTTGAGAGCAGTGGTGTTGAAATAAATTACACAAAGTAATGCGCCTGACGGGGTTCGAACCTACGACCTACAACTCGTAAGTCGAGGCCGATACCACTGCATTTGGACTTAATTCATTTATATTGATGAGAACTTTGCACCCATATGGGTTATATTATTCGATGCTTGTATACCTGCCATTTGTTCCCATAAAAATGAGTTTGGTTCAGTAGTTTTTTATTTTATGAGCATTTTTATTATGTACATGGGCGATGTTATAACCGGTGCTACAGATAATAAAATTCTAGTGCACAGTAAGAAAAATATGTATTTGACAAGAATTTGGGTTGAATATTTAAACTAAAAAGACTAAAATTAGGTCAAAGCTATAGTTACTGGAATTCACGTTTTGATCCGGCTTCACTTTCAAGAATATTTACCCTACGCCACTGGTTCATTGTATACAAAAATCAAATCAAATCAAAATCAAAATAGCTTTATTGATTCCATGCACAAGATATACAATTAGAAAATTAAAATTAAAAATAATCAATTAAAGATAATCACACAAATTCAAGCTTAACCCATTAGAGGTCACTGTACTTGATTGAGTACAACCATATCCCTAAGCACAAATTACAAATCTCGTAAAGTTAATGAAGGTATTTTTGTTATTTTACTTCATCATAACACTGTTCAAGTAAATTGATAAATAATATGCGGGTAATGTAACTTTTTTTGATAAAAAGTGTCACTTGAAGTTTTGTTACCGAGACACTGTGGAAGTAAGTAAATGATTTTTGATTTTATGAAATAATTATTGCTTAGAAATTATTCTTTTCATTCTGCATGTATAAAATACATGTCAGAGTAAGTTGTAGAGAACAATATAATTGATTATTTATTACTAGAATAAAACTAAGGTAAATCAAATGTTACTGTACTCGCTTGAGTACGGTGACAACATACGTAAGTAAAACAAATGTTATTTTTTCTTTCAGATTCGTTGCAATAAGGAAAAAGCGGGCGTGAAACAACGCGCCGTCGACCCGTGTGTGGTCCATGATCGGACAGCGAGTCGCCCACTACTCGCCGCCAGCATGCCCGCGCCTACGGTGGGCGGAGATGGATGCTGTCCTTTTCCTCACGCGTCCGGCCTCCTCCTTCGCTAGCATGACTGCTTCGCAGAAGGAAGTGACCGCTTCCCACTCCATCTCGCCCCGTGGCACGGCGTCGACCAATGCCGGGTGCAAGAGGTTGCCGCCTATCGCCGTCGTGAGGACACGGCGGTGCTCTGCTCATGCGCGGCAGTCTTGCACCGTATGCTCGGTGAGGACCTGCGTCAGGCGGTAGGTCAAGACGCCGTGACACCTATCCAACCACTCCTCACCTTCATCTTATAGACAAGCGGGGCCCGACAGGCTTTGGCCCTCTAAGGAAGCCCCGCCAGTTTGCTGAAAGCTCTTTGAGGCGCGCGTGGTACACGACGAGTCGTCGACCCGGGCATGATCCATGATCGGACAGCGCCTACAGTGGCCGGAAATCGTCCTGCGACGTCCGTTGCCGTGGGTGTCTCCCACTGCGGATGGGTCGTGAGGTGGAATAAAAATTGAAAAACAGGTGCGATGTGCCCTTTGTTATTCAAGAGTGCGCTGGCAATGTAAAAAATGCCTAAAAACATTTTTTTTCCGAAAAAGCATGTTTGGAAATTTTCATACTTAGGCGGTCAGTGTACTCAATTAAGTACACCCCTGTAACTTCATGAAAACTGTAATTTTGTTTATTTTTCCTGTATTTTGTGTTTTTTTATTCTTATTTCAATAAGAAAATAAAGAAAATTTAAAAAATATTTTGGTACTTTTTGTTTGACCTCTAATGGGTTAAAAAAATAAATTAATTAAAAATAAATAAATTAAAATAATCAGTGAATTTGACAATTATTAGGAATAGTAATTAATAATATTAGTAAAATTCATTTCTACAAGCCTACGGTAATATAATAATAAATAATTTAATAGGTATTATGTCAAACAATAACAATATAATTAAGTAAGTATAATTAAGTTCCATGCATGGACCCCTCTCGGGTAAAAGCCTCCTCCAAAGAGTGCCAGATGTCTCTGTCTTGTGCTCTTTCAATCCAATTTTTGCCCGCAATTGCCTTTATTTCATCTTGCCACCTGGAGCATGGTCGCCCTCTGCCTCTGGTTCCCTGTGGTCCCTTCCATGTCGTTATTTTTAGTGTCCATCTTTCGTCAGTGAACCTTGCTAAATGACCAGCCCATTTCCATTTCAGTCTCTGAGCGAAGATTATTGCATCATGAACCTTGGTTCTATTACGTATGTCCGTGGCTTTTAATCTGTCTCTTAAGGTGACTCCCAGACAACTTCTCTCCATTGCTCTCTGGGTGGCTTGGATTTTCATCTTCGTTTTATTATCGAATATCCATGTTTGGCAGCCGTAGGTTAGACATGGTAGTATGGCTGAGTCCATAACGATTGTCTTCAGTTTCACTGGGAGCTGAGATTTTAGGATCTCCTTGTGGCCCCAGAACTTCCTCCATGTTGAGGCTATTCGTCTGTCTACTTCTTCTAAATTTCTTGTCGTTCTGAATGATAGTTGTTTCCCCAGATATATATATTCCTGTACATATTCCAATGGCTCATTGTTTACTAAAATGGGTATCTTTTTGTTGTTGGTCATGATTTTGGTTTTGCTTAAGTTCATCTCCAACCCCACCCTTTTGCTTGCATTTACCAGATCATGTATCATGATGTTTAGTTTTTCAGGGTTTTCTGATAACAGAACAATATCATCTGCAAACCTTAGATGACTCATGAACCTTCCGTCTATGTTGATACCCTGTGTTGACCAAGGTAGATCTTTCATTGTATTTTGCAATACCGCTATAAATAATTTTGGTGAAAGTGGGTCCCCCTGTCTTACTCCTCGCTTGATTTGTATGCATTCGCCTGTCTTCTCTAATCTGACTCTACTAGTGCTTTTGCTATAGATGTCTTTCAGAATGTTTATATATCTGTTATCTATATTTTGATAAGTAAGCGCCTCCCAGATGCTATTGTGTGAAATAGAATCGAAGGCCTTTTTATAATCGATGAATGCTAAATATAGCGGTCTGCGAAACTCAACATATTTTTCAATTACCTGTTCTATTGCATGGATGTGGTCGATAGTGCTGAAGCCAGATCTGAAACCTGCTTGTTCGAAGGGTTGATGGTTATCGATGTCGAAAGAAATTCTTTTCAGCAAACGCGATGCAAACAGCTTATACAGACACGGCATGAGACTTATGGGTCGGTAGTTTCCTACGTCGGCCGGATTTCCTTTTTTGTAGAGTAGAATGATTTCTGATTTCGTCCAGTCCTCTGGAACTTGCTCTTCAATAAGGATTTTATTAAATAGACATGTCAGTGGATCCAGCAGTAATGTCTTAGCGTATTTAATATGTTCGTTCCTAATACCATCCGGTCCTGGAGATTTCTCTTGCTTCAGTTTCAGTATGTTCTCGAGGACCTCGGATTTATTAAACACTTCGATGTTGGACTGTGTGGTATAAGCCTCATTGTATACAATCAGTACTAAAAAATAATTTCGTTTCCCAAATATTGTGAACCGCACTACTCTCACTAAAGAGTACCATTAGTACGGTGATTTTTGTCAACCTTACTGCCACAAAAATGTTGCGTTAGCTCGATCAACCTAACGAACAACTGAACCACTGCCAATTCACAATAAAACAAGAAAAAAACAATAACACTTAGCCCATCGCGTGATGTCAATCGCACATAATACCACCTTCACTCTGAACGTCTTAATAAGACCGTTTGACCAAATAAAAAAAGTAATTTAAAGAAAAACAAAAAACCCGACTGCATAAAAACTAATTCTAAAAAATACGTGAAAAATGAAATTTAAATAAAAACTAAAAAAAAAAGAAACAAGCCCAACAGAACAGCAGGAAGAAGCAGAACAGAACGACTCACCATCGGGGCCCCTTGGGAAGTTTTGATTGGTAAAATTTGAATGGGCCCCGACTGTAAGTACACTACATTTTTGGCAACTGCACCACAGTTTTAAGTTTTGCAGCTGCCATCGTTTACATCTGTTTTGTTTAATTGTTTTTGTACCAAATAAACGATTTTGATTTGATTTGATACATACATAGACTGATAAACACATAACCCTCCTTTGCGTCGCGCAGTCGGGTGGTCCGCTCGTCATAATTTATGTAGTGGCATCTGTTCACTTTTACGCCAAAACTACCTGATAAAATGATCGTCAAAAATGGGTGACATTGACGTTGACATGTCCCAAAACTTCCCTAAAATTGATTGTAGTGTTGTGTGGAGACTTTTATACCTGCATTCACTGAACATTACGACCTGTTATGTTATAAAACAGACCGTTAACATAAAACGACGCATAAAATTCCCGGTTCTGTAGTCATTGGACGACTTACCTTATGACTTCGAATGGAAACTTGGATATACCTCGGTACTGTTATGTTCCTAAATGTTGGAAGTTGACAATATAGTAGAAGAAGTGCTGAAGTTGCTCAATTTATTCTTCTAGAATGATTTGCTACTATGTATTATGTTATAGTTATGTTAGGTAACTAAGTTGAACTTTTTCTTAGGAACATCTGCAATGTCGTTGATTTATAATTATAAAAAAAGTTCATACTTCAATACCAGTCCTAAAAAAAGCTTTCTACATTCCTTCTCTTCATATAAACTTTGACAGTACCAAATATATCATATTTCCATCCGAATAATTTGTTTCACGTATAAATATAATGTATAGGTAGATAGTTCGACTAATATCGTTTACGACCACATTGACTAACTTTGACACATCACTATAATTTGATTCCTGAAATTAGTTATCACATGGGAAGGCCCATGTGTCTACCAGGTGCCTGAGACTACTTACAATTACTGTTCACCAGTACAATACTTATCAGCAGAACCCTTAGGGAAAACCGAGCTTCCTTGCCCTTCCTAACGAAGAAACAGTACCCGTAAGTAGGATAGTAGTTAGGAGGAGTTATTTCATTTTGCGCGAACAGTATTTATTTTTCCGTACAACAGATACTTTATACTCACGTAACGTTATAATAAGACTAGCACCATAAGTATAATCTATTACCCTCGCGGGAGAAGCTGGCCTAAAGCAATATAAATTACCTTTCAAATACTTGCTCCTGGAATTTCGGTAGAATAAAGTCATGTTGTTTTGTAGGAAGAGCAATCAGTCACTATGAAGTTTATTTTGCCAGAATAAAGATTTTTTGCGTAATTTTGGGGTAGGAATCATTTATTTTGTTCTTGTATACTATTCGTATTCTTTATGAGAACAAGATCATATTACAAGCATCAGTAAGCCGTAATAATATGTTTGCGGTTGAAGAACAATTTTTGGAGTTGTCCTCCAACCCTCAAAATGTATCAAGGTTAACAAAGAAAAAAGACATATTCGATAGATACAAATTCCTGAAAGATGTAGGTTGGTAGACTTAAAAATCGAACCCATGAGAACTCTACGTTTAGCAACCAAGGTCGCTTAACCAAAAAGGTTCTACAATAAAAGTAAAAAAGTATATTTTTTATTCATTTCATTTGCCTCCTTAAAAACCCCAAATACGTCCCTTGAGCGTAATTTTTTAAGTTAAATAGTCGTCCTACAATTTGAAAATTCTAATAAAAAATCTCGACCCATTTTTAGAATGACCTTTGACCACAAAACCTTTTCAAGTCGTCAGTGGTTTGCTGGGAAACCAAACTGTCTATAATGATAACTTTTAACAATCTGTAGCAGACTAGATGCAAGGTTCTTCATTATCAGTGCAATAAGTACCTAAGTTTAATAAGACGCTCAGCTCAATGCTGTGTTCCACTTGCCAACGGCAACGTCATTAATACTTAGTTATGAATATGAATTCAATATTCTATGACATTTGTGAATTCAATTTCGATGTTGACTTTAAACTTTGGAGCGTTAAAATGAATTTCAATGAAAATTATTTTAGCTTATACTAATGGAATGTTGGATTCGTTTTAACATGTAACAGTGCGTGTTTTTGTTTTTTTTTTTAAACATTGTTGGGATATTCTGACAACTTTTTCCAGGTATGATTCAATTTTGTTTGTACATTTAGTTTGTAAAACAAACAAAATGTATTACAGAGCCTACAATGTAATTAACTCTACATTCTGATTCAACGTTTAATCCTATTACCACTGTTCGTAGGCTTTTGTTTCTAAGTTATTATTTAGACTATATAAAAAGTGGCTCATGCGTAAAACTTAACT
Organism: Agrotis exclamationis; assembly: GCA_950005045.1. NCBI lineage: Eukaryota > Metazoa > Arthropoda > Insecta > Lepidoptera > Noctuidae > Agrotis > Agrotis exclamationis. Next base: position 11,481,834 of record OX465434.1, read on the forward strand.
AGGCTCATAATAATCATCCATGCGAACGACCTCAAACAAATCGGATCCCAAGTGGAACGTACTTTGAATAGATACCGGCACAGAAGCTGACGGGGTGTTCAGCCCGCTCCAAATTCCAAGGCACTGACTTGAATGCTCTTTCCCCTCAGCCGGGAACACCGCCCCCTTCTTCACCCCTCTGACGCCCACAGAAACGGCTTCAATTGTTATAGACACCGGAAGCACCCGTGAAATAATCCGAGTAACAGCGAGCGTCTTATTATCACTGATAATACCGTTGTCTTTATGTGATCAAACAAATTTAATGGTGTAAGTATTATGACGCGTGAGGGGAGTAATTAGGGGAACTTGGACGCATTAACTTGGGTTTTCCAAGTAATTATGGAACGAAGCTTGTGCGTATTTTGTGCGTGATAACGGTCGAATTGTCATAAGGGGTGACGGCTTATATATGGCTTTGCTCTTGGTCGTTTTATTTTTAGGAGCATCGATTAAGATCTTTGTCTTTTAAAATATGATTAAGTTTATTGTATCGTGGTGGTATCAATGTTACTCAAAGCGTTTCTCTTACACATCACAAGATTATAATCTCATGATGTGTCAGAGAAGAAACCACTTAAGAATAATATTGTCTACTTTTCCTGCTTGTGTACAGAAATTGATTATTTACCGCACTGACTTTCCTAAGCGAATTTCCTTCACGCGTAGCGAATGTTAGGAGCTAAGCCTATCCATCTCAGTCCAAAAAAATCCCCAATAAATGGGAGGGTCAGCGAATTTGTTGGCGGCTAGACCAATAAAGCTTTGGAACTAAGTCTATTGTTAGGGTCGGTGCGGCCAACATTTGATACTTGATCAACAGTTTGGGCAAAGTGGGTCGGCACCCTTATAATCTATTTCCTGCATAATCCCGCGGCTTTTGTAAAAATTGGATGTTAAATCTCTGATACATTTTACAAAGGGATCTTTTGGAGGATCAAGTTGTTTACAATGAAATTGATGTAGAACATTATACAGATTGATAGCTATCTTGTTTTACACTTTGCTGCCAAAGAACCTTTACTTTCCCAAAACTTGATAATGTATCCTATCTTCCTTTATGAAGACAGGTATCATCACTCTTTGTTGATCCATATCCAGTTTTCTCTACATAAATAGTACTTTTTCGATTATTTCAAAATCAAAAATCCTTTCGAACAGTAAATTAAACCTGTACCCCTAACTGAATGAAAATAAAAACTTAAAGTACAAATAGTTTTGGCAATAACCTACGATGTTATTAATAGACAACACCTACAGCTTGCGTGGGCCGCAAGCTGTAGGAGTTAATTGGAAGTCTCGGATAACTTATTGGTCCTTGCAGTTTCCAACTAGAGATCTGTCTACGTTTACTGAGAATTGCAATCTATACCACACATATACTACCCATAACCCACAGAGAGACTTCGGTGGTCGCTGCTAGGGCAGCACTGACAAAATGTTTGACAAAAAAAAGATTTCTCGCAAACCAAACTGACTTACCTATTTTTTTTCAACGGATTTCATAAAAGAAAGAGGTTCTAAATACATTTTTAATGTTTATGCAACTATTTCTTCGCCAATTTTGTTTTAATAAAAAAGAAATTGTAGACCGATTAGCGAAATCCCGACACCGCTGTTTATTTTTCGTCTGGGTAGACTGGTAGCACGAATTTTATGCAGTATGCTCATTTGTTGCATTGCAGTGCTCTGTGCCAAGTCTTATATTTCGATGTAAAGTGAAACTCGCATCTATCTCTGATATTGATTTGAAGATTATTTGGTAAAGTTGATACTTTTCATATAGAAGTTTGCATTAAACTTGAAGGTTTACTAAGTACATTTTTCAGTTCCATAGAGGTTTTATTCTATTTCACTATCACACTTATTCTTTATAAACGTTCTGTATTCACGGGCGGGTCACCTTCTAAGATCTTATTATGCCAAAAATAACTAACCTACTTGAGTCATTATTACGAGTACGTATGTGTTTGGCGGTCATTTATTGAGGTCAAGATTATTGACCACTGACGTCATAATTCGCTTCTTTGAAAATAAGTGGGCCATTATTAACCACATAAGCCGAGTATAGGTTTGTGGCTGTCACATGTGATCATTTTTTTGGTTCTATGCCATGCCAGTTTCCTCACATGCTTTCCTTCCTGGTTTTGAGAAATTGTGATTAAATTATTTACTCATGATAAGGTGTGTTTGGGTTCAAACTTAAAAACACAAACCGTCTTGGGGTCATGTGTGAAATCATCAATTAGGTAACCGTGACCCCGGAATGTGAAGGGCTATTGAAAGACACCGTGGACTTAGCTAGTACGAGTCTGACAGTCCCTCCCTTCCCGCCTTGGAGTCTTGAGATTTTACTACGATAAAAAAACCCGTTTCTTCAATACCCTTTAAGACGCTGCCATTGCCACTGGACCACAGTTAACCACTTATTACGTAATTTCCCTAAAATACCACTACTAACTCTTTTACTTTAGTTTCAATTCAGTGGTTGAGAATGTAGCAAACGTGTCTAGAAAACTTATTCTCGTTTTACTGATTTTCAATTTGTTCTTAAGCTTTTCAGGACGATTGAATCAGAAACTGCTATGAGAAAAAAAAAAGCATTTGTTTACTAGTCTCAAACAAGAAATTCGTTCACAGTATTTGTTTCGATATATATTAGGTTAGGTTTTTTGGCTTCATATTTTGTTCAGTTAACGGCAAACACGTGCACAGTGTAAAGATTCTGTCTCGTTGACTCAAGGTTACTTGTTAGATCCGTAGAAAATTGATTTCTTATCCTGAAAAAAAAAATTGGAAGACTTTGTTCACTGAAGCTATAAGTAAACATATGTAACTACTACAAAAATTCCGAAGATAGCTTTTATCTACTCTTGAATATTTTTGCAAGAAAAGAAGGACTAAATCCGTCGATAAAGACAGTCTACAATAAGAAAATGTAGCTAAACAGAAAGGGCTCAACTCAATTATTAGTCTAGCAAAGAGCACAAAAGCATTATTTGAAGCGTGGACAGTAATAAATTACAGTGATAATACGTGAGATAAATTAGAATTTTCTCTACCGTTTCACGGGCTTAGGACCTCTCAAGTCAGCCTTTCGCCGGTCAGTCGGTCAACCTTTTGTTATAAGCGTGAACCATTAATCAGATGACGACTCTTCAAGAGAAGTTTTTTTTGGGTCAAGTGACAGGATAAACCTTTTCGCACCTATTCAGAGATCCTAAAGAAACTATGGCTTTGAAATGTAATTTCGTGTACTTAGTCCAAAGATAAGTCACACAGAGGAATATAAATTGTCGGGCCACAAATTTAGAAGGTAGATTGTGTCTTCCTGTCTATTATTATACTCAGTGATTTCAAAAATTTGCATATTGTGCCTATATATAATCTTTTTACAAAATTAGTCAAACTGGACTTTTTCGAAATAAGATTTAAAGAGCATTCTAACGATCGTTTTGACGACACATGAAGAAAAATATTTTGACGACCAATGACTATAGCGATAGCTAGAACTATTCTCTATGCTGCCCCCCTAGCCAAGTCACAACAAGTCGCAAACGATAATCGTAAGCGCTCGGTACTCGCCAATAGATTTTTAACTTTATAGCCTTGAGTCTAAAGTTTAAAATCTATTTAAGATTTCTGAGTGTTAGCGACAGGAAAGATTGAAAACGATAAGCAATCTTCACTAGATCTTCAACTTTTTACCCAAGCAAATAAAGTTGAAAATCTATTAAAGCCTACTCAGCGTTTGCGTTTATCGTTTGTAACATGGCTACAGGGCCTTGACTCTGTTCGTTATTTAGTTCGAAAAAATTAAACACGGCAAATGCTCGATATTTTGTTTCAAGTGAATGCTCAAGTATAAAGTACCTGTGTCTGCAAAAGCGTATCTAAAATTACGTTAAAAATATGTTTTCGTTCACATTTCCCTATGCTGATATAAATATCAAGCCGTATCGAAGAATATTTTAAAGCTGTGCTCCAAATAGGAGTTCTATATTGAAAGCTTCATGCAGTGATAAGTTGCCAACCATCCGCCTCGAATAACTTAATAATAAATAACCAACACTTGAAGCTTCCCATATAAAAATGTTAAATAAACAGCTGAGTTTTATTTCAGTACTGAAATAAACTTGTGGAAAAAGACATGAACTGAGTAGCAAACAATTAAAAAGCTGACTCGTGTTGTTCTGATTTCATCTTTTGACGTATTTTTGTTTTCGTCTAATTACCATATGACGTTAAAGTATCTATCTATAGAAAATGGAAGGAAGTGGTATAAGTTTTTATTAAAGTCCGTCATTATATTTCCCGTTGGATCCCACTTTTGAATCCCACTTTTACTATTGCACATAAAAGTGCATGCAAAAGTAAAAGTGGGATTCAAAAGTGGGATCCAACGGGAATTATTAATCTTATAAGCACCTTGATAACTATTATGTTCCAATTTTCTTGATTTGTTGTGCTAAAAATTCTTTGGCTTTTGTTCAGACTCTACTCAATCCTGTTTCAACAGGAGATCACTTTCATCCATCATTAAAAAAAAAACTTAATAAAGAAACCAGTTAATATTCATGGCATTTTATAAAATACGTTGAGAATGCCGAAGCATGTTGATTTTAGTAATAAATTGAGTGTTTAATTCATGGAAAGCGGGAACCCATCCATCTTGGGGAAGTACGGCGTATTGTGCACATCGCCAAACATCGACCAACACGACAGACCCTCGATCAAACTATTCTCTGCTACTTTTAAAATGAGGTATTAGGTACGTTAAAATAGTGGAAGTTTATTGTAAGCCGACCGATCTGTAATGTGTGAAAAAAAAAAGATGAATGGTTATTTTAATAGGGAATTTCAATGGTGGCCCTCTCAACATAAGGGTTAGAGGTTACAGGGTTTTTAAGACTACCAGTATTTTACTTTGTATAATTTATGTTCATCTGTAGCTCTATTTCCTAGCACCAAAAATAGAAGTAATGTGATATTTATCAACCCACAATGGGCCCGCGTGTTTGTCGTTGTAGGTACATACACTAGACCTAATTCTTAGCAATGGTTCCCATTGTGGGCCGAATAAATGCCGAAATAGTAATAGTTTAAAAGCAGAACGATAAACCCTTATTAATCTTATTGACTTACATCAATATGCAAACTCATAATATACTCCGAAAATTCTTTGGCTATCAGGTAAAAACCAACGCAATTCTACTTCATATAATTTGCTTTATATACTTAATACATATCAATTCTCCATTATACCGTATGTACCTATATAAAGCCCGTTATATAAATTGTGGTGACAATTCAAACATGAAATCAGCGGTGACTCTCGGACCACACTCAACTCTGGAACGATTCCAACTTTTCCTAGGATAAACGTCGATGGTCGGTGCTGGCAAAAAATCTATCATATCTCTGATTTACTGACATTCACTTGTTATAAATTTTCAGAAACCTCTTTTTTGCCGGACAGTGCTGATGTTGGATTTTTTAGTGTTCGCTGGTTGGTTGATTTAATTCATATTTACGAATTTTCTTTTTTGTATTGATGTAGAATCGAATAAGCATGGATTTATGAATTGTTTAAAATGTAATATGATTTTGTGTTAAATAACAGTATTCAAATCTATTTTAAATTTAAATTTTACCCTATTAGGATTATAAAATAAAATGTGCAATAATTGAATTTGACTATACATTCAATCCTAATCCTATCTTACGAGTATGTATTTAGAAATGTGTAAGTTTATTTGTTTGCTTGTTACCTTTTCACGCCCAAACCACCGAACTGATAATCCTGAAATTTAGCATACGTTACACTACGTTACGTTTACGTTGTCTGGTGTACAGACACGGCCTTCCATTCCGAAACCAAGAGCTGCTCCTGAGAAAAACGACAATAACATGCTTTCTTTTTTTTTCGCGTGGTGAAATCATCAAATGAGTTCTCCCACCCAGGGCTGAGCGGGAGGGACTGTCATACTCGTACTAACTAAAATCCATGGTGTCCTTTAGTTGCCCTTTATGTTCCGAGGTCACGATAATTCGTGAGTCCCGCGACCCTGGCAGGCTTTGGCCCTCTAAAGGGGGGCCCTGTCATCATGCTGACACTCTTTGAGGCGCGTGTGGAACACAACGCACCGTCGACCCGGGCATGGTTCATGGTCGGACAGCGTGTCGCCCATTATTCGCCTTTGGCATACCCGCGCCTACGGTCGCGGTGGCCGGAGATTTTCTGCTGACGGCAGCTGACGTCCGATGCCGTGGGCGTCTACTACTGCGGGAACAATAACATGCTTAATAATAGAATATGGAATACAATTGATTGTTAAATTCAAAATTAACGTGAATAAAGCCGCTAGATAATAAAGATAGTTAACTATAAGTATTGAATTAACGGAATACCTGTTTAATTTTGGACGCCGCATAAAGTTGATTCTCTGGCCTACAGGCTACATTGGCTAAAATTTGTATCAGCACTTACGATTTAAATAACAAACGGATTAGTTTAAACATTTTCCACTAGAAATACGAGTAGTTTCATTCATTTATTGTTACTAACTTGATAAAGCCTACCTTTGTTTATTCCAGTTATGCTCAAAGCTGATTAATTTATCAGAACCTACACAAAATCGAAAATTAATTCAAAACACAGCTGCTACAAATAAACGTTCATAAATATTTATGTAAGGTACCTCTACCTCAGATAACATTAGCAAAATTGTTATTATGTAAACATAGTGACAATAATTACTATGAATAATCGTATTAACACATATTAATCATATATACGCCTTCGTCGTGGCATTATTAGCATGTATGTATCTTATAGTTGCGTGTATAATCATGCAAAGTGCTCTTACGAATAATTATTAAATCCCGCGGAACAACGTAACTACATAAAGGGCATTGCTCAAAAGCTATGGTGCGTTAAATTACATTTACGTGACGATCAGATCGTGGCTGCGATCATTTTAGGTGTAGTAATACGAGTAGTTAGTGTTGGAGGTTGAATACTGTACGTGAGAACTGTGGTTACATTAATGAGACATTATAATTGCAAACAGATTATATTCGAAATCGTGATTCGATTGTTTAAAAAAGACTAATCGATTAAGGGCCGAGTTCACCGACTTTTAAAACGGCTGTTTATCATTTGAACAACTGATTAAATCATTTTTAATGTTCATCATACGCTAACCAGTGTTTACAGCCCTTAAACAGCCGATTGTTTTAATCGAGCTCAAAAGCATCGTTTACCCGCGTTTAACCATCCATTTGACATTTGACGTGAGTTGACATAACAACAGTTGCAACATTACTTGCTTATTTTATTTAGATTTTTCGCTCTGTTTGTGAATAGAAACATGGAGTCAGTGTTCAACGACAACTATCAAGATCACTATTCGTGGCGGCATCGGTGCGCTTATTTTCGACCACATCTTGGTATTTTAACACCATCTCCGTTAAAATGCGCTTCTCATCGCTTAAAAAATTGCTTGTTCTCTTCTTCTGAGCCGCCATTTCTCAAGTAGTAGGTAATTTTACAATTAATTATCTTCACAACCTCAGACCAAGTATCCAATGAACACGATATCACAGTCACAACACAACAACAAAATAAAGCCCACGAGAATAAAACACGTGCAAATAAACTAAACAAAAATAGTTTTTGAATACAATTGACATTGACAGTAACAGCGCCGGGATGTTATTACCCATCCAAATTAAACACTTCAGGCTAGTATAACGTTCCCAATGCATTTTCGAACTTCTCAAGTTGCAAGCATTATAATTTATGCTATTAAATAAAGATGTCACTAAAACTCGTGTTGACTAAATATAATGACGTGACTTTGCTAATGAGTAGACTTATATCATTCGTTCATTCACTCTGAGCGTATGGTGATTGCCCGATTTATTAATCACGGTTATAATAATCGTGGTGAACAGTGAATACTTAACCGGCTGCATAAATGATGTTTAAGAATTCATCGGCCGATTACTCAAACATTGGTTAAATGAGAGTCGGCGAACTCGGCCCTTAGTCTCGTTAGGGATTTGCAAATATATTTTTTTAGTGTTTGCAATATATTCAATACTAGATCCACAACTTTTTATAGCTACAATTAATTTATTGTTTCTAGCGATGTTAAATCAGAATAAATAATGGTGTATGAAACACCAATATTTATCTACTTCAGTCTAACCGTAAATTCTTATAAATATACAATGTCCATCTCTGAAATGTTCTTGTTGTCGATCGAAGTACGTATCAAACTGGATCACATTCTTGACAGTACCTATAGGACATTTATTTGTGAATCACGAAACCTTCCTTAAATAGGTGCTTATCAAGTCGTCAGAAAACTCCCACGTGTCTGGTCTGGCCGTCTGGGTCTAGGGCTTGACATTTCTTTGTCGTTTTGCTCCAATACATTTCCAATACCTTTACTTGATATCTAATCTACAAATACTTACTTTGTGAAGCATAGGTATTGTGAAGTGCAGATAGGTATAACAGAATGTAGATAAAATAACTCAAAATCTCAAACAACTAAATAAGTTTTATTTTAAGGAATGGAATATTTTGACAATCCACAACGAAAATACATACAATGAAACGGAAATACATTCTATAAAAGTATTGGTTTCCTAAACTAAACATTTTAATCACACAAACAACTAATAAGTTACCTTACGATTAAACACACTAGTTTCAAACTCTACATTAATTAAATTATGTACGCCTTAAGTCAATTTGTATAACACCGTGTACACACCAGCCATACAAACAAACGATTGAAAACAACAATAGATCATACAAGATGTATGGACTTGAAAATCTGCAGTATAACCATTTCGGTTTGATGTCCTTCTGACAAATTGGCACACATTTTGTAGTTTGCTGTACTGTACATTGTTGTAAACTATGGTAGCTCAAATGCCGATGTTTATGCCTTAAAGGTATTCGACTATTTACACAATTGATGAGCTCGTCACTATTTATTTACGAGGTGTTTTATGACGTCATATTTCATGTAAATGCGGTCGGAGGGGTTAAATATAATGAAGACTAGTATGAAAATATAACCCTATGTTTTATGATTATAGGCAAAGTTAACCCTTATAAGCACGTTTTATATGCATGGTATTTACAAATATTTTTTATCGCCCTTGGAGACGACTGAACTTTAAAAGAAGAAGTTTAAGAAGGATGGGTTGAAGAATAAGTTTATGAAGAAGGAATTTACGAGGCTGAAGATATGACTGATAACGTCGGTAGTGGATGCTCTAGGAAGACTTAGCCCTTTCGTGCACAACGCGACGCAAGTCTCCGATACCTCATAACTTTGGTATCCAGGTGAATATCGCAATATAAATCCATAGAGTCAATGAATACCAAAGTCGAAAGGTATTGGAGACTTGCGTGCGTATTTTTGTATACGAAGGGCCTACCACAGACTAATTTTTATTTTTAGTAAAGGTCATCAGAAAGATCGGGTGCGTAATACTCGCAACCAGCGGGCTTGTAAAACCAGATATTTGAATGAAAAACTTTAATGTGAAAGATGTGGGTCTCTCAGATTTTACACCACAAATTCGTACCATGGAAGCGAATCCGTATACTTTCATAACATGCATGCATGATGAAATGAGATAAAATATTTATTTATCAGATAACAAATCACAAATAAACATAAAAATTTAAGAATAATTATATTATATTTTAAATTAAAAAAAAATAGTAAAAGTCATAAATGGGTTACCGTACGATTCTATAATATATTAGTACGTAATTTTACTTCTACGAAACGAACATCGTAACTATCTAAATATATTTGTACAAAGCCAACAGCTTCGTTAGTAAGACGCAACCACATCTAGTCATCGGCTCCTCGTAATACATCTTCGTCGAGCTACGTCAGACCAAGTTAAATTAGTACGAAAACGTGTTCTGCTTTTATTAGTTACACGTAGAGGATTGTGCACGTTTACACTCATTGTGAAACGTTAATACTGTTTATTTTCACGTATTGTTTTAATGAAATTGCGGGTTTCATCGACAGAATTTGTTTTATCTATACACACATCCGCGGCTTCGCTTTTCAATCCGCGAATAAATGAATATTGTAATTTTATTTATGGATTTAAATTGTAGGGGTTGTTTGGATCTCGTAATGTCACAATGTAATTGTTATATTTCAAATACATGTCTTATCGTAAAAATCGGAATGATACCAAAGTAAGAACGAATACGAACAGAAAGAAAAGGTTATTAAAACTGCTTTGTATGCCAACTTTTTTGAAAGCCAATGTTTGACATTCAAAGAGCACAAGTTTTAAACTAAAATAAATAAAACCTGGAAAGCACTATGGATTTAACACTATTTTTTTTACAATATCTGTTTCTATTTGAAAATCTAACACTATTTTATCATAGCCACTCTACCCTTGACGCCAAACACAAAACGACAGGCTGTATATCCATTCGCCAATCAACTAACAAAATAAAAAAAAAAACAATTGCCGTTCGCAACAGAAATAAAATTGAATACGTGAATGAAAAGCAAAACGTTCTGCATTTTAAATGGGCAATCATCTGGCTGACGACAAAGTATTAAAAAAAAAACGAAAATGTCAAAAAATTCAATTATCTGTCAACAAAAAGGTTTCAAATCAATTTATGTGATGTTTTATGGAATAGGAGACATTATTCTTCAGTCGCACAAAATACAAAAGAACAACATGTTACGAGTACTTATACCTATGTATACCTACTCACTATTATTTTCTTGAATAGAATACTGTTTTCTGAATTTTAGACTGTTATTTTTAAAATACTACTCCAACAGTATTGGGAGCTGTTTTAGCTGTGGTGGTTAGACTCCAGAGACAGGAATCACCCCACACTGCGAGCCCTATTTAGGAGCACTGCCTTCTACATCAGGCCTGTCATCTAATAGATTTCGTCGAGTCTCTTGACCTTTATATTGATCGTTACGATAATCAGTACAATGATATTATATTATGAACTCACATTCCAATTTTAACTATTATTTAATTAAAGATGATTTTTGAGGAAAGAAAATTTTAGCTGCGAGTGCGATTTGAATCCGCGTCTTCTAGAGGCGTTCAAACGAGGCAATAAGAATAGATTCAGCTTAGCGTGACTTGCGGTAGCCTAAATAGGTCAGGTGTATGGAGTACTTATTCTGGATAAGTACTCCAGACGCCTGACCGGCGCGCGGCGGAGAGAGCCGAGATGCGGGTTTTAATCCCCGTCGCATGCGTTTAAAATAATTAATTCACTAGGTATTATTTTGTTTTGCCAATATTTAAATTGCTTTTAAATTAAACGTTGATTAATCAGTAATAATCATAATAATATCATCCCGCAATTAATCCGAAATGAAAAGGCTTAATCCGGATAACATTTGACATTGACAGTGTTTTCATAAATTAAACAATACAATATTAATTTTCATCAATCACCAAATTACTACGTGATGAACGTGTTGAAATAATCATAAAATTGTCATCGGAACGATTTGTGAGAATTTGCTGTAACCGTTTTACTGTAATCAACATCAGTGCATGAAAACACACTTCTGCCCCTGCAGTCTCGACATTAGACAGCGACAAAAATCGGTCGCTAGGTCGTATCGTTATCAAATTCCTTTAATAGATTTTCAACTTTATTTCGAAGACATAAGGATGAAAATCTGTTAGAGAAATTTGACATCGACTAGACTTAACGACCGATTTTTGTCGTTATATTTGTCGAGACTGCAGAGCCTGGATATAAGCTAATTTTTTTTTTGCCTTCTCATCTATTTTCTATGATTTTGAGGAAATCATCGTCGTATATGGGGCTGCTCTTGTTTCTTTTGCCTTATCTTTTCCACTGTGTATCTGTTTGTTTAAAGTTGACAAAAACATAAAAATGAATGTAGGATTAAAAAAAACTTAGCATGATTGAAGTAGTTCAAATAAGTTTTTTGGTTTAAAATAATTTCAAGTCATTTTTTTTAACCCCATTTTGCTTAATTATTTCGTCTTAAAAAACAAACAGTCTTTAAATGTCGAATCAGTATCAATATAAGCCATGGCTATGGCTTTTTTTTCAAATTCAAATGAGTCCTCCCACCCAGGGCAGGGCAGGATGTACTGACAGACTTGTACTGACTAAATTCATCGTGTCCTTCAATAGCCCTTTACGTTCCGGGGTCACGGTTGTTGTTTAGTCCCGCGACCCCGGCAGGCTTTGGCCGTCTACAGGGGGCCCCGTCATTGTGCTGATACTCTTTAAGGCGCGCGTGGAACACAACGCACCGTCGACTCGGGCACGTCCATCGCCGTGGGCATCTACTACAGCGGCTGCGCTGTGAGGTGAACGTTGTCCTTTCCCTCACGCGTCCCGCCTTCTTCTTCGCTAGCATCACTGCTTCATGGAAGGCGGCGACCGCTTCTCTCTCCGTCTCGCCCCGCAGCATGGCCTCGATCAATGCCGGGCGCAAGAGGTCGCCACCTATCGCCGTTGTTAGGAGACGGCGGCGGTGCCCAAGCGGGGCAGTCCAGCACCGTATGCTCCACTATGTCCTGGTCCTGTGGTGACCCCCAGGTGTTTCTTCCTTGATCATCCGACACAGGTACCTCCCCAAACTTCTGTGTCCAGTGAGGACCTGGGTCATGCGGTAGGTCAGGACGCCGTGTCGCCTATCCAGCCACTCCTCGAAGAGGGGTCTTACAGCCGCGAACCCGCTGCGCCTGGATGAGCGCGATCTATCCTCTATGAAACAGGGAGTCTACTTTCTAAGTCCGTTAACGAGGATACGGATCTGTACTAAACTAAACCTCGTAATGAACACTACTTTTTGTCGTTTCAGACGCGGCGTGACGCACCGAGCCATTGTTTTAAAGCGGCGCATAGCGGGGCATGACATATAATATTATTACGCGCTGTGTGAAGCGAGCATAACATCGTAATAAGACTTATCACACCACGCCTAAATGTTGAAGGTACTAAGATATTATCATCTGAATCCATTAAGGTGTAGTAATAAACGAAACTTAATAATACTCTACGGTTCTTGATATTACGTTAAATCTTCGTATATGGGGGCACCATTATTTTAACTCGATGAATATTAGAAAATTAATTCAACAGTTTATAGGGAATTTCTCAAAGAGATTATTTGATGTTATTAGAAAATTGATAGTAAAGATTTTCACACAGCAATAAAATGCTTTTTTTAAACGAACGGAGTGGCAAGCGGCCAAAGAAGCAAGCTTGCCCTCCACGCCGCGTGACGAACGCTGCGCGCCCCGCCACGCTCAACGCTCAATACTCTAGCCATACACTAAAGACAACTGAATAACTTTAGTTTATTATTTTAATTTTAATAATAGAAAGAGCATCGGAGTCAAATATTGTTCAAAGTTCTGATTGCTCATAAAGTAAATATAATTAGAAGCACTCATCTATATTACAGCGAACTTACTTTTGCAATTTGTTTTGTCTTTTATACTCATTTACAGACTTTTTAGTAGCACGTAAAAACTTCAGGCCATTTTCAAATAGTTCGGATGAGATTTTTAAGTTTATGTTGAAGGGACTGTAGTCGTTAAGTTTACAGGTAAAGTCTTAATTATTATGTTTTATTTTAACAGGATTTTAGTATCTAGGTCATCATGATCGTTTTTATTCCCTTCCCCTATCCAATAAACGCTTTTGGCCTTAATTTAACCAATAGCAAAGATGAAAACTGAAGGATGAAGATGGAACGACCTCTCACAGAAGAAATTATTAGATATAAGATACCTAACGATTTTGGTATCCAGGTGACTATCGCAATAAAATCCATAGATTTTCGTACAAAGGCACTCGTCAATGGATACCAAAGTCGTACAGTATCGGAAATAGACGTAGCGTTTGAATAGGCTTAATCCTGCGCAATGACGCGATACAAAAAAAAATGTTTGGCGCCGGACTGCGGCAGGATAGTAGGAGCGAGGCAGAAGACCTTCATAGGACCTACCATAGCTAGTGGGATCCCTCAGGTCTCACCGTAGGTTAAAGGTAGCGTGTGGTGGCGTTGCCCGGGGTGAACAACTGGGAGTTTAGATCCCATCCACCTTAAAAATCTTTCGACTTAATTTATATTTTACTTTAGGTAATGCATCGATTAGGTACTTTATTTTGTACAATCCAATGACACTTACTCTCTCCCTCCCATAAATCATTAATGAACAGAAGTGAAATGACTGCTTCATTAAGGTTGTTAACAAGCTCCGTACGTATCAAGTCGTAAAGGTTTGAGCAAGGATCTCCAAATTAAACTAAGGATGTGAACAGAACTGGAAGCTTACGTAAGACGAGTGACAGTAATTGGACTAAAAGGTCCGTTCCTAATCCAATAAAGAACCTACATCAATTCTGGAAAAGTGTACAACTAGAATAGAAAATAATGATGACGACACTTAGATACTTTGTGAAAGTAACTTCTAGAACATTCGGATTAATGAGTGTCGTAGTACTGAAACTGTCATTATCTCAACTAAATGTTCAAGAGTAGGAAAATTGGATTAAGGATTTTCTCGGATTAACTGGGACCTAGACAGCTGCTTGGGCTTAATAGAATCAATGAAAAAGTAGACATTGGCTTTCTATCAATCTGAAAGGATTAAGTCTATCAGTGTAATAATATTCACTTAGTGCTGAAAACCCTTTTTATTTTGTTTCTTAGTCATCTTCATCCTTGCATCTTAAGTTTTATTTTCTCAAACAGATTTGTTGAAGATTTGTATCTTCATACAAAATACCATGAATTACAATGGGTTCGTAATGGGTGCGTTCGTTTTTTGTAAATAAAAACATGTGACATTTAAAAAAGCACCTAAACAAATTAGAACCTTTTAACAACGTGCTAAAGAACAGGTAAGTTCAAAATATCACGTACTTAGGCGGTTTGAAAAGTTCTCGGCCTAACCTAGATTTGAGGGGACGAAGTTAATAATTTTGTACTCATTCGATAGCTTGATTAGAACGTATGTCAAATTTCATTGTAAAAGGTTGCGTACTTAATTTTTTTTTACGATTTTTTTTTTGAGGAAATCTACAGTGTATGCCAATAAACCGAAAAAAATCCTAAGCTAGAGCCATGACTAATACTTTGTCAAAACTAAAAAAATGCTATTTCAAATCAAGTAAGGAATAAATAAGAAGTCACGAGGATCTGCCCCTTCGGATTCCATGGTAAAAAAGTGGATTGCTTATTTCAGACAAGACAGAGAGAGCTTTAAAGATGGCGAGGGCTATTGACGCCGAATATTGAAAGGGCGTGAATTAACGGGTGTAATGTTGAGGCGACCAATTGGTCGGCTTTCAATCAAAACAATTGTTAAAAAAATGGCCACAGTTTGGGATTTAAGTGACACTTTAGGGATGTAAACTGAGTGAATGAAACATAATATATCTCTACCGAAGAACAATGAATGAAAAACGTGTTGGCAAAATGACTTAACCACTAAACGGCTAACCATTCAAATTTTTACGACATTTATGCTCTATAAACTCTGATTTTAAGTATTGAACTAACATTAAAGTTCATTTGAATTAGCCTGCCACTGGACTATCAGCTGTTCCCTAATTTAAAAGTAAAAACCTTGAAGAAAATTTTTCCGAACCAAGAGGTGATAGCAGAGACGGACTACATTTTGGAAGAGAATGAGGAATAGGTCTTTATGAGCTATAAATTAGTGGAACATTATAGGTTTAATAAGTGTATTGAGACAGTGAAGGAACGTGTAGATAGCAAAAAAAAAATTTTTTTTCTTGGTCGGGCTGGGAACTTTTCAAACCGCCAGTTAACAAAAAATTGTCCCAAATAAAGTTCTCTTTTGTTAATTAAAAGATTGAATTATTCCAAACGTCCAGAAACAACGAGACCTTACCTTAAACAACATTATCGCAATTTGCATGGAAGTTAATGATCAGTAATGAAATAACTACTGCACACATCGATCAGCATTAATTGTGAATAAATTGAATGTCATTGTGTTGCTAGGTATTAAGCAAAGTTTGTCAGTTTGTCGTTCATCTATTTTCTGTTGTGATCAATTCAATTAAAACTGACAACCAAATAAAAGGGTTTTCTGACCTAATTTTGCTTAATTATTTATATGAATTTACTATTTTCGTCCATATAGCTTTTAATGTAATTTCATTCATGTTTCATCGACAGCAGTTATGGGTGGTAACGACCCTGATATACGAGTTATAAGTCGTGGGTTCTAAATCTGGCCAGGCGTATTATTTTCGTAATTAATTTAATCACCACTGCTCTCAAAACGGTGATGGAATGCATCGTGAGGAAACCTCTCACAGAGATGAGGCGTTTGTGGCATACGTCCTGTCCCAATAGACGCAGCCGTAATTTAGGAGGGAGAGGTAAGGGACTTTATATATAGTAAGTACATTACGAACCTTTATCAGGGTGGACAATATATTCCAGTTATTATACACAACAATAAAAAAATATACTTTAAAACGTCACTAGAGTAAATGCAGGAAGCACTTGATTGAGAATACTTTGATAATATGCAGATTTTAAACGTATTGGAGAACAGGTACTGCTGCAAGGCTTTTTTTTTGCGTGGTAAAATCATCAAATGAGTCCTCCCACCCCGGGCAGGGCGGGAGGGACTGTCCGACTTGTACTGACTAAAATCCACGGTGTCCTTCAATAGCCCTTTATGTTCCGGTGTCATGGTAATGAGATAAGTCCCGCGACCCCGGCAGGCTTTGGCCCTCTAGAGACCCGCCCCGTGATTATGCTGACGCTCTTTCGCGTGGAACACAACGCGCCGTCGACCCGGGCATGGTCCATGGTCGGGCTGCGAGTTGCCCTTTACTCGCCGCCCGCATGCCCTACTGCTGCAAGGCTTTTTTTTTCGTGGTAAAATCATCAAATGAGTCCTCTCAGCCCCGGGCAGTGCGGGAGGGACTGTCAGACTTGTACTGACTAAAATCCACGGTGTCCTTCGTTAGCCCTTTTGTGTACCGGAGTCGCGGTATACGTATGTCCCGCGATCCCGGCAAGGCTGTTGCCCTCTAAAGGGGGGCTCCGTTATTCTAAAGGGGAGCCCCGTCATACTGCTGCAAGGCTTAGTTTGTTGGGTTTTTTTTGGTCATTACAATTTTACTAAGACTGCTGCAAGGCTTAGTAAAATTGTAATGATCAAAAAATGAATGACAGAATGAAAATTCTAAATATGAATTTTTTAAAATTTTAATCAATAAATAGATCTAAAAGTTGTCAGGATATTTATAATCTGCTTTCGGTAACAAGTCTATGGTTGCTCTGTTCTGTAATAGACAACAATTGTCATTGACACGATTCGGAAGTAAACGCCATTATGCCCGAGCTCCGTATTTTCATTTATTAAAATTGGAAACCTCCTCGCCTCCTGCCTAACATGGTGTCAGAAGTTCAAATAGAACCAAATAGAAGTCGTCGTCACTCGTAACTCGTCTCGTCACGGAGCTTCGTGTCAACGCATCGTCAAGGCAAGTCTGCTCACGTCTGTCTTACCATCATGGCGAACGACTCGCCAACGCCAACGTACAAACAAGCACCGAACGCGCCGCCAGCCAAATTCCATCTGGACATTCATGCCTCAAATATGCCCCTGGCGTGGAAAAACTTCGCAACATCTCTAAGTATTTATATGACGGCAAATAACTTAGATGACGAACCGGACACAAGAAAAGTCGCCATTTTGTTGAACACTATCGGCACAGAAGCCCTTCAAATATTCTACTCATTTGATGTTGATATGAAGAAAATAAGCTTTCAAGATCTCCTCAAAAAGTTCGAGTTATATTTCTTACCAAAAGTTAACATTTCAATAGAGAGGCACAAATTATTCAACCGGAAACAGGCTCAAAACGAAGACATTGAAACATACGCCACGGACTTGAAAAATATTAGCCTACAATGCGATTTTGGATCCCTCAACGACAGCATACTGAAAGATATTTTCTCATGGAACCTGGATCCCAGTTGTGCTTATATTAAAGAGAGAATTTTATTGGAGAGACCAGATACATTCGATGCCGCGGTTGAGCTAGCAAAGACGATCAGAAATTCGAAGATCGACACAAAGAAGATAAGCCAGCATGATAATGAAACGAAGACAGGCCAGGATGTCAACTCAGTACAGTCAGGAGCAAGATACCCGAAGCACAGTTCAACACATACGCAGTCAAGGAGACCAAGACCAGCTAGCCAGTCAAGACATCAAAAGAAGTCAGAAGAGCCGCCATGCACCAGGTGTGGACAAGTCCATCGAGTTCGCTGCCCAGCAATAGGAGTAACCTGTCGCAGCTGTGGCCGTAAAGATCACTTCGCATCTGTCTGTCGTACCCGATCTAAGGCTAAAAAGGTAAACATGACCGAAGAACACAAAGATTCATCAATAGATTCTGACAATAATTATTTTCTTGGTTCTTTATTTCTATCCACGGTATACAATGATAAAAATAATTACATGGCAAATCTTATAATTAATTCACAAGATACAAAATTTCTTTTGGATACAGGAGCAGACACAAACATACTGTCATTTTACACCTTCAAAAAACTCAACATACCTTTGTCAAAAATAACAAAAAGTACTCATAAATTATCAACATTCAGTGGTGAAATACTACCCACTGTTGGTCAGTGCCAAGTGAGTGTAGGTCTTAATAATAAAAACCATTCATTAAATTTTCACATAGTAGATCTTAATTGCCAAAATGTCATAGGCCGTAGAAGTTGTGAGGATCTGAAATTGGTCAAAAGGGTACATAATGTCCAGTTCAATGACCATCACAGCTTAAATAATGTTATGTCAAATTATTCACAGTTGTTCAAAGGCATAGGTTGTCTTAAGGATTTTGAGTGTCATCTTACCTTAAAACCTGATGCTGTACCATCAGTGGAGGCTTGTCGCAGAGTTCCTTTCGCCTTGCTCGATAATCTGAAAAAAGAACTAGAAATATTAGAAAGAGACAATGTCATAGAAAAAGTAGAAGAACCTTCAGACTGGGTTAATGCAATAGTACTCACCTCTAAGAAAAATGGTAAACTTAGATTATGTATAGACCCCAGAAAACTTAATAAAAGCATAATGAGGGCACATTATCAATTTCCCACTATAGACGAAATAAAACATAGTTTGTCAGGTGCCCAATTCTTTTCCACTCTTGATGCAAATAAAGGATTCTATATGTTAAAATTAGATAAAGATTCTTCTAAACTATGTACCTTCATTACACCACTAGGTCGGTATAGATTCCTTAGGCTTCCATTCGGAATCAACTCTGCCCCAGAAATTTTTCATTCAGAAATGTCTAAACGGTTCAGTGACATACAAGGTGTCAAGGTCATGATGGATGACATACTAATTTATGGTAGTAACAAACAGGAACATGATATAAGGCTCGAAAAAGTGCTTCAGAGAGCACAAGAAATAGGCATAAAGTTCAACAAAGAAAAGTCTCATATATGTCAGAGTCATGTCAAATACCTAGGTCACATATTCAGCAAAGAAGGTGTCAAAGTAGACCCCAGTAAGGTCCAAGCCATATGTCAAATGTCGCCACCAACCAACCTGACAGAATTACAAAGATTCATGGGTATGGTTAACTATTTAGGGTCATATATCCAAAATTTGTCACAGAAAACAACTAATCTGAGATCACTTTTGTCTAAAGACACTGACTGGTACTGGTCAGAGAAACAAGATATAGAATTCAACACATTAAAAAGACTTATTACAAATGCCCCAGTACTCACATATTATGATCCAAATAAGGATATAATCCTGTCAGTTGATTCTTCCAAAGATGCCATGGGTGCTGTTATTATGCATGACAAACAGCCAATAGCCTATGCATCTGCTTCTCTCAGCCAAGCTCAGCAAGCTTACTCCCAAATTGAAAAAGAGTTATTAGCCATTCTTTTTGGATGCACAAAATTCCACCAGTACATCTATGGACGTCATGCCATAGTGGAAACTGACCACAAACCAATAGTCCCATTATTCAAAAAGCCAATAGTCAGTATTCCTGCTCGTTTACAAAGAATCATGCTAAGACTTCAACCCTATGACCTAAATGTTGTATACAAACCAGGCAAATACCTGTATGTAGCCGATACACTGTCAAGATGCGCTTTACCAGAACAAGCCCTAACTGACCTAGAAGCTGATATTGACCTTCATGTCAACTTAGTAATTAAATCTTTGTCAATTAGTCCTCATAAAATGAAAGAATTACAAGAACATACTTCTCAAGATTCAAACTTGGCCATTGTTTCAAAGTTCTGCAAAAATGGCTGGCCAGAACATAAAAAATCAGTCCCTGAAAACATTAGACATTATTTTCTTATAAAAGATGAACTACAAGTGATAGATGGCCTCGTCCTAAAAAACAATAGTGTTGTTGTCCCTACTTCACTTCAAAATGACATCTTGAAATTATTACATGAAGGACACCTTGGTATTAAAAGTTGTCAGAACTTATCAAAAAATTCAGTATATTGGCCCAATATTTATTCAGATATAGAGACATACATTAACTCATGTCACATATGTTTAACTCACAGACGTAGCAACAGTAAAGAACGATTTTGTGAACAAGAAATTAAGCCAATTCCTTGGTACAAGGTAGGTATTGATTTATTTGACTTTAACTCTCAGAAGTATTTGTTAGTTATTGACTACTTTTCAAAGTATGTAGAACTAGCACACTTAAACAGTAATTCAACTGCTAGTAATGTTATTTCACATCTAAAATCAATTTTTGCAAGACATGGTATTCCAAGATACATAAATTCTGACAATGGTCCACCTTTCAACTCGTATGATTTTAAAACATTTGTTACTCAATGGCAAATTGAACATATTACTTCCAGTCCATACTACAGCCGTTCTAATGGTATGGTGGAAAGGGCAATTGGTACTGTTAAACATTTACTTAAGAAATGTCTTATGGACAAAACTGATCCATATCTCGCTCTTTTACAATACCGAAACACCCCTAAACAAGGTTTATGTTCCCCTGCCCAGCTTTTGATGTCTAGGACACTTCGTTCTAAATTACCTATTTCAAAGAAAACATTACACCCTAAAGTCCCTGACTATAAATTAATAAAGGATAAAATGAAACAACATAATGAATATTCAAAACATTATTATAATACACACACCAAAAACTTACCTAGTCTTAACAAAGGCGATAAAGTATATTTTAAAAAACAACCACATAATCCACATAATGTTTGGACACCAGGCATAATCACAGACGTCACCCCACAACCCAGGTCGTACATTGTTGACACCGAAGATGGTTCGTACCGTCGCAATCGTGTCCATATCCTGAAGCCCAAGACTTCGCCCCAACCTTCACGTTCTCCAACATCTTCTAGTCCTCCGCCACTAGAGCACCTGCAAAATAAAACCAATATTAGTCACACTCCTGTCACACAACACAATGATCAAAATCATAACACAGAAAACATTAAATACTCATCTTATGGTAGACAAATCCGAAAGCCTCAGAGATACTGTGAATAATAGAATAATAATGTGTCTTCTGTTACTCTTAAGTGTATTTTCAGTGTATTTAATTTTAATGTTTTTATTTCGGTAAATTTAATAATAAGCAATGTCAACAGATAAGAGATGACGTTTCAAAATAAACATCTGTCATAGATAAACAATATTACCATATGTTTAAATTATGTCTGATTAATGTACCTAATAATAGTTAAGGTCAACTGTATTAGTTATACAAGATTACTATAAGTTTATGTTAAGTCATTTTAATGTATCATTATATTATAAGTTCTGTCTGAAAAAGGGGGATGTCAGGATATTTATAATCTGCTTTCGGTAACAAGTCTATGGTTGCTCTGTTCTGTAATAGACAACAATTGTCATTGACACGATTCGGAAGTAAACGCCATTATGCCCGAGCTCCGTATTTTCATTTATTAAAATTGGAAACCTCCTCGCCTCCTGCCTAACAAAAGTAAAGAGGTTGAGGCAACAGAAGAGGTTGAGTACCTCTCTGTTACACGTTTGTCCTAGCAGTGGGCATATAATAGGCCGATCATGCTTATGATTTCAGTACCTCCCTGTAAAATGAACGCGTGACGTAAAATATAAAAAATACTTAATTATTATTAATAAAATACAGATCAAAATCGAAATACATCGATGGTTTATCTTCAGCTTCAATTATGTATGTATTATGTAAAAAATAGCACAATTTATTTAAAATATCACCGTACAAATATTTAAAAGAATAATTGTTTTCACGATTCGATATTTCCAGAGTACCTACGAAAATTGCGGTAAAATGTCTGTACGTTTTTAAATAAACATCAATTTAGATAAATACGATAGGTATTCAGTTACTACGGTTTAAAAGCGTTCAGTTTCAGACCAAAAATATGTGATTGTTACAAACATAAACTGTTATGAATTTTCACTACAAAATTGTATACAAAGAATTGAAACAATGATAAAAACTTCATCGAAGTACATAAATTATAAAAGCATAACACCGGAGTTCACTAAACCGGAGTCTTGCTTTGATGTGCCAAATAATAAAAAATAGGAGATACATAGGGGATAGGGTATCCATTAAAACTGTGTCAAGATTATAGACTGAAGAGACAAGATATTGAGAGCAAAGGTGTATCTAGCGCTCACAGCGCGGCATTGAGTGCATTTGATTCTAAACAAATATGAGTTATTTCTTGTAATCTCTGTTAAACCGTTTTCCCTAAACCTAAGCAGAGAATGAAAATGATATTATTAATGAAATTTTATGACAGTCAATTAGTAAATAGTCTGCAAATCTCCTCTTCTCTCGTCTCCGACTTGTTGTAGCCCGGGCCTTACACTGAAAACTTACAATTGAACAACATGCCGAATGGTCGAAAACAGTTGAAAACTGCAATAAATCCGTTCCAAAATTAGTTTCGAACGACAGAAGACTCATCCGTGGAATATTAATCGCTTTCCGATTACCAATAGTTTGTAAAGTTAACTTGTTGAGTTATGGCACTTCTAAACTCATAAAATTGTAAGAACCATAAGGCTAACAAGGATTGCTACAGAATAAGTTAGGAGTTAAGTGCTTCGGAAATGTTCACAGCTCTCTTTTAATTTTCTGTTTTAGAAAGATGAAAATGTTGGAGGGAATAGGCTAATTTACTGAAAAAGTGTTATTAGCCCATCAGTTACAATTTAGAAATAATGACGAGGTTTTTTTTTGCCGTTAACCAAAGTTGAGGAAGATGCGCCTTTAAAAACCACAATACAACTTGTATTGTGGTTTTTAAAAGCGCATCATCTCGTTGACGTGAATAAGGTGGCGGGTAGTGGCTGGATGCGGAAGGCGGAGGACTGGGTGTGTTGGCGAGTCTTAGGAATGGCAAATGTTTACCAGTGGATCAGGCTGTTGATGAAGATGATTGTGATCGATTTTAAAGTGTATCTAAACTTGGCATTGGATAAGATTTCAACCCTTTTTAGGCGAACAATTTGCCAATGGGAACTTGGCCCCTTTTTTAACAGGCATGTTTTTGGTGGGATCATTCTTTTTCAAAACTTTAAGTGACGAACTAAACAGATTTGCAACCAAACTAGCCTATTCTTAATTGATATTGCGATTACGACTTTAACGAGTTTCTACTAGTTCATCCATCATGGAATTTAAACACCAAAAGGAAGGACGGCGTTTTTCGTACGCTTTCAGTCGAGATTAATGAAAGTTTTTACTTTGAAGTGTACTTCTTCTCTACTCGTTGCAGGTGGAGTAGATTACTTTTTTAAAGAAAAAAAAAATATTGACTATCAAATATCATTCATAACAAAGATTATAAATTATTTAACTAACATAGTATGTCCCCAAAAACTTTGAAAAAGTCGCTTAAAGCTATACTTGTAAATTCTTCTTATAATAAAAAGTACAACACTTACACGCCATAAGTACTACGCCATTCTTAAGTAACTTTCCATAACTTCCAGTCTTAAAACTTTCCCACATCTACTCGGACGCAGAAGCTTGAAAGTAACAGCTTAGTCAGCTAAACTTCTACCTCCTTAGCTATGGAAAAACGATACTATACTGGCATGGAATACTAATTAGGCTTTATCACGACAGTTTTTCCTCAAGATGCCAAAGAATGTCCGTAACAACATTTTTCGGTTTAACAATGTCATTTTAGTGACACTTTTTTAGTGACGCTTCTGCTTTTTTTATTTCTTTTCATTGTTAGGTGCTAGCTAGCTCATTATATTTTTGTGTTACCAAAAATTAATGTTCAACAAGATCAGTCATCTTTAGATATGTGTCGAAAATAAACTTGTCTAAAAAAGTGTAACTGCAAAACGACACTTATTTCAAAGTGAAAGGCCGGCTTTTGACGTTGACAGTTTTTTTAGACAAGTGTTCAACAAAAACGGTCTTAACACAAGAAAGATAAACATCTGTAGAACAGTGCCCTGAGCACGAGTTTTCAGTATTTGGGACGTAAAGTAAACTGGAACTTTGACAACT
Source organism: Agrotis exclamationis (assembly GCA_950005045.1). Lineage (NCBI taxonomy): Eukaryota > Metazoa > Arthropoda > Insecta > Lepidoptera > Noctuidae > Agrotis > Agrotis exclamationis. The sequence continues at coordinate 11,506,504 of OX465434.1, forward strand.
TCAAATTGACAATTTTCAAGGAAAAAATTAGTTCCTACTTCGCACACCAGAGGCGCTGTTCCATTTTTTCATACAAAAACGCTGTAAATACTGGAAAAACGCTGTAAAGTAAAAGAGTGAAAACTCGTGCTCAGGGTACAGTAGTCTAAAAAAACTGTCAACGTCAAAACGACATTTCACATTGATATAAGAGTCGTTTTGTTGTTACACTTTTTTTAGACAAGCGTTCAACAGATGTTTATCTTCTTGTGGTGAGGCGGAATGTTTATCTTTCTTGTGGTATGACGGTCAACGTTTAATTTATGAACATCATGAATAATAATGATATTTTAAATCTCACGTCAATAATTTTCTACCCTTTATTATCTTCATTTATTAATGTCTAGCGATATAATATTCTTTTCATACTGAAACTTGGGATAAATTCTGCATCTTCTCACCATTAATACCTAGTCTTCGGTTCCTGAATTCAGAAGAGCGGCTAGACGCTATTTCTTTGCCTAGGAGCACTACATTAAACCGTTATCCCCAAATAATTCTCAAGAGTGGAAACATGTGGGGCTAACTGGCTTGCAACAGCCAATCTGGCATACCTGAGGATCGTCTAATTGGCTAACGTCGTTTGCTATCGGATTGGCTAACACAAACATCTGAGCCGGACTGAATAATGCGTTTATTCATCCACAAGGTAGGGGTAAAAGGTACTTGCGCTTGATCCGAATTTTCTGATAAGCTTACAAACAGTAATTAAGATAAACCGCTATAAAATAGTGCTTATTAAAATAGATAACACGTACACTTTAAATCTTAGAGCGTAATAACCATAATTCACGTTCAAAGAATACTTAAAAGTGGAGGGTAAAATTAGGCGTTATAACATTAGTGTATTCCCTAGACACAGTTATCATAATAAAGTAAAATATTACAGCTTTACCACAGAATAGCAATACTAATGGTTATTCTGCCCACTTAGACATTGTTGAGAGGAATTTTCACACCATTAAGCATCCTAAGCAATCAGAGCTAAAAGCGCGATTTATTGTAAAATCTCTTTGTGCTAGTCAGTGTAAACATAAATATGAAAATGTTATACAAAAGTAGAAATATGTTACTCTACTTAGACCTTGATTCCTTATACACTGATGTCGGTCGTATATGGTCGTACTTCAGCGAGAAATACATAGCAACGTACGTCGTACTCGCTTTGACATCAGCGTCACAGTATGGTGCTATATTTTATCATTATGAAACACAATGTATATTAATCTTAATTGTAACTGACGTATGCGACTGAGACAGGGCCGCGCCGACCCCTTGCAACGCCTGTGTGCAAAATCTATGAAGCGCCTGTGTGCAAAACCTTTGAAGCGCCTTTTATGTAGTCGTCTTTCAAATTTCTTTCATAAATTCAAATTTTTTGCTGAAATATTTTCATCAGTTTTATTAATTTATCAGTTTCCCGCCAGTACGCGCCGTACTCGCGACTCCACTAGCTAATACTCATTTCGATAAAATGTTTGTAATTGTTGTGGGGCATCCCCGTCGGTTCGCATCAGGTTACGTTTATAAACTAATCCACGGCACGGCCTTTGTAATAAAATACATACTAGATTAATATACTACCTAATAATATTAGTCGGCTATCATAACGAATGTGGCGCGGCCGGCGGTTCTTTTGATTTTAAAGCAGAGCTCGTACTTCATGTATATGTACAAAACAAAACCCAAAATATAAACAGTGGGTCAATTCAAATTCATCTTGGGATACTTGTATCTACTTACTTATCGATACTCAAGTATTATTTATGTTGTAATGTGACAAAAATAATTTCATTATTAATTATTGGCACTGGTCATCCAGCGCCTCTGTAACCCTGGCGCCTGTGTGCGCCGCACACTTCGCACATAGGAGCGGCGCGGCCCTGGACTGAGATCATCTTAAGAGAAGTCATTTAAAAATGGAGCTGCTAAAGAAAATTAGTAAAGAAAGCGTGGCCTAGTCAAATGAGTAAATTACTATTAAAGCCTTGCCTCTAGTATGTGTACTTTGACTGTAAAAATATATATTGCAGTATTTAAGAGCAACAGTTTTGGCTAAACTTTACTCCATGTTTCTAATGTAGTTAGTATTTTATAGTTTCTTACAAACGTGGGAGATAATAATTATGTGTTCACACAAAATATTAATGTGAGTTACAAATTCATTTTTTTTTTTGTTAAAAGTTCACTGTTTTACTGTATCATCTGTTTACAAATTAAACTAAACAAATAAAACACAGCACACACATTTAGCCGTTTACTTCTTACACGTACTTAGCAACAATCATGCATATAGAACCACGGAGTTTGCACGGCAGGGTTTTAAATAATTGAATGTTAAAGCGGTTGTGATTTTTTTTCTAACAATAACAATTTCTTCTTGAGAGAAAACTTATTTCGTTAATTCGTAACGGTATGTGGTATAAAATGAAAAACAGAATAAAAACATTGTGCAAGTCAAAGAATCAAAAGCTCCACCAAGAACTCTGTATGGAGCGTTTAATTTGATAGGCACAAAACAATATAGGCCTCTGCTTAGGAGGACTCACTTGATGATTTTTTCCCCCCTAAAAATAAAGTAAATTGTACATTTCATTAGTCTGTGCACCTGTAGTTATATCCGATATAACAGAATACGATGAAAACTGCGAAGCATTTCTCTTTAAAAATAGACAAAAAATGTGATGCCTAGTCAGACCTACATTGCCGAATTCAATAAAAGATTTCTTAGAAGACTATGACGTGAGATATTTCCAAAATATATTTTCCAACGCACGAATGCGCCTCCCGGTTTTGAGATCCGTACACCGACTCTCAATATATCGGCTCTGACAAACGCAACTCAGCATTTTCCGTTGACCCATATCTTTCTCAAACAGACAAATCAATATTGCTATAAGAATTAGATACCCCAGAGCAAAATTTAATAAGACAGCGGAAAAATTGTGCCCTCAAGTGTAAAGTAATTCACTTTATTAGTAGAATGTTGGAAGATTTTGTTTTATCAATATGACAACCAAATTAATGGCGCCTTGAGTTTGTGAAAACTGATGGAGAATAAAAAAAACGCAGCGATTCCATGAGTATTAAAAATGTCTGTAGAACACGTGTTCCGCTGGTATAACATGCTGAATTCAAACTATGCGGTGACATGTTTCCATACCCACACGAATCTGAACATAGGAATGCAACCCCAAGCAACAGAAAAAGACAGTAAATAGATTTAAAATGCAGAGTTAAAACTTCATCCGTGTGCCGTGGGCAGGGCAGTGGCCCTGTACTAGGTTTTTTTTTTTGGCCTTCGTTACGTAGCAACTCTAAGCCCCTTTCTGTTTGCTGCCATTGTAAATCAATTTCACCACTGAATATTCTAGCTTTGTCAATAAACCTTATAAATTCATTGCCTAGTTAGTTTCAAGAGACACAACATCTCAACCCACACCTCTTAGTAAAAATGGAGTTAAATTTCATCTTGTTATCATCAAAACAGCACTCCAATGAAGCGATTCCTGATTTAAATATATTCTATCGGTAAAGCTTTGATCACTGTTCAAACAATTTGTATAGCGCCGACTAAATTGATATCTTAATAAAAATAAAGGATTTCACAACTACCTATAAAATACTTTCTTTTAAGACGATTTATTTAGAAATAAACTGCGTTAGATTGAGTAGTCTGCAAAGACCATTTCCTGAAGTTGTGATAGCTAAAATAAATATTATCAGTGGCTGCGGTGGAACTAGGCTTCACGATATATCCAGTTTGTGCGGCTCGAGCCAAACGTGACAGGTGGTTCTAAGGAAAAGCTCGCATTCACCGTGTTGTTGGCTCGTTTTCAGGTTTATATGTGTTTAAAATATTGTGTAGGTACGTAATGAATCTTGATATGGTATGGCATTTGTGTGTATTTTTAAATTAAAGTGTATGTAAATAACTAAATTTTACTTAATATTATTTGATAAAGTTCTACAATTCAGACCCATAATTTGAAACTCATTTCTTAGTTAAAAAAAAACAGCTTTTCGTTATTAATTTCAAAAAATATTCTTGAAATTCAATAAAATTGCTACCAATATATAAAACAGTATAAAATAAGTGACAGTGCAAAATATTACACCGTATTATCAAGTCCATATATACAAAGTAAGACATCGCTCTTTTACTAAGAAATTGGATTCTGAACGCAGCATTTGAGCCACCCATAAAGAGTCGTTCAGTATTGTCTCAAAGGATATTGATGATAATTCCTGTTTATTTCCAATAGAGGAAAGGGAACAGCGATATCGGCCTGATATACGCCATTCTCGCTTTTAAACGAGTTTCACATTGGTACCAGGAAAACTCACATTTTCTTAACGAGTTCACGAGCGATAAGAAGTCTTGAAAGACTTCGGTGTGACCGTGCCTTTAGATTTGGGGACCTCGATTATTATAATCGTTTCATCTTACTTCAAATACTCGTTGCTAGAAATTCAAAAGAAATTGTACGGCCTTTTCCTTTTGATCTGAAATTGATATAATTACGATAAAGCTTTTGGGTTACCAAGGTATCTTAGATATTTTAAATTGATCCCAAAACATTTTTGATCATAGTTACCTATATAACAAGTGTACCACAATCATGTGTTTAATAATGAGGCCACAATTAGCGACTGCGGTTTCATGCAATCTCGCAATGACTATCATTATAATTGGCTGTTAAGTACAGTAATGATGTATGCAGTTTAACTTGGCAAAGTGGAAAATTGTTGGCCTTTTTTGACAATATTAACCAGATAGAGTATCAAAACCCAGAAATTTGAAACAGTTGACGAAAAGACATCGAGTCAACATGTAACTCACGATTTTCTGGTAGTAGTCGGGCTATGCCTAACGGCCCCAGTATGTTCATAGATTGGCACTGGCCTGGGCCTTTTTTTCACTGCCACTACCCTCAAATTCAATCCAAAAGTCCTTGAGTACAGTACAATCTCACTTGTTTATACATTTTGACGTTTATTAGGAGTGATTTAGGTACTCTTATTGGTATGTAAAAATATTAATACTTAATATTTAACCTTGATAACATTACATGTACTACAGTTATCATTTTATTTTCTGTATACAGGATTGTTATGTTGAGTTCTGATTCAATCTATCTGTTTTTCGAAAACTGTGCCGAAAACATTTGTGAAATAATAGTAAAACAAAAATGGCAAAATTATTTCCAATTTTACCACAGTCATGTTTCAAACTGCAGTTTTAGTTGTTTTAATATACTACTGGGCCACCACTGATAGTCGTACGTCTATTAATACATCTAATCTTCAAAAATGAGACTGTCAGGCACCCATAAATTATTTAGTCCCTAAATACTTACTAAAGTTATACAAAAAGCCGTCTCAAAATCAGTTTGACGAAGTATCAGACTATGATAGATCCGCATTTGGGTTTTTCCAATACAATGCGCTTTACAATAAGGAAACTTTGGTACAATATTGTCGTTAAGCCTACCCCGTTGCTTCCAATAGAAAAATTCCAGTCCTTATAAGATTTCTTGCTGAGAATAAAGTAAGGAAAAGTTATTGGGTAATATCTACCTATGAAGATAAATATAGAAAAATGTGTTATTGGAGCTATCGTCAAAAATATTTCATAAATATTGAAAATAGAAAACGTATAAAAGAATAATAATTAACTTAGAAGGACTTCTTGGTTGTTTGAAAAAAAAAAACGATTAAGGTTTTTTCAAAGTTGCAATAGTTAACTACCAAGATAAAGATCTAATACTTACAGACATTGAAACTCTTTTAAAAGATTTTAAACTTATCAGAACTATTAAAGTTAAATCATTTCAATTTCCAGAACAGCAGTATCCCTTTTCCAATTCTAGTAAAAGCCGTCAAACATTCTATAGCATTCCAGTTTGGCAATTTATTTAGCGTTTGTAGAACCAATATTTAATCTTGTTTCCAAGTGTCACGTGGGTTGGACAGTGACAAAGTTGTCTTGTAGCGCCTAAAAAACCTATTGCGGACAACGTCGTCTCATCGAAGGACTGATACAGGTAGCTATCTACCGGTAATTTATTTTCGTAAAGCTGTGGATAGACGGGCAACTTAAGTTGCCCATGCATGGAATCTAGACAATATTGCTGAAAGTACTTGCAATTCAAAAAATGATTATGTATAACCTATAAACCATAGTTTAATTGATAATGAATACATTAAACTTTGTCGTAACCGTCCAACCAAATACCCGCTACTAGTTAACAGAAAATATGATACAAAAATATCAATTATTTTAGTTAGAAAATACAAAATAATTGACGAAGATACACATCAAAGATGTGGTCACATTTATAAATCTAGCTTTTGACATTTGTAACATACCCTTAAATATTTTCCAAATTTTTCTGGTGTTCACCGACTAAGCAATTTTTGGCAATTACGTAGTTAGACTGCGCCACTACCGGCAACAGTTGCCGATCAACTTTTCTAAAAAATTGCCCGTGTCGACATAGCTTAAGAAACTTCGCATTAATGTCAGGCCAAGCAATTTATCTTGGCGTAATTCGCGTAAAACGCTTATTGGCTGTCGTAGCCTACACGGAGATAACATGATTTATATCCTTCTGCTAATTATTTTATACGGCGCTGAATATCTTTCCTGGGTTGCTATTTGATAGTTATTAGGCATTATCGGGATAAATAGTTACGAATTTAGGAAAACTTGTTTATAAGCATTTTCTTTTGTCCTGTTTTTGAAGTAGTATATTAATTACCGTTTTGTTTGTTCTATCTAAATGACCAAATAAAAATAAACTTGATAAAAAATTTAATCACAGTGAACAACTGACTTGGTTTTTGTTAACTTGGTGCTGCTTGGTGTTTTTATGAGCTACAGGTTCAGGTCCGGTTATTTGCTACAGAGAGTTTCAATGTTTTTAATGCAAACGAAAACATGCCATGGTGAGAAAATAAATACTTTAAAAAATGAAAAAAAAAACATTTAATTTTCCAAAAGTGATCTCCATTTCGCACAAACACAATGCTGTTTCATTTTAACCCGCCGGCGCCGTAACAAAACACAGCTTCCCATTCTTCAACAGCAAACACTAAACATGACATTACAAAACCAACCCTTACCTACATTTCGCTAAACGGTATGTAAACGGTAATTCAATGAGAGTACAAACACAGGCAGCGAATGACGCATGCACTAATGCTCGTGTCGGCGTTTTCTCCCCACAAATATGCACTCGCAAGTCGCAATGCAGTTTAATATGTCACTTCGCACTGTTTAGTGCTGGTAGCCGCCTCGTATACCATGTATGTGAACACAGATGCATTACAGGCTCATGTTTTAAAGGCATTGGTAATTTGCGAACTTAACGGTAGCGTGACGCTGACGCGACGCAAGTTGGACGGGTTGTAAGCGCAGCCTGATAGTCATGCTCGATGTAGGAAATACGGCACGGGCTCGTATTCAGTATCGCGTCTTGTGTACCGGTTGTCATAGAAACTAGTATTTCAGCGTTGACACCACGCCTAGCGAACTCGTCACACCGCAGCCGTCCTTTGCCGCCAAGGCTAGCGGGCCGTGACACGTCGGCCACCGCCGGACGACGCGGCGTGGCGTGTGTTGTGTTATGTGTTATAATAATTTTCATAGTAAGTAAGCATACTTAATCAGTCTGTTACGTTTAAGGGCTCCCACATAAAACCCTGAATTCGCATTGCATCGCAAATGTTTGCGATCTCGCACGAATGCATCGCAAAACTTGCGATCTGATTCGCATAGTGCATTTCTGGGATGTGACGTCATATTTGGTGACAACTTTTCAGTCCGCTCTGAGACAATCCTGTGAAACTCTGAACAATACATAATTTTTTATGCAGTTTGAATAGAATAATTAAAAAAAAAACATTTATAAAAGTCTCAATAATAATATTTTTTGTTAATGATTTCATGTCAATTAATTTGTATTTATTTGAATGTAATTCAATTTATTTGCATATCGCATGGTTTAATAATGCGCAAAATTTTAAAAAATGTAACACTTAGTACAAATCTAATGTATCTTATCTTTTCTAGAAAAAATGGTCACCTGAACCTTACGATAGGCCGCACGAAATTGCAGAAATTCGCATCGCATCTTCCTGCGATGCGACGTCGCATCGCATCGCATCGCGGTTTTGTGTGGGAGAGCCTTAAGCTCGGAAAAGCGTAGAAGCAACATGTTCGTAGCCGTTTCTCTGTGCTACGGCGTAGCATACTACGGCGTGGCGTACTACGGCGTAGCATACTACGTTTTAGCTACGCGTAGCACATTGAATGTTCGCTTGAGCAGGAGAGCAGTAACAACGACGCCGACGTACGATATATTTTTTTTTTTTGCGTGGTAAAATCATCAAATGAGTCCTCCCACCCCGGGCAGGGCGGGAGGGACTGTCAGACTTGTACTGACTAAAAACCACGGTGTCCATCGATAGCCCTTTATGCTCCGGGGTCACGGTAATGAGATAAGTCCTTCGACCCCGGCAGGCTTTGGCCCTCTAGAACGTACGATATAGTTTGTTTTTTTTTGTAAAAAGGTAGTTTAAAGCTAAGAATTCTCTTTTAAAACTGCCTCAATTAAGTATTTATAGCTTCGTTTTAAAGGATGTTAATGATTCTACAAAACGTTTAAAATTATTAATACTGCACTTTATTACTACACATAAAGGTGAATGCACCCATTAACATATACCTAAATTAAATAAAACTTTATTATACGTAATAAACTATACTAGATTTAAAACCAAGCAAAGACTGAGCAGCTTCATTAGTAGAGCTATTAATTATTAACAAAACACACCTTAATTATGTAGGCAAATAAACAATTATGTGATCCTTTTCATGGCTTATTGTTTATGTAAACAAACAGATTCAACTAATAAGTAGACAGACACACACTAAAAATGTAACTAACAAAGACACCGTTTCATCTACTCCTCATTACTTTTATGGTTAAGTAACATTATTATTTTGATTTAAGACGCGGACTGACTACGATTTTAATCGCTTATGACCGCGTAAACTATTGTCACCACTATGGAGCGTCAATAAGATTGAAAATTGGAAAAATGACATTTGTGTTGAAATGTGACGTAAGCTGCGAATGGGCATTTATTTTACTGCTTTTCTTTAGATTATTTAAAATATAGACATAAAATTAAATAATGGTTCGGTTAAAGTTTTAAAAAAATGGAAAACCTACTAAATTCTTAAAAAAAAAAACTGTTGTTATCGCTGGAAATACAGAGATCTCCGACGTCAAAGTTTATTTTTGTGCTACAACTTCCCAATTTTTATTGGGAATATCAAACTCTTATTTATTATTCTGTTCGGTTTAAATTCTTCTTTATACCCTTCTCTGTTCACTGTATTTTTCGCGTTGCTTATTTTTATTACATTACGTCATACTCGACGTTCTAAGAAACCAATTATTGGGAATATGAGATAAGACCGCGCCTTAAGTAATGTCTTATTTTGTTTGACATCAATTTCAAGTTAAGTCAAACTATGTAAGCTCTGACAGGCATAATTCGAGTATGTCTATCAGCCTCTTCCAAGCTACACATCAGTCTATATTCAGTTAATTTTGCTTTATTTTTGAACATTGCTCTATTAAAGGAATAAGTATTGTTACCTCGACAATTACTATTAATATCTTATTTGTCTAGACTCTAAGGCAATCAAATGTAGTAGAACTATTTTTGTCTGGAGAATTAAAGTGAAAAACATCAACATAGCCTTCAAGAAAAATGAGCTCAAATTAATTTAAAATATTATCTTCATTTGTGCTGATACCCTAACAATGAGGATTGTGAAATTGCTAAGTATTTCTTAATTACCTGCTCAATCACTCATATTTTTACACGGTTATCAACAGTAATTTATTACACACATTTTATTGTGCTGTTAATTTGTTGTATTATCTCGTTTTACCTATACAAATAAAGCTTATTTTTCTTTGACAAATACGTACCTTTCTACTTTTGCTTTGTGTTTCTGTTCAAGTAATACAGCAGATCATGGTGATACTTGACGTTCCACATTGGACACCCGCTGAAACGACACCTCAGGAATTCCACATACCGCGATTCTATGAAAGTTTTCAAAAAAATCCTGTTGACCTTTATCTTTCATTGAATTACAAGTCCTAACAGTGACATATTTTCCTCACGATTACTTCAATAAAACCTGAACAGAACTTCTAGTATCGTTCTTATTCTTTATTGCCTTTATTATTTTTTTAATAACAGAATTATAATCGACAAACGTTATGAGTACACGAAGACTCTAAAGCCACTCAATCCATGTGAGCTTTAATGTGTTTTGTTGACGGTTTCCCTTTATATACCAATCTTAACAATTCAGTTCTCTCTCAAAACGAAGTATTGAAAGCAAAAAATTCTCAATATCGACATTTTCATGCGTTGAATTGTTCCGCGCTTAGAGTGTTAGGGTTGTCACCGAATGTTTTTATTTTTACCAATATTAATTATTATCGATAACACTGACATATTAAAATGATAGATAGTAGACTGGTCTGATAGGTAGTCATAAATATAGGCTTTGGATTGACGAAAACTACTGTGTCATATTTTCAATGTGTTCGTGTCTTGCCTATGTGTAGGTGTTGTAGATTTAAAAACTTTTTGGAAGATGCTCTTTATCAAAATACTATCGACTTCTAAAATAATATATTTTAAAATGAGCTTAGAACCTTAATTACGGAAGTCGGTAACGTTCTTTAATTAAATTGATTTTTACCTCCGACTCTTTGCCCTTTCTAAAAGGTCATCGACCTGATATAGATCTCCAACAGACATGATTGTGTTGGGGGATTCCTGTTCTGTTTCAACGGGGCAATACGCCTACATTTTCTTATTTTGTAGACAGGCACGGTGGTGCAGTGAGGTTTGTCGAAAAGAAATCGGTGGTACCAGGTCCGGGCCATGGTACTTAACTTTAGCCAAAATAGTATGGGACTACCTCAAAGATACACCCTTCCTACTAAAAATATTCATTGTTTTCGACGTAGTTCTCAAGTATCTCTGAATATTAAAAAAAAAATGAATGACAACCTCCCTCTTTTGGAAGTCGGCTAAAAATAAATAAAACCGATCCAAGTACATATTGACACAGTTCATCAAACAGGTTTTCGAAGAATATCAAGCTGAATAATATTTACATTTCCACGAAAAATAAGGAAAAAAAACATTCGATTCATTCGTTTATACATCATAAAGACAGTTAGTTATGTTAGATAGTAATACGGGTGTTTGACATGTCAGTAGGTCAAAAAAAATTGTTATTGTTAGTTTCCAGCATGTTTCTAAAGTAGAGGCATATAAGATATTATAAATACATATACATATAACTCTTTATACATAACATCTTCACCCGTGTAAACCCAGAAGGACCCCTCCTTTGAGGTGTACTGTACCTAGTGTTCCTTACCCTCATTTCGCCAATTATATTTAAGTCATGGGACTTAAACTTATCTGGCCTATTACATGTAATAGGCCAGTTATGTTTAAGTCCCATGACGTCCCATGACTGCCACTGAAACGTATGAGGGTGAGACTATAAAAAAAAAACTCACCAACGTTATCAAGAAATTTATTAAAGGTCGTGGTTCACAGCCGTCACTTGGTAATTTCTTATTGTTCCGTGAAGTAGGCGCACTAGTACTGCCCTGGCTATCGAGTAAGTGGAGCGACGCGACGCCGTGGAGTTGACCCTGAGGTGAGAGTGACCGCAGGGACGAGGTGGTGGATGCGCTGGCAGGTCGGCTGTGCGCTGCTAGGTGTGTGCGGCAGATCAGCTGTGTGCGCAGGCCTCAGACGTTCGGTAGGGTGAGTCAGAGCTAGACTTACGAACGTTGAAGACGGAGTTATTTTACTCCCAATCTTGTTGATGGAAAAAAGCCCTATTACCCATGGGTAATAGGGCTTTTTTCCATCAACTGGTAGCAAATTAAGACTCCCTAGTAGCTACTGAGAAATCCCTATTGAAAAAACCCAGTAACATTTAACCGCTTGCGATCACTACACCAACGCGGCTTTGTATCGCTGGCGAAGTTTCTTAACTTTTTCACTTGCCGTGCTAGCTCAAAATTTACTTACATGTTAAACACTGTTTTAAACTATCACGGTTTGTTTCTAAATTTTATTTCTTTCGCGGGTTCAGTCAACCCGCGATCATGGCGCTTGCGACTACGTCGAAATATCGAGAACTCAAATAAAATATGTAATTACGGGAGATATCCCGTAAATGATATTTTTTTACTTACATGTTGTTCCTCTTTCCCTCATATCAACATCATCTTTAATTCACTGACTGTTAGCTCAAACGCTCACTCAATTGTGCTAAAAGAACTAAAACATGACACTAGATACTATCAAATAGAAAGTACCAATGTCCTGACAACAGAGTATCTTAATTAGTATCTTACTTAACACTTATGGTAATGATAATATTATCAGTTTAATACTAATAACAGGTAGGTAATGTAGTTCGTAATTAATTATGTGTACCTGTATCAATATCAATATTCTTGTTAGTATTAATACCTGCCGCGAATGCTGACTTTGACTCAAACAATTAGGTCCTGACGCGAGTTTAACATTTTTTTACCCATTACATTTTGTTACATCTTGTTAGTGTCGTACACTGTACAGTCCCTACCTCTTAGCACGAGTTTTCACTCTCATACTTTACAGCGTCTTTTCAGTATTTACAGCGTTTCTTGTATGAAAAAATGGAACAGCGCCTCTGGTGTGCGAAGAAGGAACTAATTTTTTCCTTGAAAATTGACAATTTGGAATTGTTAAAGTTCCAGTTTACTTTGACTTTACGTCGCTTTCGGGTACAGGTGTCAAATCACAAATATTTTCATATTATGTGCTTGATAGATGGCGTTGTACGATTAAAATGCAAGCTATCGTTTGCCTCAAGCCGTATACATGCGGTCTTACACACACAATGCCGCTCATACACACACACCGGCTCTCTACCTGCGTCGCTACCGGCTCGATCTGGAAAATGGGCCAGGCGAGAGCCACTCCTCCATTTCAGGTGCGTCGTAAGTCTGCGTCCCTGTCGCTGGTCGCTTTCTGCCGGGCCTCCCCCAGGTAACTGGGGGGTCTCACCTGGCAGGGGCAGACCGCCAGGGCGCAATGAAGCAAGCGGCACTGCCGACAGTGTCGTGGCGCGCCTGCAAACAACGTTGAACAGCTACCCACCCCGGCGCGCGTCCGTTGGATTTTATTAGGCTATACTGCCAACACAGCGCGTGTGCCCGCCACAACAAATCGGGACCGCATCCCGGACAGGGGCATAGCCCGCATCCCGCCTGCCGCGCCCCCTTGCGGGGGCGCCGCGACTACTACGGCTACGACTAAACAGCATCATAGTATTTTGTTTCTTAGTGAAAGCGAGTAAGCATCTTATAATGAAGTGTTCATCGTCCTTCGTCTTACGAATTTTCGATCAGGGTCACGTGTCCTGACGCAAGTTTAACATTTTTTACCCATTACAAAAAAGTGTACAACGCCACTAAAGAAGTTTTCACTTCAAAAAATGTTAAATTCGCGTCAGGACACGTGACCTGATCGAAAATTCGTAAGACGAACACGTGACCGGCCTGCTGTTTCGTTTAGGCGGAGCAGGGCTCTTGCGCGAATGTTAGTGTGTGTTTATGTTACAGCGTGCCACGCGCATCCATGGATGGTTATAGCTGATGGCTCGACCGTCTGTGTAGTGCCCACACTGCTGTGTATTCGTAAAATTCGTGTACATAAAGTGTTTATAATATGGAAATAAATGTACAACGTTAATATTCAAGTTTTCACTTCTGCCGGCACTCCCAGAGTACAACCCGTCGTTTTTTTTTGTAATATAACATTCGCAAGAATGCTCAATTGCTCATTACAAGTAAATGCTCAAGTTTATTAGCATCTCATTATCCAGTAGATAACCAAATCAGGAATGGGAAGTAAATACCAATACAATGTGCAGATTATTCAGGCGGTAACCCTGAAAAGCCGCAGACAGGTATTGCGAGCTGAGCAATTAACTTTTCAGATGGATCTTTCCCGGCATGGAACGGAATAATAACCGGGAATGCTAGCCGTTTTGATATTGGTCGGGGTTTTTGTGCTTAAAGTGATAGTGGATTGTACGCAGGTTTTTTTTTTATTTATTGGGCTTTCAATTTTATTATTGGTTTGTGTCCCACATACAATTATGCACAACAGTTAAGTCTCAACTGAGCTAATGACAGCATTATTTATGACCACTATTCTTTTTGTTTTATAACTTCATTGAATTTTTATTATGTACGTGGACAATGGTGTGTGTTGCATGTTTGACAAACCCTAGCTTAAGTATTAATCTGTATTTTGTTTTCTGTCCCTAACAAATAAATAAATAAATACTTAATTGACCTACACAAATACTATTTTTCGTTTGCTGGCCTTTTTACTTATTTTCACGCATTTTTATATATTTCGGTTTAAAAATAATATTATTTACAATCAAATTTAAGTAAGTAAATATTTAAATATATAGGGAAGGAATTTTAAGTCCACCGGTATTGAAAACTGGGTTATAAAAGGACGAGCAATAACAATATTATTCTTAGTTTTCTTTTTTAAATTCAAAAATATTGATAGATAAATAAAGCATAGTCTTTATAAAAAAAAAACAAATGAATAGGTATTGAAAGGTGAAAATTCGGATTCGTTTAGATATTGAGTGCATCATTAAACTTCACCAATTACAGGATTCGAAATAATTATTAGAGTAACATCAAAATTATTGAAATGTGGTCGTTAATTAATTAATGTAATACTAGTCCACGCAATCAAAAAGTAGATGCTTTACAGAAGGTTAGAAGCATACAAAGTCAAAGTGAGGAAAACTCACAAACATCATGCGTCTACATACTATGCTCCTACAAATCTATCATGCTCTGGGGCTTTTTTTTAATTTTTTTGATTATTGTATTTGCGATACTTCTACAATAGATGGTGCCAAACATCATCGTAAGATCGAAAGATTCGAACTAGCAGGACATGAATGCGGTGGCTTAGTTGGTAAAGCGTCCAGTGAACTGAATCGGAAGGTCGAAGGCTTAAGACAAGTCACCCGATTTTTTCTTTCCACAAGAATCTTTAGAAAATATTATCGTAAATTAATTTGCAGCTTAGTGTTTATTTTTTGTAATAATAACCATATTTTTCAAATAACAGTTGACAGACAGAGGTTATGGACCTTTCTTATCATAGTTTAGACTATTACATTTGTTTGACATTTACAATTCTGCTTGTAACAGTAATCACTTTATTTTATTGGTATTCTCTTCGTCACAATGTGGGACATGATAATTATGAAAATCACCAACTAGCGTTTAGTTTTAACTGTTTGTATTGAGTCGATCTTCTGTCACTATGTATTCTGTGGCCGCAATAATAATAGGTACCTCATTTGGCTAAATTTATATTATTACATAGAGCCTACCTCATTTATTATCATTTGAAATAATGAAGAGATACACTTCAAACAGTATCCTGAATTACAAAATGCAACTAAATATTAATTATTGTGCGTTAGAAGCCTAATGAGAAAGAGAGAAACTTATAATGACTAGGTATTTTATTGTGTAACTTCCTATGTTTGTAAACACACCCACGACGCAGGAGCAAAGTTTAAGAAAAGAAAGATTATGTGATATAAAATGAACAATCAGTCTTGAATTGTTGCTTATAGTATGTATTTTATATTATTATACAAAATTACATTTGAGCTCTAATAAATGACAATGATGGACTATCTGTCTCGAATTTAGGTACTCGTATTTTCTGCTCAAAAAGAAAATCTAAAACATATTTATTTCATTCAATCCTTTGTGTATTTTTTGTTCATAAGAAGCTAGCAGAACAAATCAGATAAACGAGTAATAGTAAAACGGCTTCTTCAATTTCTGCTTGTTATTTGGACAACGATATAATTATGCTCTCAATAACATTAATTAGCCAATTGTTTGCACAATCAGACTAATCATGTTCCTTGTCGATCCTTATTTGCAATTACCCAACATTGTCATACACAGTACCTACATGTAACATTTCACCCTGTGCTATATACCTTTACGTAAATAATTATGTAGGTACTTATATATCACACGTCTTGCTTGCGGTTTCCAAGCAGGATTCCGACCAAACCGTAATACTAAGGGAAGGTGTACCGCAAACTAATTTTGACATGCGATTATGTTTTGTTTTTATGCTTATTGCTTAAGTTTTAAAGATGTAAATTGCTTGTTTATAATGATGTTAAACTTAATTATGAGACGGATGCATTAAGTTCATAAAGGGAATTAATACTGCTACTGTTAAGGCTTAATTTAGGTTAAAATTCTGGTTGCTTCAATTTAGATTGCGGTCAGCATACCTAGAAGGGGACGACGCGGTTGGCGCAGTGGCTGAGCGATCGACTGCTGCGCAGCGTGTCGCAGGTTAGATCCCCGCTCGGAACAAATATTTGTTATTTGTTCCGAGCGGGGATCGACCTGTTGGTCTAGTGGTTAGTGACCCTGACTGCTATGCTGGAGGTCGTGGGTTCGATTCCCACCCAGGACAAATTTTTGTGTGATGAGCACGATCATTTGTTCTGTGACTGGGTGTAATTTATCTATAATATTTATGTATTAAAAGAAATATATAAGTATGTTTATCAGTTGTCTAGTACCCATAACACAAGCTCTGCTTAGCTTGGGACTAGATGGCGTTGTGTGATAGTTGTGGAATATTATATTATTATAATTGTATGATCTGCAAGTAGCTGTTCCGTGTCTGGGTGTTGGAGGTTCTGTATTTGTAAACGCACCCACGATACAGGATGAAATTCCTAATGTGGGGCAGCGTTTTTTAGTATTTCAGCCATATACAGGATGAATTTTTCAACTGGGCGTGGATGGCTATATCCGAAACTATGAGGAATATCGAAAAACGTTGAAAGGAGTCTCGAGGCCGATTTTGACGAATACTAAAACTGCATCATTGGATTTTAGAAAATTCAATAATCCTGGCCAGGAATCAAATCACTGATTTTGGAAAAAAAATCACACCCTGTGTTATTATACCATTCGATAGTGTTGCTAATAAGGATCTAATTCTGAGAAGTAATAAAATACGGAAAACTTAAGGAAAACGTTTAATTTTATCTTTACCATGTTCATTGTTGATAAACACTCAACTCAATAGATATAAAACTAATTGCTATTCTGTTGCAAACAAAAAAGCCGTGCATTCTGCTATTTACACAAAAGTACCTCCAGTACGTAAAGTGCATTGTTGTGTACACCGTTACTAACATTTAAGGTATAATCGAGCACAGAGTTTTAATAACCGTTAAATTATTTTAGTAGGGACAACAACGATTGAAGTTGTTTAACTAAAATATTTACAGAGGTCGTAGTTTCAGGACAGTGATTGCCATTTATTTTTGGTTCCATTTTCATTAACGATAGAGATTGAACGTATTTTGTTCTCAGTTGTACTGTTTCACTACTTAGTAAAATGTTTCGTTGTTTCATTTTTGAGTAGTAGGTACATTATAATTTTCCTTTTTGCTACTTGTTTAGTGTAGAAATGTTTCTTATTATTCGTCACATTTTTGAAACTTTATAATTAAGCAGTCGATCCATCCAAAATACTGTATAAGAGGCATTCACACGAGAGAAACTGAAGAGACATAAATTCCCGTGTTCACACGCATCAAACCTCCTAATTAATGAAAGACACGTCTTTCTCAGAGATCTCATAAGAAAACACAAACCTTGCCGTCTTTTTGTGGCGAATCCACGAAAACTCACTTTGCAATGTGAATGTCCAACCGTTATCGTGTTTTTGACGAATCTTAAGTCACAGCTAGGTCCCGTATGAGAGAGTCTTATAAGTTATATCTGATAAAACTGCAAGTCGGTCACAATACCTACCAGTTTTAGAATTGCTCACTGGAGACTATTCATTTCCCCTTCAAGTTTTATGAATAGTGAGTAGTAATTGAGTGGTATATTGGAGTGCACTGATAATGCTGACAAATAGTTTCTAGTGGCTGGCTAATCTTCATAGCATTCGAATGGGTGACAAAAAGTCGCCCCAACACAAAGTTACCAGTGAGCGGCTAGCCTTAAAAGGTTCTACATAAAATTATCCCAGTACCTAAACAATATCGTGCGGTGTTCCACAGGGATCGGTCTTGGGGCCGCCCCTGTGGAACATCGGATACGATTGGGTGCTGCGCGGCGACCTCCCTGACGGCGTCAGCGTAATATGTTACGCTGACGATACGCTCGTCCTGGCGGAGGGAGAGTCGCACCAGGCGGCGGCCGACCTGGCGACGCAAGCGGTTGCGACAGTCGTCGAAAGGATCCGGCAGCTGGGACTCGAAGTGGCGCTGCACAAAACGGAGGCCATGTGTTTTCATGGCCGCGTTAACGCGCCACGGTCTGAGTCCCACATAACGGTGGAGGGGGTTCGCATCGGCGTCGGGAGGACGATGAAGTACCTGGGACTCGTCCTCGACAGCCGGTGGAACTTCAGGGAGCATTTCCTGAGTTTGGCCCCAAAGCTGAACCGGGCAGCAGCCGCCCTCAGGCGACTCCTGCCTAATCTCAGCGGGCCAAACGCCTCCTGCCGTAGGCTGTACGCCGGTGTCGTGCGGTCCATGGCCCTCTACGGGGCCCCCGTGTGGGCCCTGAGCATCCGGACGCGACCACTAAAGTTGGTCGCATGCCAGAGGGTCATGGCTATCCGAATGATCCGGGGATACCGCACGATCGCCGGCGAATCGGCCAACCTGCTTGCCGGATTACTGCCCTGGGATCTGGAGGCGACTGCCCTCCAGCGCGTCTATGAGTGGCGCGTGGAGGCGCAGCGCCGGGGAGAATTCCCGCTGCCCCGACAAGTCGAGGCGCGGCGGGAAGAGGTCCGGCGCGATCTCAGGGCAGTATGGAGGGGACGATTGTCGCAACCGACGGCCGGGCACGCCGCAATCGCGGCGGTAAGACCCCTCTTTGAGGAGTGGCTGGATAGGAGTCACGGCGTCCTGACCTACCGCATGACGCAGGTCCTCACCGGACACGGAAGTTTCGGGAGGTACCTGTGTCTAAGGAGAAAGGAGGAAACGCCTGGGTGTCACCACTGCGAAGATCGCCCGGAGGACACAGTAGAGCATACGGTGCAAGACTGCCCCGCTTGGGCAGAGCACCGACGTGTCCTCACGGCGGCGATAGGCGGAGACCTCTCGCGCCCGGCATTGGTTGCGACCATGCTGCGGGGCGAGACGGAGTGGGAAGCGGTCGCCTCCTTCTGCGAAGCAGTAATGCTCGCGAAGGAGGAGGCGGGCCGCGTGAGAGAGAGGACAGTGTCCTCCCTCCGCCCCAACCGCAGTGGTGGACGCCCACGGCGACGGACGTCGCAAGACGATCTCCGGCCACCGTAGGCGCGGGCATGCGGGCGGCGAGTAAAGGGCAACTCGCTGCCCAACCATGGACCATGCCCGGGTCGACGGCGCGTTGTGTTCCACGCGCGCCTCAAAGAGCGTCAGCATAATGACAGGCTTTGGCCCTCTAGAGAGGGGGCCCCCCCCTCTAGAGGGCCAAAGCCTGCCGGGGTCGCGGGACTTATCTCATTACCGTGACCCCGGAACATAAAGGGCTATCGAAGGACACCGTGGATTTTAGTCAGTACAAGTCTGACAGTCCCTCCCGCCCTGCCCGGGGTGGGAGGACTCATTTGATGATTTTACCACGCAAAAAAAAAAAAAAAAAGTACCTAAACAAAACATAACATTTCAAATTTTTCATTGCTATACCTACCTAATGTTCACAGTTTTCCAAGTAGGCATCTTATAATATATTATTTACTCTCTGCAAACTGTTGTTAACTGCCTAGAAATCAGAATGAAATAAATCATGGTGACCTTTTAGTAGGTATTATTCGACTGGAACGACCCTGATAAATAACGATGTTCTATATAACAGATTGTTTTCATGTTATTATACCATTATTTATTTCATAGGGAAACCAATGCGTAGATAAGTCGGTATAGGAATTATCCTATACCGACTTATCTACGCATTGGTTGTTGTACTAAATACATTAGCAATATAATTAGCAACAAATTGATCAGTTAGCTTGGAAAAAGGCAGCAATGATCTTTGCTTGGTACTTGGATTTTGCTTCTAACTTACATTTTTTTGACCTTCAGATAGACATTCCAAGTCTAACAGTATGTTCAATGCTTGTAAAAATTAATACAGAAAAAATCTAATGGGGACAATGAACAAAAAAGGAAATATTTATACTTATCTACTGACCCAAAGAAAACTGTTTCGATAAAGAGACGATAAAAAATATTTGAAACTTATAAAAACATGTAAATATCGATGTATCATTGGAATTGTTAACAGTCTAGCCTGCTAACACAACAACGTTGTTTACAAAACCAACTTACCCAAAAGTGTCAACCTAAAGATACTAACTTACACAAAACAGTACAAACAAAAACCGGCCAAGTGCGAGTTGGACTCGCCCATGAAGGGTTCCGTAGCAGCAAGCATAGATATTTAGGGATATAATTATATTGAGATTAGTAAGTAATATACACAAACAATAAAAATAACTTTGTTTTTCATAGTATTTGTATGAATGGCAAAGTTATATTTGCGGTTTTTGAAAATGTACTATATCTCAAAAACTGCTAACTGTATCTCATCCAAACCAATTTTCGTTGGTAGTTTTGGTTGAGGTCTACATTGTATATTTTTTTTTAGTTTTATCATTCTCTTATTTTAGAAGTTACGGGGGGGGGGACACACTTTTTACCACTTTGGAAGTGTCTCTCGCGCAAACTGTTCAGTTTAGAAAAAAATGATGTTAGTAACCTCAGTATCATTTTTAAAGACCTATTCATAGATACCTCACACGTATGGGTTTGTTGAAAAAATTTTTTTTGAGTTTCAATGCTAAGTATGGGGGGCACCCCCAAAATTTGTTTTGTTTTGATTTTTGTGTGAAAATCCTAATGCGGTTCACATAATACATCTTTCTACCAAGTTTCAACAGGATAGCTCTTATACTTTCGACAAAAAGTGGCTGTGACATACACGGACAGACAGACAGACAGACAGACAGACAGACATGACGAATCTATAAGGGTTCCGTTTTTGCCATTTGGCTACGGAACCCTAAAAAGGGCCAGACAGACGTGTCAATAATAAAAGTAACACAAACAAACACACGGTCAAAATCAGGCAAGTCTCTCCATTAGTTCGATCCGCATACAACGTCCGAGCAACTAATGAACAGAGAACACCTCTCTACACTCAATCCCCTCTTGTTTAACAAACTACTCTGATACTTGTCAGCCAGAGGAAACCTGCGACAAGAAATGTTCCAGTTAACAACTACTGGCAGTCTCACAGGCCCGACTACTATTGCTAGTAACAGATTTTCTCGCCTGTCATATCACATTATTTTGTTATTGACCAATTATTTTGCTGAAACCTTCTTTATTAGTAAACGGATTACGGAGAAAATTTATGAAGCGAGAATGTGGTGAAGTGAGTTACTTATCAATCTTGTCGTGTTTGAAAGATTGTCGTGTAAGCACACTATAGGTCCTTTTTATTGGTTGTTTTTTTCCCTTTTTGGCCTAAGGAAATCTTGACAAAATATTCCAAATCCTAGTTTGTTTTTAACCTTTATACAAATAACACTAATTTAAAAGACAATGAAGCGCTATCTATAACTATGACCTGCCTCCAATTCGTTAGCTCTAATTTCATTAATCAGAGTGAGAACTTGAGTCATAAACTATGGGGCGCTGAGAAGTTGGTGTCCGTTTAATGATGCAGAACCCGCCCAAATCTAAGCGACAACATCAAATCACGGACAGCCCCCGTCTCAAGGGACAAAGTCTGCATACCTACCTACATACCACACATGTGAAAATGTACGGTATGATATACCGAGGCAAACCCACACACACGCATTTACCTGGTACAGGTGAAGCCAAAAATGCGCGAAAAATTAAACAAGACGTATAGCTAAAAACGGTGTATTTTTCCAGCAATTTGGATAAGTGGTTACCCTAGACACATTGTCGTAAACTTAGTAGATTGTTATGTCGAGCTCGATTAATGAATAAACTGTATTTAGAAACCATCAATGTTTATTACTGGCTTGATGGGAACATTGCCTACTGCCACTACTCAATTTGGGGACAATTTGTGTACAATAAGAATAGTGGTGCAATAATAAAATAATACAATATAACATCGAATTAGGAATCGTTAAACAATTTCGTAGTTTATTTACCATAGTTACCACTCACATCTTTTATTAATTGTAAGTACCGACATCTATACGTCAACAATCGAAGTAAAAAATGTAATAAAGACTGTACTTTAAACCACGAGACACAATTTTATTCTTGATGAGTCATTCTGCTCCTGACATTAGTGTAATGGGATCGAGTGGGTTTGGTGTCACGGGATGACATAAAAAAACTCTCAAACGTGACGCGTTAGTTAGAAAGGGATACTTGACAGGCAATTTTAGTTCCCGGAAGGTAAAATTAGTTCCGGCAGACGTTCGGAGCCTTAGCTAGAAGTAAAAGCGATAAAGCCGATTTTTTTTGCTAATTACGAGTCGGATTTTTTTTCAGCACCAACGTAATCTGTCGAAATCGTGAAGGTTTTCGTGAAAATATGTGTAAATAAAGCCCTTTAAACACAAAGAGATAAACGCTTTATAAACAATCGTAGGTACGTACTATGTTTATACCAAAGGAAGTGGGTTTGCGTGTAATGTACTCCGAAAAATGGCACGGATTTGTTTTACGACTGAGATTCATTCGAGCGATAGACGTTTTTCATGTCGCCCGGATAAAAACTCGGAGGTACAAGTTAGCAAAACTGAAAGTAATGGATGTGATACGGAATTGACGGGAATGTGGAAAATAAAAACAGTACCGAATGATTTTTATTGAAAATTTTGGTGCGTGTTTTGCTACATCAGAGTATATAAAATGTTTGGGAGGAAATATCTAAATATAGAATTCTGTTTACACAGGATAAACTTCCTTATCAAATGGTAAAGTTATCGGTGTTTTGCGTGATCCATTTTGGTACCTAGTCAATATATCACAAAGAGTGCTTGATCAATATGATTGGAGCTTATGGCTAAATAAAATCAGCCATCCGTGCTTGAAGAGGTTGGTTTGTGGATGGCTGACCTGCTGATCTATCTAAAGTTGTTGTTTCTAGCTGTCATTTGTGGCTGATATTATGACAGTCGTTACTGTTAGTCAGAAGCTCGAAAGTTTGGCAAACAGTCTTACTAAAGGCATCGTATTACTGGGTAGAGTAACTGGGTTGTGAAGGTCACAGAATAAGTCCCTGTAAAATACTGATATTCTGCTGACTGGCACCCCACCTAAGTTTGGAAAAGGCTCATTCATATGATGGCCTATTATGGACTACTTTGCTATTTGATAATGTAATGTTATATACATTACATTATCAAATGTAAATAACTTTGTATATTCCTGCCCCTGCAGTCTCGACATTAGACAGCGGCAAAATTCGGTCGCTAAGTCGTATCGTTATCAAATTCCTTTAATAGATTTTCAACTTTATGTAGAAAGCATAAGGTTGAAAATCTATTAGAGAAATTTGACATCGATTAGACTTAACGACAGATTTTTGCCGTTATATTTGTCGAGACTGCAGGGGCTGGTAGAACGGAGATAGAATTGGTCATGCTATGCGTGCATATCAGTCAAAATAAAATGCAAACTGTTATTATATAGAAAAATATTTGCCTAACCCTGCAGAATAACGGGCATGATTTTATGTTACGTTAAAACAAAAACAAGAACAAGCACCGATGAAAGCCATAAAACCATCTTATCAATATCCAATATCAGTGTAATTCTTTCCAAATTTACAATAAAAGTCGACAATGACCACAAAAAGCAATACTTGCCAACTATTTTTAATATTGAAATCGAAGCGGGATCGTTAGCGCGTGAAATATCGAATGAAAAATAATACAGCAGGGCCGTTGCAAGCATTGTACGAACCCCGGACGCGGGTGGCTTAAAGGCAAGGTTACAGTAACTGCGATATTTTAATAGTAGCTGTGTCTCGGGATTTCACTGGTGTTATGTTAGGCATTTAGGCCTATAGAGGCCACGCCCGTTTCCTTGAAGTACACTTGGTAACACGACGCGCTGTCGACTTGGACCAGGGATACAACTATCTAAGGATGAGACCCATAGCTTCGGTCGATGTTCCGGGCGTTTCTTATTCAATATCACTTACCTAAGGACAAGATAAGTTATCGATATGAATTAAAAATTGTTTGCAAAATTTAACTTTTATTTTATACTAACAACTAAAACAAAAGGTTTTACTAACAAAAATCCATAGAACAACAACATTTTTATATTATTTTTGTTCCTCAATTAACTTAGTAACCATATAATCAGAGGGAGGTAGCTTCCAGAAAACAATGTCACACAAATCAAACACACAACAACCTTGACTTACATGTTATCGTCAAAAAGAATGGAAAACTACTGTTATCCAGCTATCGCTCCTATTAACGTACCAATAGTGGATATAATTGCGTTTTGATGGGCACATGATCGATCTATGTTGAATGATTCTCAGCGATTGTACGTAATCGCTTACAATTTGGTTTGAGTGCTCGATAATAATGAATGGTTGTAGGTTTACTATGGTTGTTGGCTAGGTCAAAGGCGGACATTATAATCCTTTCGTGTAATATGAACGTGAATTGGTGTACACTGAACGATTGCGTATACTAATAGAATACTAAGAACATAAGTTGCTGAGCTACGTGTCGATCGATCAGATCAGACTAAAAATCACGGTGTTACTTCAATAACCCTTTAAGATTCAGAGTCATTGCGAGCTTATATAGCGTAGTATATCTCATACGTTATTATGAGTTAACCCTTAAATAAATACGGCGGAACCAACCCGTATTATAACAGCAGTTATTACGCTTCTGTTATTTTAAAATCCTAATATTTATACTACACGAATTATCTTCGACCTACATTTTTCTAAATATAAAACTTAAAATCTTGTTGTAGAATCAATCAACGAGGATCATGGCCATCCGGATGATCCAGGGATACCGCACCGTCACCGGTGGGGTAGCAAATCTCCTTGCTGGATTGCCGCCGTGGGATCATCGGCTATAATTTTCATCCATGATATTAACTACGGTTTCTGAGTTTGGTTGTGGATGGTTTACCATTGATTACAATATTGAGTTCATGGCCACATCTCAAACGAAATAAATAGACATATAATGCGATAGGAACTTAATTTGCTACCGTTTCAGGTATTAAAACCATGCCGGGGAACTGTCCAAACGAGAAACCTTGTCCCTAGAACATTACGATGGGGAAGAAAAGTTTTCGAGTTGCGACCACGGACCGGAAGACGCAGTGTAGGCAGGCCTCCCACTAGGTGCAACCGATGGCTGCAAGTGGCGAATCGTCGTTCGGCGTGGCGGTCTAAGGGGGAGGCCTATGTTCAGCAGTGGACGTCTTCCGGCTGATGATGATGATGAGAACATTATAAGAGCTGTTTAAGAAACACGGTGAATTTTAGTCAATATGATCCAGACAGTCACTTCCGCCACACCTGAGGTAGGGGGAATTATTTGATGATTGTACCACCTTTAAACAAAAGCTAGGTATGTATAAAACGCCTATATATTTTGTTAAGCATTCTTGTATTATATTTTGCTAACCCAGGCAGGAGAAGCCAGATACAAAAGCGAGTATGGAACAAAAATGTTTGATTGAACATAATGATGCGAAAGATCCTGATTACTCTTGATTGGGGTTATTGAGTCAAACCTTTTATTCCACAATACACGAACGACCTTTCGATTCCTTCCTCTATAAGTATATCATTGGCGTAGGCGATTTGTGGTTATTGAATGATCTCTTATAATATTTTAGTACCAACCGTAAAGAATATAATTTAGATACTTTTCCAGGAAGTATATAAAAGTTTACATATAAAAAGGCCAAAGTTGAAATAAGAAAATGAGGTAATGAAAGGTCACGATCAGATAATTCAAGAATGTAGCTACTCATTGAATTTTTTATAACCTTACGATTTACCCGATATAACACATAAAAAAATCAGTCTTTAATGTTCCCAATGCTGGGACACAGGCTTTCTCTCTATCAGAGCGAATGAGCTTCAAAAAGTTGGTAGATGTCACATGTCTTCGAATGTTTGATTCTAAGGCGCGGGCCACATAGAAAAGACGTAAGTCCGCGACGCGTCCTCGTCTTACGTCTTTTCTATGTGGCCCGCGCCTTAGATATGCTGACAATGTTTTCCTTCTCCATTTTGAGATCAGTACTAATGAAATAAATTACACTAAGTATTGCTCCTGATTGGGTTAGAACAACCTACGTTTTACCCCACTGCTGGAAAAAAATGGACCAAGTCTTGTATTATTTTTCTCTGCGTATATCTTCTTAATGCTGGTCTCACTCCTCGCAATTCCTTCTATGAAATCTTTGCGACAAAAATCTTTCTTGACAATGTTTAAATTACAATTTTATAGTTAGCCAATTGATCAACATTTTATAGTTAGCAAATTGATGTCTTCTACTGAACGGTTAGGCAGTACGCTTCCATCCCTTGAAATCATTAATTAGTTAATTAACATTAACGACCACCAAATGTAATCAATCTATTATGAACTTTATTTGACTGTTTTTAGAATTCAAAGTCAAACTTTTAACATTTAAATAAAGTTAAGTTTTCTATTTCAACACTACAATTTAGTATTGAGTAGTTCTTCACGCGAAAACCGACGAAATCCGTCTACCTTTTTGCGGTCGTTTGTTTGTTACCCCTTTGTAAATAAACCATCGTGTTTAGTATCAAATATATCACAGACAAACTTCGGTTTCAATGTCTATGTTTAACACCAAACCAACAAGATTGATGTGGCTTGTAAGTAACGCAAGAATAGAATGATCGAATTTAGGATTAAATAGAGATATTTTGCTGAACAAAGTTTAACAGAATGATATTGAAAGTGTTTGTTTGTGTTGTTTTTTTGGAATATCACAGAAATTAAGTAAAATAACCACAAAATAGTAGATTTACATTTCGGTGTTAAAATATTGCAAAATACAACTTATTAACCCATTTGAAACGTAACGTAGGTAGGTACGTTTTAAATGGGTTAATAAGTTGTAGTGTTGTGTGTGATGTCTGTTGCAGACAAAACATTAATTTATTCTATTGAATTATATGAACAACTATTATTTCTATCTAACATGTCATTTGAAATGTAAAATGAATTAACAAATTGAAATAAATAGTCAATTACACGCCCTGCAGTCTCGACAAATATAACAACAAAAATCGGTCGTTAAGTCTAATCGATGTCAAATTTCTTTAATAGATTTTCAACCTTATGCTTTCGAAATAAAATTGAAAATCTATTAAAGGAATTTGATAACGATACGACTTAGCGACCGATTTTTGTCGCTGTCTAATGTCTCGAAAAATCTCAGTTATATTTAAGAAACAAAATAATTACATCATCATCATCTGCCTAGCCTTTTCCCAACTTTATTGTGGTCGGCTTCCAGTCTAACCAGATGCAGCTGAATATCAGTATTTTACATAGAGCGACTGCCTATCGGACCTCTACAACCCAGTAACTGAGTAATACGATACCCCATGGTAAGACTGCTTGTTCTGACTAACAGTAAACAAAATAATTACGTTGAGTTGTTGAAGAAATAATTATAAAGAATTTATTAAGTTAACATAGTTACCGCTCGGTGACAGTAAAACTCGACTATGTGTCTAGAAACATGAATAGGTACTTTACATTTATCAAGCCACAAGTCTCGTATTCAACGTTAGTACGTAGAATTCTCTGAGAAGCTTCAAATAGAACACAAAACAGAACATTAAAGGACTAAAAATGATAATGACACTCGTAAGAGTGTCATTATCATTTTAATCTCCAATTAAGGAGAAAAGTTGATGAAAAAAATACCTACTCAGAATCTCAATGAATAGTTTGTACTTACACAGGCAAATAATTTGTAAGAGCGCTAATATAAGCTAAATGCTTAATAAAAAACTTATCATAATATTACATTTCTCTCAAAAAGATTCAATGATGCAGAAACTTAACAAAAACGCATAACAAACGGGAGTACAAAATCCACGCAAACCAAAATACTAAAAAGTAACGGGAATCCATAAAATATTCCCGAATGATTTACGTAAAGCAGAACCAGTGAAATAGAGCGAAAACTACGTAAATAAAAAAAAAACGAAAGTCTAGATGCCTTGTGCGACAGCTCAATGTCGTGAAGGTCGATATAAGAAGCCAATAATCTCTATTCAGGATATAAATGATCGCTTCGAGTGGAGAAGACTGGATACTAAGCTCAGATAAGCCTAAGGAGAAAGACTTATAGCGCGTCACCACAGCCTCCATCTCGTCAAGAATACATACATGTTTAATGATGTAATAGTGCTTTGAAGGTATTTTTTTTTCGTATAGAATAGAAAAACTGCCAAGCCTGAAATATGATATATTATTATATTATATAATGAGTCCTGGCTGAAGACTGCAATTGACGTCGACAGAGTATTAAAAGTCATACGTATTCTTTATAAATTGTCGGCTCAAGTACGATATATAAATTCTATATGAGCAAGTCTACGTATTTAGTACAGACAGATTTATGATGATGAGCAAAGCAAATTTAAACCAGAACGTATTTATAAACTTACCACATCTCAAACAGGAATACGAAAACGAAACAGAGAAGGAAATACCAAATAAATGCTTTTTCATTTAACGTCCCTTTGTGTGTGGGTTAAAAGCAAGCCACGATATATGGGAACATTAGGGGAAACAATGCCCCATTGTACTCTGCGTGTTGTTGTATATCAAAACTTTGAATAAAACAGATTGACTGCTATTTTATCATTGGACTTTGTTTTTGCTGTCTATCGAGAGGACAACGCAATATGCTTATATGTTAATGCTCAATCGACTTTTCCTAATTACATGTTTAGCGAAATAAATACTTATTGCCTTAATCTTAGCGAGCATTATCTTTGTCATGGCAAAAGTTCTTACCCTAGTGAGAATTGCAAATTGGATTAGTTTTTCGCTGTTAATTAAAGAAAGCACAAAGTTTTTATTAAGTTACTTCTCTTCTGGCATACGGAATTAGTTGGTCGTTGTCGAAATTATTAACAAAGATAAACAGTATCGTGATGAGGCGATGAAGGATTTTGAAACATTTTAGGCTAGATACTTGGAATTGTTAGACAATTTGGCATTGTTTATATTGGAATTAAGATTTGTTTCAATTTCCAAAGTGGAAGTCTTGAACAGTATCATTTGATTAATTCCGAATGAATTTGAATTTATTTTGGTTAAGCAACATGATAATAACAAACAAGTATTAATATTTCGTTGTAAGGCTGGATTTATACCACATTCGCTTTAAAACTGGACAGTGGACACGCGTGCACCCTCATTAAACAAGATCAATTTGGGCAACCGAAACGTAAAATTTTCCCGTCATTCAACCCAAAAATTTCGTAATTTTATTTCGGCTGTAACTTGGTCACTTTTATCGACTGGATAAGTACTGGTTCCTGTTTTTAGTATGAACTATATTCAGCACCACTCTCTTTTTATGACTTTCACAGGATTAATGTGACACATGTCAGTTTGTATATTTCCGGGATTTGTTTCATCATTCGTAAAGAAAAAAGTAAAAAAGTAAAGCTACTATTTTTTTGTTGATGAGATACTATTAAATGGAATTACAGGTAGTCAGGAAATAACTGGACTAGACCTCAGCTGCCATAAAGGCCTCAAATGCCAAATTCACATATTATGTTTTAATTTAATTCACAAATTGTAAGAGCTAATCCGATTCAAAATAAAACATCAGTGATATTGGTGAACGAACGCAAACTTCTCGAGTAAATCTTTACCGGTAAATATGTCAGCCTAATGATTATTACGTGTTCTTCGTATTAGAAGTGTATTTTGCCCTGAAGTCAGTATTTTTTACTTAACCTTGAATATCCACTGCTTAGCAAATCCAAAAATAGTACTTTGAAAGAGTTTATCCGCTGGACACAACAGATCAAGGCTGCATTGAATATTATGGTTCCCTACACGAATGGACCAGGAAGGCAGCGGTGCGAGAGGAATGGCGACGACGGTGCGATGTGACAATGAAACTAGCCACCACCCCTGATCTGACGACCACGACCACTCTGCCAAGAGTGCAGCAAATAAGAAGATAAGATCAGGTTAGTCAAATATTATATTCAAACTATCTGATTTCAAAATCAATATTGTCAGTCACAGAACTCTCTGTATATACATTATTTTTTGTTTATGCGAAACCCGATACACCTGTCTAGTATTTTTGTGTAAAGAATCTATGTGCAAAATTTTAAAACCGTATCATAAAAAATCACAAAGTTATAAGCTTGTATATTACCTGATTGTCCGTTCAAAAACATGCTCATTTCGCGGTACACCCGCGTAAACCGCGTCTCTTGTGTTATACACTCGTGATAATAGTTTGGCAATAAGTACCCAACCGTACAGTGATTGTATTGTAATTAACCTGGTAATAAAATTTTACTAAAATATTTAAAAAAAAAAATGTAACGTTGTGTAAATATTATTGGAATCGAATCAGGTAGGTACTGATTCTGAACGAACTATATTCAGGTTTCGCATTTACTAAAAATAATGTTGTATATTTACATACAGTCTGAAAGTTATAATTTGATTTCGGTTGCAGTCGTATTGTACCAGTAACTTGGCATTATGAGCGCTACCATTAAAGTTTGACTTTAATGGTTGTATCATAACGATCTTTTCTTTTCCCCATTAATGGATGATTTGTCTATGTTAATGTTTATTTCGATCGAGGCCAGATATTTTTTATATTTTTATTTGTTGTTATGACAACCAGGAATGTACACAGATAAATATTCTTTGTATTCGATTTGATGGAGACTTAAATACTGGGTTCATTCAAAAAATATCTATAATGCATAACAATGAATCCATAAAGGTAGAAAAACCGTACCCACTGTAGACCAAAGAAAAAATTTAAAATTATTTGCTTGATCGTTGAAAAAACTTTAATATACCTCCACAAATCATAGATTTGTTTGCGAATTTGATTTTAATTCAATTTCTATGAATGGTAATGCTAAATTCACATTTTCTAGCTACATAACAATGGTATTAAACTATACCACATAAAATATATTTCATTTCAGCCACAAATAAACGTAAAAATAAAATTAAGGCTACTAAAATATCGTGCGCTCGGATATAAGTAATAAAAGATTCCAATGGTTGCAATAAAAATACTGGCTATTTTTAGGAAAAACTTGGCAAGGATGACAACGGCATGGATAGCCAACGGGGCTTGTCAATATCCATAGGCAGGCAGGTGTTCCGTACGTCCAATCACTGGCCATATTGCTTGTAAATAAAATATTGGCAAGTTCTTAAATTAAACCGGAATTCTCTTTTTATTTTTCCTCCTATTGTAAAGGGCTGGCTTTGTAATGTTTTGATTCGCTGTGAAGGTTTCTTAACTAAAGTTGATACGAATCATAATGTTACGTATTTTACTTTTCAGGTTCTTTTCCTACCTTAGCAACAGTTTCTTTGTTATGTACCCTTGTTAATCTGTGTCATCCCACTGGTGGACACAAGCCTCTCATATGACCTCATAATCCCTCGGATTAGAGTCAATGTGGACCACTGATCGTTCCTTTTGTACAGTTCGTTCCATCATCTTCTACTAAAACTACAACATAATTATTATACTAATTACCCATGCAGAAACAGGTGGTGCCCTAAATTAACTGACAAACTTGCCCTTATTATGGTGGATAATGCCTGCTTCTCACGGCGCGTGAAAGTGTGCGTCGAGCTGCCGCCACGCGCGGTCCCGTGCCTCCACGAGCGCGATGCAACATACAAACGTGGGAGACACCAGCCCGAGCCGCGGCGAGCTATTGCGTTCGACACAGCACGGAGCGAGACGCATCGCGTAATACGCGCCTTGCGAGTAAAATATGGTTGTAGGTACTAACATACAAAGTAGTAGTCTATACTATCAGCTAAAGTCTGGTTTATTAGATTTGGCACATAGAACACAGAGTTTATCTACTTTTAACGCCTTGTTTCAGGCGTTGTCTAATATTATTGATGTCTGAGGATTAAAGTGGTTTTCATGTAGATCATAGTTGGAGTAATGCCATAGTGGCTTGATAATAACATATCAAACGGAAAGGGTAAGACAGAGAACTGGAGATTGTGATAAAAAGAAACGACGGGTTGCACTCTGGGAGTGCCGGTAGAAGTAAAAACTTTTTTATTACTGTGTTATATTTTAAAACTGGAGTGGTACAGATATGAAATTAACGAATTTTGTTACATCTTTTTAGTGTCGTACAGGTTTCAAATCACAAATGTATTCATATATGCTCGATAGATGGCGCTGCACGATTAAAATGCAAGCTATTGTTTGCCTCTTCATTTTTACGTTTCTACGTGGTTCATGCTAGGAGCGATAGATGGCGCTTATCTAAATTACGTCTTACGCTTTTTTGATCAGGGTCACGTGACCCTGATGCGAGTTTTAATTTTTTTTTCCCATTAAAAAAAAGTGTACAACGCCGCTAAAGAAGTTTTCACTTCAAAAACAAATTTTGATAAAAAACAAGTTAGGAACGACTCTACCGTCATGAACCTAATGACAGTCATGTTTGGCCCCCAACTCAAACTCAGGATATTGAATAAATATTCTGCAATAATAGTAGGTACTTTCGACTTCTAGATCAACGAGGTAGTCAGAAGCCTAATTAATAGCGGATATGCGTTCCTTTGACAAGTCATATTAACTCAACCAAGAATTTCCCAGAAACCAACTACCTAGTTATGAGAAAATTTCTAAGAAAACTTCGTCTGAAAGAGATAGAGACTCGGCAACGATATGACGCATGCGAAGTGTTAGTGATGTCATGAGCGCCTGTAACTTTTACAAGATACTGCTAATTTTGTGAGCTGAGTTAGGTACTGAACTGAATACTACCGCAGACTTAGACTGTGGAGTTTATTGTTCACGGTTTCAAAAGTGATGGAGTGTGTATTTTATTTTAGGAAATAGGAAAGATTTCTCGTACAAATGCAAAAGGTGGGTGACATTATTTTAATCGTTGACAGTTTACGGTAGGCATACAGTACAGAATGCCATTTGCTGCGATTTTTTACGTACATACCTACTCCCTTCGCATCATCCATATTCATATATCTGGTCATACATGTACTAAGATAGATTAGGAATCAATTAAATAATACACTGTTAAAATTGATTTTTAATTAAATGGAAATTTTGAAATATCTTGAACTATTTCTCATCAAAATGACTCTTCCCACCCTGGTTGGAGCGGAACGAACTGTCAAACTCGTACTGACTAAAATCCACGGTTCCCTCAATAGGCTTTTACGTTCCAGGGTCACGGTTACCTGTTTATACCCTCTTGAACTTTCATCTAAAGCCATTTTTGTCATCGTGGATATAATAATAATTAGGTAGTCTGGGAAATATCAGTAGGTATTTACATTAAAAAGATCGAGCTCACTATGATTGAGACAGTAAGCACATACAAAAGTATTTATACATAGTCTTTGCAAATTCACTCCAAATAAAACAAAAAAAATTATTCGCTCACGATAAACAGAAAAAAAACTGCCGACCTAAACTGTGTAGGTACTTCCATGTAAATGCTTTTCTAAAAATAGGTCATAATATTGTAAACCGCATTTTACACCGTTTATATAGAAATACGACCCAAACTGAATGTGTGATACAAAAAATGATTTTAATCCCTCTATTGTACGAAAATATCTCAAACAAGTTCAGTTTTCAAAATCAAAAACATTTTTATTTCTCTGAAAAACCAGAAGGGTATAGAATTTTGTATTTCTAGAAAATGTTGTTTTGCAAACATTATTTATTTTATTTTTGGTAAAGGTTAGGGCCTATGCACACCACGGTTTTTCAACGCGCCGCGCCGCTGGCGCGCGTTTGCACTGCATCTGTAACGCTACACAAGCGCGTCTGTATCGATTCAAAAGCATGTTTGAATTTATACAGGTGTGCAAAGGTCTACAGGCTGCGTCTGACTTGCGTGCGTATCGCGTCTGTATTGCTACAAACGCGCATCAAAGAAATAAACGACTCCAATCCTTATTAGTCAACCTTTATAGCCATCATGCTTTTAGCATTTTTTTTAAACTTATTCACCAGGAACAAAATCAAAAAACTAAAACGTAAAAGACGAGTTTCGCGTTTCAAAAAATCGTTTTTTTTTTCTTAAATACGACGCAAACAGCCACAAACAAAAATAAAAAGAGACCAGCATTGTTGCCTCAACTTGAAATATGAATTCGGGTTAAGAATAAAACTTCGAAAAATGCTCTTGCTCACAGATTTTTCTCCGTAATCTGTCAATCTTGGACGACAACCTATTTTTGCTTAGTCCTTCAACAATCGACAGTATAAAGATTTACAACGGATATTTAAAAACGATTATGTAAGAAGATTTTATGTTAAGGTGTTTTTGTACTATTAAAAACACCTTAGCATAAAAATAAATCATCTTGCTTGTTACTGCATACGTAATAATTAGGTATTACTTACATTGCGAATTGATCACACCCAGAAATTGTAATACTCTGGTAATCCTCTACATTCAGCTCAATCATCCTATAATCTTCCTACAGCTTTGACACAGACTTTTGTTTTTTTAGCGTGGTAAAATCATCAAATGAGTCCTCCCACCCAGGGCAGGGCAGGAGGGAGTCAGGGCCAAGTCATTGTCCTGGCAGCTCTTT
Source organism: Agrotis exclamationis (assembly GCA_950005045.1). NCBI lineage: Eukaryota > Metazoa > Arthropoda > Insecta > Lepidoptera > Noctuidae > Agrotis > Agrotis exclamationis. The sequence goes on from OX465434.1 coordinate 11,541,655, forward strand.
TAGGCGCGCGTGGAACATGACGCGCCATTGACGTGGGCATGGTCCATGATCGGACTTGGCCGTGGCCGGAGATCGTCTTGCGGAAAAGATTATTATGCTATAATCCTCCATCCATCCTGAAATCCTCTACATTCAGCTCAATCAGCCTGTCACAGGGTCACAGGCTAGAATTTAAACGGAGTGGGATCCTGTATAAGTTTGTAAATGTTCATCTAACATAATTATTATTAATTTATTTTTGTTTTCAAGGACATTTCGATTTCCTCACGATGTTTTCCTTCTCCATTTTGAAAGCAGTACTGATGAAATAAATTTACACAAACTGATGCGCTAGGCTAAATTCGAACCCACTATCTACAATTCGTAACTCCGGACCGTTACTACTGGGCTACCACTAGTCTTCTACATTAGCTGAGTTAATTTCAAAATTTCATGTCATTTAGTTGAAAGTTTAGTCAAATCACAGCACTTAATTCAATCTATCCCCAAAACGACTATCCTTCCTTATTTTCCAATGACCAAATAGAACTGCAGAATATACATATTAGTCCTGTATTTCGTCTTCTGTTTATTATATCTAGGTACTTATTTCGGTCTGCAGTTGGAATCATTCAACAAATAAATGCTCATCTCAGGGGCGCACGTAACGCGTAAGTTATATTTATTGTGCTACATACTATACAACCGAACACGCAACACAAAAATCTCTGTCTATGAACGCCTCATGTGTACCTACTACCCGTACGTAAATTACCTCAGAAAACACTGACGTACACTAGGAATTTATTATTAACTAGCTTCCGCCCGCGACTCCGACCGCGCGGATGTCGGTCTTCGCGTGGATGGTTAATTTCTCCATTTTGAGTAACTCTGACAATGACATCTTATAAATATCTATTGGACCCAAATACGGCTAAGCCTATAATAATTAAGGAGATCCCTTTATTGAGCTACTGCTGTTGAGCTCGCGTTCTGTAGTATTTTTTTCATAGTAATTCAGACCTTGTATTTACAAATAACTGATCTGAACAATAATCAAAAAGGTCGCACTGAAAAGCACGGTTTAAAATTACACGCATACAATATTAATTCCACGGACGACCGCTCGCCACACTGGACACGTCCGCTCGCATCAAAATTCAGAATTTATATGCATCGCGCGGCGCTGAACGCGGCTCCTTATATAGGAGTCGGGGAGGCGTGGCCCGCGTGTGCCGCAAACGGTTCAAGCCAAATCCGACTTTCGGCGCTACAGGTTACGGCGCTGAATCCACTGCGGGTAATGCAACGTGTGTTCGCGGTTCTACAGAACAACGTCTATGAATAAAACTGAAAAATAAGATTTTTTTTCTACGTATTTTTCCAGGATAAAAAGTATCCCATTTTATGCCCAGGATAATAAGGTATAATTTTACCAAGTTTCATCGAAATCGAACCGTTAGTTTTCACGTGATGCCTGCATATACAGACAGACAGACAAAATTTTTTTTAATCACATATTTGGGTTTGGTATCGATTTATTTTATTTTTTCAATATTTACAATGTACAGAATTGACCCTTCTACAGATTTATTATATGTATAGATGCGGTCACAATCATTATAACTCACATACACTACTGAAAGGAATGGAGGGAGGCCTTTGCCCAGGAGTGGGGCAGAGCAGGCTATTAAAAAAAACACTACTACGCAAACCCGAAACAGGGGTCTAATCTCTAAGCACGAAACCCGTAGTTTCGGCCTTAGTTATGGGCGTTTTAACAACTACTACGAACTAATAAGGAATTATATTACGATTTGACAGATAGCTACTTAGAGTCTGCGCCACCACTTGTTTTAATGTAATGACATAGACACTAAATAGGGCCGTGTGGCCCGCAAAAATGTTGACGTTAGTTACGTTCGTACATCTCTATCCGTTCCCGTGTAATCGTTGACGGACTTAGAAAGTAGACACCCGAAATCCTATTATAGGCTATTCTAATATTTGTTCCATGTGAGAATCTAACCTATAGCAAGCAGCGCATAAAATAAATCTTACTAAACAAATAGAGCAAAGAAAATCTGTTGCTGATTGGATTATTTACTGAAAACTTTACCCTTATCCGTCCATAAATAAGAAAGTACTTATAGCGCGGACAGTTATTGGCCAATCTCCTTTATTCGATACATTATTCTGTATGGTGAGAATTTATAGGGAATAATGTATTGTAAATAATCAGATAACGTGGTAAGCGATAGTCTTACTCTTTAAAGTAACTATGTAAATAATTTTGGAACAAAAATTGGTCTTGTAGAATCTCTAACAGATTGTTGTTACATTCAGTGGAAACTAACGAATATATAATTATGATTCTGAAACATAACTCCAACAAACGTTTCTCCGCCGAATAAGCCACCGACAGAAACAAAACATGGAAAAGTTGTATGGGAATCGGTTGTCATGGTGTTTTATGTATTGTTATTTTGAGTATGTATGTTTATTAGGTACTGTCAGAGTAAATAAAGAAGACCAAAGAAATGAGATAGATTGACTGTGTGAAGGATGATGTCGCTACATAGGAGCTGACAAATTAAGTAAAGAAAAACATAGAAAAGTGTAATTCTGCACAGATAACATAATTATGAATTGAAAAGGTCAGAAGAATGATGAACGTACAATAAGTAGTATAGGAATAGAGAACTAAATTTTATCTTACTGCACTGAGGCGTGGGCCTCTCAATCAATTAAGTGATCGCCAATTACACGATTTAATCGCTTGTCTGCATAAACGGTAGCCAGATCAAGCATTCAATTACAATTGAATGAGTAACTAGATTACCATATCATCTACGACCCATCTTAACTAGGTAGATATTTGTCGCAAGACGATCTCCGGCCACCGTAGGCGCGGGCATGCGGGCGGCGAGTAATGGGCAACTCGCCGCCCTATCATGGACCATGCCCGGGTCGCCGGCGCGCGTCAGCAAGATGACGGGGCCCCCCTCTAGAGGGCTAAAGCCTGCCGGGATCGCGGGACTTATACCATTACCGTGACCCTGGAACGTAAAGGGCTAATGAAGGACACCGTGGATTATAGTCAGTACAAGTCTGACAGTCCCTCCCGAGCTGCCCTGGACGGGAGGACTCATTTGATGATTTTACCACGCTAAAAAAAAAGGTAGATATTTGTATGTCATAGACATCTCAACATCACAGTGCTGTATAGTTAGTTTTCGGTAACTTACACAGGTCCGGCTTGCTCCTATCCGTGCGTATCCTCAACGAGAGGTTTATGTGTTCCAGCTGTGAAAAAGTTGTGGTATTCTTATGCTACTTGATTATCCCAGTATACTGTCTGGGTCACGGGGCTGTCTTATCAGGAAACCCTGAACCTTGAACGCAAAGGCCTATTGAAAGATCACCGTGGATTTTAGTCACTACTAGTCTGATTTGTCCCATCCCACCCTGGGTAAGAAGACCTCATTTGATGAATTTAAAAAATACAATTTGAAAAAGTATTATGTCTACTTCAATTAAAAAAAGATTCCGGTAAAAAAATACAATTTAAATACAAAAATGATTTTAACGTTTTCTATCGTTTTATATAAGTCTATCTAAATATACATGTATAAATAACAAATGCGGAAACATTTCACGTCAAATTTGGGCATTATTCTCAAAATTTCCCTCGTTTCCTTTTCAGGATCAGCAATGGTAGCCGACACAAACCGCCAAGTGATAACAATAGCGGTGTCCCCAGAAAAGTTAAGCTGTCTTCAAGCCGGCAAGTGAAAATGAAAAATGGGAAGCTTAGGCAAAGAATCCGCGAAAGGAATGAGAATTGTAGCTTTGGCAAAAGGAGGTGCGGTTGCTCAGTTGCTCACTACACTTCTTTCTCTTAAGTGTATTCTCAGAAGATTATCTTTTTCGCCTACTTTTGTATTCATTCTTCACAAATTACGAGTATCATTTGTTTTTAAAAATAAATCTGAAACCAAAAGCTCAAGCGCGAAGGCGCTACCTAAATTCATTTTAAAAGTATTTCGGCTTGATTTCGTTGCGAATAATTTAATGAACATCATTCATAGTGTTATAATAAAGCATTTAAACCTAAATCAAGTTATTATAATTATGCAAACGAGTATTTTCAATTACAAAATTGTTCGGAATTACGTACCTAACAGTTACTCCGCCCATTCACTTTCTGTATTGATTTTAATTTCCACTATTGTTATTTTCAGTAAAAATTACTATTTTTTCAGTTGTTAATTCTAAAAATCAACCGACTAAAGAAATATAACATGTGGTGGTAACTTGTAACTTTACTCCGAAATGACGGGTGTCGGGTGGGGGAGTTTGTGAACGAAAGTTCTACAACATTTCAATCTGAAATTTACGGACTCACAGTGTTACGTGGTGTAAAGTTTCAAAGGTTCGCCAGCCATCAGCAAGCTATTGGATTTAGTGACAAAGAACCAAAATGTACGAGGGTTCTAGTAATTTCGATACTGTGAAAAACTCATTGTACTTTTACCGTTTTCAAATATGTAACCATTTCCATAAATTGATCAAGACTCTTTTAAAACAACTACTTAGTATGTTGTAAAATAAAATTTACTAGAATTGCATTATCCCTTTTTGAGGAAAATAAAATCTTAAAGCAGATTTTAGTAATGAAACTAAATGCGATCAATAAAGTTTTACGTTACACGTTCTAGAGCCCTAAGTCGCAGTTCAATTTCGTTAAAATCCAGACTAAGTCATTCTCCTTGTTAAAGTATTTTCGTACCTTAATACATAAAATCACGTCTTCTTCCCATGAGGGTAGGCAGACACTACAGAGCACCTGCTACGATCCATACATACTCCTTTCGCTTCATCCATATTCATACATTATTATGTTTATAACAAACTAGCTTCACCCGCAATTCGAAAATTATACCACGGGGACGTAAAACCACATTAAATAACAAACATCCTTCCATCCATCCAAAGTTTCATTTACAATATTAGTAAGACTAACACTTTTATGACAAAGAAAATTTCCTGACAGAATGTTATATTTTTATTAAAATAATTGCCTCAAAACACAAACAACTGCCCTCGTCGCATCCATCACTCACCATCCCCATTTATTCGGTCCTCTGTCACTACCTACAAATAAATTCGCGCCCTTTTTCCCCCAAGACGTATGGTATCCCCTTGTTTTACAGTATACGGTAAGTATTTGTGTGAATTGCTACTTATGGTCAGTTCTTCTGTAACACAGATAAACGTTTATGTCCTTTTTATTGTTGTTAAACTGGTATCCTCCGGGAAACTGCCGTGATTCTTTGTTCAATTGCTAGTGATGGTTTTGTTAGAGTAAACCGATTTGTTTAAGTTTTATAAGGCATTTTATTCTGGTGATATTATTATGGCTTAAAACTTGGAGTTCTAGATTTGGTTATACTTGAGTGGCAATAACTGCTAACAGAATAACAGATGGTTCATATAGATTCAAAATTTAAAAGATTCAAACTTCTTAATTACCTATTAATTATCAAATCGAACATTGACATTTGAATAGTGTGACTCAATTTAAAGAATTCATTGAACTGTAGTAATTCAATTCATACTAGCGCTTCGACTCTTGAAGCTTCAATCTGAAACTTGACATTATTTTACGTATTAAGGCGCGGTCTTATCTCATATTCCCAAAAATTGGTTTCTTAGAACGTCGAGTATGACGTAATGTAATAAAAATAAGCAACGCGAAAAATACAGTGAACAGAGAAGGGTATAAAGAAGAATTTAAACCGAACAGAATAATAAATAAGAGTTTGATATTCTCAATAAAAATTGGGAAGTTGTAGCACAAAAATAAACTTTGACATCGAAGATCTCTGTATTTCCAGCGATAACAACAGTTTTTTTTTTAAGAATTTAGTAGGTTTTCCATTTTTTTTAAACTTAAACCGAACCATTATTTAATTTTATGTCTACATTTTAAATAATCTAAAGAAAAGCAGTAAAATAAATGCCCATTCGCAGCTTACGTCACATTTCAACACAAATGTCATTTTTTCAATTTTCAATCTTATTGACGCTCCATAGTGGTGACAATAGTTTACGCGGTCATAAGCGATTAAAATCGTAGTCAGTCCGCGTCTTAAGTATATCGTTTTTTGTCACTTCTGTAACGTAATTGAAGAAACACCGTGAACTTAAGCCAGTACGAATCTGATAGTCCCTACTGCCCGTCTCTGGACAGGAGGACCTATTGCAGATTTTACAACGATAAAAAAACATGGCTCTTCTTTTGTTGTAATAAAGTTTAAAACCTTTTAAAGTTTATAAGAGCTTGTGGTAATTTGAAATACCGGTATTTGTACCTACAAACAGTCCTTGTTATCATAACTACACATTTAGTGATGAAGAAGCCAAGTGTAAACAGTTCTGTCTGAAACTTCATGCCTTTGAAACAATTTTCTCGGAAGATTAAAGCGGTACTACCTACATTGTGCCTTGCATTTAAATGTTGTGATGTTGTGTATACAAGAAGGAACTCTTGGTTAAATAGTACAGCTGCACAAATTTTTTTTTAAACTTATACCGGTGTTTGTATGTGGATGGGTGACAATCGTTCATAGGGAGTTTCTCCTCCGTGGCGCGGAAAGCACGTAAAGCCTTTGGTTCCGGCTGTCATTTGTATATCTGTCGTTACTGTTATTCAGAAGCTCGAAAGTCTGACAGCCAGTCTTCTCAAGAGTTATTGGGTTGTTGAGTTATTGGTTAGAGCCGTTGAAAAATGCTAGACAGATGATTAGAGGTATTCTACATTGGGCACCCGCAGAAATGGCACCTGGGTGAATGGTGCATGATGATATTTTGTTTACGACAATGGATAATGTATTTTAAAAGAATATAATAAGGTCAACGTCGAGGATACCGTGGAAATTTCCAGACAAGTGTTCAAATGTCTCATAATATACCTAGTTAATGGCCAATTAGAGACACAAGGTGCCTAAGTTAATATTATAGTAACTAGTTAATTACTGAACCCGTGTAATAACACGAGTGAAACAAAAATATAAGACGGTATAAATGTACAATATTTTTCACTGCAAAGAAAAATAATATTTGAAATATGTTTAAACGTAAACTTCAATGATAAATTCTACAGGAGAAAGGTATAATTTAATTCAAGCGAGTATCCCTACATACTGCTTTCATTTCGTCTACTTTTATACATCTGGTCATACAGACACGCCGGTGAAATTTTCAATAAAACATACATATACTCGAAAAAACACAACTCTCCTTCCGAAACAATAACAAAAATGGATAAAATATACCGCACAAAGTTTATCTGTCCTTTTTCAACAAGAGTTGATGGGAAGTCCTAAAGGTAAAGTTTCGAAGGCAAACATCATGAAAACAAATGACGTATCCTTCAGGTCTCTGACCCATCGAGCCACGGAAAATTAATGTTACATGTTCAACTTAATCAAAATGGCCGATGTTCCAAGCAATACTAAAGTACCCTTCATCCGTTGTTTGCTTAACGTCCTCTCCAGACAATTGTTTTAATTAGAGACCATCTTTGCCTGTAATAATTTTAATTATATTTCTATTTATTTTACGCTTGTAGTTGCAAAGACTACAAGATATTTCGGATTAGCAGAAGGACTGGATAGATTTTTCTTTTCATCTTATCCTACTTTTATTATACTGACTTTATTGGAATACTAACAACAAGCCCCTGCTTTGTTCAATATTTACGATGAAATAAAACATTTGATTTTTTTTTTACTTGTGACTAATATTAAGGCATTGTGCATGAAACAAATCCGAAATGAAATCTTTTAATTATGGTAAAAACGGTATCGAAATTGGTTCGAAATTCTCTGCAAAGTTAAGAACAAAGACAGGCACAGCAATATTGTAATAGTTATGAATAAATATTGGTACTATTAGTTTGTGCTGAAAAGAATAAAAATAGGAAAAAAAATTAAAAACGTGGGAAAAACTAGAACAGGAAAGAAAGGGGACACACACACACACACACAAATTAAAATTTCTAATTTCCTGTTCCTATTATTCACTTGAATCCAGATTTTTTATACGTTTAATAATTTTATCAGAGCGACTTATGAAATGACGCAAATTTTAAGTCCAAGCATAATTTTACAAAGAAAATGATAAGTTTTAAATTATTTACGATTGATCCATTTTATGAAATCTGAAAGATTGGTTGGTACATAGGTGAATGTTGTGATTGGTGATTCTACGAGTACGTAGTTTGATTCCCTCGTTTTACGACCGTACTTAGAGATAACTTTAAAATACTCCCGAAGATATCTACCCAACTGTATAAAATTGCTGACAATGAAATTTTATTTCAAACAAGGATGCAACATTCTATTTTACCTGTTGACTTCATATAAGATATAAAAATATTGCTTTACTTGGGATAAACAAACTTTAAATGGATTAAGAGACAAATGAAGAAATATAAACGTAAATCTAGCTGAAATAATGTTTTCAGCTCGCAATTCAGCACAGCTTACGAGCAAAATCTTAGTAAAACAAAATTCCTGAAACAGAATCGTGACTATTCCCGCAAAAATACCTAGAGACGTTTTTTTCACACTTGGAACCCGGCTTACCTTGTTACATAGATAAGCGGAGAACATACATAGGAATGTCTTCTTTTACAAAAGCTTTTTCTTTTTTTGAGGAAAATTATCTTTAGTTAATTACATAAAGGTTGATGTGATGAGCGAGTGAAGGAAACGGAGCGTGACCTGAGTGAGCGTACCGCAGTTTACGCGGCCCTTACATTATGCTAAGTACGCTCATTTTTAGGTTAGTGGTGGCGAGCTTTTAACATTACCTACAGGATTTAGAGCGGTTTATTACGTAGCACATAGGTACGTATAGTTTTATGAACCATTACCAAACTACTTGAGGGACCGTCCACTGGTATAACTTGGTTCTACACGCATTAGGTCCTTTTAAATTCCTAAATAATAATGTCTTAGAATGATATTAAATTCTTCTACCCATTTACTGGGTCGCGGACGTCAAGAAACAGTCGCTGTCTGTAAAATACTATACCCAAGATAGATAATCATATTCTTAAAAAGTAGGCTATAAAATATAGGGTAGACGCCCCTAACAACAGTATTCCGAGTAAAGCATTATGCTAAGAGTGTTTTGAAGAAACATTTAAAATTTCGCAGTGCTAATCTTTCCTACTTTGGCATAAAATGAACGAAGAATTAGCCAGAACATTTTTAGCAGTTACTAAAAGGGTAGCAAGGTCAGGCCTAACTAAATGGCTGAGATCTCAAATGAACGTCAAATTAATTAGGCAACAGGGGGTAAACTTCTGTACTAAACTCAACATCGTAATTTTCATTATATTTGGTTACTGGCCGAAAATAAACAAAATTGCATCCCTTATCTTGTCATGCTTAATGTTGAAGATAACATCTTCTATAAAAGTTTCATTTTTTTAAAACAATTCTACACAAAGAATCTTGATGACCAGCTAGAAAAACAAAATGGAACATTTTAATTTCGGTAAAAAATTACGCTTGTCTATGTAAGTTCCGTATTCAAACGACGTCCCGACCGTTGCTTCAACGTCGCGTACATTCAATCTTAGTCCACGTACAATGCTTGGTACATACAAAATATATGTGTTGTACTACATTATACCACCGCAATGTATAATAACGTAGTACAACGCTTGTGAACTCGGAAGGATTAAGACAAGGTTTACTATCGCACATTTCCAGTTTACCTTAGAAGATTATAGAATTATGGTTCTACCTTCTTGTTACTTATGTATATCAAAGTATCTAACTATCTACAGAAAGCCACAGGGACAGGCATGTCTTAACTATGAATAAACTTTTAGAATGACTTACTTATTTTATGGATACATGGTTCAATGGTAAAATAATAGTAACCAACCTCTAATGGTTTTCAACATGAATGAGGTTTTAATTACATTAACAGCCTACCCTTTCACGTAAAACAACAGAGACCTAATAATCGCTTGCATAAAATGATCGCAAGTTCCAAAAACATGATGACAGATGACTTAAGACGTTCCAAGACTCATTATACAAACCGAAAGGATTTCACAGAAGTCTTCTACTGTTACCAATTATTACAAGTTCAAGTTGTACGCAGTGTATGGTATCCACGGCCCGGCCCAAAGAGACGTATACGTCACTGCGCTCCCGTCCGCTCCTTATTCAGTACCACGCAGCCTCTTGCCGAGGTAACATCGTTCCGCGGTAGATACACGCCCCTATTATAATTCGCCTCGTTCGACCGAACATTGTCGTGTGGAGTGCAGTGAATAAACGTGGTAGTGCTCTTCGTATGATATGGTCGCCTGGTACCGAAACGGACTTATGTTTTTAAATGAAAAATGTAAGTACTTTTTTATTTTTCTTTAGGAAGTTGGTCTAGTGAGGCTGTTAATTTAATTAATAACAAATATTCCTGTAAGAAAAATTTGAATCTCATAACAGTTGCAAAAATTCTACTAAATTACAATCATTTTTATTCTTTACTTGAGGGTAATAAAATATTAATAGGTAACGTGAAATATTACTGTATAGCGTAATTAAAACAGATGTTCTAAAAGCCTCGATATTTTTATTTCAGCCGGTTTGGTTTTTGAAATTGAAAGCTTTAGTCTTACGATGAATAAGTATTTCTTTTTCTTTTACAACACTTTTCCAAGAGAAATAAAATCTCTCAAAAGAGGAACCGATCATCTTCGTTGAAAAGCTTTTCAATTTTGTGAAGGTATTTATCCATTGCTCATTTCTCACAAATTCTTTATTGAAAAGGAGTTTGGTAGTAATAAAAATTGCAGGTGATGCCAATAGATATGTAGGTATAAGAAATATTAAATACCGTTATCAGTGCCTACAATAATAAATTAAATTCATATCATCATTTTAGTGAGTTCTCGATCTCGTTTGTCAAAATTGCCCTAAATAAAAAGTACTGGACATAAAACTATACCAATAAGAAAAAAGTAAGATTCCAGCTGGTAGGTTTCTTCATAACCATCAAATTCGTATGAAGCGAGGATATAAAAGTGAAATAGGTTTAGCTCACTGAGAAAATTACTTTTTCCCTTTTCATGGGAAAAGCTCTTGACATAAAAATCTTCCAACAGCTAGCTTTTCAGTACCGGATCTGGAATGCGGTTCTTTTAGATAAAATAATGGAGACTTCGAAGATTCAGTTTATTGTGTACTGTCGTATTCGTGATCCATCTACAACATTTGTAGACGTGTATGACTACATATTTTTTAATCTAAATTTCCTATCTAATCGACTATAATTTCCCGTTTAATAAAAAGAAGTGAGTATCCCTTTAACTCCTTTAATCATAGTATTTTATGTGGAGGTTGGTTTAGTGAAACCATTTTGAAAAAACAAGCAATTAATATGTACTCATAAAAGGCAATCCATTAACACATAATTATTAAGAAGGCGCACAGACTCACGATGGACGGTTACGCCTAAAAGTTACGCGTCTCGTTGCATGTACTCGATATTATCGTATCATATTTCTGAAGATAACTGTTTTGATTTCTTTTAGGTAAGATATCCTGTTTGGATTAGTACATACACTTTTCTTTATTAGAAAAAAATATAATTTCACAACATCTCGAACTACCGTAATTTTTTTCGAATGACTATTCGAAAAAAATTACGGTCGATAGACTTATCTTACTTACGGACTATTCGAAAAATTACGGTAGATAGACTTATCTACCGTAATTTTTCGAATAGTCCGTAAGTTTAGCGTAAGGTTCACGATTTGTATAAATGATATTTATTTTGTAAGTAAGCCGAAACAAACCAAGGAGTGTCTCATAAAGTGCAGACATTATATTACTCAGGTCACACGAGGACCATGAGGGTGTCTGAGATGATCTTTTAAGGAAAGAACAACAGGTTTGAGTGAACCTGCCCAGTTAGGCAAGCATTTGTCGGTTACCGTGTGGCTCGATTCATAACACAAGGTGCTCAACGACATGACGAACAATACCGAAGAAAGGACATTTGGTTGGTAGTAGTGTGAAAACAAACTTCGTGAAAAGCCTCATTAATAAATTAACAACATGATTTTATAAAGCAACTTTTACTTTTTAATACGTATTCATGACATGCTCCTGGAAAACTGTTTTTTGTTATCTAAAAAAAAGAAGTTTGCAGTCATCATCATCATCATCTCAGCCATAGGACGTCCACTGCTGAACATAGGCCTCCCCTTTAGATCTCCACATATACCGGTTGGAAGCGACCTGCATCCAGCGTCTTCCGGCGACCTTTACAAGGTCGTCTGTCCACCTCGTTGGTGGACGTCCTACGCTGCGCTTGCTAGTCCGTGGTCTCCACTCTAGCACTTTTCGACCCCATCGGCCATCTGCTCTACGAGCAATATGGCCTGCCCATTGCCACTTCAGCTTGCTAATCCGGTGGGCTATATCGGTGACTTTAGTTCGTCTACGGATCTCCTCATTTCGGATTCGATCACGTAGAGAAATACCGAGCATAGCCCTCTCCATAGCTCGCTGAGCGACTTTGAGCTTTGAGATGAGGCCGATAGTGAAAGACCACGTTTCGGTGCCGTAAGTCATCACTGGTAACACACATTGGTTGAAGACTTTCGTCTTGAGGCACTGAGGTATGTCGGACGAAAAGACATTGCGTAGCTTCCCGAATGCTGCCCAACCGAGTTGGATTCGGCGGTTGACCTCTTTCTCGAAGTTGGACCTACCTAATTGGACTACTTGTCCTAAATAGATATATGAGTCAACAACTTCGAGTTCCGAGTTTCCAACAGAGACTGGGGTGGGCACAACATTGGCATTTGACATAATTTTCGTCTTGTCCATGTTCATTTTCAAGCCCACCCGTTGTGAAACTCGGTCGAGGCCATCGAGCATCATGCTGAGTTCCTCCATCGACTTTGCCATGACTACGATGTCGTCGGCAAACCGAAGGTGAGTGATGTATTCGCCGTTGATGTTGATGCCAAGGCCTTGCCAGTCCAGGAGTTTGAAGGCGTCTTCCATTGCGGCAGTAAACAGTTTCGGGGAGATAACGTCCCCCTGTCTTACGCCTCTTCTCAATGGAATCGCCTTCGTGCTCTGCTCCTGTACTCGGACCGACATGGTGGCGTTATTATACAAACACTTCAACACCTCGATGTACCGATAGTCAATACGGCATCGCTGGAGTGACTCAAGTACCGCCCATGTTTCCACCGAATCGAAGGCTTTCTCATAGTCCACAAACGCTAAGCATAATGGCAAGTTATACTCTTCGGTCTTCTGTATAACTTGCCGCAGCGTATGGATGTGGTCTATGGTACTATAGCCTCTTCGGAAACCGGCTTGTTCGGGAGGCTGGAAGTCATCAAGTCTGTGTTCGAGACGGTTCGTGATAACCCTTGAAAACAGCTTATAAACATGACTCAGAAGCGTGATGGGTCTGTAGTTCTTCAACAGGCTGTTATCACCTTTTTTGAAGAACAACACCACCTCACCCCTGCTCCACGTTTGAGGCGTTTTGCCCTCGGACAGGACGGAATTAAAGAGTTTCTGGAGGACTTTAAGTACCGGTGTTCCACCCGCTCTCAGAAGCTCTGAAGTGATTCCGTCCTCGCCCGGCGCCTTGTTGTTCTTAAGCTGCTTCAGGGCCATCCTAATCTCGTACAGACTGATGTCCGGGATATCTTCGGTATAATGTCGGGACAGCTTGGCTCTTGGATTTCCTACCAAGCTGTCAACGGGCTTTGCGACCGAAGTGTATAACTGTCCATAGAACCTTTCGATCTCGCCTAAAACCTCTGCTTTGGTCGACGCTATGCTGCCATCCTCCCGTTTCAGCTTTGTCATCTGGCTTTGCCCAATAGACTTGTCCTTTGCGAACACTTTGGAGCCTTGGTTTCGCTGTATGGTCTCTTTAACACGATTCGTATTAAAGAGACGCAGATCGTGTCGCAAGGACTTAGATATACGTCTATTGAGCTGCCTATATGACTTCGCGTCATCGGAAGACTGCAGCTGTAGCAAGCGTCGTTCAGCCATGAGGTTTAAGGTTTGCTCGGTCAAATTCTGAGGTCTATCTTTACGGCAGGGTCTAAAAAACTTAGACCCTACCGTGCGGACAGTTTCCACTAGCCCGTCGTTGATCTCGTCCACTGAAACTAAGTTCTCAAGGCAAGCAAAGCGATTAGAGAGCTCGAGTTGAAAGCTTTCGGGGTTTTGAATATGGAACCGAGTAGGTCGGAGCGTAGACTTCATCAGGCTGGACCTTTCAAGTCTAACATTGATATTCAGCGAGCCTCTTACGATTCGGTGATCACTACCGGTTTTTACCCTGTTGATCACAGAGACATCACTGAATATCCGTTTCTTGTCGGTCATGAAGAAGTCTATCTCGTTTCTCGTGAAACCATCGGGACTCAACCAGGTCCATTTCCTGTGAGGCGGCTTCTGGAAGAAAGAGTTCATCATGAAGAGTTCCTCTTTCTCCAGAAAGTCGGCCAGCCTCTGTCCCTTAGGGTTCCGTTGCAGTCAGCAAATAGTATTTCTTTTCATTAGTTCAGCAAATTTATGTCATAGCTGCGTCTATGACATACATTTTCGGATACCATTCAGCTGATGTCGATTGAAAATGTCCGTCCACCATTTAAATTCGTGGAATCATATTCCAGTTTGTATTCTATACGTAACCAAACCATAACCGAAACGACATAGAAATTAATGTATTCAAACAATAATGCTGTCATTACTTACACAATTGGGAATTAACCGTCATTAATCTTTCTGACATTGTCTCAAGAGGACAATAAATTACAATTTAATTTATGTATAGTTTTTATTTATAGGTTCCTGTCCTGTCGTGTGTCAACTGTAAGTGTTTACCATAATTATTATATTTTTAGTAGAAAAAAGAAAAACTCCATCTTTATTGTAATCTTCGGCTGATGACGACTCACAATATTGTCTTGTTAAGAAAGAGCTTACCTTTTTTTGTCATGGTTAGGTTATATTTTTTTTCTCTGAAAAAAAAAAACAAAACAGTATTTAGTCGCTAAGCCGGAATCAAAGAAAATCGCTGATACTTCCTGTACCCTTATAATCCTTGGGAGAAACTTATACTATACTCATTGTAGGAGTTTTCTCTTCAATACGAGGATTAAGGGTAGTTTAGTAATCTAGGATTTAGTATAACTATTGCTGGCTGGCTTTTAGCTGGTAGTTACCGTACCGTTGTTTGATTTGTTTCTTATTCCTAGTTCGAGATTTTAAACAAAAAAAAAAATTTACTTAGCGTGGTAAAGGTACCTATGATAGGGTTTTCAAATCTGGTAATAAAACTCCTAAATACAAATTATTTAAAAAAACTCGAAATTCATTTATTTTATTAGGATCATTACGGGTACTAATAATTACATTATCAAAAAAATAATGAAGCTACATCCACCGTCATAATAATTTGTGAAGGTATTGTAGGGAGTGGCCGTTTCAAAGCGTCGCCGTCCCTTAATCCACAATAATTGTTCTTAGACAGTACTAAATAAGATAACACAACACTTTATTTTCAATTCAATTCTTCTTTGGTCATGTTACAAAATACGTTCGTTACAAAATAAACCAAAAAATATTCCTACCAAACACACGATAGGCAAACTTCTGTGCAAAGACCTTCATAAATATACGAAAATTCTTTTACACAGTGTTGTTAGCGAGGCTTTACTGTCAAGATCCGCTTTCGGTATGGCGTGAGACAAGTCTTCTGTGGATTTAAACTTTGTTACAAAAATTGTTAACGCTCTAGGCTTTTTTGTCACCTGAAATGTATGTTTATTTTATAAAGCGACGTTTACAAAACAAGTGGTATAAAGAAGAATATTTTTTGAGGTTTTTATATTTTTCTGTCGTCGGTATAAAATAGATGACAACCCTTTTTTGTTTCTTTTATATCTACATCTTTTTTGTGGTTTAAAATGTTGTCCTACATACGTCATCGTCGTCGTGTGACTGATGACAGTTACATTTCCATTAAATGAGTAATAATGACTTAGTTTTTCTATTTTGGTAACATTTTTTGTAGTTAATTTTTTTTCTATATTTAGATGCTAATGAATGATCAACTAATAAAGGTTTTTTTATGTCATTTAATTGCTACAATAAGCTAGTTTACTGCATAAAGAAACTGAAAAACTGTTTAGTCCGTCAGTTAGAGTATTGCAAAATAATAAAAACACGTTTTTTTATCAGTGATAGTATTGACAAACACAAAACGCTTCCAAATTCGGGAGTAAGGGTTTGTGATGGCATTACGCCTGTAAAATTATACCGACCGAGAGACGTTTTGTAATTTTTCGAAGCGTTGTATCTTCGTAGTTTTACGGATTAACATTTTTTTTTGAGTAAAATATCTATTACTAGTAAGCACAGTGCATATTTATGGAAACATGTAGTGATATTCGGCCTCCAACTTAGCTTTTTCAGAACTTTAGTGTGACGTATGTACTTTCCCACAGAAATAAAACACTAGCATTAAAACTTGACTTTTACCAAACTTCCACAAAATGTTGTTCCGAAATCTTATATTCTCGACCTAGTTTTCTAAGTCCCTTTTATTGAATATTATACTTACTTCCACACTACAACTTATGCCTTAGCTTCAATTTCTACTTGGCTCTTTATACCTACTTATATTGGGACTCTTTCATTGGCCTAGTAGTTTTTAACTATTGTGTTCCTCGATTCGATTTCTAGATCGGGTAAAGTGTTATTGAATTTTTTTATCAAGAGCAGTCTCGGAGTTTAACTTTGTTCAACATTGACGGTAATAGAGTCGAACTATTGGTCGGAAGTGAATGTACTTTTAGGTACACCTCTGCCCGCGCTTTCAGAGATTGCAGACTTATTAACACTTGTGTCACGAACTGTAAAGCTTTTTTACTGTAGAAAAAAAAGGTTAAAAATGAAGAGTTCGAAACTGTGAGCATGACTGCGATAGCTCCGTCGGCAAGAGCTTCTATGCTGAATTTTGAATTTTTCTATCCATTATAAATAAAAGTTTACATTCATCATCATCTCTGCCTATAAGTGTTCCCACTGCTGGGACACAGGCCTCCTCTCTGTGAGAGGGAGTGGGCCATAAACCACCATAATATATATAATATAGTAGATGTCACATGTCTTCGAATTTTTGGTTCCGGTTTCCTCACGATGTTTTCCTTCACCATTCTGAGAGCAGTGCAAAGCTTTATACTACCACATGTTTATCCTTATCAAATCCTACACTTAGGTACGTTAATCTAGTATTCTCTTGGTATTAATCGAGCGCGCCAGTGTATCAGGCTTAAAATGATTACGTATAATGGGCACTTAACTATGAAATATGTCAGATTTACGAGCTCACTAATAACTTCGTTCTAGATTTCATATTCTTAGTACTGTATCGATTTATCGTGTGATGTTCGAGTTGAAAATTGGTTTGTGAAGTGGCACTTTAAATTTTATATTGAATGGAAAAATTACAGTGCTATCGAATAATATGAATTTCTATGTAACATTCTCCTTTATTCAGTTAGCTATTCTATGTATCTAGATTTAATTCTTTTTATGCATTATTTTCATTTCAAGAGCTTTGCTCTTAAAACAAAGAGAACTAAAAAAAGAATCTACTCGTAGGTACTAAATGCAACCCATAAAATATCCATAAAATAGTTATTACAACTTAAAATGATAATGATTTTACAATATTATATTCAATAGTAAAAAAATATTTAAGACATGTTTATTTCAGCATAGTTTTACCACAAATCTGGGTTCTCCGAAAAGGGTTATAACCTTTAAATATAACTTCTTAAGTAAAATTAGATTTTACAAAGGAGAGCACAGAGTTTACGTTATACAACCACAGGATTTTTACTCGCAGAGTTGAATTCCGTCTTCACATTGCCAATATGCCATTCCAACAAAACAGTTTGCCTTATCATTCATTTAAGTGGTACTCACAACGAGAATTTGTTGAGGCTAGAACTCTAGAATTATATTCATGAAAAGGTGAACGCCATCTTTGAGATAAGCGCTTGTATTAAAGGCAGGTCTTGGCTTACTATCTGCTGAATCTGCGATAGGCTTTATGGAGAAATGTTCCCTAGACTCGTACAAACTATTCGCTGATTTGAGATACCGAGAACGCTCGCGGGAGGATCTAAGTAGGTTACCATGTTGGAACGTAAAAGGCTATTGAAGAAACAGGATCCCACCAAAAACATTTCATGTAAAATGTTGCCAGACGACCACATAATGTTTAGCCTGTGAAAATGATATCAGATCTCATGTTAAGCCAAACTTCTGAATCTACACGGCCTAACTCTACCGACCCTGACTTCACAAATACATAACATAAAAATTTATGCCTTCACCGTTTCGCTACGTGACGGTGATGCGAATATTTAGTTTCTGAAGCAACGAAACAGCCAAGCCATACATTTTTACTGATATGTAGAATTTGTGAAGTTAGGGTCGGTAGAGTTAGGCCGTGTAGATTCAGAAGTTTGGCTTAACATGAGATCTGATATCTTTTTCACAGGCTAAACATTATGTGGTCGTCTGGCAACATTTTACATGAAATGTTTTTGGTGGGATTTCAGTTCTTTTTGTAAGTTGCTAGGCAGACTTAATTTTTGTTTTTTTTTTTATTATGTTTTTGGGAAGAAAACTTCCCAGTGGCGTTTACGCAAGTTTGACAATACTTATTAATAGGTTTTTTAGTTACTGTCTAGTACACTGTCTACAGTAACGTGTAAACTTACATGTCCTAATTCATAAAATTGGTGAAAATCTCATTCAAACTTCCACCCCCCCCCCCTAATTTTAGGGGATGGGGGGCGAAAGTTATTAGCTTATCTGGGGGCATGATAGTGTTTTTATAACTTTTTTTAATAACGTCCACCCCCCCATTTTAGGGCTGGGGGTGAAAGTTATAAGTTTATGAATTTTTTTGTTGGTTGTATACTAAACTGAGATTACATACCCAGCTTTCTAGCACTTCAGGAAGTAGCCCAAACATTTTGATGATCATCAGTGCGTCAGTGACGAAATCGGTGTATTTTAGATATCAATAAAATCTAAAGTATTAAAGCTATTCAATTGAAACTTTGTAAGTTTAATAAGTCTATTATTGACATCATATCCTGAGAATTTGAACTATCTGGTACATCGGAAACCAACTCTATGAGGGTTCAAAGGAACGACGAAACACTTCGAGAAAAGGTAGGTAGTGCCCTTGCGCTTCGCTTGGCTCGTCTTGGCGGGGCCACTACCGTGGCCCCAGATATAATTTCAGTCAGTAAGAGTCTGACATTCCCTTCCGCTCCAGTCAGGGCAGGAGGGCTCATTTTATGATTTTACCAGTGCAAAAAATTAACAGATTTAAAAAATCTAAAAACCCATCAAATGTCCTAAAAATAAGAAAATAACCCTATGGGGCTGCGATAGGGGCCACTCAAAACGTGGGGGCGCAACAGCCAGTCCGCCATCTTGGGGAGGCCGCCATATTGGATTTGTTATGACGTTTCTTAGCTAGTCATGTATTGTCATCAGAATTCAGAGCATGTGCAAAATTTCAGCTTGCTAGCTTATCGGGAAGTGCCTCAAAATTGAGTTGCAAAAGTCCAACCGGAACGACAAACAAAAAACAAACAAACATACAAGAAAAGTGAGTGTATAAAAACGTGGGAAAAAGGGGATACGCAGAACGCTGTACAGCGTGAGGTTATCGCTATTAAGTATAACTTTTAGGATTAGGCAGAAGTGTGGTTAACAGTACACCCACATTTCACCGTTTAACAAGACACACAACCAAGTTTTAGTTACATGTAATTGGGAGCGAGTCTTGCCATCAACCTACTACAGACCCAGACGTTGCTATTGCCCGATCTGGGGATCCAACTTAGGACTTCTTGTTTAGCAGTCACAATTGCGACTAATAGAACAACAGGGCCGCTATTTATTAATACAAATTATCATTTGCCAGTTTCTTTAAAGAAAATTTCAACAGTAAAACTCTACCTGTTAAAATAACGAAGTTTTAGTGCCTAATACAATTAGGGCCACTTAGTCTAAAGTAATTAAGACAATTTTCGATAGATAACTACGTATACAGCCGAAATTTTAATCAATCTAAGTCTAGACTTATTTGTGAGGCGGAGTTCTAAATACGAGTGAAGTTTCAACCCAGTAATCAAACTCCACTTTAGTATATCAAGCAGTATAATATTGATGAGTGGTTTCGAGTATAATGACAGGCGGTGTGTTAAAAAGCTTATAATTGACATCAAATGTATGTCGATGGATATTAAATCGAGTTGCTTTCCGTTGCCTGCCTAGCCTTTTCCCAACTATTTAAGTAGGCTTTCAATTAAAAATTTTACCGTACAGCATACTCGAAGTATGTGTACGAACAAAGAACCATTTTTTTTTAAATCAAATTAACTGCAAAGTTTCCGTTTACTTTACGTCAGAAAAACATGAAAGTATATTCAAATTAAAAGTTGTTTTAGAGCCTCAGATCTGATGAATTTTGTATTACATGGAGCGACGGTATTTGTAGTCTCCACAATCCAATCATTTTTTTACCCTTTGGTGACTGACTACCTGTAATCAACTGTCAAAGATATAGATACAATTGACAGCAATTGACAACTTTTTAACGTACTTTCCGAGCCACGAAACCAAGTTTCTAAGACTCAAAACCTAGTTTTGATTCGCAGTTGGTTTTACGACTGAAAAACTAAAAACCTTTGACATTTTTCGTAAAGTATACCTGAAAAGTGAACTTTGTCGGACCATTCCGCGATTTATTTTACTTTTCACAACAGATTGTGCAGCTTTCTAGCACTTTGCAGCGCTTGAACAAGAATCTCGAGTGCTGTAAAATAACAATCCCATGTCTGTCGTAGTTTTATTTCACAACTTGTTTTTTCTAGGTGCTTATTTACAGCAAATTCTCAAATAATTTCATTATTGAAACCATGAATTTATTCGTTCATTTTGCGTGAAAGGTAACAATCTTCCATCGATCCATACTCAGAAACTTTCGCATTTGTAATGGCAGTAAGATAAGATTTACTCGTTGTATCGCCTTGGTTGGTAAACTTTCACTTGGAAATGGTGGTACACATTGCCAAGTGAACGTTTTAAAGAACTAAGTAATTAAGTAGTTGGTGCAAACGATTCTAGGCAATTGTCAAAATCACCCACCTACCACGCTTAGTAAAATGGTTGTTGTATATAATTACAGTTTTGTTATCAGCAACAACCCGCCGGCTTCCACTCTTACAACTTCCAATTCGTTTATTTCAAAACAAAAGGCACTTTAAGGTCTTTTGAGACTGAAAACTTTCGATGAAAAAGTGAAACTGAGTCTTTTGGGAAATTCTATACAACATTTTGTCCGTAACTTTTAGTCTGAAACCAAAAATAAAAAGTTGTAAACGAAAATGAATGATTGACACCGAAAAACTAATATTGCTTCTACTGAAAAATGCCCTGAAGGTTTAAAACTGTAAAATTTCCATGCAGTACATCGACTCTTTTCTTTTTATATTGACAAGGATAACATGATAGCTAATGGTGCTGATAGACTTGAGCATTCACTTTTTGACTTTTTATTTTGTCAAACTGAACTGAGCGAAATATATTCACTATTATTCACAATCATTCTAGCGAACGCTCGAGTCGATAGAAATAAAAAATAAAAAATATTTTCATGTCGATGTCAGGCTTAACAGTCGCTCTCGTTCATTTTTCTGTAATGTAACATTCGCAAGAATGCTCATTACCATTCAATGCTCAAGTTTATCAGCGCCTAAATAAATGGTGTTTTTAAATCAAGAGTGACATTTTATAAATTCAAACTCAAGTTACATTTGATACCAAACTTGAAACTACACTTTGAAAACTTAGATGTCAAATTGAAGTATCTTATTACTCATATTTTACTTAGAATAGCGGGTAGATAAGAGAGTTGTCTGTTTTTAGGTTAATAGTACTTGTCGGGAGCTCCAGATACTGTGTTTGAAGCTGTTATAAGTGATATAAATTATAGGAACACCGTTTGTAGGTTGCCTGAAGACAAAGCAATGTGAAAATTTGGTTATGAACAATTTGGGGAGATACAGCTGAATAAACAGGAAGCTGAAATATACTATAGTTCTCTTGACTGTTTTCAGCCACGATAGCCAATTTATGTAGTGGAGATAAACCACGCAAGCACAGGTGCACTCTCTGAAGTACTAACTATACTTTACAAGTTTTTGTGACATGCAGTAAAAGGGAACATTGACGTTAAACTTGAAGCAACAAAAAAAATGTTCTCCGATCGTACACTAGAGGCGCTTATTCAATTTGCCACACAATAAACGTAGTAAATACATCAAGTCCGTAAATACGTCGAGTACGCTGTAAATAAAATACGGAAATCGTGTGAGAAGGCCTTGCTCCTGCTGACAGTTTTCGGCCACGGTGGCTAATTATAGTGGAGATTAACAACGCAGGCACAGATACACTCTCTGTTACTTTAAAAAGTGTTTTTGTTGACAATTTGACAGGGCTGGAGATAAATCAGCCGCAGGACCAACAAATTAACTTGCTGGCTGCTTATGAAAATGTCCTATAGCAAGCACTTTTTACCCGACCCGAAATTTGAATTCCCCCTTCCCAGCAGTTTCCCTTGCACCCAGAAGATCAACTGGTAAAATACAACAAAGAGACTAAGTAACACATAAACAGCTAATTCAATCTCCTCACAAAGTAATTTTTCATTCAACAAAATGAAAAGAAAAGGAATATAATGTGGAAAATGAAGTGCATTTTGTAGCACAAATACATTTAGCTCAACGTGAACCCGCTCTCTCGAGCATTAATGTGTTTTAATCCTATTAAATACAGCATGTTTTTAATTTCAAACGCACCAACCGCATAAATGTAACGAATAAGCCCGACCCAGTATTTTCTATACGTTTTTTGCCAAGTCTTGTGGCAGATAACCGAGACTTGCTTATTACGTAGCTTAAAGTAGATGTGCTTTTTGCGAACTAGTTTCTGACCCACTTCAGCTTCCGTGACGTAAATCGAAAATGAAATTTTATACACGATGCTGGGTTGTTATGAAATTATTTTATAAAACACTTATTTGATAGGTTGATATTTATTGAGAACCTTTTTGCTCAAACAATGTAAAAAAATATTATTTTTACATACTTCATATTACATCTTAATATGGTTAAAATCAATCTCCGCAGAATTAGGGTCTAGTACTGATTTGGGTTTATATTTGATACGCCGCCCACGGCGACGCGGCGCAGTATTTTCTATACAAAAAAGGCGACCTGAAGGAGCTGCTACATATTAGTTTGATTTGGTATTGACATTTTTCACTCAACTCATGCCGATCGGAAAACTGTGATCAATTCGAATTGAGTGCCTTTTTCTCGAACATTCTTTGCAACTACCATTTGACTGTGCCCAATTGTAGGAATACCGATCCGAAAAAATTGTGAGCATACTTTACATAATATTATTATTCCTACATCTTAGTGGTTACCTAAAGATCGAAACAATACCTAGATACTCCGTGAATTACGAGTATAAAATGATAAATGACGTGTCAAAGAAGAAACTAGTACATAATTATTTTCATTTGTTTTACCAGGAAACTACGATATCAGATATGAAACTGTAGTAATAAACATTAAATATGTAGACCACCAACAGTGGCAGTGTTCCAAAAATTACATACCTATTTGAAAGGATAGCCGTTATATTATTTTCAACAAACAAATAAACTGATGCGATTTATGCATAGTTATGGAATTACAACAAACGCTGCGCTTATAATAAACAAGAATGCTTTTATGGGAAAACTGATATTTTATTAAAACTACATTTTCAGTTAGTTAACATACTGGCCATTTTGAATTTAACTTTTGGGTTCTTGTTATACTGTTAAGTAACAAGAAGTGATTGAATAAACACAGAAATTTAAAAATTACTACATCTCAGTGTCGATATTAAAATAATTATTTTGTTATTACATATCATAATCTAAATAAGTTTGATAACTTTTGATAAAATATTTGTTTTTCTTTTAAATATGTTTTTCTATCGTAAAACAAACCCAAAAAATATTAATTATGTGTTTTGTCAAGTGTCAAAAAAACTTAAGTTAAAAAAAATGAGTAATCAATTATTGAGACGCAGTTTAATTTAGTAGTTGAATAGTTTGAATATTCACGATGAAAGCATCTGTCTGGTATACCAGATGCTTTCTTGATGATTCCTCTATTTCTATGAATAAAATTAATATTCTAAACAAAAAGGAATCTGAATAACCGAAGTTCTTTATTTACATTTTCTATTCAAATGTAGATTTTAGTAACTGCGTAAATTCTCGTAAAGGAGTACCTATGTTTGTGACAAACAAAAAAAGAATGTCCATAGGTATGTCTCACTCCAAAATACCCCACATTTCCCTCTCGGGGGTCATTAGTTCCAATCCAGTACATTCGTACCCCACTGAAAATTTATTAGGAAAAACAAATTAGGATTAAAGCACCGGTTTTTAATCCTAATTTGTTTTTCCTGATAAATAATGTATAAAAAGAAAAGTTCGTAGCGCTTTTGCTACGAAAACCGTAGCACACGTTTTTATTTGTATTAGATTTTTACAAAAAGTAGAGGATACATTTATTCTGGTGTTTTTTCGTCTCATGTCTTTCTATGTTTTGTAGTACTAGTTTGTTAGTAGTTTAAGAGATTTATACCTGGTATGACGTCTTTTTATTAACTGAAAGGTTTGAATTTCAGAGGGCTTCAATAATAATTTTAATATATCAGAGGTGATTCTCAACATTACACAATTTTTATATGATTTTTTTTTGTATTTCCTCGTCTTTTTCGGATATTAGATGAATCTTTCGATTTTGTTTATATGATTTTGTAAAAGAAATCTTTCGACATGGGCCTTTGCTTTTGCCTTCAACAATATTCACAAACAAAAATTACTCCAAAGCTGTTGTTTAATTTTCCATTGTGTTGCAAAAAAAAAAACCGGTACAAAGGTAAAAATCTAGATGTTTTTTTTTTATTCTCCTCTGCAAATAGAATAATTAACCAAGTTTGTAGGTAGACAAGATACTAGTTATGTATTCCAAGAATCTCAACCAATAGCTATAAAAAGTAACTTCATTACTCCGCAGTCGTAAAAGTTCAAGCACATAATTCTTGCTTACACACTGTTAACGTCGCACATACTCGTAACTGGCTGATACAGAATCCTTCAGATCAAATGTCGGCACACGACGCCTTCGAAGAAAGGCCTATAAAAATGATAAATTATTCTTAATATAGCGTTTGAGGGAGTGCTTATGTCACGCAGACTAGGAGATAAAATTCTAAAGCGTGATCCACAAAAGGGACAAATTACAGACAGAGGTCAGTATGTGCTTTGTCCTTTGCTTCTGCGAAAGGAGCGAATGCAAGGAAGATATTTTTTTTTTACTTCTTTTCGTTTCCAAAGATTATCAGGCCTACGCGTTCTCTCATGTTTAAGTATGACACTTGCTGTAGTAATTTATTTTTTGTTGTTATGTTGGATATACTCGTAGGTAAAAATATCGAAAGCATTAAGAAAAATGTTTCGAAAGAGAAGAAAGAAGTTATTCTCTTTAACAGACGACCAACCTAAAAGGCAGACCATTTTTTCTACGTTCAATAAGGATGAATGAATAATAAAATATTTTACTTTTGAGACTTGCGCTTAGTCCACTGCTATTGTCGTTCAGTTTGAAAAAAAAAAGTCCACGCATTCGTTTGTTGCCTTTTCATTTATGTTTAGTCGAAATAAAAGTTATTTTAGCTACTTATACCAACTTGGATTTTGATATTCCTGACTGATCTCAATTTCAATCTACGCTTCGTTAATCAACTTCGACAGTTAGTCGAAGCACTACAACCTGTCACAATTGTGACAGGTTGTATGCTTTTTTCATATTGACAAGGCTTTTTGACTCTGACTAAAAAGAAAATAGCATAATAAGCCTATTTTATTGGGGCTATTTTAATTTGTTCTCTACGCAAAAAAAAAAACAAAATAGTTCAAGAATAAATCGATGAAATGATTAGAAAAACCGGAATACAAATTTTTAAATAGTATTATAAGCTTCAGAGAAAACTCACCCCATTTTTTAGTAACATCGCTACCACAGAGGATGAGTTTTCTCTGAAGCTGACTGTACAAAACGAAAAAGTTGAAATGGATTTTAATAAAAACTACTTTTTATTAAGAATATTTCAAGTACCACCGAGAAAAAGACTTTTCGATGAATCGAAAGTACTATACAACGTTTTACGGTGTCAGCTCTTCGAATATTGTTATTGGAAGCAAAAATGGATGAACCGATAATCTAGAAATCGAAGAATTAGAAGAAAGAGGATTTCCGTTCAAGATTCTTTAATATCAATCCCGCCTTAACCCGCCGTTTTCACAATACCCAAACATTATGTAAGGCCAACAAAAATGAAATTATATTATATTCTTAATGAGAATACGGTCTGCTAATCTGACCGACGAAAAAATAAGTATGCAAATACTGCCGTACTTTCTTGAAGTAATAAAATATGTCTAGAGTACTTTATTTTATGTAAAGCTTTGTATGAAAATAAAAATTCGATTGCGAGCAGGACACTGGATGCCACAAACGAGGCCATCGCAGACATGCTCGGCAAAGTCGCATCTTATATTCCATTCTGCACGTCTTATGATGATGTTGGTCGCAAGTTCTAATCCTCAGTGGTACTCGAAATCAAGAATATTTCTTTGCATACTCGTAACAAAGCTTACATTGAGAATATTTTATGTATGATTCTTTATAAAACAAAGATCTAAGTCGAAAAGCTTAGTTCCATAAAAGTAATAAAATGTTTTGTTTGATTTCAAAAGAAGATTATTTTGAGGATTTTGTTGTTCATATTTGTCGGGATTGAAATTTATTAGTCGGAAAAACAGTAAGAAGAAAATATTATTACCTTTATGTATACTCGTATAAGTAAAATGTAAGTAGATAATAAATCTTTTAAATATGAACCTCGTTTCATACAATGTTTTCCGTCAGACTCCATTTGATTTTCTCTAGTTTAGACTTTGTATCAGTGCAGTGGGACTTTCAGCAAACTTTTATACAATAATCCTTTAAATCTTAAAACATAATGGGCACATTCGGACTTCGTTACGTTGAAAAGAAAGGTACAATGTAACAGTAGTAGTAGATTATTATAAAGGTAAAGAGTGTTTTTATTTGGTTGACGCGCTTATCAAAGGAACTACTACTGGTTTGAATTAAAAAAATATTTTTGTGTTGGATACCTAGTCCATTTATCACATCATAAAATTACGACAGTGTAGCGAGCGAGCAGCGAGAGTGAAAACGCTGATAACGGCTAATATAAATGGTACACCACATCACGAATTTCTGGATCCATCTGTCTTATCGTCAGTTTATAGCTATGGACATCGTGTTTCGATCTTTAGCTCATTTATTTTCACTAGATCGTATCTATCCAGTTCCAATGCCAGCACAACTTTCACCTTAAGCGCTTGGCAAATAAACTTGGCAACCGCTTTTAAACGTCGACATTATAAATCGCAATACTTAGGAGCATATACTGAAATACAGTTTCTGTATAAATATAGATATGTATTACAAGCAATTTGTTAGACAACATATATCATTTATTTCACAAAGACATTGATCGATAGACGATATTTTCTTCCTTCTCAAAGTGATTTTCTGGAGACGTTATAACTCTTTCATCTTCGTTCAATTGATCATTCAAGGTTCGTTCAATTTACATAAGTTTCACAGGAAAGATACAGAAATATTATAATAAATGTTATGAAGTTTTATCGAAGTATCGTTGAGCAGTTTCACTTTGTTCCACAAAAGTTAACAGCTTTTTGTGTGCCTAGTTTATTTCTGAATGAATACTTATGAATCGAAACCTTCGAGAAGCGGATTTCTTCGAGGAAAGTTGTAAAATTTATGGTTACTGTCGAAAAGTATTTTATCTACTCTCATATCGTTAAATTCAAAATACAAAACTCAAAACGAGTTTATAATGACGTACTTTACACACATTATATCGAAATGAAATTAAAAAATTAAATTATGACACTATTTCTCTAACAAAATAATGTTATAATAAAATTTTTTTTCATTACGATACAGATTACAGATCATATCCTCCTTCCTCCTTTTTGTTTTTTATCTGTGGCTGCGCGCGCTGTGGCACATGCACGGTGATATCGGGAATTATGGCGCCATAATGCTGTGTCAATCTTTATCTTATATTTGATAAATTCGTGTTCAATGAAAGTAGATAAAGTAGTGTATGAAACTGTACATAACTAGGTATTATACACTCGTGTGATACTTTTAAAAAACTCGCTTCGCTCGTTTTTTAAACTCACACTCGTGTATAATACCCCTCATTATGTACCAGTTTCATAAACTACTATTTTACAACTGTTTATACAAAAAGTTCCTTCTTTCATTAGAAGTCGACGTGAAATAAAATGTTATTAATAAATTATAATATTTTCATTTATTATTACAATCCTTGCTTGATTTCTGTCGTTACACAACTGCCCATTTTGAAAATAAACACACAACAGCTGTTTGAGCAATTCACTAATAATTAAACTTTTAACTCATAAACTTTTTTATTTAAAGATAGATTCACGTTTGACCACTATCTCGCTTGATGGTAAGCGAAGATGTGGTCGACGGTGAATCTCGCTTGCCTAGAACTAACCTGCATTGTAACGACAAATTTGCCTACCTCTGCGTTTCATCTGTGTCATCTATTGATACTCAAGTATAACGTCCGAGCTTTTTCAACCTTTATTCAGCCATAGATTGTATTGAAAACAGATTTCGTTTGAAAATACATTGAATACCCTCAGGATTGCAAGTACCTCGATTGAATAATATCGGTATAGGTACCTATATCTCGGCTTTTCGAAGACAACAATAGGGCAACGGGACAAAGACTTAGTATTCTCAAAATACTTTCTTATTGTGGTCACCCTACTTCTTTTATGATTAGAAATTTCAGGTTTAAAATTGTTTAGGGCTAGAAGTATGTTCAGGGAAGACGGTTCCACATAAAAAATAACAATAAAAATGTTCATCAATAAAAATAAATAATTGTTCTTGGTGATAGTTCAATAGATTAAAGTATAAGTATATCAACTTGGGCAGGCCACATCGCTCGTAGAACTGACAACCGATGGGGAAGAAAAGTTCTCGAGTGGCGACCACGGACCGGAAGACGCAGCGTAGGTAGGCCTCCCACTAGGTGGACCGACGACATCGTGAGGGTCGCGGGCAACCGATGGATGCAAGTGGCGAATTGTCGTTCGGCGTGGCGGTCTAAGGGGGAGGCCTATGTTCAGCAGTGGACGTTTTCCGGCTGATGATGATGATGATGATGATATCAACTTGGTACATGTTTTCCAAAATCTCTCCAAATGCCACGTTGATTAAAAAAATATTATTCGTATTTGGAATATTTACATTAATTTAACTGTCTTTCCAAATTTAAATGTCAATCTATTAAATTAAATGGCGAAAAAACGTGGAACCGATTTGAATACATAAATATTTTATTTCTGAAATTCGAAATTCGAATTCCAAAAGCGGCGTAGAAGGTTATTTTGAAATGGGACAAAAGAAAAAGTAACATTTTGTCATGTTAATTAAAATAACCAGCTTAACAAAATTAGGCACTTTCAAAGAGATGAGTAGAATAACGTAACTGTTTTTTTTGTTTTAAATAATATTAAGGTTCAGTTTTACTAATTAACATAAATAATTTTAGGCTCTACTTAATTATTTAGATCTAGGTACATAAATAGCTTTTGACTGCTGTGCTTATTTATTGATGTGTGTAATTGTAATTCGAATTCAAAAATTAAAATATGAAGATAATATCATATTTTTAATGCGTGTTTAAACTTTAATAATTGTGTTATAATTATATCCAATTAGGCCCACGGATTATATCACCTGAAGGTCAGATTATATTCCTTGGGGATCTTAATATCGAATTAAAAGTATCCTATCCAATGTCGTCCTAACCCGAGTAATGACGCTTTGTGTTACATTAGGTATTATCTTTTCAATCCGTTCAGTCGATAAAGAGCTACTTCTTTTTATACCTTTGTATAAAGTAATACAACAGAGTTAAGTATTTTCGTATTTTTAAGTTTAGTTACTTTGGTATTTCCCAATTTTTACACACACTACCATGCATGTAACAGTTTGACGTACACAAAGTCAAACATCTTTTATGAAATGTTTCTAATAATAAGGTGGAACATTTATTACGCATATTGACGTAATTAATGTTCCAACTTCAAATTTAAATAAATTGTTGCCTCTGGACGACCTCTATGTATAGATTAATGTAATTCAAGCCAAAGAGCAATAATGGGGTTTAGTTAAACCCGGACTAGGGTAAACAGATTCTGGCTTGTTACCCAAAATCTTGTGCCAAGGTGTCACTTAGTAAGATCTACACTACATGTCATTCGAATTACACGGTTCTGCCAGAAAATGGCGGATATAAATAGGGTAAACTGGCACTATCTGGTCTATGGATTAAGAATTTGACACTTCAAACTGTATAAGTACCCATTTGAATTTGACACTGTTTTTGCCTCGGTCAAGTATAATGGCAGTTGGCACTTCACAGTTATATGCAAAGTGACCAACGGAGAAAATTGCGTAATATGTTTTTAAGGGAAATTGCTTCCCAATTAACAATTCGAAATTTTACATTGCGATCCATTTATAGTTAGACATACGAACACATATGTATACACCGTGTTCCGGACGATATACATAAACTTCGACCAGATGTTCAAACCACGGAAGTAAGCATTTTTCATTATGGACACATTAATAAATTCTTATTTTTTATTTTTTGTTAATTTTCATACAAACTAAATACCTAGACGTAAATAACCCAATATGCATGCCTCTTTATCCGAATTGGCAACGTCGTATTTTCATTCATAACATTTGGCGGGCTGAAACTTGTCAAAACAAAAGTTTCTTTGATTTTTTATCTCGTTCCTCATAGCACTGTCAATGTATTATACTTATCTAAAGAGAACGTATAAGGCTACCAAGCAGGTAGATACGTATTTCGAATTGTCTTTTTAATTGAGGAATAAAAAAAAAACAAAATTCCATAACCAAATCATGATAACCTCTTCCCACGACATGCAGCCTTCGCAAAACGTTTCTGCAGTCCTTATTTTTAGTCTAGGCTTAAAGCAACGCCGGACCTCCAACGACGGGAAGGGGAGTAGGCTACCATAATTATCTTCCCATTCTGCCGTTTTGGCTTAAGTAACGAACATTCAATCTCAAAATTATTGACTAAAAGAGGGGCAGCTCAACACGCAATCTGGGGACCACGCTTAGAGCTCACGTACATTCGTAAGAATACTCTCAAAAGATAGGTCTCGGTCAAATTAAGATAAATGGTAATCACAGCATATTTTTTTATGCATTTGAGTAGAATAATTATAATTTATAAGCACACTTGTTGCGTGGGCAACATCAGAACTAACGCCACCATCTTATTTTTCAATACATTTCACAAATGTGCGCTCTCCTGTCAACCTCAATGGAGTGTCCAAAGATCCAAACACTGTAGGTTAGACAACTACGTCAGCCGTAATGTCATTCAAAAATATTTTTATTAATAAAAAATAAACTCTAAAAAGCAAAAAATAAATTTAATGTAAAAAGTTTTCGAAATGACCACCTTCTTTTTCGACACAAATATTCAAACGAGTCCTAATTTGGCCATTTAAATTTACAGACATTTGTCTTATTTGTTCAGCAGCCTGAGATATTCTATCTAAGAGCTGTTCACGGTTCTGAATTTGTACGGAGTACACCTTCTCCTTTAAGGTTCCCCAGACATAAAAATCTAAAGGAGTCAGATCTGGGGACCTAGCTGGCCATGCGATATTTGTGCTACCTCGTCCAATCCAACGGCCAGGAAACGTTGCATTTAAATATTCACGCACTTGTGTGCCATAATGTGCAGGGGCCCCATCATGTTGGAGCCACATGGTTCGCAGAGTTTGAAGATCCACTTGTTCGAAAAATTCGAAGCTAGTGACGTTTCTTAGGAACTCTAAGTAATTGTCAGCATTTAGGCGGTGGGGAATCTCAATAGGGCCGATCAGCTGATTGTTAAAAACACCAGCCCACATGTTTACAGAGAATTCAGTTTGATGTGACGCCTGCCAATGTAAATTCGGGTTGCTCTCATGCCACTGCACTTGATTTTTGGAATTGAATACTCCCGCTCTTGTAAACTGGGCTTCATCCATCCAAAGAATTTTTGAAGCAGTATTGGATTATTTATCAGTTCTTGATTCATTCTCTGGCAAAAAACAATTCTTGAGAAGTGATCAGGTGGTATTATGCCTTGGGATTTTCTGTAGTGGTAGGCATGCAAACCATATTATTATCTTTTCCACAGTTTCCACACTAGCTTATGAGATACACCCACGATTCTCCCAACGCGTCTCGTTGAGAGTGTAGGATCATGAATAATAAGGTTCATTATTCTGTTTTCTCGAGCGACGCTCAAATTGATTGCTCGTTCAGGGCGGCGTGGTCTAATTCCGATCTCACAAAATCTCCTGTGTATGTTAATAAATGTTCGTATATCAGGAACGCGCCGACCAGGGAATCGCCGTTGGTACTCTCGCACAGCTGCTGTAGCATTTCCGTCACAGAAACCGTAGACGAAGTGAATATCAGCTTGGTGTTGAGCAGAATATTCGTGCGGCATAGTGAAAGTTGTAATCAAAATGATTGATTAAATTAGTCGGAAACCCAAAAGCAAATTACAATAAACAATAATCCTGACAGTTAAAATCATGCATGACAAACAATGACAAATAACAACTTAGGTATCCATAGCGACCAGTTTAATCTCTTTGAAAGATTCGTTATCGCAAATGATCGTATTTCTTCGCTAACTCTCGGGTTCCTCTCGTACGTGCAAATGAAATGCAAATAGTATTAGATAGATTTTTTTTTTTTTTAGCGTGGTAAAATCATCAAATGAGTCCTCCCACCCCGGGCAGGGCGGGAGGGACTGTCAGACTTGTACTGACTAAAATCCACGGTGTCCTTCAATAGCCTTTTATGTTCCGGGGTCACGGTAATGAGATAAGTCCCGCGACCCCGGCAGGCTTTGGCCCTCTTGGGCGGGGCCCCGTCATCGTGCTGACGCTCTTTGAGGCGCGCGTGGAACACAACGCGCCGTCGACCCGGGCATGGTCCATGGTCGGGCGGCGAGTTGCCCTTTACTCGCCGCCCGCATGCCCGCGCCTACGGTGGCCGGAGATCGTCTTGCGACGTCCGACGCCGTGGGCGTCTACCATTGCGGGTGGGGCGGAGGGAGGACGCTGTCCTCTCTCTCTCACGGCCCGCCTCCTCCTTAACGAGCATTACTGCTTCGCAGAAGGAGGCGACCGCTTCCCACTCCGTCTCGCCCCGCAGCATGGCCTCGACCAATGCCGGGCGATTTGATAGATTTATCATTTTAATTGCACTAAGCGGCAACATAGGCCAAATTAAGATACTTTCTCACTGCATAGCTCAATTAAATTTCATTAAATGAAATTACAAATATCTTTGTAACGAAGCCTTTTTAAGTACTACTTCCTTTGTTGGATTTGATTTGTAAAAGCCATAGAAGTATTTGCTAAAGTTTATGGATAACGTGAAGAACACGGTGTATAACTTGCTATATACAGGGTGTAAGAAGACACTTAACGAAACCGAAAGCCACGTATTCTACCCATTATTTGGATCATTTTTTTTCCTTTAGACCGTACCTGGGACTCCAAGGGTTCTCGAGATATTGAAGGTCAAAGTTGCATTTTTTTTTTAACTTTTTTTACGAAATCGAATTCTAAGTATTATTACAAAACTTTTTTCCAAACAAACATTACCTGAATTTTCGATTTTTCTAAAAAAATTACGCACGCACGTCGATACGTTCTTATCACAGCGCGTTCCAACATAGGCGCGTTGTGAGCGTCAAGCCGCCCGCCTTATTTTTTAATTATTATTTTTTTTTGATACCTAAACATAAAAGTCGGTTCCCAGCGATAATTTTAGCGTAAAGCTACTTAGTTAGATGTACAGTATGCGTAGTTAACGGCTATGTGATGTGTCTAATTACACCCTGTATATATTATAACAAGCTTCCCTCAAAATTCTTTGTATCGTTATACATAGATAGTTTGTTACGCAATCCAAAAGATTCATCATCATCATCATCATCATTAGCCTATAATGTTCCCACTGCTGGGACACAAGCCTCCTCTCTGTGAGAGGGAGTGGGCCATAATCCACCACACGGGCCCAGTGTGGGTTGGTAGATGTCACATATCTTTGAATTTTTGGTTCTAGGACATGCCGGTTTCCTCACGTTGTTTTCCTTCACCGTTTTAAAAGAGTGGTGATGAAAAAATTACACAAAGTAATGAGCCTGGCGGGGTTCCCACGACCTACAACTCATAAGTCGGGACCGTGTAGTGAGCAGTGGTATGAGTGCATACCACTGCAGCAGCAGTGAGCCTGAGCAGTGGCTCACTACCACTCACCCAAAAGATCTACTTTAAACAAAATATTGGTTCTGAATAATAAATAATCAAAATAATAAATGCTTTATCACGTGTTTCTACTTAAAATTAATCTCATTTATAAAACATCAACTCATTTATCTAAAATTTAAAACCATGACCTTTTGCCCTTTACTTTACGCTACAAAAACTTTGCATTGGTTCAGCGATAAATTCATTCAAAAAGTTTCGCAGATTTCACAACTTTGTCCTGTCATTTGTTATTAGAAAGATTATTTGATCCATTCATCAATCTACTTCAGACACCAGGGTTCCATAACACTCATCTCGAAGACGTTGAAGGAATAATGATCTTGTAATTATTATTTATAGAAACTTTAATTTGTTATTATTATTTGGAGTAACATTTTTATTTTGTTAGAGAGTCTACTTACCTGTTATTATGTTTGATATAATAATATTACAAACCGGAAAGATTTTTATTTTTGTGTGTGTGTATGTTTGTATGAATAAACTCAAAAACTACTACGTCGCGCCGATTTAAATTTTTTTTCACCTTTTGAAAGCTACATTTACCTGAGTAACTTAGGCTATAATTACTATAAGTATATCATGTCCACCCGTGCGAAGCCGGGACCGGCCACTAGAGTTAGATTATTTTCTCGAAATTGTTCTAAGATGGTGGTAGGGTACAGCTATGTTAGTCTCTAAATGTCAATTTCTAGACTGTACGCTGCAACAAACTAGTAGTTAAGACAGGGCTTTGAGATACTGTCGCGACAAGTCGCTCTCAGTAGCTTCGTGAATCTCAAACTGTAGTTTCAACGCTGGGGAAGCGCTGCACACTAGGCTGTAGAATAGCACTTCTTCACGTCAACAGCAAGACCTGAAACAATATTTGTAGGTCAAAGAAATATTTTGTTCCTTGTGGATATATCTCAGACTCTGCTTCAACCGTGCCTATAATTAATTGGCAATCTATTTCAGTATGAACGACAAGTCTTGTTTATCAAGAAGAAAATTAACTCACAAGCAGTCTGAAAACAACTAAAACAATAATAAAACAAACTGTTTTTATAATAATTCAGTTATTCAGTAGCCCACCTGAACCTTCACCTTTTACAAGCATTTTAATGTTGAATAAGCGTTAAAATTTTCCTTTACTAACCTACCTATAATTTAAGCCTAAATGTTATTCGGTTTTCAATGAAATATTATTAACATTATTGTTTGTAATATTTGTTTGAGGTTTTGATCAAAATATTTGTGTTTCAATTATGTAAACAAGATAAATATGTGTTAGAATAAACGTTTAACATTATATGGAACAAAATTTTCGTTTTATTTGTAAATATTTTGGTTTTGCTTTTCTTAGTTTTTTTTTTGTATAGTTTTAAATGATGTGTGAAAATAAAATCCATCTGCCTAGCCTTTTCTCAAATATATTGGGGTCGGCTTCCAGTTTAACCAGATGCAGCTAAATATCAGTATTTTACATGGAGCGACTGCCTGTCAGACGTTTGTAGATTTTTCAGTCGGTACAAGAGCTTATGGAAAACTGGTTGTCAGACTTTGAGAGGAAACATCCTATGACAGATGGTTACCCATCCACAGACCAAGTGCGGCTTAACCTATAAGATCGGCCTTTGCAGCTGTAATTATTTAGGCAATTTTCATTTTATTTCTTTAGGGAAGGGCTCTTCCCTATAAAAAATAAAATGAAGAATTAAAATTCTATTTTTATGGAAGAGAAAGCGCCGAAGTATTTTTTTTATATTGCGAACTAGAACAACGATTTGAATAAATTGAATGGTAAGAGCTTTCACAAATCTGTACTCAGGACACGTACCAACTTCTGAGATCAAGGGCAGACACGAAGAAAGTCAATATACATATAGGTATCAACCACGAAAGAGTATATGCATAAAGGCAATCATGTAATAAGTTCTTTATAAAAATATGAAGGATTACGTGTTTGTAAACAACTAGGAGATTTTGAAGTACAATGTGTCAAATGATTACTGTACGTTCTATCTCACAGACATGCCTGTGTCTGTGTCCCATTTTTGGAAACATAATAAGGTTGGTTATGGTTATGCAATATGCAAAATAACGTAATGGTAATGTGTGATGAAAGTTTTGATTCATAAAAGTTTGTCAAATTCCTCTCTGCCCGAAGCAATTATTTCATATGGAAAAAAAACTATTTGTAAACCGCATATAAATGTAATTAAAAGCGTTGACATTTAAGTAAGTACGTAATGTTAGATCACGACATTTTATTTGGCACTCAATTCTATTTATATTCGCACGTAGGTGTCAACAATCTACTTTATTAACTACAAAATAATTATATTTTGAAAAAAAAATGAAATAACAAGTAAAGTTGGCATATTGTTAAAACTTTCCAGTATTTTTTCTGTAGGTACTGTAGGTCTGTAGAACCTATGGAAAATATACTTGGTTTCCCTGTATAGTACGAGTAGTATAGTAGGTATATTACATAACCAAAATACTTCTTTTTTATGTGGCGCTTGTTCAGTTGTATAATTATTTAAATAAGTTTCTGTGAAACGAGTTATATTATGACAATTCACTTTCGCAAATATCTTAATTATTGTTTGAAACTTGACTCATTTGAAATCTCAGATCTGTGTTGATGTCCATCTAATTTTTACAAAAACTATAGTAATCAAAGGAAGATCATCTAAAGACAGTTCAAGTTTTCATCGATGAGTTACGGTGACGCGCGTTTGCACCGTGTCCGTCAAGCGTTTTGCAAATGCGACGATAAAACGATAGCAGCGAAGCAGAAGCGCGATTTTTAAATCTCGCCACAGATAGCTGCAAAGCCTAACTCTGGGAAAATTGCCTTATATTTTATGGTCAATAGCAAAAACCAGTTTTTGTACTAAGTTTTCACATATGTATAAGGCACAAACAATATATTATTGTTTTAGTCCAAAAGGGAATTCTATATTGACCGTCAGCGTCAAATAAAATCAAATTACATATTCAGAGAGAGGCCACATTGTGCCCCTAACCCCCATCTTACCCATGTTCCCGTATGTTTTCTGACATTCGCGTCAATTTGTAATGTAGTGACTTTGGAAATAATACTATGAGATCACATTTATTAGGTATCATTATAATATTTAACATACTCTATTCTTTTCATCATAAATATTTTAGGGATTGAAATCAGGGTTGACGGGCTGTCTTTAAAAAGGCATCGTGACCCTGGAACGCAAAGAGCAATTGAAGGAACAAAGTTGACTACATGAGCAACTGAAATCTTGACATGGATTTGTTTCCATATATGTCGTCAAAAAGTGAGGAATAGCTTATTTTTCACGAGTCCAATGTAACTTTAGGTTACATTAACATTCCATTAAAACGGATGAAATGTTTGTTTTTGCTACTCAAACCTGTCAAAAACGTTGGATAGTTCAAATGTTTGGATCAGAGATCGGTTATAATCTTAAATAACACACAGAATACCGTTTATCCGATAATTTTGAGTTACACGTGGCTGAAGCCACTGGCAACTTAAGGTATTGAATGGCTTTTATCGTTGAAAACCGTGCATCGTCTCACGTCGTTTCAGTTCGGCAGACTTCGGCACGGTGTTTGTGTGCGTGCGACTAGACGTATGCGTGTAGACTAGCTGCTAACTCTCAGAATAATGACTAAAGCATAGAAGGAAAGCTAAAAAATGAATTCTGTAACTACTTTTATACTCGTTCTATCTTATGGCACGAAAAAGGATGTGTGAAAGAGATAAATGATTTACTCTTTGTTTTACTTTCTTGGCATGTCACAAGATGAACTGTCATTTGGTTATATTGGTTCTATTTCAACCCGGCCAAATTTGATAGTATTTTGCTTCAATGCCTGACAGTTCGTTCATTGAACTACTTGACTTGTTCGCGTGTTCATTGTTTATGTGTTTTTTGTAATCTGGGTATGTTTTTGCGATATTTTAATAATATTTTACTGTTCGATTGCACGAATTCTTTTTTTAACTACAAATAGTGAGTGTGTGGACGCTGTGGAGCAATGTCTTGTGCGGTTGGGAGCTGCAAGTCCCATTCATCACGCAAAGAAAATAAACAAAAAATATTGACCTTCCATTGGTAAGATTTTGCTCATTTTTTTGTTGAATGTGAACTGATAACCGAATTTAAATACATAACAATTGTTGCTGAATCACTTTGCAGTGGAAACCGGACGTAATATCTATTCCTATAGAAGTTATTAGCGAATATTTGGAAACTGTTTTGAGGTTATCTTGATCATCCATAGTGACGTAAAAAACGTTGTCGATAAAAAGTATCGACAACGTTTTTTAACAGATTTCAAGAAACTGTGAAAAAAAATATGATAGAACAGATGAAATGGTTTAATAATATTTATATATTATGATTTAATTATAATTTAATCAATAATTTTAATTAGTAATTTGATTTTATTTGAAATAAATCCACTAAATCCCATTCATATTTGTATTACATTACAGGAAGTACTTATGGAAGTCTGCGAAGAAGAACATAACGCAGATCTGCAGATTCGAGGAACCACTCATCATCACCAGCAACCTAACTATCATAACATAACATATCTTACAGGAAGACAGAACAAACAAAAAAACATTTTAAACCTAATATTAAACCGCTAAGTGTGGTTTTAAATCGTTTTAAACCAAAAAGATGGTTTAAAACCAAATGGTTTAAAACATTTAAACTCCGTTTTGCATCTATAGCAGTGTGTGTATGAATAAAACTACTTGATGATTTTACACACAAAACACAGACAAGTGTTCATTGTTTTGTGCCGGCTTGTAACAATGTAGAATCATACATTTTTGGAACATCTTGAAGTAATTTTTCACTTTGCAGTGTATGGAAGTCGGTTGTTGTTTTTTTGTAAAAATATTTTTTATTTTTCAGTTTTCAGTGGGTCGGTAAATGAAAAAGGAGTAAATGATACTGTGACGTCTGATAGGGGAGAATGGAAGAAGAAAACGTGTTGCGCCGACCCTAAGTAGAATGGGATAAAGGCAGGAAGAAGAAGAAGTTTTCAGTGGGTCGGTTTGAATTTTATGGCGTGCAAACAATAAAGTATACATCCATCTATTTGTCTTTCATTAAAGATTATTATAAATTTCCACTTTGTAAGTCTAAAATCCAAATAAACATGAGAAAGTAATTTGAAGCAAGAGTTGCTGAAAACATTCTTAAAACCGAAGTCTCCCACGTTGTTCCCATCAATCACTATGGCAATTAAATACATTCGGGGGTAGCCGGGTCAGGTTTAATACTTGGATACATACAAATCTGTAGGGAACCAAAGAGGACTTAAGTGATAATGATGACGAACTATCATACTATCTAGTTCGTATTAGGTACGAACTAGTAGTTCGTCATCAATTATCGGTCGTTTTTTGGAGTTCGTCCAAAATAAAACTACTTACTTTTACTAATAAAATACAGTTTCATTTTGAACGAACTTCCAAAAAAACGATTTAGATGTTATATGTATAAATTTAAATTGTAATTTTATCCGCCTACCTAGATATTACAATAAATGCATAAAAAAATACATTCACACATGCATTGTACATTCTATCGATATTGAAATTTAGTGGGTTACATCACTAGCCTGAACAGAATTAGTGACAACCAACGAAATTTCGAAATGATTTCTGTGTAGGTGTCCTTCTCTAACATAGAAGCGGCTCCGTAAGTCAAAATGAAGCAAGTATATTGAGTTTAGTTGCTGTTTTAGCCCTCCTTCTATGCTTTAGTTATTATTCTGAGTGCTAACTGCTCATAACTGATTCTATCTCTTTTAGCCACTACTGAGTCAAATCAAATGTCATTATAACATCTGTCATGTCAACGAGAATGAATAAAATTTAAATGAATTAATTTTTTTCTTGACGTTTCACTTGATTGATGTGGGTGACCATAGCCTAATTAGTAGAGTATTAAATAAAATTAGTAAAATAAATGAAATAAATAAAATAAACAAAACAAACAAAATAAATAAAATAAACAAAATAAATAAAATAGTACATAAATAATTATGATTGCATAAGTTGATAAAAATGTTAAGCCTCCTGCAGACACACGCGATTAATCGCGCTGCGACAACGAGCCAAGCTAATTTCCACTCTAAATGTACTGCGAATGGACCGCGACATGTCGCCCCGCGCGATTAATCGCGTGTGTCTGCAGGAGGCTTTATGCAATAGCTTTACCGCGGCAGTCCCCGAGTGCGACACGTATTTTTTTATATACTTATTGTTAAACAGATATTATATTTCCTTACCGCATTACTCGCATCACTGAGTTATGTGAAATACCTTACCTTTTACATATTCTTCTCAGTCTTACCGTCAGCAATTCTACGTGTTATGATTTTCTTGAATAAATAAAATTATTAAAGTTCCCTTCTCGGTTTAAAGGACCAGAAAGAGCAAGTTAATGTATCATACTCGTACTTTACGACGACTAATGCTTAATCTCGAGTGGCGACCACGGACCGGAAGACGCAGCGTAGGTAGGCCTCCCACTAGGTGGACCGACGACATCGTGAGGGTCGCGGGCAACCGATGGATGCAAGTGGCGAATTATTGTCGTTCGGCGTGGCGGTCTAAGGGGGAGGCCTGTTGTTCAGCAGTGGACGTTTTCCGGCTGATGATGATGAATGCTTAGTTGCAAGGATTAGTCGCTATTGCAGTGGCTATACGGGCCTTTCATTTCTTTATTGTAACATTTATCCGTACTAATTACATTTTTTATAAAATAGGTACCTACATGCCTTGTACCTATATATCTTTACCTTATACCTTTGGGAATAGTGTGGTGGGTTTGTCCCAAAAAAAAATACATGCCTTGTGTATACAATAATCTCTGTAATAGTTTGGACAGAAGTGTACTTAATAGTACACCCACATTTCGCCAGTTCTTTTAGTCCAATCGTACTCAAGTCTCCGATACCTTGCGACTTTAGTATCCATTGACGCATGTCTTTGTACGAATCTCTATGGGTTTGTATTGCGATAGTCGTCTGGATACCATAGTCATAAGGTGTGTATGAAGGGGCTTAAAGGCCACGTAGGGGCGAGCCTATTGCCATCAACCAGGCACAAGTTCAGACTCCAGGGCAGCTACTGCTAACGGGACTGTTTAAGCTTGTTACCTAGGACTTTGGAACGTAAAGGGCAATTGAAAGAAATCGCTAAATTTTAGTCAGTACGAATCTGATAGTCCTTTCCGCTGCATACCTACACGGTGGGACGATTCATTTGATTGATTTTACCACCAATAAGGCTTCTGAAAAATTCCTCGGAAGTTTTCTGATGTAAATAACTAATGATACTTTGCCGACGTAGGAATAAAACCCAGTATCTTTTAGTTCAGCAGTTGCGCTTGGGACAGCTACATCAACGCGGCAGTCAAAGCGGTATACCTTATATAAAATAATAATTATAATATTTTGTGTTAAAGTATTTACAAACACATCAACCCTCGTTAAAATAATTACAATTTTGAATTTGCATTTAAAATTAATAGATTTAAAAAAATCTAAAAACCCACGTTTTTAAATGTCCTAAAAATAAGAAAATAACCCTACGGGGCTGAGAGAGGGGCCACTCAAAACGTGGGGGCGTATATTATTTAAGGGATTATTTATGGGATATATTTACATGACGTGTAACTTGCAAAGATACACCCCCACGTTTTGAGTGGCCCCTCTCTCAGCCCCGTAGGGTTATTTTCTTATTTTTAGGACATTTAAAAACGTGGGTTTTTAGATTTTTTTAAATCTATTAATTATTTTATTATTTTTATTTTTGTTCATCGGGTTTGAAGCTACCCTGAAAATTTCCTGCCTGCTAGCTTATCGGGAAGTGCCTCAAATCCTGTCCGCCATCTTGGACGTCCGCCATATTGGATTTAAGTCACATGACTATATTTTTCGTATTTCTGACAGCAAACCCTTTCATTTGATACCCATAACATGGGGGTGGATTTCAAACAGCCAGTCTGCCATCTTGGACGTCCGCCATATTGGATTTAAGTCACGTGACTATTTTTTTTGTACTCCTGACAGCAAACCCTTTCATTTGATATCCATATCTTAGGGGTGCATTTCAAATAGCCTGTCTGCCATCTTGGACGTCCGCCATATTGGATTTAAGTCACGTGACTATTTTTTCGTATTCCTGACAGCAAACCCTTTCATTTGATACCCATATCATAGGGGTGGATTTCAAACAGCCAGTCTGCCATCTTGGGGAGGCCGCCATATTGGATATGTTATGACGTTTCTTAGCTAGTCATGCATTGTCATCAGAACTTAGAGCGTGTGCAAAATTTCAGCCTGCTAGCTTATCGGGAAGTGCCTCAAAATTGAGTTGCAAAAGTCCAACCGGAACGACAAACAAACAAACAAATAAACAAACAA
Source organism: Agrotis exclamationis (assembly GCA_950005045.1). NCBI lineage: Eukaryota > Metazoa > Arthropoda > Insecta > Lepidoptera > Noctuidae > Agrotis > Agrotis exclamationis. Next base: position 11,584,927 of record OX465434.1, read on the forward strand.
ACAAACAAACATGAAAAGTGAGTGTATAAAAACGTGGGAAAATATCAGAAAACGAGGATAATTTAACCAACAAATTACACAATTTTACCGTTTCACAACATAATGGCGGTTAAGAGTTTTTGATACACCTTTTATTGCTTAAATGTTAAAATAGCGTAAGCATTTACTTGCAAAGGCACCCAAAAGCACTCTCTCATATACCTTTTACCGACACGGTAAGTTCTATAAGCCCACTTGAAAGGGATGTTAACGACACTCCCTAAAACCATTTTTAGAAGTGTGCTCTTTATGATCAAAGATTCAGCAGAACGCGATGTTTGATCTACAGTTTTCTCTATCCTCTTTTCGTATTTGTTGACACCTTTGTCAACGAAACTTCTTTATTTGTATTTAGGCTCGGAAAAAAGAAAAATCTAGCAAAGTTCCGTGTGAAACAAACAAGAATATTTTTTCTTGTAGTAAATCTTATAATTTCTGAAAATCTCTGCGCTTTGTCTACGTCTCACGTTCTCTCTGAGAAAAATGAAAATGTACATATCTTATGAACTACTCGCATATCACGTTCGTTACATTATTCCTTAGAACTTTCTTCAAATAGTACATCTATAGCTACAAAAAGTTTTTGCAGTACCTAATATTATTATTATGTCAGTTCCAGAGTGTGAGCCAAAATTTCATTGATTTTATCGAAACATACGATTTATTTACGAGGTTCGTGAGGAATTGTTTGGGGGTTATGTAAATTTACCAAACGATAAATTTCGTTTGATCACGTACAAATAATGATCAAAGTGCTACAAATACATTTATAAGGGATCCTGAGTCCTAAATGTTTATTTATTTTTCATTTTATCTGTTTTCAGAGAAAAAAAAACTCGATTGAAGCTCGTCTTTATTTCTGTAAATCCACATTACTAAGAAATGAAAAATATGAACAGCAACGCTAAATCTCAATCAATAATAAAAACATTTCAGTCCCATCAAAGAACACAAAGAACTGATACGAGTTCTACTCAAATCAATTCAGCAAGTCAAACAGGATCTAATATCTTCTAAGTAACTTATTTTTTTAAACCGACATGACATCAAGAAACGGAATCCGAAATAAGTTATAAAAACTGCCTCGTCCTTTCTAAAGTACTTCGATAACTCAATGAAAGTCTTGATGGTAGAGGCTATCTTCAAGTTTGAGTTCGAAATTTTGTGTCGACTTCGCTGACTGATTGCTTTGCTGATTTCTGGGCGAATTGTAAATGAGTTTACCTCCTTATATTTGGGTTGTGCGAGTTGTGCCATGCATACGTTATAACTTTATTCCTTATTATTTATCAGGTCTAGTGTCTTATTTGCTTTACGAATTTGGATTTTATTTGCCGCTGGTTGATGTGTAATCAAAAATAATTAGATGTACATAATGTGTATTATCGTAATCTGAATTCAGACTCATTTTTGGCAATGAACATTTTTGGTATTTTATTCGTCAGAACTTTTAGTTCCCTTTAGAAGTGTTAGTGTGTAAACACACTATGCCGAAGTTACTAGCGATGGGTAGCTATAGCCATAACTAGCCAAATACCGGCTATGAGCAAAATAGCCACGGCTATGATATCCGTCAACACGATAGCTAGCTATCGGCTACTGGTTGGCTAGATAACTGACAGGTTATGATATAGCCGCGTAGCCGCTCGTAACCGCGTAGCCGCTCGTAGCCGCGTAGCCGCCACGGAGTATAGCTAACTGCTACGTTTTATAGCCGTCCCGGTTTTCAGTAGCCGGGTAGCTAGAGTAGCCAAAATAGCCGATAGCTGTGTGCGCGCTCACTGCGCTACGCGTGTACGATCTTCATTGATATTATTTGATATCGTCGATCTTTTTCTCACAATATTCACAAAATAGATTAGACAAAGAGCATTATACTTAGTAATTTCGTTCGTTTAATGTACGAACTTATGAAATACGATGATTAGAAAGCTGGTTAGTTACAGTCTGGTTTAAAATAAATAAAAATTTGATAGTTAGTATTTTGGTTATTGTGACCTCAGAGAGGAAATCATTTCTTTTTGATTTAGGATCTTCGATCATTTATCGAAGTTTAGGATCGAATTCAGATCGGGCAGTTGATGTTGCGTTATTTAAGTCATACCTAGCTACACCGGCGCTGCTTAGTCGCGCTGCTAGTTACTAAACGCTATTGTTCAATAGCCAAGTAGCCAAATAGCTGGCTAGCTAGCTGGCTATTACACCACAAATAGCCGGTTAGCTAAGCTATTGAAATTTCGGCTAGTTACCCATCTCTAGAAGTTACGCGACCGAAGTTCGGCGGCTGATTTCACGTTCCGACGTATTTGGCTGATATGACACACCTTATGTGCCGAACTTACGCGGCAGAAATTCGGCGCGGGCGGCTCCCTGCTGCTCCCCGCCCCCGGATCTTCGTCGGTAATCGAACCGAACTTCGGTCGCGTATAATGTGTGGTCACAGAATAAGTTGCCGCTGAACTTACGCCCGACCGAAGTTAGGCTGTACGCGACGTAATTTTGGCATAGTGTGTCGTCAGTAATTCAAATAGCATTGCAGGCGTAATTGTGCTGAACTTCGGTCGCGTAACTTCGGCATAGTGTGTTTAAACACTTACACAATTTTATAGATTCTTTATACTTTTCTTCTATTTATAAGCAAGTCTTAAAAATTAAATCTTTCAAATAATAGGGTGACATTTTTTTTTAAATATGATATCTTTATTAAATTTTGATCAAACACTGTGATCTAGTTTTTCATTTTAAAGCCTTTAGCTATAAATAATTATTTTTTGAACTCATTTTAAATATATTTTTAGCAGTTACTTTTGATCTTCTTAAAAGTTTAAAAACAAGTTTTAAGAGTAACTTAGCGCCATTGTTAAACTGATGCCGAATACAAAGCACTAGGTCCTTTGGAAGGAGTCATAAAATATTGTGTAGGCAAATTTGTTACAGAGTTTAAACAAAGTGACGATTATGGACAGGTAAAAAATATATAACCATGGCTACCGCGCTGGGTAAACTAACATACATGAATAGGTTATGTCAATCATGTCGGAAAGTGCCATACACTCAGATACTTCATTATTTTAAAGTTATTGGTTTTATCAGTTTTAGTTACATTTCTCAAGAAGAGTATAATAGAACAACTAATTTTTAAACAGACAGTCTTGTACCTAAATATTCCATCGTATACACCACTTACTTCCTTATCAAAACAAGGCCCTTAATAGGCTATTCGGAACACGTTCAGGTCACAGCTAGCCACCAAACTCCATTACCCCTTATATCGACGCAAGCGCCCAGTCCTCGCAATACCTTAACTATCTAAACGCAAGCCGCTAGTTGTGGCTTCCTCTCCTCCGGCTAACAGAGTGCCTACTTAATATCTCATACACCTCGTGATATAAAATGAAAATTGCCCTGCTACAATTTTATAAGCCGACTACGACCAACGTTAACCACAACCCTGAAACTTTAGCTAGTAGGCAACGGAAACATTTCTTATTCACAAACACGCACGAACCAATTACGTTCATTTAAATTATTAAGTAACATATCTAAGGCAATCTAAGTTTGTTAACTGTTTTGTGAGATCTGTTTAGTTATGGACCTCTTTGATAAGCGGGCTCGGAATTGTGAGACCGGTAGCAGCGTCTAGAGACAGTTCTAAGAAATTTTAATTTTCGTGCACAACTTTTTACGCAAAGTTCTATCATTGTTATTTTCCTATGGTGAATTTTACCGTTTTTACATCAGCAGCCTTACTACAAAAACTTAAACATCTGTTGAACACTTGTCTAAAAAACTTGTGCAAAACGGACCTTATTTCAACGCCATAATTTGACATTTTTTTAGACAAGTGTTCAACAGACGTTTAAAAATATTTGTGGTACGACGGTAAAAGTTTAAAAGATAGACTCTTGTTGCAGTTGACATTGAAATCTATTAGTTTTTGGACGCTATTCATTTCGTAGCGCATAAAAATGGCAATAAATACAAAAGACTGATTTTCACCAATTAATAAGATTGAATGTTGAGTAGAACTGATTTTCTGGGCGTAACTGAATTCATTTTGCCAATTTTGGTCTCTTGATGTGAGTTTAAATGTTACTAACGCGAACGCTAAGCGACTAAGTTTTGTTTTTATATGGTATTGACAGCGCTACCTCGAAGCAGCCACAGAGCCGTTTCAATTTTGAAACAAATCCGTAGTGTCGGTTCTTAACATTAATATGAAAGTGTTCAACATGAATAATTATAATTTTGAAGATTCCGCTATACATTTGAAATAAGTTTAACACTAACAAATACTACGAAAACCGAACTTCTACAAATTCAATAACCAATAGCGCGAAATCTATCCAATAAATTGAGGCGAACTCAAGCACATTCCGATAAATTAGATATTAAGATTCTGTACGTTTCTTCAAAACGCCCATTTAGATTATATGGGAGTACTTTGAATAGGGGAATCAAAAATCTATGGAGTATAGTATCTATGTTTGTGTTTAGGATTAGTTACAAAATGTTAGTATTTTAGCCAAATTCATTTAATCGCTTTTAGTATCAGCCTGTGGAGAAAATGGTTAAAGATTTTTATTAATTCAATTAACCAAATGGATTTCTTTTAATTAAATTTATTCAATTAAATTAAATAGCAATCAAAGTGTGATTAAATGTTTGTAAGCGTACCCGTGATACAAGCCTACAGGAAAAAAAACGGGGCCGAAACTAATAAAAAAGTCTTTAAATAAGTTATAATTTATCAAAATAAAATCCTCAAATCAATTAAGTAGGAATAAAATCATCTAGTCCTATGATTGTAACTACACTGCATAATAAATCGACGGCAGCAAAGTAGAAACGGACATCTACAAAATCGCAACTTTACAGGAGAGCGGATTTAGTTAAAAACAGTGATTATTTTGAGAGTTATGGACCGATTAACTTGAAATTTTCTATGATGCTTTAAAATAACCTTCTTTATGAATTATGTAACACGTTTTATAGCTATATCGTTGTTTTACTGATATACTGTAGATGTCTTTATTTTCTCTGAAAAAACTTAGGCGTAGAAGAAGACATTTGCCTGATAACCGTTTATACGATGTAATAAAAAAACCGGCCAAGTGCGAGTTGGACTCGCCCATGAAGGGTTCCGTAGTATCAAGCATAGATCAGGGATATAATTGTATTAAGATTAGTAAATAATATACACAAACAATAAAATAACTTTGTTTTTATAGTGTTTGTATGAATGGCAAAGTTATATTTGCGGTTTTTAAAATGTACTATATCTGAAAAACTGCTAACTGTATCTCATCGAAACCAATTTCCGTTGGAAGTTTTTGTTGAGGTCTACATTATATTTTTTTTTAGTTTTATCATTCTTTTATTTTAGAAGTTACAGAGAGAAAAACAAAAAATACGTTTATGATCCAGATGGCGCCACTTAATTTCGAATTAGAATTCTAAATTAACGCAAGCGAAGCCGCGGGTAAAAGCTAGTAATGCATAAAAATACATTTTTTCTTTAATCATCATCATTGGGAGCCTCTTCACTTTTATATAATTTGCTTTTCTAGTCCTACGTTATTTTAAAATTAACTCGTTTTTGCAGGTAAACGGCGAGCGTAATGCGTCCGCGCCTGTGATGTCTCTAATATGCAGTGGGACGGCCTCTACTTCGTGTTTCTAGCGTTATGCTGCATTCATACGGCATCTGGTAAGTCAAAAATACAAGCTAAAATGTACCTTAACAATAAAATAATACTGACTGTCTTAGTTAGCACTATGCTTATCACTTAAAAATATTTCTAAAAATATAACTTAAAAATTTATATAAATAAATAAAGAAACATTCTTAGCCGCCGCAGTTCGCCTAGCATGTCGTGTGAACAAGCCTTTAAAACAGCACCATAAAATAGACTAAAGCTTTTATAATAATATAGGTACATAATAATCTTCGCACCTAGCATCATAAAAGCAAACATTTAGATGAAATAAACTACAAAGCAGAGCATTAAAATTCTAGAACATAATGCTAGCATGCAATTGCGCAAATGCAACTCCTCAACACTAACAATAAAAATACAGAACCCTTTTTCAGTGCAAACTAATATTAAATTAAAATTAAAAATTTAAACAAAAGCCAATCGCAGAACTGAATGAGTTTCGCGAATGGCAATTATGTAACCGACCTCGAACTACCGCGAGTGCATCCATACTTTATTTATATGAGGGTAGTATAACCAATACCTATCTGGTTTCAGTATCGGCTTTTGAATATTTGAAACATTTGACGAGAGTTTTATAGGTTCACTGCGTAGTTTTGTGGTGAATTTAGAGAGAGAACTGAGTGAATGCTATACTTGCTGGCCCGCACGACTTTCAACCGGATTCTTATACGACTTTGAACCCCAATTTCAGCCACTTAGGGATCGAATTTTTGGAAATCCTTTCTTGATCCTTTCTTGGCGGATGCCTACATCATAAAATCTATCTGATGCCTTACGAACCAATCCGTCGTCTGGTATACAAACTATTTTCTTACCATAAGCTCTGTAAACTACAATGCGACATTTACTGTTTTCTACACTAATGTTATAAAGAGGAAAGATTTGATTTTTTGTTTGTATTGAATAGGCTCCTAAATTATTGGACCGATTTCAAAAATTCTTTCAACAGTTGAAAGCTGCTTTGGTCCTGAGTGACATTGTCAATAAGGAAGGGAGGGGGTAAGCGGACGAAGCCGCCGGCAAACTAATACTGTTAACGAGAATATTCAATTATCTTAATTCAAATAATATCAAAATTTGATAATAATTATAATCTCGTTAAATTAAATATTAATTAAAGTTCAAAGTAATGTTAACACCACAAAAGCCTAATAAGTGTTAATTAATATGAACGCTATTTTAAGATCCACTTTCTTTTATGAAGGACCCATTATAAAATTGTACTTATTGTAGTTGTACAATTATATTATTTTTAATTAAAGTAACAAAGATACAGCGTGGCAACGCCGCCAGTCTCTTGGGCTCATTACTGCCAGCTAACAGCGTGGAGTAGATTTGTTCGATGCCATTTATAGCTTATTTCAGTTTAGCAATGGATTTACAGCTTTTTTTTTATTTTGTTTAAATCAAAGCTAATAAATTAAATAGTCCGTAATAAATTAATTATTTTAACATACAATATTTCTGCGTGTAATTTCTACTTTGATAATGCAATGAATATTTTCATGAACATGTTGTACACTTGCAATTCTGAAGTTTCCAGTAAACTTTTCAGAACTTGGTCCTAATTAAACACACAGGTATTCAAAACTTAGTTGGATAAAGTTAAAACAGTAGAAGTCTTAATTTGCTGTATGAAATTATTTTTGAAATAAATAATAATTAAGTTGTTTGTTTAATGACGTTTCAACATTAAATTAGATTTTAGTTAAGCGCAAGTGAAGAATTTATTTGAGAATATAAAATAAATTAGTTAACTACTTATTTGAATAGTTTTAAGTGCGATACACCTACAATTGACGTATTCAATTGGTTTTTGAAACATTAAAAGTAAATTAAAAAATTTAGTGCCTTAAAGGTTACCAGGGTGATGAAAAATAAATTCAGGAAAAAGGTTCTAAAATTATAGAACTTTCCTAAGTATTAAGGTACGAGCCGGGTCTGATATTATTCCGGTCTAGATACGGTAGGTATTATTAAAATGCGAACTTAAAGCATTTTCTCTGAGAAATATTAAATAAAATGTCCACGATTCTTCTTAAGAGATGGATGAAAACTCTTTTGAGTGTACCGTTTTTATTCAAAACCATTTTGGATATTCATCGTTTGTACGGAGTTTTCCTTGCTTATAAAGGAATTTAAATAAATCAGAAAGTCGTGACTAGAAATTCAAAACACCACACATTTTGAAGAACCATGAAACGTAAACGTTTCTTTGAAGTAGAAAAAAAATTTCAAAGAGTAGGTGATAACAATACCAACATTTTCGGCGTTCAATACTTTCGTATATTAATGTATTAATCTGAAATCTATACGAGTCAATTTATCCTTGCTACCTAGCAATGTGGTGAAAATCGACCGTGTAAATGGTCAATGTACTAGACCGCATAAGACTAAAATCGCAAGCCGCAATATCCAACCTTTGCTATGATTGTGGCGACAAGCCGCATGCGGCGTTGACTTAATCGATCATGTAAATTGTCAGTTGCAGGCGATTACCCGCCGCATACCAAAAGTGTGTTTGGTTGCTATGTTGTTCGCTAAAATAAACAAGTCTGTGGATCTAATCTCTTAGTCCGTCAACGAAAATACGGTTACCAACTTCTGTATCGGTTATCAACTAGTTCTGACAATACGGTTATCAACTAGTTCTGAATTCATCGACACTTCGGGAGTCGGGACCACTTTTAAATCATGTTGTCATCAATTTTTAGTTCATACCACTAACAAATCGCATGATAAACTGTTATGGCAGATTTACATTGAGTCAGTGGCTGTCGTCAGTGCTGGCGCCGAAAACTGACTCATGCTAGGTATTTAGACGAGGTCAGTATTTCGTCAGTTTTCGAGGATATTTCGTTTGGTGTACACACGTTCATAAAGTCAGTGCGGAAATGCTGTTGCACGCATTTCTTTAATTTTGCGATTTGAGATCCCACCGGCATTCATTATCTCGGTATAGTTGAACAAGTTTTAAGTTTTCCGTGTCGCTCAGTTATCGCGTAATTTTGTGATGCGGTGCGAGGAAGCGCGGTCACCATACAACAGAGCGGCAGCCACTGACCTGGGCATATTTACACGCCGTCAGTTGCACTGGCGCGGGTGGCGGGGGAGTGAACTGACACCGAAAATTTTGTAGCGCGAATATTGAAGTCAGTACTGACGCGACAGTACTGTAGTGACTTGAAATCAATTTACACTATGGCAGTGCCAGGTCAGCATTGACTCGTCAGTGGACTGACGTCAGTTACGGACTCAATGTAAATCTGCCATTATGAAGGCCCGAAGCTGCGGCCGAAGCTAGTGAGTTTCGTGTTTGAGTTTTTGATTTGATTGTTGAAATCGAAGTGACTGGCGACTTGCCGCACGGCTATATCGATAGAGAAATCGACAAGTATAAGTGCCCCACAATTCACACATTTAATCTCGCTATGTTAAGAACAAGTTTTTTAAAGGTAACAGAAGTTACAGCGTAAATCAAACGAAGAAATAGATACAACCAACTCACTAAAATAACAAAAAATAAATGATTTTTTAAAAGCAAGACATTGATCTGTGCAGAACCGTTGCGCTTTCCTGAAGATTATCGAACAAATGTCGTTCGGAGACGTCGAAGCGATGAGAAGGACAGTCTCGCCTTGTCCAGAGAAATATTCAAAAACATCACCAAGCAACTACGCGAAAATATCAAGCGTGAAGGAGCAACTGACAGGAACGATCATTTGTTACAGAGTAAGTATCGATTTTCGCGTCCGCAGTAAGGGGCCATACACACGTACTACAGCTACACCACACCACAACGACAAAATTAGGAATATCTTGAAGATGCGCTGTGAAGACTACAGGCTTAGTACATTACTAAAACGATGCCTGACGGAGAAGCGTGCTACGGGAAGAGTTTTGACGACCGTCAGTGGGGGAATGACTGTGCTCTCTTTGAACGCCACCAAAGCCGCGCAGATTCGTCAGGCACCGTCTCAACGAAGTAGCCTGTATTACAATATATCTCTTTGCGTGGTTATTACGTCCATACGGTTTGCTTAGATATCAAAATGTCGTTCGTGTGAATAAAAAACACATTAATATTTTGTGCCCGTTCACGATGTTAGATAATATTGAAAAGTGGTGTGATGTGGTTGTGGTGCGTGTGAAAGTTCCCTAAGTTTTGGATGCCCGTGGTCTCGTTTCCATAAAGAAATATGAATCTGCTTACTTTATCTAAGACATTAAAAGCGAAGCAGTATCTGATTTTAAACATTTCTTCTTTTACGACGCTGAAAACGATCTTATCGGAATGGAAATTCAAATTGCGTTACTTCCTGATTAAAGGCAGATTAAGAAAATTACTTTTTGAGTTCATCTTATTTTGTTTCATTAAATTTATACGAGAAAATAATAGTGTTTTTAATTATAGCTCTATTAAATGTATAAACAATCTCCCTAAGAATATCACCATTGGAACTAAACGCGATCAGCAGTCCCAAAATTAGCTGCCTTTAAGTAGCATTGATGACATTGACAGCTTTGGAATGCAGTTCAATTATTCTGATCCCTTTCAGTACCTAAGTTTTAGTCAAACACAAAAAGTACTTTTTTGTTGTACACAATAAAATTAAACAAACTTTTTAATAAAAAAGGACATAACGTATTAAAGAATCAAATCTTTTTGAAGGGCATAGTTTTTCCGATAAAACTTTGAATCGTAATTAAACTCTGCCGTGATTCTTGTCAGACCAATTTACATTCTTTTAGTTTTAATTTATCTCCGGTTCTGCAATAAAACAATTTATCCACAAAGTTGAAAGAGATAACACTTTACTATCAACTCGTTGAAAAAGGTCGTTTCGTTTCGCATAATATTTTTAGGGCTAACAAAATGTTGGCAACATTGTGCACGGGCTTGTACTGATAAACTAAATAAAAATTAAAGTAGCATAGTTTTAATTAAATAAAATTTAGTATCGTCACGTATGTACCTGTTTGTTTAGTTATTTGACTTAATTTCATCATTAATACAATATTTAAATAATTATGTACATAAATCACTGCACCGTTTTCGCTCATTCATGCACATTTTCAACACATTAGCATTTTGAAAGGCTATATTTGATAGCAGCATTCATTTGTTTTATTTTTATAATAAGAACAGAGAACTTGATTGATGAGCAGACTGACAAATTACGTTTTTAGATATGACTCAAAAATAAACAGTGATTTTGTACTTTTGAATTGAAATAAATGATTTAATTATTTGGTATTACGCATCGCTTTACCTGGGTAAAGTGATACAGATAGATTAGTACTGGTACTCAGGTTAGATAGGTAGTCGCTCCATATAAAATACTCTTTGTAGCTGCATTAAGTTGACTGGAACCCATCCGTCCCCCTAAAAGTTGGGAAAAGGGTTGATCAGATAATTATTGTTTGTTTGGTGATCAATCAAGTTCATTTCACATAGAAGTTAGTGTTGAAATTAATTTCATTTATCCAACAGACAAGGTAGAAGAGCCTCGTCCATATGTGCCGTTTCAAAGTTACTCTCGTGATCACCACCATGAGCACCATTGGGGCCCGTACTTTGAGGAGGAGAAGTATACTCAAGTGACGGCCCATGTCGGGGCAGAAGCCTTGCTGAATTGTAGAGTCGTCATGCTCAAGGACAAAACGGTAATTATGAAACTGAATTCATGCATTTTTTACACTAGGACTTCCTCTCGTTAGTGCAATCAACAAAGCTTATGTGACCCGAAAAATTCCTCCGGCACTGACATTTGGGATCTGATTAAAAAAGGTGTTACAGATTACAGATACACGATAATCAAACATTTTCTTTTCGAGAAGATTAAAACATGAAAATTGCTTATAACTCTCTGTGTAAAATTCCTCAGCCTCAAATACTATCTGCATTATGTATGAATGTATTAGTTATAGGTAATAGGTAAGTATAAATATCCAACAAATTTTCGATTTCAATGTCAGTCCAAATTACTTTTTTACATTCCGCGCTCTAACTTCTAGTGAAAAATTACTCTGCCGATTTTTATTCTTTTAAGTGATTTCTTATCCTAAAATAAATGTTCCAAAACTTTTTCCTTTTTAAACATCATTATTTGATGTCAAATCAAACCGCTTACTTAACAAATCTATATATTTATGGATATTTTGTGAGCTACTTTTTTTTTCCGTGGTAAATTCATCAAATGGGTCCTCCCGCCCTTACTGTCAGACTCGTCCTGACTAAAATCCACGGTGATCCTTCAATAGACCTTTACGTTCCAGGGTCACGGTTTCCTGATGAGACAATCCCGCGACCCCAGCAGGCCCTGGCCCTCTAAGGGGTCCCGTCAGATTGCTGACAGCTCTTTGAGGCGCGCGTGGAACACGACGCGCTGTCGACCCGGGCATGGTCCATGATCAGACGGCGAGTTCGCCATTACTCGCCGTCCGCAGGCCTGCGCCTACGGTGGCCGGAAATCGCTTCGCGACGTCGTCCGTTGCGATGGGCGTCTCCCGCGGCGGCTGGGTTGTGAGGTGGAGGCCGTCCTCTCCCTCACGCGTCCCGCAGCATGGCCTCAACCAATGCCGGGCGCGAGAGGTCACAGCCTATCACCTCCGTGAGGACACGGTGGTGCTCTGCCCAGGCGGGGCAGTCTTGCACCGTGTGCTCGACCGTGTCCTCCGGGCGATCCTCGCAGTGATGATACCCAGACGTTTCTTCCTTTCCAATAAAACACAGGAACCTCCTGAAACATCAGTGGCCGGTAAGGACCTGTGTCAAGCGGAAGGTGAGGACGCCGTGACGCCTCTCCAGCCCCTCCCCAAAGAGGGGTCTTACCACCGCGATCGCGGCGCGCCCGTTGTTAGGTTCACATGCTTCTGTTTTTTGGTACTAGTGCAGGAAATTTTTTCATTAAGCCTTTATAGGCCATACAAGTTGAAGAAAATGTTTAAAATTACTATATTTTTCAGTTCTATTTTTGTTCCCTCCTTTTTTATTCTTTCTTAAGTCTTTAACATGTAGTTTAGTGTGTTATAAAGCTGAAATGCTAAATTATAAATGTCCAGTCGCCTATCATTAATTTCTAAAAAGTTCTAAGAGTTTCTTTTGTGTGAATTTCCTCCTGGCCCGAAATTGTTATGAGCTCTTTTATTTCAAATCTTTCTTCCCTTTTCTTCGTTACAAACCGAAAAAGAATTTATAATTACATATTTCGGTTCCAAAATTAGCTTCTTTAAAAAGAAATGTACGTCTAAGACTATCTCTAATGAAAAAGTATCTTTAATGAATTCAGAAAATCAACAATATTTAGATTAATATAAAGTGTGTTTTTTTACCTTTTTTTTTAGCGTGCTAAAAAAAATTTAACCGCCTTCAAAAACAACCACAAAAAAGGGTAAAATAACCTACAAAATAACTTTTCTTTCAGAAGTCGGTGCCTTTATTTTTTATCATTTCATTGTCTTTTTTGCCACCGACTTCTGAAAGAAAAGTTATTTTGTAGGTTATTTTACCCTTTTTTGTGGTTGTTTTTGAAGGCGGTTAAATTTTTTTTTTTAAAAAGTTTTTTTATTTTACTCTTTTTAGTTTAAATATTCAACCCAAATTCTTGTCAAATAAATCATTCTCTTACATGTGCACTAAAATTTTGTAATCCGTAGCACTGGTAACAACATCGCTCACGTGCACAATAAGCTAATAAAATTCCTTAAGTATCTCAAAAACTACTGAACCGATTTTGATGAAACTTGCAGTATTCCGTAAGTTAAACAATACCTAGAACAACAAAAAAAGAATTACTTAAATCGGACTTGTAGTTCCGAAGATATGCGAACACAAACTAAATCAGTCGATGCTTACTCCTTACTGTTAAGGAGTTGTACCTTCCATCATCAGCTCAGCTACATGAGATGATGATTATCATACGCAAGTACTTAAATTACTTCATAAAATTTGCGAAAAACGATGTGCGTGCCTATAAAATTTGAGGGTTGCCCTCGATTTCCCCGGGATCCCATCATCAGATCCTGACCTGATGATTATGGGACCACTTGGAAAGTATACCCTTTCAAACAAAAGAAAAAATTTCCAAATCGGCCCAGGCGTCTTCGAGAAATCGGGGAACATAAATAAAAAAAAAAAAAAAAAAAAAAAAGATCCCGACGAATTGAGAACCTCCTCCTTTTTTTGAAGTCGGTTAAAAATCATCAAATGAGTCCTCCCACCCAGGGCAGGGCAGGAGAGACTGTCAGACTCGTACTGACTAAAATCCACGGTGTCCTTCTTGTTCCTTTGCCTTTTGTGTTCCGGGGTCACGGTAATGAGATAATTTCCGCGACACCGGCAAGCTTTGGCCCTCTAGAGGAGGGCCCCGTCATCATGCTTCGTAGAAGGAGGCGACCGCTTCTCACTCCGTCTCGCCCCGCAGCATGGCCTCGACCAATGCCGGGCGCGCCTATCGCCGCCAAGAGGACACGGCGGTGCTCTGCCCAAGTGGGGCAGTCCTGCACCGTATGCTCCACCTTGTCCTCCGGGCAATCCTCGCAGTGTTGACACCCAGGCGTTTCTTCCCTCCTTATCAGACACAGGTACCTCCCGAAACATCCGTGTCCGGTGAGGACCTGCGTCATGCGGTAGGTCAGGACGCCGTGACGCCTATCCAGCCAACCCTCAAAGAGGGGTCTTACCGCCGCGATTGCGGCGTGCCCGATGGTTTTTATATATATATTTTTTATGTTTGTTCGAGGATATAACTCCGTCGCTTTCCAACCGATTTGAAAAATTCTTTTTTTTTTTTGTTGGAAAGGCTAAACTTTCCGAATGGTTCCATTAAAATTTTATCAAAATCGGACTAGCGCTTTAAAAACCTAAAAAGTTATCAACATTGTCTACACCGATTACTCCGAGGTTTCTGGTCCGATTTCGATGTTTCTTTTTATTTCGATACAGTATCCCTGCCATTTAGTTTCATAAAAATTTCATTTAGTTTGGTTCAGTAGTTTTTATTTTTAGCTCATTGTGTACACACATGGGCGATGTTATTACCTGTGCTACAAAATTCTAGTGCACATGTAAAAAATAATGTTTTTGACAATAATTTGGGTTGAATATTTAAACTAAAAAGGATAAAATAAAAAACTTTTACAAAAAAAAAATGTAACCGACTTCAAAAACAACCACAAAAAAAGTTTAAAATAACCTACAAAATAACTTTTCTTTCGAAAGTCGGTGGCAAGAAAGTCAATGAAATAAAAACAAAGTCACCGACTTTCGAAAGAAAAGTTATATTAAAGGTTATTTTAAACTTTTTTGTGGTTGTTTTTGAAGTTGGTTACATTTTTTTTTTTAAGTTATTTTTACCTAGTAAAATCACCAAATGAGTTCTTTCACACAGGCCGGGGGGACTGTCAGATTCGTACTGACTAAAATCTACGGTATCCTTCAATAGCCCTTTACCTTTTAGGGTCACGGTTAACTGATAAGACAGTCCCACGTTTCGGGAATATTAAGTGTGTTGAAGTGAAAAAAAAAAAAGTTAACAATTACGATTGAGTTGTTTTACAATTTCAAACACCAGTAATATAAACTTGGTCATCAGTAACCATTTTTGTTATTTTAGTACTTTCAGCCTATAAAGTTCCCACAGCTGGGACGCATGTCTTCTCCTTATGAATGTTTATGGGATTTATTCCATACTAGGGCTCTAAGAAGTAGCATGTTTTAGAATGATTAGTTTCAAGACATATCTACCTCCTTTTGGTTTACTATTGAATATTTATGAAAGTGGATTAATTAGATATCATTATCAATGAGCATCGTGTGTTTGACCAGATGTTCTAGAGTGAGCAAGATGAAAGGAGTATGGTACAGATCGTAGTAAGGGGCGATCTATAATTTCCATCATGTTCGAGAAAAACGCATGAGTTTTCGTGGGTTTTTGTGCATTTATGTTTTTAAGTATATCGACGCAGAAGGGGATCGGGAGAGCAGGAGCGTGTGTGGGCGTGTTGATGAAAGTGGTGATCATCATCGTTTCTTCATGCAGGTTCCATCAGTTCCATGGAATCAGTCAGTGGGTACTCGGGCAAGCCAGTAAAACGTAGGTTTAGTTACAAATCACAGACACGTATATTCGTTAAGTTCACAGGATATTCACAATGCGGATTTACTTGAGATAATTCAGCAATTAGGTTTGTACGGTGAACGTGACAGTTTCGATCGCCCGCTCGCAACCAAGTCTGTGGCGGGAATCCTCTCGTCATCCCGGCATCCAAATTCAAAAATCGACTCTGTCCACGTGTTTAGGCGGGAGAACAATAGCGCCATCACACGGCGTTCACAGTACAACTCGATCGACCAATCAGAATTAAGTGACAGGTTTACCAATATTAAGAAATTAAAGGATAGAATTCTTATTTTGATAATGTTGTCATCTGGAATTTCAAATTTTGAATTGCTCGCGACTGCTCGCGACGACACGGCCAGACTGACGATTCACACGTCCTCGTGTGTATCTGTAACAAATGTCTCATTTGTAGCAAATATCTTGCTCGGCCTAACCTGACAAGAAGGTACACATAACACAGTCAAAAGATGCCTCAGGAGTAAACGTGAACAGAATTAAACTTCAATCAATTTTACTGTGCTCAATATACAAGCACACAACTGACACCACACTAATATGACCCTGCTGCTCAGCAGCGTAGTCTCACAGAGACCCAAACAATAGTCTCGCAGAGACCCATAGTCTTATACAGACCCTATCTATAGTCTTACAGACCCAAACAATAGTCTCACAGAGACCCATAGTCTTATACAGACCCAATCTATAGTCTTACAGACCCAAACAATAGTCTCAAAGAGACCCATAGTCTTATACAGACCCAATCTATAGTCTTACAGACCCAAACAATAGTCTCAAAGAGACCCATAGTCTTATTCAGACCCAATCAATAGTCACACAGACCCATAGTCTTATAGACCCAAACAATAGTCTCACAGATACCCATAGTCTTATTCAGACCCAATCAATAGTCTCACAGAGACCCATAGTCTTATAGACCCAAATAATAGTCTCTCAGAGACCCAGCCACCATACATCTATCCGCACATTGCGCCCTGAACGACTCATTTAGAATCGCAGTTACAACTACGACCAGACTGTACAGTTTGATTTAAAAAAGGTAGTCACTTAGTCATTTTAGTGTGCATCATATTCAAACAACAGCGGAAGTGATTTCACTATTTCAATCTCCATTGGATTCTATATCAACAACCAGTACATACGGAACTTCACATTGAGGCATCTTTCTAAGACGATCGAATACTTAAAGTTTCTGATGTTGTCAATCATTTCGAGGCATAACAATCGCCTTCATGTAATTCAAAATGGAACTTTATATCCTTTTGAAACTAATTTTCTTTTATTTCGTAACCATGTCAACTAGATTTAATATGGCTTATTTAGCCCATTCATTGTCAAAATGGAATATAAACTTTGTTCGATATTGTGGGCCGCGTGCTCTCTCGTTTTAGAAAATAATACCACGCCTGTAATCACTGATGGGCTGAGCAAAGGTTTACTTTCATTATGCCAATTATGTTTTAAAGTCTCATGTCATAAGAGTCGCGCCTATTGCCAATATTGCCATGAACTTGGCACAAATCCAGCCTACATGGCTGCTACTGAAAAATGCCTAATAGAAAAACCCAATAACACAACTCGACCTGGGAACCGAACCCCGGACTTCACGTTCAGCAGTCGCGCTACGACCACTGGACCAACATGGTAGTCGTTCTAGAAATACTATACGTCAACTAATGTCAACAGCTAAAGGATAAACAATGCGTGCTGCATCTTTTAAACGAAATTTCATATTGTCTGTAGTTGCTTAATTAATGGTAAACTGTCAATAAACCCAAACGAAAACTCAAGTGATATACGCACAAGACTATTTAATAAAAGTGGGCGGAACTTTGTTTTTAATTACCCTCAAATTATTTCTGTCATTGTGGTAGAAAAACGTTTCTACCCATTATCACTACAAACATTTAAACTCACAAACAACCAAACCCGGTACAACTGGCATTCATACAAAAATCTGTTACATACGGGAACCAAACCCGCCGCGAGACGCACCGCAGCCATCAATTGCTGCGTTGAGCCACTGCGTCAACCGTGGCGCTTGAAACGGTATCACTCAAATCATAATTTAAAATAGCCTATCAGAGCCTATCATTATGTTATGTGCCATCAACTCATCTGGAACTATGAGAACTAATAATATTGTAAACAATGCCCATGAATATCAACATCTCTCTACAATAACATAAGCGTTACCAACTTTCTTTATCGTATTTCAACATCGAATGGCTCTGCTAAAAACTCATTCGCCTTACTTTGTTTTACGAGAGAACACTCAGCACCACTATTATCGAAATAAAATGTCTACGACTCACCGGATCGTATCAGCCTACGTCCACCTTGGACTTGGCAGTAGTTGTCACGTCGCTCCCGTGCCGCGCCGCGCCGCCTCAGTGCCAGCGGGTCGCGCGCCGCCGCCGACTCCGTGTCGCTGCTGCCGGGCCGCGCACAGCCACCGCCGTGCCTCCGCACGGCCGCCGCTGCACCGCCGCACCGCTGCACCGCCACACCACCATCGCCACTGCCGCGCCGCGCGCCGCCCACGCTGACGCCGCCGTGACTCCGCACAGCCGCCACCGTGCCGGCCCGCCGTTGCTGCTGGTCGCTGCCTACTGCGTTGCTCCTCTTCTTATATAGCTTGTTGCGATGTGGCCCCGTATTTCGAAGTAAATGCTAGCACTCCTTCTTTCATTTGTAATTCTGTGAGGCTGTCCGTTGTCCACCGTCAAGCTCCAAGAATGTGGATCAATGTCTGGTAGGTCTGGGTTAAACTCTAGTAGATTGATACTTAGAGACTGGCTTCGTTGATCTTCGTATGGTTTTCAATCGGTCTTGCAGGCGTACTTATTCTGGTTTTGCTACTTGAAGCTGCCGCCAATACGTATCGTTGCTAGGCGCCCGAGCTGATCCCACTTCTGATATCGACGCAGAAGGGGATCGGGAGAGCAGGAGCGTGTGTGGGCGTGTTGATGAAAGTGGTGATCATCATCGTTTCTTCATGCAGGTTCCATCAGTTCCATGGAATCAGTCAGTGGGTACTCGGGCAAGCCAGTAAAACGTAGGTTTAGTTACAAATCACAGACACGTATATTCGTTAAGTTCACAGGATATTCACAATGCGGATTTACTTGAGATAATTCAGCAATTAGGTTTGTACGGTGAACGTGACAGTTTCGATCGCCCGCTCGCAACCAAGTCTGTGGCGGGAATCCTCTCGTCATCCCGGCATCCAAATTCAAAAATCGACTCTGTCCACGTGTTTAGGCGGGAGAACAATAGCGCCATCACACGGCGTTCACAGTACAACTCGATCGACCAATCAGAATTAAGTGACAGGTTTACCAATATTAAGAAATTAAAGGATAGAATTCTTATTTTGATAATGTTGTCATCTGGAATTTCAAATTTTGAATTGCTCGCGACTGCTCGCGACGACAAGTAAAAGTGCTAATTTGTTTTCACTTACACAGGTGATGTGGTTGAGGAACACCACGGAGTCAGCCCAACTCCTCACCGTCGGTCCAGCTTTATACGCCGGCGACAATAGGATAGCAGTAAAATTTCAATACCCAAACAACTGGAGACTAAGTATGAACCCAGTGAAGTTCACTGATGCTGGTCACTACATGTGCCAAATATCCACTCATCCCCCAAGAACGATATTCACAAACCTCACCGTTTTACGTAAGTACTAAATATCAATAGAAATTCTTCGCTCACAGTTCCTTTTATTGAAACGTTTAATTAAGCCATTCTATTGTGTCTATTTGCCTGTTTGAAAAGCTTCCCTATTTTATTTCTTATATCTTCTTTTGTCTTCGCTCTTTATTTTGGCACGCCATCTCATTTCGTCTTAATCGCTTTTGATATTACCGTTTAAGGTAACCTATTTTTCTCAGAAAATAACCTTAATCTTCATTTACATGTAACAGCAGTTAATGACGTCGTTTCTTAGTATTTATGTTATGAAGACAAATTAAAGTATTCTTCGACTTATTATAGTTACCTCTCTGTGTCTACTTCTTTTTTTTGCTTATGTTTTGTCAACAGTAGCGGAAAGGTAAGGTCTTAAAAAAGTAGTAAAGTTTTTATTAGACCCTTGAAGTCCTGTTTGTGCTTTTTCTAGAAAAATAAATGAAACATAATTATGTTTTGCGTGCCCGTGAAGGAAATAATTCAAATTTTCCGGGACCGTGATGAACCTAAAAAATTATAAAGGGAAAAATATTTAGTAATTTAATTTATTTGGCCTATAAAACGAAATTTCTGTTTATGTTACAAAATTGAGTTCATATTTTTCACGTAGATTAAATAATATTTTATTTTCAGCTCCCATAATATCCATAAACGGTGACGACACACATGATGTGAAGGACAGATTTTACAAAGCGGGTAGCGCAATAAAATTATCCTGTATCATATCAGAACAGTATGTGTCATCTATATCCACAAAAGCACCATTGACGACACCTTTACCTACTACAACTCCCTTACCCACAACAACAACAACAGAATTAACAACAAAAATGAGTACAATATTCAATAGAATAGATATAATGATGAATAAAAGTTGGAGTGTCGAGACGACAACGATCACTTCAACTGTTAGTGTAAGTGCTACTAAGAAAGCACCAGAGAAGACCACGACTGAACTCACTACTCTCAAACCTACAACACCTCCAGTAGAAAATAATATTTATGGAATTGTTTGGAAGAAACAAGGGAAGGAGTTTACTGAAAATATTTCTTGGCGGAATATGAGGTGAGAGCTCCTTTTAAAATGTTAAGAAAAAGTTGTTTTACCACCTGGCCACCGGATAGCTTTTCCCAACTTATAATGCATAAAATTATACATTTAATCTTACCTGGCTAATAATGATTGTTTATCTAATAACTACTATTCCGAAGGATCTGAAAACGACTGGTTTCTTATCTCTATTCTATAAACAGCATCAGACAAAATGTTTCTTTCTATTCATGCATTTTCATCTTGCAGATACGATTATTCCCTACAGCAGCGCAAAACGCTTCAACATTTAACGTTACAAAAGTAATGAGTCATTTTAAATATAGGTAACGTTTCCTTTCAGCGCTACTATCAGTGTAGCATCAGCATCTCAAAATGACAGTGGGACCTACTCATGTCATCTGCAGAACCATTCTCAAGTGACCATCAATGTCCACGTTCTGATCGGTAAGTTATTTAATTTTGTATTTTTTCAATTACGATGTTTGTCCTCTGGAGAAAATTGTCCAGTTTGTTGGTCTCTCTGATCCTTAAATATGATCTAATGTACTTAGAAAGAGTATTTTTTTGTCTTTTGTTTTATCTTAAAAGGTCATATTTCTTGTGTTAAAAGACAGCGTGAAGACATAAAAGAGATTTAATATAAAAGCACTAATACTATTGTACTAATTTTATTCAAATTGTTCATAAAATATTCTAAGAAAGCGATACAAAGCTATTTAAGAGTCACTTTCACTCTTTCAATTAACAGTTTTTAGGGTTCCGTAGCCAAATGGCAAAAACGGAACCCTTATAGATTCGTCATGTCTGTCTGTCTGTCTGTCTGTCTGTCTGTCTGTCCGTGTATGTCACAGCCACTTTTTGTCGAAAGTATAATAGCTATCCTGTTGAAACTTGGTAGAAAGATGTATTATGTGAACCGCATTAGGATTTTCACACAAAAAACAAAACAAAACAAATTTTGGGGGTGCCCCCCATACTTAGAATTGAAACTCAAAAAAAATTTTTTCACCAAACCCATACGTGTGGGGTATCTATGAATAGGTCTTTAAAAATGATATTGAGGTTACCAACATCATTTTTTTCTAAACTGAACAGTTTGCGCGAGAGACACTTCCAAAGTGGTAAAAAGTGTGTCCCCCCCCCCGTAACTTCTAAAATAAGAGAATGATAAAACTAAAAAAAATATATAATGTAGACCTCAACCAAAACTACCAACGAAAATTGGTTTGGATGAGATACAGTTAGCAGTTTTTGAGATATAGTACATTTTCAAAAACCGCAAATATAACTTTGCCATTCATACAAATACTATGAAAAACAAAGTTATTTTTATTGTTTGTGTATATTACTCACTAATCTCAATATAATTATATCTCTAATCTATGCTTGCTGCTACGGAACCCTTCATGGGCGAGTCCAACTCGCACTTGGCCGGTTTTTTAGGTTCTAAAGGTCAAATTTTAATTATGCTGAGGCACTAAGAATTCTTTCAAGATTCAGTATCAGAATTCACAAGATACTTAGTCACTCTTTTGTCACTTAAGGTGACACAGAAACTATTTCACACCAAACAAAGATGTTGTGAAGATATATAAATTAAAATGTACAGTCTCAGAAAACTTTGTCGTTGATAGGTTCGCAAAATAGAATAACTTTGACATATTGAAATTTATGGACATTGAAAACTTTAATCATTTTGTTGTCTTTATCAGGCGAGAATCAAGCAGCAGTACAGCATAACACGGGGAACAAAGGAACACTTTTCTGGCAACCACACTTCTTAGCTTTAGTTTCCTTCGCTATTCTTCTATTCTTTTACCCTTGATGATGTGAAAATTTCTTAATATTGATGTTAATATACTCCACGCAAGCGAAACATTAAGTTTTCGTTGAAGTTGAAATGAACGCCAGAATGATTTAAGGCGTTAAAAGTGATGTTTGCTGATATTCGAGCAGATTATTTCATTCTCAGTAAAAATATTTTTATAGATGTTTCAACTGAGGGCAATTTGACTTGAAATATTACTGCAATATCGTCGAATTTTGCTGGTAGATTTCAGATTGTAAAGCATCATTCTGATGTTACTTGAAAATATGTATGTAATAAATAAAACCTTGATTGGAGAGCAGAGGTGGGAATCGTCTGTTCGACGGGAGATGATATTCAAGGCACACGCTCATGTTTATTAACAGTTTCTCATTAAACAGCTAGAAAATTGAAATAATCTGTAAAAATATGTTTACTCCGTCATACAATTTTAGTGTACGACGCATTCGACCATGACTTAGTCTTAACTAAACTTAAATACAATGCATATAAAACTAGCCTAGAAAAATGAAAATTCTTCTAAATCTGTTGTAATATAAACTCGAATAGGCCATGGATCCTTAATGGATCAAAATTATCATTTTCTCAAGACGTAAAGACGCAGTTTTGTAAAAAATCCGTTGATTTACAAGGACGTCACGTAATTCACGACAATGCATAAAATGCTCGTAAAATGGTTTTAGTACTTTTTTTACTATGCAATGAGTGATATTACGTAAAGTGCTATCCGTGAACATGTCATTTTTAAAATTGTGTACATATAATTTTATTGTTGAAATATTTGAATGTTCGGATTTTTATGATTTGTTGAACTTTGTGTTCTGATTTTATCAAAATTCGAAATGTTTACACAAAGTGTATTTAGTTTTAAGACAAAAATATTACTTAAAGTAAGGTTAATACGACGTAGTTTGTAAATAAACGAAATTCCATGATGGTTAATGTTTTAATTTCACCATAACAGGTTAAGTTCCGTGTAATATCTGTAGCATAAAAATATGATACTTAACGTGTATTTTAATACAAAATGTACAGTTAATGCTACTGAACTCTTATATTAAGGAATAGAAACCTTTCTCGTTTGTAATATAAACTTAGTCATAACGTGAGGCGAAGCCAAAATAGCAACTTAATCTGTAAGATATTTTATATGTTGTTGCACATTTTTGTTAATACTACACAAATCTCTCATCTGTAAACAAAACAAAGACTATGTTAAATGACTGTAAACTATAAAATAAACTTAAGATTATACTAAAGTCTTTGAAGCATTTTTATTGGAGTTTCAGCCTACGCCGTTGCTACGTTCAAATGTCAATAGGGTCAAATGTCAATCTATCAAATGCTTATAATTTAAAAAGGGTGTTTTATTACAAGATTCGTTATGACACGACATGATATTATAGTCCAAGAGCTACTGAACCATGCTATGGGCAATAGCCATGACCTGTCAGGCTTCAGTCGTGCACGTCATCAGACCCTTTACGCCCCTAGGGGCGAGGACTTTTGATATGTTCACCTCCTAACTAGTCTAAACAAAGATGTGTAGTCAAAAATTGTGTTCCAAGACTTTCCCTCTATAACTCTTTGTTGACTGGGCTACTTAGCAGCTGTCTCCTCGCCTGTCAAGGTTTTATGCTCTTCAAAACCGCCTGTCATTTTTTTTTAAGATTTACAATACATAAACTACATTATATCATATTTTTAAGCTTACAGGAACAAGTTTTTTTTCTTTTTTTTTACAATTTAAAATGTAAAGGGTCTGATGACGTGCATGACTGACGCCTGCCAGGTCATGACTATTGCCCTTAGCATGCTATAAATCATAAGTGTACAAATTTCTAGCCTTACAGGAAGACCGTTACTCGCAGGGTTCAGTAGCTCTCCAGCTATTATGACTAACAGCAAATTGGTTAACAATAAAGAAACTATAAATTTGATTAACGAACTTGTTTCCTATTTGGTATTCTTGTAGCATAAAACCTTTGGGTGGTTTGTGGGCTTGTTTATTTGAAACGGAACAATACTTGGTTACCAATTTACTCTCCGTATGTACTTATGTGGGCAAACTCACCAAGCTGCTATCGTGTAAACGAAACACTGGAAACCCTTCCCATAAGTTTGCGTAGCTTTCAACCAAATTGAACCATCCCATATAAACCTAATTCATTGCTTGGTCCGCCGCCTTTGGGTTTTTCCACAACATCGGTGTTTTCATTCCGAGCAATATGTAGGTACTGTTCTCCCACGAAAAATGTCCAATTCGGTCCTTTGGGTCCACATTTTATCAGCAAAAACACTCACTTTCAAAGAACCCTTTGAAAAGACGCACCTCAAGAAATGCAATCTACTGAGATTTGTATTATACACTGAGCTATGTATCTTCACCTTCCAGCAGAAAATTGGAAAGAGGCCCGGTGATGTAGAAAATCAATGATATAGTCGACAACAAAGAGTAATAAAGAAGGCAAACTTTGATGTTTCCATTAACGATGAATCGCTCGATGCGCTGTTGTCCCTTTTCAGTCGCCATCGAATGGAAATTGGTTTTAAAGGTAGTGTAATCTAACCATAATTCAACCCTTCATATAGGCGAAGAATTGGTAACAAACTGGAATAACGATGTTTGTGCTTAATACCATTCATTTTGACGCAGTATATACAAATAGTCTAAATTTTAAAGATAAAGAAGGTTAATTACTTTAAAGCCTCCTGCAGACACACGCGATTAATCGTGCTGCGACAACGAGCCAAGCTAATTTCCACTCTAAAAATACTGCGAATGGACCGCGACATGTAGCCCCGCGCGATTAATCGCGTGTCTGCAGGAGGCTTAAAACCATGAGGTAGAAATGAAAATAAACAAAACTTAAATTCTACATAAAAAGTTTTGCTTTCATCACAAAGCAGTTTTCTTTTGGAAGCGAAAGACTTAAAAAATGTCACTGACAATAAGATTATTTTTATGGCTGCAAATAAGCCCTTGTTATGGCAGCGTTGTCTTCAGAAACATCAAAGGGAAACCCTTGCCCTTGCAATCAGGTTTTACGATACTCGGAAAGATAGGAATGTCGCACGTTGTAATTTAACACGTAAGTACCAACAGATTTGTTAACGGATTAGAGGTGTTTTATGAAAAAAGTGTGTTTACAAACATTTTAACTTGCATACAACAACAGTGACGCTTTTACAACAGCCACGATTTTTTTATTACGTAACGTCTTTTTTTCCTTTTTCCTGTTATAACAAAGATTGCAAAAAGACGTTGAGTTTTAGGCTCTTCGGAACCAAAACAATGCCGTCAGCTTTGTCTGAAAGTCAAAGTACGAGTAATTTTTTATTCAGTAATTAGGTCGCGTCACAGTCACTTTTAGGAGGTCTTTTTTAATCTACCCGCATTTTAGCTGCGACGATACTCGTATCTATGAAGGAATGCTTGATGAAAATTGGGTTACATTATTTTAGGTTTTAATTTCATACGACAGGGAACATCGTTATCTTTTTCACATTGTTAAAAAATCATTGAACCAAGTAATATGAAATTACTTTATGGTAAAGTAATTGCGTGAATTCATGTGAAAAATTTAGAAAGAGAAGAAAGATCTCCGATGAACGTGGTATCTCTGCTCAGATATTAGAATTATAGATAAAGGTAAGTATGTTACTAGTTTGAAGATTATATCCATAAGAATTTAAAACGGGATATGTTTTGAGTTTAAGATATTTCATCTCTGTTGCAATCACTATGATCATGAATAAACTGATTTTGTGGTCCTGACTATAAATCCAGTTTTTTTATACATTAATTTGACTTTCGTTTTATCGTGACATGCCTGATGTGAAGCGATCATGGCACTCCTGAGTGGATGCAGCAGTGAGAACGTTTACGTAAAAGAAATCGATTCAATAAGCTGAAATTATGATCTTCTAAGAGATCCATATTCGAAAACAAAATCTCACAATTTCTTCATCACATCGCTCTCCACTTTGATTCCACGACTTTATTTACTCTTATTGTGTTTCTGCATTAACAAAATTAGCGTAATAATAATTAATTTACATGTAAGGTATTATGTAGACACGTAATTCCGTGAACAGACTTAATCTGATTAACCGAGATACTCTAACAACATTACCAAGTTACCATTAAGTAATACAACCTTATTTTGTCAACCTTACATTTACACGAGGAAGGGAATTAAATTTAAATTGAACATTTTAAGTGGTTAAAATCATGAAGTGTAGTGCATATTGTAGATTAAGGATACAATTAAATGGTGACAAGGAAAAGGAAATTCCAATACTTATCAGTATCTGATACTGCTAGCCTACATTATCCCACTGCTGGGCAAAGGCCTCTCCCAATAACTTCCAGTTTTCACGATCCAGGGCCAAAGTGAACCACTGGTCATTGATTTTGTCAAGCTCGTTCCGCCATCTTCTACGAGGTCTGCCGCGACACCTTCTGGCTGTGTCAGGGCTCCACAAGGTGGTTATTTTGGCTCACATCTCATTGGGCATGCGGCGGACGTGGCCGGCCCAAGCCCATTTCAGTGCAGCGGCCTTTTGACCAACGTCAGAAATTTGTGTTTTGGAGCGAAGTGTGGTGTTGCGTACGCGGTCTGATAGTTTGTCGCCTAGCTCTGTTGCACGTTGGCAAACCTTGAGTTTGGACTTTTGAGTGTTTGTCAAAGACCAAGTCTGGTATCCATAGGCCTCTCCACTACCGATCATCTACATGGCATAAATCAATTAATTGAAAAATATAATAATAATAAGTACCTACTGCTGGACACGGCGCGTATTGTTAGGAGGTTCCTCTCTCATCAGGAGCCCTGACCACCGGTAGCCCGGAACTTGTTTCCGGTGCTGGTATTTTTTATATTTTTAAATGTTTTTATTTCTTTTTTGTAAAAATATTTAAAAATGTAATTTATAAGTAAAAAAAAAAGAATTAAGAAATAATAATATTTTTTATTTGTCATCATTTGAACATCAACAATGTAAACACAGACATAGTACTTAAAAAACAAAGATCAAGAAAATAGATTAATGACCCCCATGCTAGGAAAATCCTGTGTTATGGGAGTCATTCAACCGTCCAAATGATATGACAGAGCGTATAATGAGTTTAACATGCCGATACTGTATAAAGGCAAAATGCCTTCATTGATTATTCAAAAGCCACAGCCTTCCACAGCGACAGAACTAGAGCTAATGTTGAATCAACTTAGCAATGCAAGCCTTGAGGTTGGACTGGCGATGAATATGTCGAAGACCAAACTGACGTCAAACACCACTAAGCATAGGATCAGAGTAAATGGTGCAATATGTCCAGGAATACATCTACTTGGGCCAGATAGTCTCTTTCCAGTCCAGATAAGATGCGGAAGTTGCAAGACGAATCGAAAATGCCTGGAAAAGCTACTGGTTCATGAAGGAGCTTATGAAAGGAAATCTTACTTTAATACTCAAGCGGAGAATCATGGACTTGGACATGTGCATTCTTCCCATTTTGACCTATAGACCTTTGGAAATTCCATTTATCCAACGAAAAATATTACGTAACTAGCTGATCCCCACGGTTTTACCACCGCTGCTCGTCTCCTATTGGTCGTAGCGTGATCTTATATAGCCTATACCATTCCTGGATAAATGGACTAGCCAACACGAAAATATTTTTTTCAATTCGATCCAGTAGGTAGTTCCGGATATTAGCGTGTTCAAACAAACTCTTCAACTTTAAAATATTAGTTTATATATGTAGATTCTTTATTGATGTAATCACCCCTACAAAACCATATATTACAACTTTCAAGAAAGATTATAGAATCAGGCGTTACTTTGCGGAAATCCATAACATTTAACTTTCAAGAAAATAATTCACGTAACAAAGGAACTTAAGAAATGATTTCTCAAGCAATATCTTCAAGTAGTACTTAAACTCAAAATTGTTCATGAATATCGTAAATATTGTCACAAGGTGACAGCTTCAGCCCTAGGGAGAAGAGACTCTCAAACGTTACTAAGCAGATAGACATACAACTCCACACTAAAATTTTCCTTTGAAATGCCCTTTGCTCTCAGTCGTGTGATATAGGAAACCTTTTTCAGTTCGCTTTTACTTTATCTTTAGTGAGAAAGTGGTTAGAGTCTTATGTCATTTTAATAAATGATTACGTTTTATTTTAAGTTTAGTTTCGTTTTATTTATTTGACATCTATCTATTATATCGATCTATTATGGTTATTGATCTATTTATTAATTAAAAGCGCGATTGCTAAACATTCGATAGTCAGGCAAATAGAACATTGAGATTTTTGTAATGGAACTCTTATATTGGCGAGTCTGGACTTTGTAACTATGGGAATCGGTTCTCTTTCTTTGTATATTATATTATATATTTATATTATAAATAACCGTCGTTATAGTTGATTAAGAAACTACTGGAAAGCTACAGGAAAGACCTTTGTCCAACTACAGGATCAAAATAAATTTAAAAAAAAAAACAGGGCATACCACACATCTTTGTAAACTCTTCTCTCTTTTAAGCCTTTGTCAAACTGACAGGCGAAACGAATGCGTGCCGAAGCGTTTTTCTTTGTAATCTATGGAATTGTGTGAATCCAGTCACATTGAAAAACGAAAGCGGTCCGATAGTCTATGTGACTGGCTTCAAACAGTTCCATATATTACAAACAAAAACGCTTCGGATCGCATTCGCCTCGCCTGTATGTTTGACAAAGGCTTTAGTGATGTTAAATAATTTCATCCCTTATCATCTCTCCAAGGTTTCTGGAAAGTCCTCCGTACAATAATTACCTACAAGTTAAACTTTACTGAGCTGCTGTAATTGGTTTCCAAAAAAAAACTCATCATATCATTCGTAGAACTTGATATGAGATTTACTCAAAATAGACGAAGGTCTTATTTATGTGTATAAGCAAACTGAATTAGCTTTTCCAAAGTCAAAGTCATGATAATTTATTTTTGAACTTTGTGTCATTTGATACCGTATTTATAGGTATAAACTTTTTATACAGGTTACAATTATTTAGATGAGAGCAAGGTAAATTGTTAAATTGTATTACAAAGTAACATGTTGTGCTAATTTAGTGAGTTAACGTAGCCCGGAGTGGGTTACGTTAACTCACTAAAGCACAGCCCTCTTCCACTTCCCTCATCGGTGAGCCTCTTTCTTTACACCAATTCACGAGGAAGCAAATCCAAAGCGTCGCCATCTTTTCCTCGAACTGCCGCGAACCTTTCTTTTTAACCAACTACGCGACGCAAAGGAGGGTAATGTGTTTTATATAATGATTAATTTAAACTGCATTTTCATCATGAAAGAAAAAAACAGAAGTGAGAAATCACTTTCATAGAAACACAGAGAGTCTACTGTATCTTTAGTGGGATGTTTATTATTTCGATGAAATCGTCTACTGATTGACACTACTTAACAGACCAGCGCTCAACCCAAAATAGACCATATACTTACGTTGAAGCCCAGTTTACTGCAATATTTTCCTGAAATGCTAGCTTGAGTGTGACTCTGTATAATTGTACTCTGGAGTCGCAGCATTCGCGTGGTATGTTATTTGTTGTCGTGCATTAAAAGGGATTCCAAATGAACAATGTTTTGACTTAGGTACTTGTGCTATAACGTACTACGTATAATTATAGTCTTTATGTGCTATATATAACAGAGGCCTTGGCATAATATCGTACCGTACAGCGTACTTGAAGTATTATGACGTAATTGAATGGAAAATGAAAAAGTGCCTATAGTCTACGAACGAGAAACTATTTTTTTCTATGAAATTAACGTTAAAGTCACCGTTTACTTTACATCACAAAAGCTTGTTATAAGGCCTCAGTTTGATATTAACGACGATGATGTCATTTCGGCTACGGTGACTGCACTCTATGGGTTTCTAGAGTGGTTATTAAGAGCTCTGGGCTCTTTCTTTTATATGCTCGCCAATGACTCGTCTACGATCCCGTGCCAGTCTCATCCAGGACCTACCCCCAACAATTTCGTTCACCTTTCTCACCACCGAAAGACCAGCACTTCTCTTCCTATCCTTGGACGCCATCGCTACTCGGTCACAGCTTTATTCTACCTGCCTAACTCCTAATTTCGCCTTTTGGAACTAAATCTAGTTTTATGCCAAGCATGGAACGCTCATTACCGTGACCCCGGAACATAAAGGGCTATTGAAGGACACCGTGGATTTTAGTCAGTACAAGTCTGACAGTCCCTCCCACCCTGGCCGGGGTGGGAGGACTCATTTGATGATTTTACCACGCTAAAAAAAATGAAAGCATGGAGCGCTTCACGGTTCTCTGCACTTCTGTGTGCCGGTACGGACTCCTCTTATCTGTTCATTGACATCTTAGCACTATACTCTATAGTGACTTAGTAACAGCTTAGAATAGCAGCCCACCTCTGTGATAATTCTGCAAAGTTACAGACAAGGTGAATCGGCCAACCTCCTTGCCGGATTACTGCCCTGGGATCTGGAGGCGACTGCCCTCCAGCGCGTCTATGTGTGGCGCGTGGAGGCGCAGCGCCGGGGAGAATTCCCGCTGCCCCGACAAGTCGAGGCGCGGCGGGAAGAGGTCCGGCGCGATCTCAGGGCAGTATGGAGGGGACGATTGTCGCAACCGACGGCCGGGCACGCCGCAATCGCGGCGGTAAAACCCCTCTTTGAGGAGTGGCTGGATAGGCGTCACGGCGTCCTGACCTACCGCATGACGCAGGTCCTCACCGGACACGGAAGTTTCAGGAGGTACCTGTGTCTAAGGAGAAAGGAGGAAACGCCTGGGTGTCACCACTGCGAAGATCACCCGGAGGACACAGTAGAGCATACGGTGCAAGACTGCCCCGCTTGGGCAGAGCACCGACGTGTCCTCACGGCGGCGATAGGCGGAGACCTCTCGCGCCCGGCATTGGTCGCAGCCATGCTGCGGGGCGAGACGGAGTGGGAAGCGGTCGCCTCCTTCTGCGAAGCAGTCATGCTCGCGAAGGAGGAGGCGGGCCGCGTGAGAGAGAGGACAGTGTCCTCCCTCCGCCCCACCTGCAGTGGTGGACGCCCACTGCGACGGACGTCGCAAGACGATCTCCGGCCACCGTAGGCGCGGGCATGCGGGCGGCGAGTAAAGGGCAACTCGTTGCCCGACCATGGACCATGCCCGGGTCGACGGCGCGTTGTGTTCCACGCGCGCCTCAAAGAGCGTCAGCATAATGACGGGGCCCCCTCTCTAGAGGGCCAAAGCCTGCCGGAGTCGCGGGACTTATCTCATTACCGTGACCCCGGAACATAAAGGGCTATTGAAGGACACCGTGTATTTTAGTCAGTACAAGTCTGACAGTCCCTCCCGCCTTGCCCGGGGTGGGAGGACTCATTTGATGATTTTACCACGATAAAAAAAATAGTTACAGACAAGGTTATGACTCATACGCCGACGCCTCCTATCGGTCATCTTTTGTAACCAAGATCTATGCCAATAAGGTTTTTTCATAGCGAAGCAGTTTTGTTAACCAGCCAAGATCAGCAGCAGCTCACTAGGAACTTGAAATTCAACATATTTTATGGCGATCGCTAACAGTGGCACTGATGCGGACTAAGGTAGTGGCTTGAATTCCTTTTCTGTAATATAAAAAAAAAACAGTATGAGAACTGTTAAAAGCAGGATTTTTAGAATATTTAAACAGCGAGTAGTAATTTAAAACAAAGAACTCGTTGAAAGCTTGAAAATGGTTTAGCTGAGCTTTGGTACCTTTTGCGAAACCAATAGATCACCACGTAAACCAAGACATTCTGCAGTTTCAGATGTAGGAACAGTAGGTAACGATCGTGGGAACCTAGCTATTTTAATGCCTTCATGTTTCAAATTACCCCCTTTGGAAGCAGCTACGCTTTGGGGGTGACCACATCGTGACCCAGTCTGTACTAAAGTATTGAATTTTGTTTTGGAAACCCTTTTTAATAAAATTACAAACTTTACGCCAGCCAAAACCAGACCATTTAAGTTTGTTTACTCTCAAAAATAGAACAAATAAAATAAAAGCTCGTCTTTTATCTCCTTGTTTTGACTTCCCATTACCAATATCCGATTTCCTAAAAGGAAATAGCCATGAAAAGAACATCCGCTTTAAGAAAAACATCTTATTATGTGAATATTTTTAACCGACTTCAAAAAGGAGGAGGTTATCAATTCGACGGTATGTTTTTTTTTTGTTTTTTTTTTTTTTTTGTATATTTGTTACGCGATTACTCCGCCAATTGTGGACCGATTTTTTAAATTCTTTTTTTGTTCGAAAGGAGGTACTTCTGAGGTGGTCCCATAGTCACCAAGTTGGGATCTGATGATTGGATCCTGGAGAAATCGAGGGCAACCCTCGAATTTTATAGGCCGACACACCGTTTTTCGCAAATTTTATGAAGTAATTTAAGTACTTGCGTATGGTAATCATAATTTCATGTAGCTGAGCTGATGATGGAAGGTAGAACACCTTAATAGTAAGGAGTAGGCATCGACTGATTTAGTTTGAGTTCGCATATCTCTGGAACTAAAAGTCCGATTTAAGTAATTCTTTTTTTGTTGTACTAGATATCATTTAACTTAGGGAATATTGCAAGTTTCATCAAAATCGGTTCAGTAGTTTTTGAGATAGGGAATTTTATTAGCTTATTGTGTACATGAGCGATGTTATAACCGGTGTTATGGATTACAAAATTCTAGTGCACTTGTTGTATTTGACAAAAATTCGGGTTGAATATTTAAACTAAAAAGAGTAAAATAAAAACTTTTTCAAAAAAAATGTAACCGCCTTCAAAAACAACCATAAAAAACGGTAAAAAACCCTACAAAATAACTTTTCTTTCGGAAGTCGGTGGCAAAAAAAGACAATGAAATAAAGAAAACAAAGACACCGACTTCCGAAAGAAAAGTTATTTTGTAGGGTTTTTTACCGTTTTTTATGGTTGTTTTTGAAGGCGGTTACATTTTTTTTGAAAAAGTTTTTATTAAAGGTTCTTTCGGTACACTTCTTCATAAACGACAACTTAATAAAGAAATTAAAACTGTGTCGGAACATTATCATCTTATCTTTTTTCGATATTAGAAAGCTCGTTTAGAAGTTTTCTGTCGGCTACAGTTTTCTTAACTTTTAAAACTTTTTTTTCTTTACCAGCCAGATCGCCAACTAATCAACCTGGTTTAAAGGAACTCTTGCAAACGACGCCGGCGTCCTTTTGATGTACAAAACTCGATAATGTAATATTAGTTCTTCGTTGGCGCGTTGAAGTTAGCGGGCCTTTTTATGTTTTAGAAATAAGGTTACGTTCATCGTACAGTTTTAGGTCTACACAGATGTACGTTTCTCAATAAAAAGGCTAAGTGAATTTAATTTCAAAGAGTTTGTCCTCAATAATACGAGTATGTAACACAGACACAAGTTGAATTTCAAAGTTAAGCAGTGTTTCTGAAGTTGTCTTTATATTATGTATTTATTCATCTTTGCTACTGGGATAGATCTAGTCCCAGAGCAAACATATTTAAAACCAAAAAATATAATCGTATCATCCATCTAAATTCATGTGGCATGTGTATACAACAACTACAAAAGAAAACCAATTTATTTCTGTACATGTTGAGACCCAAAACGTGGTACATGACATTTACTACGCACCTATTTAGGGATGTCCACACATGTCCCTAGCATTGTCAGGTTCATTTTACCCCTAATCCAAGGGTCAAAGCACCCATTATAAACGGTCGTACCAAAGTAATGCTCATACCACACTGCCCTTTACATTGCTGTTACGCTAATCTCGAAATATGTAAAGAATAAAACGTTCATGGTACGGTTTTAATTGTTATTTGTGTCGCCGAAAAGCTTTAACGCGAGTAATTTATATGAATACCCAAATAGGACGGTGATAGGAGTAAAATCCGTGTTTTTGTCTTAATTTGTATTTATGGGTTAATTTATGACGGAGTTAAATGCAGAAATATGCAAATTGTAATTTTAGAGACATTATATCTTAGCAGATATCTGAGTAACAGTCATATTGTAATAAAAACGTTTCCCAGCACAAGAATGCTACAATAGTGAGCTACGGGAGTGCATTACGGCGCGGCGTAGCAATTATGCTACGCAGTTAGCGTAGCAGTCTACGTAGATCTGCTAAGAAAAATATACAATGGAATCATGCCACATAATAAAATTGTTCAACGAAAGTATGCTGCCTAGTTTACAACGAAATTATAATTCCTGTCATATTCATTTCTGTTGATGGAATAATGTTTTATGTACAAAATGAACCACGTCTCACAGACTCGGCACAAAAATAGAATAATCCGTTTCTCTAATATATTTGGTTAAATAAACCGAAAACGTAAGGTCGTTATCGTGGAGCCCTCTATGTACGTGATAAGAAACAAAATGCGGATAGTTTCTGCTTCAATTTAGTTTGCACAGCTTTTATAGGGGGTGGCATAAACGCTGTAAACATGGGGAACGGAGTCGTCAAAGGACCTTCATATTATTTTGTTTAGAATTCACAGGGAAATCTGAAGAGGGAAGTTTAATCTAACCTAACCTAACCTAACCTTACTTATTAGATAATAGCTTTTACCCGAAGATTTTCTCGCATCGTGGTTGGATTATACCACAAGAACGTTTTAAATATAGCCTAAGACATTCGGACATAGTGTTATTTCTGATTGCTGAAAGAATTTGAAACCGGGTCAATAGTGCTAAAGATTTATTTCTATCTAAAAATTTGCGATACTTTATGAATATTATTATAATGTAGACTTCATTTCCGATCCGATCGAGATCTTAGCATCGGCATGGTTTTTTTATTTGTGTAATTTAAATCTTTTTAGCACTTTTTGCGTGAAACTTTTAAAACAATAGTTGTAAAATGTAATCATCACTACATAGTATAAAGCAAAGTCGCTTCCCGATTCCTGTCCCCCTGTATGCTTAGATCTTTAAAACTAAGCAACGGATTTTGATGCGGTTTTTTTTAGAAGATAGAGTGGCTCAAGAGGAAGGTTTTTATGTATAATAGATGCATAATATCGTAGAGAAACTCTGATAATTTTAGAGGTTTTGTAAGGTCGTAAATAAACTCATTTTTTTGCGCTTACATTGCAAACGCTGGCTGAACCCTACGAGATAGATCAAAATGATGTACTACAGTACTATACACCTTAAAAAGGTCTACAATAAAGTCCGCGATGGTATATGTCTATCTCTTAGGGATAACCCACAATAACTATTTTTTATCCTTTACTTTACTAAAATAATGGATTATTTACGAAAAAGTGATTTTAAGTAATACAGCATTATTCCTTATCCAATTAAGTACCTTAAATAAATTGTGCATGTAATATAGATCAATATGGCCTTTTACAGCATATAATTTAAATGAATATTTTCGAAGATATTACAGATTTAAAATGCAGGGACATGGCGTTGGCGGCGCGGCGGTACACGATTTCATTTACTATGCAGGAATTCGTCTTAGCAAGAGTTGTTCAGCCTGATGAGCACTCTCTGTTCACGTATAAAAATTGAAGATCTGGAACACCTGTTGTGGAATTCCAAGCGCCTAGCGACACTATAGAAACTATAGGAATGACGTCTTTTTTTACCGTGGTAAATTCATCAAATGAGTCCTCCCACCTACGGCAGGGCGGGAGGGACTGTCAGACTCATACTGATTAAAATCCAGGGTGTCCTTCTATAACCCTTCACGTTTCAGGGTCACGGTAATGGGATAAGTCCCGCGAACCAGGCAGGCTTTGGCCCTCTAGAGGGGGGCCCCGTCATAATGCTGACAATCTTTGAGGCGCGCGTGGAACACAACGGGCTCGATCCGGGCATGGTCCATGGTCGGACAGCGAGTCGCCCATTACTCGCCGCCCGTATGCCCGCGCCTACGGTGGCCGCGGGTACACTACGATAGTACGAAAAACTTTATTCCGAAATTCATAAATACGAATTTCAAAATACCGATTTTCATAATTCCGAATGGTTCAAAATTCCTAATATAACAACTCCGATTGATCATTATTCCTATTTTCATAATTCCGAAATTTCAATATTCCTAACATTTATAATTACTATTTTCAAAATACCGAGTTTCAATAGACCGAATATCAAAAATTCCGAATTAATAATTTTCCGAAACATCAATAACACGAATTCCGATGGTTAAAATTCCGATTATTAAAATTCCGAATAATTAGAATTCCGAAAATTTAATCGCTTATGAGAGAAAAGTATGCTTTTAAAACGCCTTGTCAAAATGCCTCTTAACTTTTCAATAAAAGAATTTCTTTTGAATAAGAATATTTTCTTTTCAATGATAATAATTTCTTTTATAATTTTTTTTTGAGTAATTAAAATAATTTATTTTTGAGTTACGTATTTTCATTCATAATATTACAAAAAAACCCTGTGAGAAGAACAAAAGCTGTCAGAGTCGGGGTGCCCCAAGACACAATTTGCTCGCTATCGCATCCTGAATTCCTGAGTTATATTACCACTAAGGTGGTTCAACGGAGCCCCGCTTTGCGGGGCTCCTATTTCTGTTAGCTTAACCTAACTTGAACCTAACCTGTCCGAGTCGGGGTGCCCCAATCCCGAGCTCGCTTCGCTCGCTCTTACATCCTTGATCAATTTGTTGACTACCACCTACCAAGGTAGATCGACGGATCCCCGCTTCGCGGGGCTCCTATTTCTGTGAGCAAGGTTTAAAGTAACCTAACACGAAGGGGATGGCGGGGTCTTTCAGACCCCGCCATCCCCTTCGAACCTAACCTGTCCGAGTCGGGGTGCCCCCAGTCCCGAGCTCGCTTCGCTCGCTCTTGCATCCTTGGTCGATTTGTTGACTAACACCTACCAAGGTAGATCGACGGAGCCCCGCTTCGCGGGGCTCCTATTTCTGTGAGCAAGGTTTAAAGTAACCTAACACGAAGGGGATGGCGGGGTCTTTCAGACCCCGCCATCCCCTTCGAACCTAACCTGTCCGAGTCGGGGTGCCCCCAGTCCCGAGCTCGCTTCGCTCGCTCTTGCATCCTTGGTCAATTTGTTGACTACCACCTACCAAGGTAGATCGACGGAGCCCCGCTTCGCGGGGCTCCTATTTCTGTGAGCAAGGTTTAAAGTAACCTAACACGAAGGGGATGGCGGGGTCTTTCAGACCCCGCCATCCCCTTCGAACCTAACCTGTCCGAGTCGGGGTGCCCCCAGTCCCGAGCTCGCTTCGCTCGCTCTTGCATCCTTGGTCAATTTGTTGACTAACACCTACCAAGGTAGATCGACGGAGCCCCGCTTCGCGGGGCTCCTATTTCTGTGAGCAAGGTTTAAAGTAACCTAACACGAAGGGGATGGCGGGGTCTTTCAGACCCCGCCATCCCCTTCGAACCTAACCTGTCCGAGTCGGGGTGCCCCCAGTCCCGAGCTCGCTTCGCTCGCTCTTGCATCCTTGGTCAATTTGTTGACTACCACCTACCAAGGTAGATCGACGGAGCCCCGCTTCGCGGGGCTCCTATTTCTGTGAGCAAGGTTTAAAGTAACCTAACACGAAGGGGATGGCGGGGTCTTTCAGACCCCGCCATCCCCTTCGAACCTAACCTGTCCGAGTCGGGGTGCCCCCAGTCCCGAGCTCGCTTCGCTCGCTCTTGCATCCTTGGTCAATTTGTTGACTAACACCTACCAAGGTAGATCGACGGAGCCCCGCTTCGCGGGGCTCCTATTTCTGTGAGCAAGGTTTAAAGTAACCTAACACGAAGGGGATGGCGGGGTCTTTCAGACCCCGCCATCCCCTTCGAACCTAACCTGTCCGAGTCGGGGTGCCCCAAGTCCCGAGCTCGCTTCGCTCGCTCATGGATCCTAAGTTCTCCTAATAACAATAACAATCCTGAAGGCAAACAGTCAAAGTCCAGAGGATACGCCTCACCACTCCGCGCCTACACAGGCTTAAATAACTCTCTAAGAGTACGGTAGACAAAACTACGTGGAGCCGGTTTTGCAGCAATTCGTTTCTGGCACTGACTTTGTAGAATGAGAAACGATATTCCGATTTTCAATATTCCGAAAAAATCAGTTTATTCGGAATATTGAAAATCGGAATTTCGTTTTTCGGAATTAGAACTCATCGAGCATTACATTTTTCGAATATGTGAAAATCGGTAAACTAAGAAATCGGATATACGACTTTCGGTTAAATAAATTTCGTGATTCTTAATAATAGATATTGTAATTTTTAGGTATTATGATATTCGGAGTTTTGAAAATCGGAATACCGAAATTCGGAATAAAATATTTCGGAGTATTTGGGTGTTCCCCGTCTGCCGACGTCCATAGCCGTGGGCGTCTACCACTGCGGCTAGGGTGGAGGGAAGACGCTGTCCTCTCCCTCACGCAGCCCGCCTCTTCCTTAGCGAGCATGATTGCTTCGCAGAAGGAGGCGACCGCTTCCCACTCCGTCTCGCCCCGCAGCATGGCTTCGACCAATGCCGGGCGCGAGAGATTTCCGCCTATCGCCGCCGTGAGGACACGGCGGTGATCTGCCCAACCGGGACAGTCTTGAACCGTATGCCTCACCATGTTCTCCGGGTGATCCTCGCAGTGGTGAGATCCAGGCGTTTCTTTCCTCCTTATCAGACACAGGTACCTCCTGAAACTTCCGTGTCCGGTGAGGACCTGCGTCATGCGGTAGGTCACGCCGTGATGCCTACCCAGCCACTCCTCAAAGAGGAGTCTTACCGCCGCGATTGCGGCGTGCCCGGATCTCAAATGCGGCAGTCGTTCCCTCCATACTGCCCTGAGATTGCGCCGGAGCTCTTCCTCCGAATTCACCCCGCGGCGCTGCGCCTCCATGCTGGGGGCTCCGTGCTGGAGGGCAGTCGCCTCCAGATCCCAGGGCAGCAATCCGGCATGGAGGTTGACCGATTCGCCGGCGATCGTGCGGTATCCTCGGATCATCCGGATAGCCATAATATGACCCTCTGGCATGTGACCAGCTTTAGTGTTCGCATCCGGATGCTCAGGGCCCACACGGGGGCCCCGCAGAGGCCCATGGACCGCACAACACCGGCGTACAGCCTCCGGCAGGAGACGTTTGACCAGCTGAGATTGGGCAGGAGTCATCTGAGAGCGGCTGTTGCCCGGTTCATCTTTGGGGCTAAGCTCTGGAAATGCTCCCTGAAGTTCCACCGGCTGTCGAGGACGAGTTCCAGGTACTTCATCGTCCTCCCGAAGCGATTCGAACCCCTCCCATTGTTATGTGGGACTCCGACCTTGGCGCGTTCAGCATGGCAACTCGACGTGGCGCTGCACAAAATAAAGACCATGTGGGTCTCTATTTTGTGCAGCGCCACGTCGAGCCCCAACTGCCATATCCTATCAACGACCGTCGCAACCACTTGCGTCACCAGGTCGGCTGCCGCCTGGTGCGACTCTCCCTCCGCCAGGGTGAGCGGCGTAATATATTACGCCGACGCCGTCAGGGAGGTCGCCGAGTAAAAGTTGTTTAGTCTGATGGGCATTTCCTGTTAACTTACAAAAATGAAAGGTCTGGAACGTCTCGAATCGTCTCGCGCATCTCGTTGTTGTCCCGTCTCCGGGCTCCTAGAATTCGATATCAGACGTTTCAGAACTTTGACTTTGACGACCCTGTTGTCGCTGGCATGAGCAACAGGATCCGCGTACGAAGTCGCGGGCAGAAGCTAGTTTATATTATTACATCCTTTTTATTGTCCAACCGCCTCTCTCATGCACACAGAGCATTAATCAGCACGTTCACTTAATGCGTGTAAGCAATCTATAATCTAAATTAATATAAAAGAACAGGGTTTGGTATTAAGACTCGACTCGGTACTAGAGACGAAACCGCTAAACGCAGAAACTTGAATTTTGGACAGTAGTTGCAAGACAAGAAAGACGGGATTTTGCGAAAATCCTACTCTAAGGGGGTGAAAACGTTTGTATGAAAAATTTTATTCCTTGCGTTTATAAATTTGAAACTTGCCAAGAAAAAGAACAAAAGTAAATAAAAAAGATTGGCACTATTATTTTTTTTAAACTACCCTCCATTGGTAATCTAGACGTTATTAAAGTTTGTATGGGAAAATCATAACGCGTG
The DNA here is from genome assembly GCA_950005045.1 of Agrotis exclamationis. Taxonomy (NCBI): domain Eukaryota; kingdom Metazoa; phylum Arthropoda; class Insecta; order Lepidoptera; family Noctuidae; genus Agrotis; species Agrotis exclamationis. The sequence goes on from OX465434.1 coordinate 11,625,582, forward strand.
AGCGGATAAATATAAAAATCAGTATTTATATATGCTAGATCAGAAATAATCAAACACGTGTTTTTGGATTATTCGAAAATCACCCGTATAACCCGAATTTTGGACGGTAGTTGCGATTTATTACAAAAATCTACCTAAAAGGGGGTGAAAAGGGGTGAAAACCTTTATATGTAAAATCTTATTCCTTAGGTTTATAAACTTAAAACTTGGTACGAATATGAGTAGGTATAAGTGAATAAAAATATAGGCATTATTCGTTTTTTTTAACCCTTGCTAATTTAGACGATGTTAAAGTTTGTATGGGAAAACCATTACACGCTAACAGATGAATTCACTGAGTTCGAAGTAAGAAACACACACGCGAAGACGAAGTCGCGGGCAGAGTGCTAGTATTTTATAAAGTGAACTTTTTCTACTTTAACGCACATGTAAGTGATGCATTGTAACATAATAACATGAAAATTTGCAATTACTCAACTCGTTGGAAATGCGTTTTTCCATCCCATAATTATACAAAGCTCATAGTTTTTGTTTTGTTTACTAAAATTTTACCACAAACTTGGTCAAAGCATAAGGTTGTATGCTAGGATCAGTACAGCTGAGGTTTTGTAGTTCTTGTCTTTCCGCACAGGATAAAAATAACAGAAAACCCACGTGCATACTACTCCATGATTTTAAAATACTCGTACTGCTTTGACAACCGGCCCTGCGTTAACATGGAAGGACGAGGACATGCGAATTTCGAGTAATGGGTGACTCGCCGTCCGATTATGAACAATGCGCGAGTCGACGACGCGTCGTATTCAATGCGCGCCTCGAAGAGGTTTCAGCAATCCGACGGGGCTCTCTTAGGCTATGGTCTCCTATTTCATGCTGTACGCTGCGTCCCGTTAGGTCGTACGCTGCGTCACAATGTTTACTATAGAAATGTACTATTGTGGTCTCTTTCACACGTCGACGTTGGCGTCTTGACGCCGTACGCGGCATCTAAACGCTGTGCGTCGCGTCTCTAGTCATTTCGAACAATTGCAGCGTGAAGGTCGTCTCTCGCGTCATACAAAATGATGAGGATTAATGAGGTTTACAACCGATGCCGTGTTGCTCGTAATTTTCTCCTTATACGGTCGTCTTGTGCCTCTTCTTCCAGTAACAAATACACCATTAAAAGTTTTAGAACATCCATGATTGCAAAACCACTACCGTACGCGACCGCTCGCGAGCAGCGACTAAAACGCCATTCTCTGCTGCGGATGTATTGACCGCCGACGCTGTGCGTTGCATTCAGACGTCGATCGGAACGGAATTAAACGTTGACGCTAACATCAGACGCCACGTTTGGCATAAAATAGGAGACCATAGCCTTAGAGGGCCAAAGCCTGCCGGGGTTGCGGGTGATCTTATCAGGTTACCGTGACTCTGGAATTTAAAGTGCTATTGAAGGAACAACGTGAATTTTATTCAGTACGAGTCTGACAGTCCCTTCCACATGGGGAGGAAGGACTCATTGGATGTTTATACCACGTTTAGACAAAAAGCAACCAGACGTGGCTTCTTTGTCATCATCATTTCAGTCCGGGATCACCCACACCTGGGTATAGGCGCTAACTTTACACGGATGCAATTTACTAAGTACAATACCGCCTATCGGGTCAAAAGCCATCCTATCTTTTAGACTAGAAAGCTCACAAAATTTCATTGAAATCGGTTGAATCATTTTGATGAATTTAGCACTTATTTCATACTAGCGACCTGTCCCGGCTCGGTACGGGTGTAATTTCTACTATTTATAAATACGTATAAACCTTTCTCTTGAATCACTCTATCTATTAAAAAACCCGTATCAAAATCCGTTGCGTAGTTTTAAATATTTAAGCTTACATAGGGACAGACAGATAGCGGGATGCGACTTTGTTTTATACTATGTAGTGATAAATGCTTGCTAAATAACAGCATTCACGCGAGTCAAATCTGGAGTCTATTACATGTGTATTGGACTCTATTACCTACATTGTTAATAAAGCTGCTAATATTTTCACTTCCATTGCAGAAAATGATAATAATATAAAAGTATTGTCGTCACATCATTTCCGCTTGATTTGTATTTATATTTCGAGCCACGAACATAAATACGAGCACAATGAAACATCGAGTAAAATAGAAAAAAAAAACACGGATTTTGCGTGTTTGATTAATTCAGTCGAGCAGACTATCTGTTTCTGTTACATGGTTCCGTATGTTGTCATTGATCACAGACTTCTACAAATTATTCATTCGATTTTCAGTGACCAAATTCAAGGTACATTTGGGCTATGTCTTCTAAAGGCGAACTGAGAGCGACTGACTGACTAAACTCATCGATCAGTGAGCGCCGCACTGTATCAAATTAGCTGTGATGTACTGGCGAATTTTTCAAAGAAGTAGGCATTTAGTAAGTATATTAGTAGTAAACATACTTAGCTTGGAGTTATTTGCATGCGTCATTTTGCTGAGAATCAGCCGCTCACTGTCGCAAATCACTATTAATATTCGCAAAACGCAAAACAATGCGCGCTGTATGAACATTCCATTTAAAATATAGGAAAGTGAACTGAAAGCTAACAGTCAGCCACTGATTGTTAGTCTAATGAAGACACAGCCTTTACTGGTGTATTATTTGCACGGATTTAGTTGAATAATGAATATTTATCAACTGATGTCATTCGTCTCATGATTATTCATTAGCTATTGTAAGCGTTAACCTAACTGTGCATGCACCGGTTTTGCATATACTATCTTGAAAATTATTATAATCATATTTCGGGAATATAATGCGGTAGGAAATAGAAGGTGTGAAAGTTTATGAATTATGAATCAATAGTATTTTATTAAAATATCATAGTTGCCTTTTTATAAATTGTGTTGAAGTTGACTTTCAGCCTGACCAGATGCAACTGAATATGATGTAACCTCCACAACACAATAAAACTGGATAACACGATAACATTTGGTAAGACTGCTTGTCAGACGTTCGTTTCTTTAATGTTTACTATGTGACAAAAAAGTCATTTTATTTGTTTAATAAAACAATATTATTAATATAAATGTTGTTAATGAAAGAAATACACAAATAATCCTCCCAATTTAATTCTAGAAATAAAAAATCTAAAAACCCACGTTTTTAAATGTCCTAAAAATAAGAAAATAACCCTACGGGGCTGAGAGCGGGCCACTCAAAACGTGGGGGCGTATATTATTTAAGGGATTATTTATGGAATATATTTACATGACGTGTAATAGATCGTGGGTGTAACTTGCAAAGATACGCCCCCACGTTTTGAGTGGCCCCTCTCTCAGCCCCGTAGGGTTATTTTCTTATTTTTAGGACATTTAAAAACGTGGGTTTTTAGATTTTTTAAAATCTATTAATTATTTTATTATTTTTATCTTTGTTCATCGGGTTTGAAGCTACCCTGAAAATTTCCGCCTGCTAGCTTATCAGGAAGTGCCTCAAAGCCTGTCCGCCATCTTGGACGTCCGCCATATTGGATTTAAGTCACATGACTAATTTTTCGTATTCCTGACAGCAAACCCTTTCATTTGATACCCATATCATGGGGGTGGATTTCAAACAGCCAGTCTGCCATCTTGGACGTCCGCCATATTGGATTTAAGTCTCGTGACTATTTTTTTCGTACTCCTGACAGCAAACCCTTTCATTTGATATCCATATCTTAGGGGTGCATTTCAAATAGCCTGTCTCCCATCTTGGACGTCCGCCATATTGGATTTAAGTCACGCGACTATTTTTTTCGTACTCCTGACAGCAAACCCTTTCATTTGATATCCATATCTTAGGGGTGCATTTCAAATAGCCTGTCTGCCATCTTGGACGTCCGCCATATTGGATTTAAGTCACGCGACTATTTTTTTCGTATTCCTGACAGCAAACCCTTTCATTTGATACCCATATCATAGGGGTGGATTTCAAACAGCCAGTCCGCCATCTTGGGGAGGCCGCCATATTGGATTTGTTATGACGTTTCTTAGCTAGTCATACATTATCATCAGAACTCAGAGCGTGTACAAAATTTCAGCCTGCTAGCTTATCGGGAAGTGCCTCAAAATTGAGTTGCAAAAGTCCAACCGGAACGACAAACAAACAAACATACAAACAAACAAACAAGAAAAGTGAGTGTATAAAAACGTGGGAAAAACGCAGACAATAGATGCTAATACTTACACAATACAGTCTTACTACTCGCTCTAGATGGGTTCGCCAAATGTAATCTATTTTTTTTCTCCCCTTAGAATAGTTTAGTTGGTACACTCGGTATCTCCCTAAAGGGTCCAACAATCTACATAAAATTGTTTATGGGCTACTGTTACTCATGTTTATGTTCATGTGTAACTTTTTATGGCTACCTATCTGCACTTATTCTCATTTATTTTTATTCACAAACCTCGAGATTTGTACTGAATGGAGAAACAAAGTAAAATGAGTGATATTTTATTAAGTTTGAAAGTCTAGGAGTTTTCCGATTGATTTAAACGATTATATTAAATTTTATCGATATAAGTAAACAAACACACTTTGAATGTTGTTTTTGTGTTAGTAATAAATTTCCAATTTATCCTAACTTTACGCCTCATATTTTGATAATACACCAATCAAATGTTTGGCTTAAAACTGAATAATTTCATTTCAACTAATGTTATTACACCAAACCACAGTTGAACGAGCAATCCTTTTATATAAAAACCCTCTACCGAATCTATCAAAATCCCGTACAAAGTTTTAGTTCTACAAACACCGTCCTACATCGTTGTTTATGCAGACAACTTAATCCATCTCCGGTTCACAGAAGCGGGTGAAAATTTTAACACGAACATACGAAATATTGGATCGTTTACAACGAAATTCAGTCTTCAAACGTACCTTAGATAAGGTGTGTAATAAAAGCTGGATCCCAGTGCCTGACGTGAGTTATTGCGGTCGGTAGTTCTTTCTGTACCGGGATCTCAAGTCTTGAAATGTGAAGTGAAGTTAAAAGGGTCAGTAAAAAGTAATGGGTGGAACTCTCATCGCGGAACATATGGGTTTGGGAGAGATAGCTAGTTTTTTGTATGGAGATTTACGGAATGTTGGTAATGTACGAGTATTACTGGGATACAATAGTATTTTGGAATTGGAACTGATTTGGTCTCGAATATGGCATTCCGACAAAAAAATGAGAATGAGGTTTATAGAATTCAGCCTTTATGGTTTTTTACTTTGTTGTTTTTAGCTGTTAAATCGTCTGTTTAATTGAGATAAAGCCATCATGAATGATGAAAAAGTTTTTAGAAAAGTTGTTTTGAAAAAATAGTGTTTACTTTATTTCCCCTAATAAATAATATCATCGTAAATCATGTGTGATAAATCAACTTTTTTCTTCGCCCTTTCCATTATAAGACAATGGGAATATTTTCCGTATTTACTTTGCGGTCGAAGGAATAAGGATAATAATTCGAGGAGAAGTCTCGGCTCCCAATTGGCATGGAGAGAACTCTTACAAGTATCTCTTTGTAAGAAATTGGAGTTATTGTGGTAAAGTAGGCACTTGAAAGGCATCGAAGAGTAATAATCTCATCATAACCTTTTTTTTTAGCCTGGTAAAATCATCAAATGAGTCCTCCCACCCAGGGCAGGGCGGGAGGGACTGTCAGACTCGTACTGACTAAAATCCACGGTGTCCTTAATTAGCCCTTTACGTTCCAGGGTCACGGTAATGATATAAGTCCCGCGACCCCGGCAGGCTTTGGCACTCTAGAGGGGGGGCCCGTCAACTTGCTGACGCTCTTTGAGGCGTGCGTAGAACACAACGGGCCGTCAATCCGGGCAAGATCCATGGTCGGGGGCGAGTTGCCCATTACTCGCCGCCCACATGCCCGCGCCTACGATGGCCGGAGATCGTCTGCAGACGTCCGTCACCGTGGGCGTCTACCACTGCGGCTGGGGCAGAGGGAGGACGCTGTCCTCTTCCTCACGCGACCCGCCTCCTCCTTCGCGAGCATGACTGCTTCGCGGAAGGATTCAACCGCTTCCCACTCCGTCTTGCCCCGCAGCATGGCCTCGACCAATGAATAATCATAACTTTAGGATAATAAAAAGGACTAAATAATTAGGTTAATCCCATTAAATTAAAGACCTTCCAACAATCCGTCCCACATGAAAGAAAAATTTCAACTGAAATCGTTTCCGTAACATGAATAGCCTTCTTAAAAATGATTATTTTATTTTATGAATGAGATCGAAAGAGAACTTTGATGTTAAAAATATTATTTCGCAGAATAAAACGTAATTATTTTTTATTAATTACGCTTTATTCTGCGAAATAATATTCTGTGAAATTAATAATACTTGTATTTTGTACAAAATAAATGTCTTTCTATAGAAAATCTCAGTCACGTAGCAGTAGGTAATATTTTTTGGCAAAATTTGACTATGAAATTGTTATCAAGTACCTACTAAATACGTGAGAAATATAAATTAAGTAGGTACCATGACGAAAATTATTGGAAGTGTTTTTTAATCACGTCACGAAAACGACTTTTGCAATTTGACGAATAGTTGGCAACCGTTTAGACTTTAGATAATAATCAAAGGGACCGACAAAGTAATTAAATTGTTTCGATTTCACCCAAATAAATTACGGATGACGGCACGACGTGAATATTGAGATCAATTTATTGGCAACGGTATTATATTTTAATAATCTTTTTCTTCTTCTGTAAGGAGAAAGCCAATTTCGAGGGCAAAGTGACAATTTATTCTTAATTTTTGTGTTGTTATTATACAAGGAATACGCCAAGTAGATGAAAAAAAATGTATTTGTCTGTATGGAGGCATTTAAAATTTATGCTCTGACCATTATGAGGGATGAAGTTAGCTTACACTGAATTTGCTGATGTTCTTAATCCGTAGGTAAACTCAAATAAAACTCGATAGCATCCATTAGACACAGTAATAGCCATTGTTTATTAATAAATTAACATAAAAATCCACGATGAGATAGTTTTTATTAAAACAAAATCATCTCAGAGTTAACTTATTGCGGTTAGAATACAATTTGTTGGAAAAAAATTAACCGTTGTCATGAAGACTGAATATAACTGAGCGGCACAATTAACATAAGACGGATCTTGCACGAGTGATATGTTTAAGTCTTTTTCGAAATAAAGCAAAAAGTTGCATCCGTTTGTGATTATTGAAACAAGAGCTTTAAGCCTCCTGCAGACACACGCGATTAATCGCGCGGGGCGACATGTCGCGGTCCATTCGCAGTATTTTTAGAGTGGAAATTAGCTTAGCTCGTTGTCGCAGCGCGATTAATCGCGTATGTCTGCAGGAGGCTTTACGTGACAATCGCCACAGTGTGGTTAGGTCTTGACACAAACATAATATTTACCTCAGATTTATGTCAAAAATAAAACAACGCATCATATTCCTCACATGATATGTTCGATTAAAGTCACAATTTATTCGACATTAATAACGTCATGTCCTAACATAAATTTATGAGCATAAAATATCCCACATCAAACATGTCAGCGCAAATATTTAGAATGTATAAATAAACTCAAAAATTTCTAAATATATTCAAAGTAGAATTTCCTACTTTATCACGTCTCAAAAGAACTTTCTTTCATCTGACGCCCAAAACTTTACTTCATTTGACATTCATGGAGCATGGGGATCTAAATAGTTTCTGTGAAATATAGGCGTCAGTATCAGAGGGTTTTGTTAACAAATGTTGTTAGAAACCGGTTATTCTAATGTTATCGTTCAGAAAAATACTCAAAGTTTTTTAAGAACGGTTAAAACTTTGTGGGTATAGCAAACAGTCCAACAGTTTGGTTAGAAACTAGTGTATGTTTTTCCTCATTAGAACGCCCGATGGGATGTTTACCATGTTTCTTTATTTATTTTTAAACTATTTACACTATTTTTAAAAAACATAAATATTTAAAAAATAACCATTCAGTTGCGAGTGTGACTTAAACCCGCGACCATCCGGATTAAGTACCTACTCCGGACGCCTTAACAATTTTGCTACTAAAACATTAACTTTGTTACAAAATGTTTTACTTCATAGTTTCAAATGTTTCAATGTTGATACAAGTTTAAACTTGGTAAAAGTTGAATAAAAGAAACAACAAAGAAAATGCGATACTAATACAAATTAACAATTTGTTGATTTACAGTTAAGTTGTTCTATTATCTTTAAAGCTTTCAACTTTAACAACCGAATAGCTTTTAATGTGAATATTTGAAAAGGTCAAGATTTCGACGTGGGTCGTGAAACATTTAAGTGCCGTTTATTTTTAAAGGGAAAAGGATTTATCATGTTAAAACGATCTAATGAAACTTTGGCGGCACGACGCAGTGGTTAAATGATTGACTGCTGTGCTGCGTGTCACGGGTTTGATTCCCGCCGGAACAATTATTTGCATGACAAGTAGTTTTTTCGGTTCTGATTGTTTGTGAATGTGACTTTATGTTTGTAAACGCACCAACGATGAATTTTAAATCTCTAAAATGTAGCAAGGTTTAAAAAAAAAAGTTAAAAGCTAGTAACAATCACGAATTTCATTTACAATAATAATATTCCACAACTATCACACAACGCCATCTAGTCCCAAGCTAAGCAGAGCTTGTGTTATGGGTACTAAACAACTGATAAACATACTTAATATATTTCTAAATATATACATATTATAGATAAATTACACCCAGACACAGAACAAATGATCGTGCTCATCACACAAACATTTGTCCTGGGTGGGAATCGAACCCACGACCTCCGGCATAGCAGTCAGGGTCACTAACCACTAAACCAACAGGCCTGTCATTGGGAGAACTTTATGAATTATCTTCTCTAGACTTATTAATTTTAGACTCGTTTATTTAGACTTAGTTCATTCAAGTCGTTGTCTGAAGGTTCGATTTATAAAAAGTTCCATTAAGCATTTTTTTATTGAAAACATTTAACTTTAAATGAAAGCATGCATTGGCATCAAGTGTAATTAAAATGATCCAATTTCAAATAAATTTACATTTTTTACTTAATTTGAACTGTGTAATTTTGTCGAAATATACGCTTTTTTGTGTTGTTTTAAGTTCCGAAATAAATAAGCGTTTCCTGTGCTTTAAGTCAATATAAATAGCGTAAATCAGCAGCTAAAGTTGTCAAACAATGATCAATTCAATGTTATTCCCACAACGACCAATGTAACAACTTTACAGAGTAAAATGCGATCGTCTTGACCTAAGTCGGGCAATTTGTATCTAACCTCCCATGAGCACAACAAATTTCGAAAATTTCGCCAGAGCCCTCGGGGTACAAAGCTAAAACTTTACAAAATTTGCTTCCAAAGTTAAATTATATTAAAGAAAACATAACATTACATCGAGTCGTGAAGGATAAAGCAGTAGGTACCTATAACTAATAGTACACACATATTCCGCCAGTTTTGTTTTAGTCTTATCGTAATTGGGGGCTAGCCTATTGCCATTAATCGGGCACACGTCTTAGAACGAATTTTAACGTTTTTTGACGTTCAATGGATATAATTATTTCCTTAACCCTTTCCAGCCAAGTTAAAATGATCGTGAGTGTCGACTTTACAAAATTCTGAGGAAAAATCTAAACAACTTTAGGACACGCAACCGGCGTCGATCTGTTGTAAATCAATCTAGGAATGAGACTAAAAATTGTTCTGCACTCTGCGCGCACGTTTCGTCCTGCCAATTTTTTTGAAATCTGGATGAGGGACGGCTGCGGTTTAGATGTTTTTTCATTTTCCCTAAAATTCACTCACCATACAATGATCAGTCACCTTTGTACACTAGAGCCTCTGAATCCGCGGCTGCTACCTTGCTGCTACTGAGAATTTTTTGTAGGTAAAACCAATAACAGTTTCGAACTCAGGAACTTATCCTCAGCAGTCACGCTTGCTACCACTGGACCAACGAGGCAGTCAAAGAACATTTTACCGAGCTATAAAGGATGTGCGAGTAAAAAGCAGTTTCAAAACCCAGACGACGTCGCAACAACAGATATTTATTATTTATTTTCATTTATTGTTGCCATTTTGACAATTTCCGCGCCCCGAATGTCATTTTGATTGCCCTGTCAATCTCCCATGTAGGTCACAGTCGCCATTTTATGACATTTGCTACATTCACGCAGGCTGAAATACCGTTACGTGTACTGATTTTATTCGCGAAATTGCGTCCGTGAATACTTATATACTGTAATGTAAGTGCAAATAAAGGTATTGTTAAAATTATAACATAAATTCATTTATTCAAAACATTAAGCCTTGCAATACAAATAAGTATACAAAATACTACCGTACAGTACTTGACTAGAATCATGTAGAATGGTTGATAATTTACTTGCATACAATCCTAAACAACCTATTAAACATTTTAAAATGAATTTCTTTAAACAAGATTTATAGAAACTACTTTGTACTGTGTTTGTACCACGGGGTTGCAACACCAGAAGTCGCCGCTACAAAAACAAACGATTGATCGGCAGTGTGGACACAGATCGCGCCCGCCATCACGCTCCCCGCCGCCGCGCCGCCGCGCCGTCGTGCTAGGCTTCCAGTGTGGACACACACATTCGGTTAAATATATTGTTGGTTGAACGAGCACAGTTAAAAAGATACAACAGGTAACTAAGTAAAAAGTTCTAGGTGGCAGAATATTCATTAATTATAAAAGAAAATGAGGCAAGCATTGTTAACGTACAGGTAATGTTGCCACTCTACTGGGGCTGCAGAGGCCGCCACTCTATAAAAGTGAATGTGTCATAGAAATCACAAGTCCAGTGCGAGTCACACTTATTATGATTTATCGATTTTTTGGGTCTAAAGTACCTGTCATATTCTTCACAATGTTTTCTATCAACATTTTGAGTATTGTGTTGATGTTACAGAAAATAACATTATGCAAAATATATCGGCGAACACCGCTCTCTTTTTATCAATGTGATATTTTTTTTTTTTTTTTTTTTTTTTAGCGTGGTAAAATCATCAAATGAGTCCTCCCACCCCGGGCAGGGCGGGAGGGACTGTCAGACTTGTACTGACTAAAATCCACGGTGTCCTTCAATAGCCCTTTGAGTCCGGGGTCACGGTAATGAAATAAGTCCCGCGACCCCGGCAGGCTTTGGCCCTCTAGAGGGGGGGCCCCGTCATCATGCTGACACTCCTTGAGGCGCGCGTGGAACACAACGCGCCGTCGACCCGGGCATGGTCCATGGTCGGGTGGCGAGTTGCCCTTTACTCGCCGCCCGCATGCCCGCGCCTACGGTGGCCGGAGATCGTCCCGCGACGTCCAACGCCGTGGGCGTCTACCACTGCGGCTGGGGCGGAGGGAGGACGCTGTCCTCTCTCTCTCGCGGCTCGCCTCCTCCTTCACGAGCATAACTGCTTCGCAGAAGGAGGCGACCGCTTCCCACTCCGTCTCGCCCCGCAGCATGGCCTCGACCAATGCCGGGCGCGAGAGGTCTCCGCCTATCGCCGCCGAGAGGACACGGCGGTGCTCTGCCCAAGCGGGGCAGTCCTGCACCGTATGCTCCACCGTGTCCTCCGGGCGATCTTCGCAGTGGTGACACCCGGGCGTATCAATGTGATATGACAGAAAAATATGTACTCACATTTTTACTTATTAACACATCCTGTAAATCATTTCACAGGTTAAAAATTCGAAATCAATTTTCTCTTTTAATAAAACCAATCAATCAAAGATTTATTTATTGCTTTTCAGATTTCTCATTTCAAAAATACAGTTTTACTTTTTGCTATTTATTGGGGGCAGTAAAATTTCTGAGCATATTTTTTCTCATCAGCAATTTAATTGAAAACTGGATCTGGCGTACAAAAATTTATCGCTAGGTTATTACATTTTTTTGTTTTTATATTTATTATGTGTCACATTGCTTATACCTGGGTCATTTTTACTTGAGTCCTAATCCTTATTAATATAAAGTTAGAGTGAACAATTCTATCGAGCGGCGGTAAATAATCAAGTGTATCATACAACTCAGAATATTTTTCGGATGAAACGTGACTGAGCTAAGCTTGAGCAGTCATTTTATTAATCTCTGTTTTAAAACGTAGTAAAAAGTGTAGACGAACTACGAGAGAGGTAGTCCGACGATATGATCAAAGTTCTAGGTAACAGATGCATGTTTCTTCTTGGGTGAGCTCGCTCCTTTTTAGGCCACATTTTTACGTTTAGATTGAAACAAAAAAAAACATATTTTTAAATAAATAAAAAACCTAAAACACTAAAAAGATTTACTACAAACTTATGAACTTTGACAACATTTTTTTTTTAAATAGTCAGACGTAATTAAAATTATCTCTTTGCGTTCTTAAAAAAAGCCCTTTCTAACCCTTTTTTGTATTGTAGCGCCTCAGGAATACTTCTACTAGCTTTTATATTTTCACTAAAATTCCACTTAGTATTCGGTTCAGAGAAAAGCCTTGAAGAATCTTAACTGGAATCGTCTTTAGGCCACGTACACACCTCGAAAATGTATGTGTTTACTAAAAACATCGTAGTTGACAAGTATCGTTGTTTTTTTTGACCGTCAGCTGACGGTTGTCGACCGTCTGGTCGAATATACATACGTTTAGTAAGAATTTGGAGTTATTCCTGGTAAAAATGCTCGTGACCCAGCATTTTTCCTTTCTCAGTGGTACCTTTTGCCGAGAAACGTACTCCATAGAGGATGACTTTATGCCCTTGTCCTGTAGTTGCATATGTTTTTAAAACCTTGACTGAAGGTTTTCCACTCAAGATATATAGGTACAGCACATTTAAGCATACAATAACCTTCTTGGTAGCCCAGCAGCAAACCATTCCCAAAAAAAAATGCCCACGTGTCACACGCTCAGGCGGCATTAAGCCTCCTGCAGACACACGCGATTAATCGCGCTGCGACAACGAGCCAAGCTAATTTCCACTCTAAAAATACTGCGAATGGAACGCGACATGTCGCCCCGCGCGATTAATCGCGTGTGTCTGCAGGAGGCTTTATAGGGACAGTCATTTTGGAAAAAAAAAACACAGAAATTGCTAAGAGCATGCCACAGCACTGAATGACATGTCTTGGAAGACAACAAGTAAGCGCGCGTGTCCCTTTGCACGTCACCGTCCGTCGTGTCGTTCGAGTTCAAGAACTTGACATAGTGGAGTAACGTAACGCCTTAAGCCTTGTTCAAGGACATACGCCGCGTTGAGCGGCGAGGGCAATTGTTCGTCAATTGTTGCCGTTTCTCCTTGAATGCTCTAATACATCACCATGTTTGTTTTCCAGTGGCCCGCACCGCGCCATATGCCGCTCGACGCACCGCTTTTCCTTTAGTTAGTAGACAGAGACACTAACAGTATGATAAACCAATATGTCAGCAACCGTTTATTGACCCGTAACACTTGATTGATGCAGAAGCAATATTCGACGAGTAGGAGCTTGATCTGTTTGCAATTAAAACAGGTTTGAGTAAAGCCTATGGGATGTCTATGTTAATATTAAATCCAAATAAATATATGATAGTTCTTAATCTGTAGGTAGATTCGTAAAATCTAAATTTAGAATTATAAAATTTTTGTGGGTAGAATAACAAAATTTTGATCTTTGTTGTGAATGTTATGATGATGACTATCTTTGTTATGAATTTTATGATCTTATGATTTCTATCAATTATAGTTTGTAAATTCAAATGATAAAATTTACTGAGTACTTCCAAATTAGGTAGATTTGATAACTAATTTCGATAAAAGACAGTCTCTGACTTGTCGCTGGTTCCGTTCTAAACATGGCGGACGTATGTTTTGATTTGTAAATCTAATTTTAATTGTTAAATGACTGTAGTGTATAAGTAAATCATGTTATAAATAAGTGTACGATACTGAATAAAGTCAGTCCTTATTAAGCAACCTGTCGTTTCACTTGTTCCGCCTTTGCATGGCGACCGTGACAGTGGTGTCGTATTCGCACATGGCGCTTCCGAGAAGCGCAGCGGATACTCCGTGTGAAAGTGAATAAAACGAACTAAGTGACAACACCAATTGCCTGTGCAACATAACTTTGTAAATTTAAAAATAATTTTGGAAAACTCACTATGGGAAAAACACAGTCAAAAGAAGAAATAGTAATAGCACAGAATGCATCAGGAGGAAATAACAGTGCACATGCAGAACAGCTGAATTATCATCTCACCACAGATTATCATCGTAGTATTCATAGGATTAGTGGTGTTTTATTACATTTATCGCCAATATAAAAAATGCCACGTCCAGTGGATAGGAAGAGAATTTAAGGAGAGAGCTATGCGACGATCTTTCTTAAGAGGACGTTCCCTGAAACCCATTGAAGAGCAGCAGCAGACAGCGTAAGGTGGAAGGTATAAGGCGCCGGGTGTAAGAAGAATGTGCTTACGTTTAAAAGCGTTGTGTTGGTCAAAAACAAATAAAATCAGTGCGCGTCGGTAAAAGTGCGAAAATTAGAAATAACGTGTTTTAGGGACATTATGATAACAGTGCAAGAAGGCAGGTACTCATACATCGTGCGTGCCAGGTATGTAGTTAATAAGATTATCAGATTAAGGAGAATCGTAGGGAGTAACACTATGTTTAGAATCAACTAGAGAATAATTATTATGTAGGTACTTATAGAAATGTATTTTAATGGCGGATTTTCTAAAAAAATTGTACGATGAATTATTGAAAATAAGAACGTACTTAGTTAAAATCGGACCAACTAGGAGACAAGAAAATATTTTAGCATGTCAAAAAAAATTAACTGAAGCTAATGAATTGTGTGCTCAGTATAATAAGTATATAGAGGAAATCAGTCGAGTTAAGGCATTTAAAGAGCCAACCGAAAATAAACTAATCGACGAATTATGTGAAAGGTTCAACAAAGTTTATCAGGAAATTGTTGTTTTCTGTCAGACTAGTAAAGAGACAGGTGCTAGCGAAATGGAGAAGTTCAGCTTAAAAGTAGCACTTAGTTTGTTACCAGTAATGAATGACCAAGAGCAGGTCACAAAACAATTAATCGATGGCATTGAGTATTACGGACCTATTTTAGAAGAAGGGTCTCAAAGTAACTTAATTGAGTTTGTCATAAAAAGCCGGTTATCACAGTCAGCTAAATTGCGGCTTGAATCTAGCTATAATAATGTCACTGAGTTAGTCAAAGCAATGACGTTACATGTATTGCCGAAAAAGTCGTATATTGCTATGCATAGTAAATTGCAACATATTAAGCAGCAAGAGAAATCAATCTCAGATTTCGGTCAAGAAATTGCTAATTTATTTGTTGACCTAACGATTTCGCAATCAGAAGGACATACTGAAAATTACAGTGTACTAAAAAAAGTCAATGAGAAACTTGCTATTAAAAGCTTTGCCGACGGATTGCGAAACCGAAGGTTAAGTACAATAATTACAGCTCGAAAGTTTGAGTCGTTAAATGAAGCTATCCAATCTGCAGTCGATGAGGAAGTAACCTCACCGTCTACTTCTACAAATGTGTTCATGGGGCAACGACATTTTCACCAATATAATAGGAACTAGTATTTGCGCGTTGCGCGAGCTGCAAGCAGCTCGCGGGGTTGTGTTTTGTAGAAGTATTTCTTACCTTTATAAAATTTTGATAATCCATAAGAATCTTTAAACGAATTGGTAAATCCATAGTCCTTAAAATATTTTGTAAATTATATAAAATATTTTTAATAGTTTGAAAACCCTTATGTACGGATTTATGTATGGACTTCTAAGTAAATCAACTGAATGTTTTTTTTTTGTTCCTACAGTTTTCCTACAGTACGGTTTCCTACAGTTGATTTGAAGTCTGTACGAATAAACTATAAAATAATATTCCTTGTAAGTGACTAAGTAAATAATGAAATAAGTTCCTACTTTTATGCTTTTCAAAACTACTCTATCCCGTACTTTTGAAGAAATATACAAAAAAAGGGAACCATGCTGAAAACGTTTGGCTGGCACGGCCCCCTTTTTTGCGTGTAACTTGAAAAAAGTATAGCGTATTAAAAAGTTTCTTAGACGCAAGGAATGTACTCTATTAACACTTTATATGTACCGCAACTGATAATGTGAATTCGTAATAACAAATAATATATTGATGTAGGTGTAGGGGGTCGTACTGAAAAAAAAATCTTAAAAAAATATCTAAAAAGGCAACACAACCTTAGCCAAAAACTATAAAATAATAATTGATGTTTGGCAAGTAACATTATGTACCGCATTGGTTTCTCATACAACTTGCTAAAGTTGAAAAATAAACCATTGTTAGTTCATTCAGCACGGCCCTCTAAAGACGCCTATATCTTCACTACATAGTATGAAGCAAAGTCGCTTCCCGCTTCTTGTCCCCCTGTATGCTTACATCTTTAATACTTCTACAACGTTCTTTTATTATCCTTCTTTTCACATATACACACACACACATTTTCCCTTGACTTCATTCATAACCCTTTTAATCAACATTTTACCTACATACCTACTAATTGCTAGCAATTTCACACATTAACATACTTTCCCTTGACTTCATTCATAACCCTTTTAATCAACATTTTACATACTGCTTGCTAGCAATTTCACATATATACACACATGCTTCCCCTTGACTTCATTCATAACCCTTTTAATCAACATTTTACATACTAATTTCTAGCAATGGACATAATACGGACTATGTGCGTGCAAAGTGTATGTGTACATGCAAAATAAATAAATACAAATCTATGATTATAACAAATTGTCATTGATAATCATGGCAAACAAACACTCCAACCCAAACTATTCGTCAATTATAAATAAATAAAACGGAACGTAAGGTAGTTCGAGGTGAATACGTACCCAATGCGAGATCTTTATTGAACCATGTTACTGGTCAGTAGAAAATCTGACCGACTGTTGATCGGGAACGGTTGGTTTCCCGGTCCGGTAATATAGTTAAAATTTATAAAGAGCAATTACAATAACTAACTATAGTGTACATGTTAGTTCGTTTTTTTTTTTTTTGCTTTCCATTTTTTTTTGCATGTTTTTTTTTGTTTGTTTTGCATTATTTTATTTTTTGCATTACTTATGTTTATTTTACAATCTTGTGTCTTTTGTTCATGGTCAAAGGATGATACGAATTGAGCATCGTCGTCGAAATAGTAAAAGCGTACCCATAGTTTATGTCTATGATTCGAAAGAATGTGCTGCGGATTCTGTTCTGTGATCCATGCAACTTGAATTTAGAATACGTTCTATGAGTGATCTTGAATGCTAGATTGTAACGACATGAATGTCACCGTGTAAAGCAGAATAAGTAAGTAGACTATTACGGCATCAATGAAGTTCCATCCAGATCTCATATTCTATTCTATACAAAAATCAAAGCTGATGACGCAACTAAAAATATGTTTGTTTGTGAAGTAATATAGTGGTCAGGTTTAGTGGATATTCTGCAGAAAGCGACGCCTTGAACACGTTTTTAGACTCTTGTTTTCAAAATTTTCAAAATCTAAATTCAAAGGTGGATCACGTTGTTACAATTTGTTTATGTGCCCTCCTTTCTTTTTTGGATCATTTTCTAAATCAGCACCTCCAAATCACTCGAAAAAATTAGCCATATTCTGATTTTTGAATAAAATTAAAGTCAGTCATCTTGAATTAAAAAAACGGATGTCATATTCTAAATCAGCACCTCCAAATCACTCGAAAACGATACCCATATCAATATTTAGGAATAAAATCAAGTCTGAGAAGTTGTTGAGAATAGAATTAAAAAAAAAACAGGACCCCCTAAAACATTATAAAACTAATTCAATAAAAAAAGAGAACCAAATTACAAAAAAAAAATGAGAATACCTTAGAATAGTTAAAAGAATTTTAAAATCCATTAAAGCAGTTAAAAGATTTTGAAACCCCTTAAGAACCCCCTAATCCAACCTAAAACCTTATTAGTAACTCAGAAGGGAGGCATAGAATAAACTTTATACCCTGATGAGATGCATAATAGTAAATCAAAAACTGTACAGTTCTGGCTTAAGTTCTGGTATGATACGAAGAGAGAATACAATAAGAGCAACATAAAAAAAATTTGAACTGCTAGCAGCCTTAAGTTTTGGTGAAGTTTACGAAGAGACAGACTGTAATAACGCATTTAATGTATTCCACGACATATTTACGCTCTTCTATAAATTGTGTTTTACCGAAATACTCGTCAAAAAGACCAATAAACCAATGGCTTAGTAGGGGTTTAAAAATATCATGCTATAAGAAAAGAGCTTTGTACTATGCATATCAACACGATGCTATAAGTAAAAGTTACCACAAGAAAAGATACCGCAATTATAGTAACATGTTAAAAAATGCATATCAAAATCACAACAGATAAACAACAACAATTTTTTAAATAATTCTAAGAATAAATGCGAAGCGACTGATTGACCATGTAATCACAAAAAATAACTTGAACAACGCTAATAACAAAAACTACTTAAATGAATTATTAATCCATAATAAAAAAAATATAATCCGAATGACATATGTGATCAATTTAATAATTATTTCATTGAGCTGACACAAAACTCTAATAATAATAATCATGACCTAAGCAACATTGACATCGACAATAACATACATACATTATTTTTGACTCCTGTAAATGAAGTTGATGTCTTTAAATTAATTAATTCACTAAATAACACGAACTCGACCGGATATGACGAAGTGACCACTAAAATTATGAAATTAAGCGCGAAAATTACACCCCCCCCTTTTTTTTTTCGTGGTAAAATCATCAAATGAGTCCTCCCAGCCCCGGGCAGGGCGGGAGGGACTGTCAGACTTGTACTGACTAAAATCCACGGTGTCCTTCGGTAGCCCTTTTGCGTACCGGACTCGCGGTATACGTATGTCCCGCGACCCCGGCAAGGCTGTGGCCCTCTAAAGGGGGGCCCCGTCATTGTGCTGACGCTCTTTGAGGAGCGCGTGGAACACAACGCGCCGTGGGCCCGGGCATGGTCCATGGTCGGACCTAGCAGTCGGCGCCTACGGTGGCCGGAGATCGTCCCGCGACATTCGTCGCCGTGGGCGTCTACCACTGCGGCTGAGGGAGGACGCTGTCCTCTCCCTCGCGCGGCCCGCCTCCTCCTTCGCGAGCATGACTGCTTCGGAGACGGACAGGAGGCGACCGCTTCTCACTCCGTCTCGCCCCGCAGCATGGCCTCGACCAATGCCGGGCGCGAGAGGTCTCCGCCTATCGCCGTCGAGAGGACACGGCGGTGCTCTGCCCAAGCGGGGCAGTCCTGCACCGTATGCTCCACCGTGTCCTCCACCCCCCTCTTAGCTACCTTATAAACCTCTCATTTGAACAAGGTGTTTTCCCATCTAAACTAAAAGAGTCTATTATCAAACAACTTTTCAAAAAGAACAACTTTCTGATATGATAATTATAAGCCCATTACGCTGATCCCAATCTTTGCAAAAAAAAATTGAAAAAGCATTGTATGACAAAATAAATCTATTTATAGCCAGATACAGATTGAGATATGATTCTGGACCCCCCCCCCGTGTTGGAATTTTTCATCGGTTATTTCCTATTTTTTATGTTTTTTTTTATAACATCATTGTGGAGAGTCAGTTTGGTTCAGGAAAAATTGTTCTACAAGTCTAGCCTATTTTTCCCTAGTAAAACTTACTACCGAAGCTCTTAACAATAAAATGTCTGTTCTGTCTGTTTTTTTTGGATATGAGCAAAGCATTTGACTTCGTCTCACATGAACGACTACTATACAAATTAGAGAGGTACGGCATAAGAAGCAAGGCGCATGAATGGCTTAAAAACTACCCGTCTGATCGCCAACAGAGAACTGTTATCTCTAAAATAGTAAAAATAAAAGGACGACATATTGCTCAGAATTAAAAACTAATAGTTCTGGCGTTCCACAGGGAAGCATACTGGGCCCGCCACTATTCACATTAGACCTCAGAAAATGTTTAAAATATGTATGTATACAATTTGCAGACGACACTACTTTGAAGAGTAAATGCTTCAATAAAACTGACATAGAAAATAATACTAACACTGAATTAATAAATGTAATAAAATGGCTGGAAGAAAATAATAACACCATTGCGGTAACAATTCGACATGATAATACCCATATAATCTTGCAACCAGAACCAGATGCTTTATTTTTAGGTATAATAATTGACAGCAAACTGAACTGGAAGGAGCATGTAGAAAGAGTATGCAGCAAGCTTGATAAGTTTGTATGTGCTCTTCGCAAGTTACGATTAGTGTCTAGTAAACAGTTCTAAATGCTATCATGGGTATGTTTCATCGGTATTGCGTTACGGTCTAGTGATATGGGGTAATTCATTGGATATACAGGGTGTTTGGCAGAACGTTGAAATACGAAAATTGTGGATAGGTGGGGTCATCTGCTACTTACTGAGCCCTAATTTATTTGACCCTGGCCCACTGGATATTTAATTTTTTTTTCTTTCTTCTTGTTTCACCATTTTCTTAACTTTAAAGTGTATTTGTTATTAAAAATGGGTAAAACAGGCAATATTGGCCAGGGCCAAATAAATTAGGGCTGAGTAAGTAGCAGTTGACCCCACCCTAAGACGACCCACTGACCCACCTATCCACCATTTTCGTATGTTCAACGTTCTGCCAAACACCCTGTACACAGGGCGTTCAAAGTACAAAAGAAATGTATCAGAGCCATGAGCGGAGCAGAATATTTAGACCATTGCAGGTCGTTATTTAAAGAATTAAAAATTCTCCCACTTCCATGTCTGTATATTTTTGAAGTTTGTTTATTTGTAAAAAAATATCCTCATTTATTCAAATTAAATGAACAAGTCTCTGAAAGATTAAATAAAAGTACCTCCTCAGAGATTGAAACTTTATAGTAGAAATGCCAGTTGTATGACAGTTAAAATTTATAATAAATTACCACCTACCATGACAACATTACCAATTAACAAATTCAAATTTAAAATGTTTGCTTGGCTCTTAGACATGTGTTTTTATTCGGTAAATGAATTTTTTAATCATACTTGATGACATTGTTCTATTATTATTTTGGCTCTTTCGAAAGTCGGTGACAAAAAGTCTTTATCCTCATCCTTATCCTTATCCTTATCTTTATCTTTATCTTTATCTTTATTTTTATCTTTATCTTTATCTTTATCCTTATCCTTATCCTTATCCTTATCCTTATCCTTATCCTTATCCTTATCCTTATCCTTATCCTTATCCTTATCCTTATCCTTATCCTTATCCTTATCCTTATCCTTATCCTTATCCTTATCCTTATCCTTATCCTTATCCTTATCCTTATCCTTATCCTTATCCTTATCCTTATCCTTATCCTTATCCTTATCCTTATCCTTATCCTTATCCTTATCCTTATCCTTATCCTTATCCTTATCCTTATCCTTATCCTTATCCTTATCTTTATCCTTATCCTTATCTTTATCTTTATCTTTATCTAAGGGGCAACTTGGAAAAATGGTTTCTCCTTTTCCGAGCCTCCTCTATACGAATCCGTAAAAAAACAGAACACGAGTCTCTTAGTCTCTGAGATACAATTGGAAGGGGGGGAGGCCAAAATGGGGAGGCTTGGTACTTTTGCCCTACTCATGAGAGTTACTTGTAAGTTTGCTGTCCGTCACCCCTTAGTTACGCTTCACCAAGATTCGCCTAAAGGGGGAGAAGGGGGGGAATTTTGAAAAATTGTTGTTCCTTTTCCGAGCCTCCACTATACGAATCCGTAAAAAGAAACAAAACAAGGGTCTCTTAGTTTCCGAGATACGATAGGAAGGGGGGAGGGTTGCAAAAAGGGGGGTTTCCCCACTCATGAAAGTTACTTGTAAGTTTGCTTGTCCTCACCCCTGAGTTACGCTTCACCCACTCAACCTTCGTTACGCTACAGAGGTCACCGGCTTGCTTCGCTCGCCACCTCCCCCCTTCGCTCCACTCGGTCTCGCAGGTTCACTCCACTCAGACCTACCTATCATCGAAAAGCTATCGTGACCTTATCCCTACGCTACGCTACGCTTCATTTTACCGCTACCTAGTTTCCGAGATACGATGGGGGGAGGGGTGAAAGGGGGAGAGTGGGGACTTTTGAAAAATGATTTTGATCAACCCTTATATAAATCTGAAAAAAAGTGCCAAGTCTTTTAACTTCCGAGATTCGCCTAAAGGGGGGAGGAGGGGGGGAATTTTGAAAAATAATTTTTACTTTTCCGAGCCTCCTCTATACGAATCCGTGAAAACAAACAAAACACGCGTCTCTTAGTTTCGAGATACGATAGGGAGGGGGGGAGGGGTGCAAAAGGGGAGTTTGGCACATTTCCCCCACTCGTGAAAAATACTTCTTAGTTTGCTTGTCGTCACCCCTGAGTTACGCTTCACCCACTCAACCTTCGTTACGCTACGGAGGTCGCCGGCTCGCTTCGCTCGCCACCTCCCCCCTTCGCTCCACTCGGTCTCGCAGGCTCGCTCCACTCAGGAACTACCTACCACCGGAAAGCTATCGTGACCTTATCCCTACGCTACGCTACGCTTCGCTTTACCGCTACCTAGTTTCCGAGATACGATGGGGAGAGGGGTGAAGGGGGGGAGAGAGGGACTTTTGAAAAATGATTTTGATCAACCCTTGATATGAATCTGAAAAAAAAAATGTTGCAAGTCTTTTAACTTCCGAGATCCTTCTAAAGAGGGGAGAAGGGGGCAAGGGGGGGAACTTTGAAAAATGGTTTTTACTTTTACGAGCCTCCTCTATACGAATTCGTAAAAACAAACAAAACACGGGTCTCTCAGTTTCTGAGATACGATAGGGAGGGGGCGAGGGGTGCAAAAAGGGGGGTCTGGCACGTTTCCAACACTCGTGAAAGTTACTTGTAAGTTTGCTTGTCGTCACCCCTGAGTTACGCTTCACCCACTCAACCTTCGTTACGCTACGGAGGTCGCCGGCTCGCTTCGCTCGCCACCTCCCCCCTTCGCTCCACTCGGTCTCGCAGGTTCGCTCCACTCAGGACCTACCTGCCACCGGAAAGCTATCGTGACCTTATCCCTACACTACGCTACGCTTCGCTTTTTTTTTTCCGTGGTACGATGGGGGAGGGATGAGTTTTGAAAAATGATTTTGATATCCTCTGGGCCCCTTGATATGAATCTGAAAAAAAAATTGTTCCAAGTCTGTTAACTTCCGAGATCCGCCTAAAGGGGGGAGAAGGGGGCAAGGGGGGGAACTTTGAGAAATGGTTTTTACTTTTCCGAGCCTCCCCTATACGAATCCGTAAAAAAACAAAACACGCGTCTCTTAGTTTCCGAGATACGATGGGGGGAGGGGTGAAGAGGGGGAGGGGGGGAGTTCGGAAAAATGATTTTGACCAACTCTGGGACCCTTGATAAAAATCTGAAAAAAATATGTTGCAAGTCTGTTAACTTCCGAGATCCGCCTAAAGGGGTGAGAAGGGGGGCAAGGGGGGGAACTTCAAAAAATATTTTTACTTTTCTGAGCCTCCTCTATACGAATCCGTAAAAACAAACAAAACACGGGTCTCTTAGTTTCCGAGATACGATTGGGAGGGGGGGGGAGGCCAAGAAGGGGAGGCTTGGCACTTTTGCCCCACTCATGAGAGTTACTTCTACCACCGGAAAGCTATCGTGACCTTATCCCTACGCTACGCTACGCTTCGCTTTACCGCTACCTAATTTTTCCGAGATACGATGGGGGAGGGGTGAAGGGGGGGGGGGGAAGGGATGAGTTTTGAAAAATGATTTTGACCAACTCTGGGCCCCTTGATATGAATCTGAAAAAAAAAAACTTTGCAAGTCTGTTAACTTCCGAGATCCGCCTAAAGGGGGGAGAAGGGGGCAAGGGGGGGAACTTTGAGAAATGGTTTTTACTTTTCCGAGCCTCCTCTATACGAATCCGTAAAAAAACAAAACACGCGTCTCTTAGTTTCCGAGATACGATGGGGGGAGGGGTGAAGAGGGGGAGATGGGGGAGTTTGGAAAAATGATTTTGACCAACTCTGGGCCCCTTGATATGAATCTGAAAAAAAAAATGTTGCAAGTCTGTTAACTTCCGAGATCCGCCTAAGGGGGGGAGAAGGGGGAAAGGGAGGGGGGAACTTTGAAAAATGCTTTTTACTTTTCCGAGCCTCCTCTATAAGAATCCGTAAAAAAACAAAACACTGGTCTCTTAGTTTCCGAGATACGCCGTGGAGGGGGGAGAGGGGGGGCGAAAAGGGGAGGTTTGGGATTTTTCCCATACTCACGAGAGTTGCTTGTTTACGAATCTGTCAAAATATACCCACCTTCCCCTTCACCATCTGGGAGAACAATTATGTCAGTCAGTGAGTGGTAATCGAGCTTTATATAGTATAACTAGTATTTGCGCGTTGCGCGAGCTGCAAGCAGCTCGCGGGGTCGTGTTTTGTAGAAGTATTATATAACCTTTATAAAATTTTGATAATCCATAAGAATCGTTAAATGAATTGGTAAATCCATAGTTCTTAAAAGATTTTGTAAATTATATAAAATATTTTTAATATTTTGAAAACCCTTTTGTACGGATTTATGTATGGACTTCTAAGTGAATCAACTGAATGTTTTTTTTTTGTGCCTACAGTTGATTTACTTAAAAGTCGGTACGAATAAACTATAAAATAATATTCCTTGTAAGCGACTAAGTAAATAATGAAATAAGTTCCTACTTTTATGCTTTTCAAAACTACTCTAACCCGTACTTTTGAAGAAATATACAAAAAAAGGGAGCCATGCTGAAAACGTTTGGCTGGCACTGCCCCCTTTTTTTCGTGTAACTTGAAAAATGTATAGCGTATTAAAAAGTTTCTTAGACTCAAGGTGTGTACTCTATTAACACTTTATATGTACTGCAACTGATTATGTGAATTCGTAATAACAAAATATAGGTGAAGGGGGTCGTGCTGAAAAAAAAAAATTAAGAAAATATCTAAAAAAGACAACACAACCTTATTATTATTATTATTTATCAAACTTAGCCAAAAACTATTAAATAATAATTGATGTTTGGCAAGTAACATATGTACCGCATTGGTTTCTCATACAACTTGCTAAATTTGAAAAATAAACCATTGTTAGTTCATTCAGCACGGCCCTCTAAAGACGCCTATATCTTCACTACATAGTATAAAGCAAAGTCGCTTCCCGCTTCCTGTCCACCTGTATGCTCACATCTTTAATACTTCTACAACATTCTTTTATTATCCTTCTTTTCACATATACACACATATTTTCCCTTGACTTCATTCATAACCATTTTAATCAACATTTTACCTACATACCTACTAATTGCTAGCAATTTCACACATACACACACACACATACTTTCCCTTGACTTCATTCATAACCCTTTTAATCAACATGTCACATACTGCTTGCTAGCAATTTCACATATACACACACATACTTCCCATTGACTTCATTCATAACCCTTTTAATCAACATTTTACATACTAATTGCTAGCAATGGACATAATACGGACTATGTGCGTGCAAAGTGTACTCGTATATGTACATGAAAAATAAATAAATATAAAACTATGATTATAACAAATTGTCATTGATAATCATGGCAAACAAACACTCCAACCCAAACTATTCGTCAATTATAAATAAATAAAACGGAACGTAAGGTAGTTCGAGATGAATACGTACCCAATGCGAGATCGTTATTAAACCATGTTACTGGTCAGTAGAAAATCTGACCGACTACGACTGTTGATCGGGAACTATTGGTTGCCCGGTCAACCGAATGATCTGTAAGTAGTTAGGCTTTGGATTCTGCTCAGAGTCGGCTTACTGCCGAGAACATGCTCTGGCTGGTGATGAAGTCAATAGAACCGAGTGATTGTGAATTCGTCGTTGAGGTGAGTTGTCGTACCGGTGATGAGAGGTCAGTAAAGTGTGGTCGGTGTTGGTTGATTGCTGGGATGTCTTGCGTTGTCTGTGGCGCGAAAATCAGGATGGGAGTCGATGTCAAGTTGTGGATGATATCTAGCTTGTGGTGGATCGATTAAGACGAAAGATATGTCCGTTAAAATGGGTAAAAGTTGTTGTCTTATCAGTAATGAGTCGTAGTGTGCAAAGGTGTGGGTGGAGTGTGGGTGGAGTCATTGTATTGGTTGAATGAGTTATATGGCATAGAGTTATGAGTTATAAGGCAGATACCAAAAGTCTTAGTTACTTTTTATTAAAAAAATAAAAAAAATAATAAGCCTTGGACTGCTGTGTTCCACGAAGGTGTGGGTTTAAACGGCAGATCCTAAATGTCTCAGTTACTTTTAACTGTAAAGTAAAAATTAAAGACCCAGGGACTGCTGTAGTACGCGAAAGTGTAAATGGGAAGGGCAGATACCGAATGTTTTAGTTATTTTATACCAAAAAATAAAATAATAATAAGGCGTGGACTGCTGTGTTGCACGAAGGTGTGGGATGTCTCAGTTACTTTTAACTGTAAAGTAAAAGATAAAGAGCCGGTTACTGCTGTAGTACGCGAGTGTGTAAATGGCAATGGCAGATACCGAAAGTTTTAGTTTTTTTTTTTGTGTATATTTTTATTTATGTATATTTAGGTTAAGGTATTTTATCTATGGGTCTTTGTTACCTGAAATAAATTGTTTAATATTATTAAATACACCTCTAGTGTAAACTAAATAGAATATTAATCTTGCATGATATTCCTTTTAGTATTAATTTTTAGTACTACTTTTTAGTATATTATAGAGAAGTAAATTAAGCAGACCAAAAAATGTATGAATCAAAATGTAACTATTTTCAGTGCCACGCAAGAACAAGTGCTTCAATATGCAATCCTTTTTCTTTTTAAGTTAGTTCCTTAATAATATAAGTTTTGTAGGTTCCATTCAAATATATAGGTAAATATAAAAAATCATCAACCGTCTCAATTTTTTTTTGTTTGTTTTCCAGTTTGTTTTCCATTTTTTTTGCATGTTTTTGTTTGTTTGGCATTTTATTTTGCATTATATTTTTTCCACAATCTTGTGTCTTCTGTTCATGGTCAAAGGATGATACGAATTGAGCATCGTCGTCGAAATAGGAAAAGCGTATCCATAGTTTATGTGTATGATTCGAAAGAATGTTCTGCGGATTCTGTTCTGTGATCCATGCAACGTGAATTTGGAGTACGTTTTAAGAGTGATCTTGAATGCTAGATTGTAACGACATGAATGTCACCGTGTAAATTTGCAGAATAAGTAAATAGACTATTACGGCATCAATGGAGTTCCATCCAGATCTCAAATTCTATGCTATACAAAAATCAAAGCTGATGACGCAACTAAAAATAATTATGTTAGTTTGTGAAGTAATTTAGTGGTCAGGTTTAGTGGATATTTTGCAGAAAGCGACGCCTTTAACACGTTTTTAGATCAAAGGTTTTTAGATTCCTGTTTTCAAAATTTTCAAAATCAAAATTCAAAGCTGGATCACGTTGTTACAATTTGTTTATGTGCCCTCCTTTCTTTTTTGGATCATTTTCTAAATCAGCACCTCCAAATCACTCGAAAACAATACCCATATCAATATTTTTGAATAAAATCAAGTCTGAGAAGTTGTCGAGAATAGAATAAAAAAACAGGACCCACTAAAACATTATAAAACTAATTCAATAAAAAAAAGAAACAAAATTAAAAAAAAAAAACAAAAATATTGAGAATACCTTAGAATAGTTAAAAGAATTTTAAAATCCATTAGAGCACTTAAAAGATTTTAAAACCCCTTAAGAACCCCCTAATCCAATCTAAAACCTTATTAATAACTCAGAAGGGAGGCATAAAATTAACTTTTCACCCTGATAATAGTAAGTCAAAAACTGTACAGTTCTGGTATGATACGAAGAGAGAATACAATAAGAGCAACATAAAAAAAAATTTGAACTGCTTAGCAGCCTTAAGTTTTGGTGAAGTTTACGAAGAGACAGACTGTAATAACGTATTTAATGTATTCCACGACATATTTACGCTCTTCTATAAATTGTGTTTTCTCGAAATACTCGTCAAAAAGACAAATAAACCAATAAAAAAAACTAATGGCTTAGTAGGGGTTTAAAAATATCATGCTATAAGAAGAGAGCTTTGTACTATGCATATCAACACGATGCTAAAAGTAAAAGTCACCACAAGAAAATATACCGCAATTACAGTAACATGTTAAAAAACCGGCCAAGTGCGAGTTGGACTCGCCCATGAAGGGTTCCGTAGTCATCATCATCATCAGCCGGAAAACGTCCACTGCTGAACATAGGCCTCCCCCTTAGACCGCCACGCCGAACGACAATTCACCTACGCTGCGTCTTCCGGTCCGTGGTCGCCACTCGAGAACTTTTCTTCCCCATCGGTTGTCAGTTCTACGAGCGATGTGGCCTGCCCATTGCCACTTCAACTTGCAAATTTTATGAGCTATGTCGGTGACTTTGGTTCTTCGCCCAATATCCATGTTCCGGATTTTATCCCGCAAAGAAACTCCGAGCATAGCTCTTTCCATCGCTCGTTGAGTGACTCTTGGTCTCTCTAAAAGGCCAGCAGTCAGAGACCACGTTTCAGAGCCATATGTCATCACTGGCAACACACACTGGTTAAACACCCTTGTCTTGAGACACTGTGGGATTCTCGATGAGAAGATATCACGTAGCTTCCCAAACGCTGCCCATCCGAGTTGGATTCTTCGGGCGACCTCTTTCTCGAAGTTGGACCTACCTAACTGAACAATCTGTCCAAGGTAAGTGTAACGGTCTACAACTTCGAGAGTATCATTCTCAACAACAACCGGTACGGGTACCACATGGACATTCGACATGACTTTCGTCTTGTCCATGTTCATTTTAAGGCCGACCCGTTGGGAAACGATACTGAGGTCGCTGAGCATAGCATTGAGGTGCTCCAACGATTCTGCCATGATGACTATATCATCGGCAAAACGAAGGTGAGTGATGTATTCGCCATTGATGTTGATGCCGAATCCGTTCCATTCCAAGAGCTTGAAAACGTTCTCCAACGCGTTCGTGAACAATTTCGGAGAAATAACGTCTCCCTGTCTCACGCCTTTCTGCAATTGGATTGGTTTCGTGCTCTCTTCCTGAAGTCGGATGGACATGGTGGCGTTTCTATACAAACACTTCAACACTTCGATATACCTATAGTCGATATGACATCGTTGGAGGGACTGCAATACTGCCTAGGTTTCGATTGAATCGAAGGCCTTTTCATAGTCCACAAACGCTAAACATAATGGCCGATTATACTCCTCTGTCTTCTGTACAATCTGGCGGAGCGTGTGTATGTGGTCTATAGTACTAAAACCTTTTCGGAAACCGGCTTGTTTGGGAGGCTGGAAGTCATCAAACCTGCGTTCGAGACGGTTCGTAATGACTCTTGAAAACATCTTGTATACATGGCTCAGAAGTGAGATTGGCCTGTAGTTCTTCAACAAGGTGTTGTCACCCTTTTTGAAGAAAAAAACAACCACACTCCTGTGCCATGCTTCTGGCGTAGTACCTTCGAGTATGACGGAATTAAATAACTTCTGGAGGACCAGAAGTACCGGTTTTCCACCCGCTCTCAGAAGTTCTGTTGTGATTCCGTCTTCACCCGGCGGCGCCTTGTTATTCTTTAGCTGTTTAAGAGCCATTCTAATCTCGTACAGGCTGATGTCCGGGATATCCTCAGTGTAGTGTCGAGTCAGTTTAGCTCTGCTCCCACTTCCGTGTCTGTATATTTTTGAAGTTTGTTTATTTGTAAAAAAATATCCTCAATTTTATTCAAATTAAATGAACAAGTCTCTGAAAGATTAAACAAAAAAAAAAATGCCGGGAAATTATTAGTACCTGCTCAGAGATTGCAACTTTATAGTAGAAATGCCAGTTGTATGACAGTTAAAATTTATAATAAATTACCACCTACCCTGACAACATTACCAATTAACAAATTAAAATTTAAAATGTTTGCTTGGCTCTTAGACATGTGTTTTTATTCGGTAAATGAATTTTTAAATCATACTTTCTGACATTGTTCTATTATCTTTATCTTTATCTTTATCTTTATCTTTATCTTTATCTTTATCTTTATCTTTATCTTTATCTTTATCTTTATCTTTATCTTTATCTTTATCTTTATCTTTATCTTTATCTTTATCTTTATCTTTATCTTTATCTTTATCTTTATCTTTATCTTTATCTTTATCTTTATCTTTATCTTTATCTTTATCTTTATCTTTATCTTTATCTTTATCTTTATCTTTATCTTTATCTTTATCTTTATCTTTATCTTTATCTTTATCTTTATCTTTATCTTTATCTTTATCTTTATCTTTATCTTTATCTTTATCTTTATCTTTATCTTTATCTTTATCTTTATCTTTATCTTTATCTTTATCTTTATCTTTATCTTTATCTTTATCTTTATCTTTATCTTTATCTTTATCTTTATCTTTATCTTTATCCTTATCCTTATCCTTATCCTTATCCTTATCCTTATCCTTATCCTTATCCTTATCCTTATCCTTATCCTTATCCTTATCCTTATCCTTATCCTTATCCTTATCCTTATCCTTATCCTTATCCTTATCCTTATCCTTATCCTTATCCTTATCCTTATCCTTATCCTTATCCTTATCCTTATCCTTATCCTTATCCTTATCCTTATCCTTATCCTTATCCTTATCCTTATCCTTATCCTTATCCTTATCCTTATCCTTATCCTTATCCTTATCCTTATCCTTATCCTTATCCTTATCCTTATCCTTATCCTTATCCTTATCCTTATCCTTATCCTTATCCTTATCCTTATCCTTATCCTTATCCTTATCCTTATCCTTATCCTTATCCTTATCCTTATCCTTATCCTTATCCTTATCCTTATCCTTATCCTTATCCTTATCCTTATCCTTATCCTTATCCTTATCCTTATCCTTATCCTTATCCTTATCCTTATCCTTATCCTTATCCTTATCCTTATCCTTATCCTTTTCCTTTTCCTTTTCCTTTTCCTTTTCCTTTTCCTTTTCCTTTTCCTTTTCCTTTTCCTTGTCCTTGTCCTTGTCCTTGTCCTTGTCCTTGTCCTTGTCCTTGTCCTTGTCCTTGTCCTTGTCCTTGTCCTTGTCCTTGTCCTTGTCCTTGTCCTTGTCCTTGTCCTTGTCCTTGTCCTTGTCCTTGTCCTTGTCCTTGTCCTTGTCCTTGTCCTTGTCCTTGTCCTTGTCCTTGTCCTTGTCCTTGTCCTTGTCCTTGTCCTTGTCCTTGTCCTTGTCCTTGTCCTTGTCCTTGTCCTTGTCCTTGTCCTTGTCCTTATCCTTTTCCTTTTCCTTATCCTTATCCTTATCCTTATCCTTATCCTTATCCTTATCCTTATCCTTATCCTTATCCTTATCCTTATCCTTATCCTTATCCTTATCCTTATCCTTATCCTTATCCTTATCCTTATCCTTATCCTTATCCTTATCCTTATCCTTATCCTTATCCTTATCCTTATCCTTATCCTTATCCTTATCCTTATCCTTATCCTTATCCTTATCCTTATCCTTATCCTTATCCTTATCCTTATCCTTATCCTTCGCTCCACTCAAGACTTACCTACCATCGGAAAACTATAGTGACCTTATCCTTACGCTACGCTACGCTTCATTTTACTGCGACCTAGTTTCCGAGATACGATGGGGGGAGGCGTGAAGAGGGGGAGAGGGGGGAGTTTTGAAAAATGACTTTGACCAACTCTATGCCCCTTGATATGAATCTGAAAAAAAATGTTGCAAGTCCGTTAACTTCCGAGATCCGCCTAAAGGGGGGAGAAGGGGGGCAAGTGGGGGACTTTGAAAAGTGGTTTTTACTTTTCCGAGCCTCCTCTATACGAATCCATAAAAACGAACAAAACACGGGTCTCTTAGTTTCCGAGATACGATAGGGAGGGGGTAGGGTGCAAAAAGGGGGGTTTGGCACGTTTCCCCCACTCGTTACTTGTATGTTGGCTTGTCGTTACCCCTGAGTTACGCTTCACCCACTCAACCTTCGTTACGCTACGGAGGTCGCCGGCTCGCTTCGCTCGCCACCTCCCCCCTTCGCTCAACTCGGTCTCGCAGGTTCGCTCCACTCAGGACCTACCTACCACCGGAAAGCTATCGTGACCTTATCCCTACGCTACGCTACGCTTCGCTTTACCGCTACCTAGTTTTTCCGAGATACGATGGGGGAGGGGTGAAGGGGGGGGGGGGGAGGGATGAGTTGTGAAAAATGATTTTGATATACTCTGGGCCCCTTGATATGAATCTGAAAAAAAAAATTGTTCCAAGTCTGTTAACTTCCGAGATCCACCTAAAGGGGGGGGAGAAGGGTGTCAAGGGGGGGGGAACTTTGAGAAATGGTTTTTACTTTCCCGAGCCTCCTCTATACGAATCCGTAAAAACAAAAAAAAACACGGGACTCTCAGTTTCCGAGATACGATAGGGAGGGGGGAGGGGTGCAAAAAGGGGGATTTGGCACGTTTCCAACACTCGTGAAAGTTACTTGTAAGTTTGCTTGTCGTCACCCCTGAGTTACGCTTCACCCACTCAACCTTCGTTACGCTACGGAGGTCGCCGGCTCGCTTCGCTCGCCACCTCCCCCCTTCGCTCAACTCGGTCTCGCAGGTTCGCTCCACTCAGGACCTACCTACCACCGGAAAGCTATCGTGACCTTATCCCTACGCTACGCTACGCTTCGCTTTACCGCTACCTAGTTTTTCCGAGATACGATGGGGGAGGGGTGAAGGGGGGGGGGGAGGGATGAGTTGTGAAAAATGATTTTGATATACTCTGGGACCCTTGATATGAATCTGAAAAAAAAAATTGTTCCAAGTCTGTTAACTTCCGAGATCCACCTAAAGGGGGGGGAGAAGGGGGTCAAGGGGGGGGAACTTTGAGAAATGGTTTTTACTTACCCGAGCCTCCTCTATACGAATCCGTAAAAACAAAAAAAACACGGGACTCTCAGTTTCCGAGATACGATAGGGAGGGGGGAGGGGTGCAAAAAGGGGGATTTGGCACGTTTCCAACACTCGTGAAAGTTACTTGTAAGTTTGCTTGTCGTCACCCCTGAGTTACGCTTCACCCACTCAACCTTCGTTACGCTACGGAGGTCGCCGGCTCGCTTCGCTCGCCACCTCCCCCCTTCGCTCCACTCGGTCTCGCAGGCTCGCTCCACTCAGGACCTTCCTACCACCGGAAAGCTATCGTGACCTTATCCCTACGCTTCGCTTTACCGCTACCTAGTTTTTCCGAGATGCGAGGGGGGGGGGGAGGGATGAGTTTTGAAAAATGATTTTGACCAACTCTGGGCCCCTTGATATGAATCTGAAAAAAAAAAACTTTACAAGTCTGTTAACTTCCGAGATCCGCCTAAAGGGGGAGAAGGGGGGCAAGGGGGGAGATCTTTGAAAATGGTTTTTACTTTTCCGAGCCTCCTCTATACGAATCCGTAAAAAAACAAAACACGCGTCTCTTAGTTTCCGAGATACGATGGGGGGAGGGGTGAAAAGGGGGAGATGGGGGAGTTTGGAAAAATGATTTTGACCAACTCTGGGCCCCTTGATATGAATCTGAAAAAAAAAATGTTGCAAGTCTGTTAACTTCCGAGATCCGCCTAAGGGGGGAGAAGGGGGCAAGGGAGGGGGGAACTTTGAAAAATGCTTCTTACTTTTCCGAGCCTCCTCTATACGAATCCGTAAAAAAAACAAAACACTGGTCTCTTAGTTTCCGAGATACGCCGTGGAGGGGGGAGAGGGGGGGCGAAAAGGGGAGGTTTGGGATTTTTCCCATACTCACGAGAGTTACTTGTTTACGAATCTGTCAAAATATACCCACCTTCCCCTTCACCATCTGGGAGAACAATTATGTCAGTCAGTGAGTGGTAATCGAGCTTTATATAGTATAATAACAGAGGTAACAATAGGTTCCAGCATCAGGGATATAGGCGTGGAGGCTTCTATAGAGGAAACAGAAACAGTTATCAAGGTCAACATGAGCCTCACCGTGGCAATGCAGGGGTGTGGAGACGTGGTACTACGGGACAACGTCGATCTGCACCACCACAGTACAGGAGAGGTAGGTTTTATAATAACAGAGATAACAGACAGGATAAAAGAGGAGAGAATGTACCCAATGTAAATGTGATGGATAAAAAGCCTGAGGAAAATTTGGAGTTGAATACGTTTTTTCGAGACTAATCTAGAACAAACAATATTTTCTTATAACGAAGCATTACGTGTGAAATTTACTGTAAACGGACAAGAATGTTCTTGGCTACTTGATACCGGAGCGTCAATTTCCGTGGTAAGATACAATAAAATATTGCACAAAAACATTCGTATTTATAATTGCAACGTAGTAATAAACGGTATCGGTGGGAAAATATGTGCAACAGGATACTTATACTTACAGTTGGTTATTGGTAATGTTACATTTACGCAGAAATGTTATGTATTTGATTCCTTGCCGTGTAAAGCTAACGGTATTATTGGATGCGATTTCTTAAAACGATATCAAGCAACCATAAACTTATCAAATAATATGTTATTACTAAAAACGTCATCAGGTGATGAAATTAACGTACCAATAATAAGAAATATGAACAAGGATTCTTTGTATATACCAGCGAGATCAGAATCGGTGCATTTTGTAGAAACAACTATTGACAGTGATGCTGTAGTATGTGCGTCACAGCTATATGATGGTGTTTTCATGGCTAGTAGTTTAGTTACACCCAACAATGGCAAGATTCCTATTAGAATATTGAACACTACCGAGAAAGATTTAATGTTAGATAACGTACAGCCTCTCATACACAGCGCGAAAGATTATGATATTTGTAGTTTTGATAGGTGTGATAAGGATGCACAGAGGGTTAAGCAGTTATTATCATTGATACAATTACAACATTTAAATTTAGAAGAGAGAATGTCTATAGAAAATTTATGCAGCAAGTACTCAGATATTTTTTATTTAGAAGGGGACAGATTAACAACTACAAAAATTTATGAACACAAAATTATTCTAAAACCAAACGCGGAACCGGTATATGTGAAACCATACAGGTTACCACATTCGCAAAAACACGAAATCTCAAAACAAATAAATGATTTATTACAGCAAGGGATAATTGAACCGGCCAATAGCGATTGGTCCAGCCCTTTGCTACTAGTACCGAAGAAACCCGACAGCGGAGGTAATAAAAAATTTAGATTGGTGATAGATTATAGAAAATTAAATAATACAATTATTGATGATAAGTTTCCCCTCCCCAATATAACCGAAATACTAGATTCACTATCAGGATGCATTTATTTTACACATTTAGACCTTCATCAAGGCTATTATAATGTTAATTTGGAACCAAATAGTCGTAAATACACAGCTTTTTGTTCAGGACAATATCAGTTAACTAGAATGCCTATGGGTCTGAAAACAAGCCCTAGTTCGTTCTCACGAATGATGACGATGGCAATGTCAGGACTAACTTATGAAAAATGCTTTGTTTACCAAGACGATCTAGTAGTTTTTGGGAAAAATTTAAATGACCATTGTAAGAATTTACAGGATGTATTTACAAGGCTTAGGAAAGTGAATCTAAAACTAAACCCAAGGAAATGTGATTTTCTCAAAAAGGAAATTTTATACTTGGGACATGTAGTGTCAAAAGATGGCGTCTTACCCGATCCGGAAAAAATAATCGCTATCAAAAACTATCCGGAACCACAAAATACAGATGATGTACGTAGATTTGTAGCTTTTGCAAACTACTACAGGAAATTTATTAAAAAAGCTTCCGCCCGCGACTCCGTCCGCGCGGATGTCGGTCTTCGCGTGGATGGTTTATTTCTCCATTTTGAGTAACTCTGACAATGACATCTTATAAATATCTATTGGACCCAAATACGGCTAAGCCTATAATCTATAAGGAGATCCCTCTATTGAGCTACTGCTGTTGAACTCGCGTTCTGTAGTAAGTATTTTTTTCATAGTAATTCCGACCTTGTATTTACAAATAACTGATCGGAACAGTAATCAAAAAGGTCGCGCTGAAAAGCACGGTTTAAAATGACACGCATACAATATTAATTCC
This sequence comes from Agrotis exclamationis, assembly GCA_950005045.1. Classification (NCBI taxonomy): domain Eukaryota; kingdom Metazoa; phylum Arthropoda; class Insecta; order Lepidoptera; family Noctuidae; genus Agrotis; species Agrotis exclamationis. Next base: position 11,661,822 of record OX465434.1, read on the forward strand.
ACGGACGACCGCTCGCCACACTGGACACGTCCGCTCGCATCAAAATTCTTCTTATATAGGAGTCGGGGAGGCGTGGCCCGCGTGTGCCGCAAACGGTTCAAGCCAAATCCGACTTTCGGCGCTACAGGTTACGGCGCTGAATCCACTGCGGGTAATGCAACGTGTGTTCGCGGTTCTACAGAACAACGTCTATGAATAAAACTGAAAAATAAGATTTTTTTTCTATGTATTTTTCCAGGATAAAAAGTATCCTATTTTATGCCCAGGATAATAAGGTATAATTATACCAAGTTTCATCGAAATCGAACCGTTAGTTTTCACGTGATGCCTGCACATACAGACAGACAGACAGACAGACAGACAGACAGACAGACAGACAGACAGACAAAACATTTTTTAATCACATATTTGGGTTTGGTATCGATCCAGCAACACCCCCCGCTATTTATTTTTTCAATATTTTCAATGTACAGAATTGACCCTTCTACAGATTTATTATATGTATAGATTTTGCAGCATTAACATACCCTTTGAACAAATTAAGTAGAAAGAATGCTATTTTTAACTGGGATAGAGATTGTGCGATTGCCTTTAATTCTCTAAAAGAAAAACTAATTTCTTCTCCTGTTCTTCAATATCCAGACTTAACAGATAGCAATACTTTCATTGTACAAACTGACGCATCAGGTTTTGCCCTAGGAGCAGTTTTAGCAAACCAAAATGGAAAACCAGTAGCATACGCAAGCAGGGGCCTGAATAAATCGGAAATAATGTACCCAACAATTGAAAAGGAGCTGCTTGCCATTGTATGGGCTGTAAAGCATTTTAGACCATACTTATACGGACGAAGGTTTATAATTAGAACGGATCATAAACCATTAGTGTATTTATTTAACATGCGAGATCCGTCGAGTCGATTGTTAAAATTTAGATTGGCGTTAGAAGAATACGACTTCACAGTGGAGTACGTAAGAGGGAAAGAGAATGCAGTTCCAGACGCATTATCTCGGATATGTGTAACACCTAAAGATTTCAAAGAGATGAATGAAAAGGTGACGTCATTATGTGTAATGACGAGAGCTCAATATAGGAAGTTGCAGTCGAATTCCTCGGATATTATTGTTTCTGAAGACAATCGGCCTGATCAACCGAAAGTTGTAGAGACACATAATAAACCTAGAAATTCGGTAGAGCTCAGACTTGCAAGTCACAACGATATAGATAAGCTACGAAAACAGTCGGAAAATTGTAAAGAAAATAAAATATTTATTTACGTGCTTTCAAGGTTAACCATTTACATTAATCCAGCTACCCAATCACAATTGACGCCAAGCGACTTTGCGAGGGAGCTGCGTGATTTTTGTCAATTAATAAATGTAGAAGAAATATATATGTTGAGACAAGAGGATAATGAGATTTTCATTAAAAAATTGAGCAATGAGATAGATAAATGTAGAGAGTGGTCCGGACCGCGGTTATGTATAGTACAAGATGTTAAACGTATCAATAAGAAAGACGATAAGCGAGTGATTCTAAACGACTTCCATCTGTTACCTACGAGTGGCCACGCAGGTATCAGACGAATGGTCAGGAATATTAAAAAATATTACTTTTGGCCAGGGATCGATAGAGATGTTTCAGAGTTTGTGAAGCGCTGTCATCAATGTCAGAAACAAAAGTATACAACGCACATTAAGGAACCCATGACAATTACAACAACGGCTCATTCAGCTTTAGAGAAAATATATTTAGATTTAGTAGGGCCATTAGATAAAGATGCCAATAATTATTGTTACATTTTAACTCTACAGTGCGAGTTGTCAAAGTATGTGGAAGCATATCCATTGGTTACTAAGAGTAGTACAGAAGTAGCCAGAGCCTTAGTAAATAATTTTATACTTCGTTATGGAATTCCAACAACAATTGCAACCGATCGGGGTACCGAGTTCATGTCAGTAGTAATGAATGAGACTTGCAAATTATTAAAAATTAATAACATTAACTCAACAGCTTACCACCACGAAAGTATAGGCGCATTAGAAAATAGCCATAAACATTTAGGAGCATATTTGCGTATACAGACAGAAAACCATCCAGAAGCCTGGAGTTCTTGGTTACCTTTCTGGTGTTTTTCATATAATACGTCCGTACATAGTTCAACAAATTACACCCCTTATGAGTTGGTATTTGGTAAAAAGTGTAGTCTCCCACATAATTTGACACAAAATATTATTGATCCACTTTACAACAGTGATCACTATCCTTTAGAGTTAAAATATAGGCTTCAAGTTTCTCAGAAGGAAGCTCGAGACCACTTAATTAAGTCGAAAATAATACGTAAGAGTAGATACGATAAGAAGGTAAAAACAGTAGTTTATAAGAAAGATGACCTGGTTCTTTTAAAAAATGAAACTGGAAACAAACTAAGTGAACTGTATTCAGGTCCGTACAGTGTAATTCGAGAGTTATCGCCAAATGTAGAATTATTAATTAACGGAAAACCTAACATTGTTCATAAGAATCGTACTAAGTTGTTTGTTTCTTAATAGATATTAATTAATTAAGTCATTAAAATGATAAGTAATAAAAATGTTATTGAAATAAGATACAATGTTTATTGCAATGTAACAGATATCCTAGTTAGAAGTAAGCGCTTGTTACTAACCAGTAGATAATAATATGCACTATGCATATGTTTATATTTGTAATGATATGTCTAATGATCAACTGGTGTGAACTTTATTGTTTAAGAGTAGATGATACATTTTAGTTGAGATTTATATAAAAAAAAATATAAATGTCCAATTTATTTTTTCTCCTTGTTAAGAGGTGTAGTGTATAAGTAAATCATGTTATAAATAAGTGTACGATACTGAATAAAGTCAGTCCTTATTAAGCAACCTGTCGTTTCACTTGTTCCGCCTTTGCATGACTGTGATTAGTGTATGATAAATTTATGTTGGGTTATTTAATGAGTTTACATAGTAAAACTTTAATGTTTTTGATCTTAATTTGTAATCCGTAACGAGGAAACACTTTGACGTAGCACGCCATTGGACAGAGCTGTTTCGGAGGGAATGCGCGTTAAGAAACGTGCCTTTATAAGGCCCAGCGCACACCGCTGGAGGCGCGGCGGAGGTAGAGGTAGTTAAGGTTTATATTAAATTGTTATCTCTTAAAGTGCGCTCCGCTGCGCTTCCAGCGGTGTGCGCTGGGCCTAAGACGGTGCCTTTGCACTACGTTTTAGCTTCAGTCGGTCTTCGGACTCGACTCATAGCACTCGCTCGGCCGCCCGGCAGAACTGTCGGTTTACCCGGTACAGCTTGGCTGTATATTTGCATTAGCAGTAGTAGCTTTGCAACTTCGCTTGGGTGGCTTGTCCACTGTACGAAATGTGACCTTGAAGGTCTGTTCGCCTAAACTATATTGTTATTTTATTTGTGATTTGCTGTACCTTTGTCTGATTTTTATTTCATATTGTGTACCAATTTGTATTGTGTGTCATTTTGTACTGTGTGTTTATTAAGTACCCTCTGTATATAAATCTCTGTAATTGCTCATACCGTCTTGTTTATCCCTGAAAATAGGAACTCCTAACCCTGACGATGTACCGCTCGGCAATCCTGATACTACATGTATAACATATAAGTCGGACTGACGACTATGTCTTTTTTCAAAATTATGATATTGAAGTTTGTATTCAGTACAAACAACCAAATTATTAGGCCACAAATGGTCTACTGTTTGACCTTTATCGACCACTGAAAAACAGCAATCAAGAGGAAAATTTCAGTGGTTATGCTTCCCATGTTATTCCCATATGCATGATGTAATGCGAAAATAAATATCGATGCGCATAATCCACCGAGGATATTCGTCGCAACTTGACTACCACATCCTTCAGCAATATTTCCCTAGAAATACAACGATTTATTTATTTAACTACATAGCATTTATATAACCAATTCAAACGGAATATTCAAGCCTTAGAAAATCAAAACAATTGTTAAAAACATTTACACTCCAGGACAACTATTATGATAAAACTTTCCCACCTCATAAATACGTTATACAAAGTTCAACAATAAAATTGGAAAACTATTTCAAAATAATAATAATAGTTTTCTACAAGGGCAGTACAGTCAAGCAACTGGTGGCAAATAATAATTCATAAAGTCCCATTACGTAAGTCCGTGTTTTCTATCCACCAAATTACGTTTTAATGTAAGAGCCGGGCCACAAATCCTGCTGGAATATTGAAGTTAATCTGGGTTAAATAAGTTTTAAAAGCTGTTTAATCCATACAGCAGTTTGCTGCGGCCAACTAAGAACTCCGCTTCAGCGCTTATTAAATTCATTATATGCTGTAAGAAAAAAGTGCAATTAGCTACAAGAGAAGCTTGGGTAATGTTGTACTCTAACTAGTTCAGAACGCTTTTTATCCAATATCTTGGGTTTTGTTCGCGCTGAACAACTTCAAGTCTGTTAATAACTTCTTCATTGAAGTGTTCGCAGAAAGCGATTTTTGAAAGGAAAATGACTGGTTAATTTTCCCGGTGTTTTGAAATGATTTATTTTATTAATTTTCTGCTTCTGATACAGCAGACGTGTCTCGGAAAATAAATTAAGCCGTGGGTCTCGGCTGTCATTTGGAGATCTTTAAGAGCCGTTGCGAGAAGTTAGAAGGAAGTCCAAAAGTTTGACAGCTGGTTTTACTTAAGGGCATCGTATTACTATAGGCGTTACATAAACGTATTACTAGATTGTGGGTTGTAGAAATGGGGAAGTAAGATACGCAGTCGCTCCTTGAAAAAAACTGGTGTTTAGCTCCAGCTAGTCAGAGTGGAAGCTCACCTCACCAAATTTGGAAAAGAGAAGAAAGGAAATTACTATAACTATACCGTGGGTGTAATTTATCTATAATATGCATGTATTTAGAAACATATAAGTATGTTTATCAGTTGTCTAGTACCCATAACACAAGCTCTGCTTAGCTTGGGACTAGATGGCGTTGTGTGATAGTTGTGGAATATTATGGAATATTATATTATTATAATAGCGATTTCAATATCATTGTTCTACGAATCATCAAGATCCCAGAGCTCTTATGTCATAGTTTCAAGTCAGAAGCGGGCATTGTGTGTCCAGTTAACTAAACGTATTGACATACAGCTAGCTGTATTGAGTCATACATTATACAATACAGCACTTACGAATGGTGGACAGGACCATTCGTAAGTGCTGTATTGACAGGACAACAGGGCTGTGCCTGACGCGGCGGCCGTTTCAACTATGCAAATTAATTGCTTTGCCACATACACTATACCAAGTACCGCAAATCTCATTTCTAGATTATAGAGTAAGGACAAATTTTATAAAGCTCTAGTAACTAGTACTTCGAACATTTTAAAGGTGTTCTACGTAGTCTATTTGTAAAATGCAAATTAGTTGAAATTTGTCTTCGGTGGCAACTCGGTTTTATGAAAGAACTTAGATGTTGAATAGCGCGCTGTTCTCAGCATGAAATGTTTGTAATACATATTACAGGAATAGGTTATTTGACTAAACAAATCTAATTAATCCGTCAGTTAGATTATCAAATAATATTTGACCCGTATTTTTTCTTTTTTTACGCAAACCAAAATTGACGGAGATATGATGCTTTCAAAATTGCCAATACGTCACAATTTAGTAATTTTTTTACTGAATTCTGACGTCATGAGCCCCCATTCTCGAGTCTTGATGTGTTATATCTTGGTAAATATTCATTGATTTTACATATTAATAAGAAAAAATATGTGACCGTTATTTTTTAAATAACGGACTTATTAGATTTATAATTGATTGATACTGTCAAATAGCCTATTACTTACTCACTGTTTTTCTTTGTAAAAATTAATGATTAATGTGACGTTATCTTCTCATCGATTATCTCACTGTGTCTCAAGACAAGGGTGTTTAACCAGTGTGTGTTGCCAGTGATGACATATGGCTCTGAAACGTGGTCTTTGACTGCTGGCCTTTTAGAGAGACTAAGAGTCACTCAACGAGCTATGCTCGGAGTTTTTTTGCGGGATAAAATCCGGAACATGGATATTCGGCGAAGAACCAGAGTCACCGACATAGCTCGTAAGAACTAACAACCGATAGGGAAGAAAGCTTCTCGAGTAGCGACCATGGACCGAAGACGCAGCGAAGGCAGGCCTCCCACTAGGTGGACCGACAACCGAAGGATGCAAGTGGCGAATCGTCGTTCGGCGTGGCGGTCTAAGGGGGAGGCCTAAGTTCAGCAGTGGATATCTTCCAGCTGATGATGATGACTGTGACGTTTACAAATTCAACATATTTAAGTGGAATGACCAAACATTAAGAAAATTTTGTGCTACTCTAAAAATTGCCATGAACAGGACTGAAAACCATAACAAAAAATCTCTGCACCAAAACACAATTCCGAATTACCTTCTAACCAAGTTTAGTGAAACTAACGCACTGAAAGAGAAACGGACCGAATACGACTTTCGAAAATACAAACAGTTTTTTTTTTGTTCGTATGAAGGTCGTAAATTTTCAACTCGATGCTCCTACCTTCCAGTCCTCCGCTCTCGGCACAGCCGAAGCCGTGTTTATTAATTATTCTACGTGCATCTATAGCAAACATGCAAACTTTGCAACCGGGAAAGCGAATACCAAAATGTGAGAAATTCGGTGTAGTTCGGTGCTAGGATTCCTGATTTTGTGATTTGGTATTTTCTTGAGAATATCTTACGTACATTCGTAAACTTTGATGAAACTACGATCCTTTCATTCTCCTTTCGATTCATGCAGGTCTATTATCAGGTCCTACTCACAACAGCCGAATTTGTATTGCCTATTTAGCAAAGCAAAGCTCATGTAAACATCAATATTACAATAATACATCTGTAACATTTTTTCATAATGTTCACTTCTATTACATAAATATTTGACCGTCAAAAATAAATTAGCACCCTCTTCAGTAAACCCCAGCTATGACGAATCCATCTCAAATCAAAAATAAGTAGGCACCTAAATTCTTTGAGATAGGCGAGGATCTGGACGGCTTTTTACGGTTCCCTTATAAAGGTATTACTATATTGTAGCGTCCTAATGATAAACAGGGAAGCGTTATTGTTTTATATTACAAGAGAAAAACGGAATTACGTCAAAACATCACAGTCGCGCGCGTAGCAGGAATGTTTATGAAAATTATTATCATTCTATCCAGAAATGTACGGCAGAAATCTGAAAATTTCGTTGAGCAAAAAGGAGTAGTATGGTGCAGTAGAAACAAGAAACTCACAAAGTTATATAGAACATTACTGCTTGCACGTTTTGCAAGTTAGCTCATAGTGCTTGCTAATTAAAACCACGTGCAATCATATTCTGTATTCGGTGTAGTTTATATTGTACAGTACAAATACATATAACATATTTATAGAACAGAATGTGAGCAGGAAATAAATGAAACTCTTGTATTTATTGTACTACATAAAAGCATTGTTTGCTTTCAATACGCTTTTGTGTTTAACTTATAGTGAGTTGGATTTTGGTTCAATAAACTTAATTACGTTGGTGGGTACTAATTAGTAGTACAAAATTATATAGGAAGAAGTAATTTTATATGGCATTGTCTGTATAATTATAAAATCAATTTCATGTTCCAACTGAATCAATTTTGATTTCTGTTTTATTGTATTATATTAACAAAATGCAATGAGTTGAGTTACAAATGCACATTTTCTGACGTAGACTAGAATCGTTGTTGCGGACCAGAGGAACTTGACTAATCGTTTGTTATAAAAATCAATATTAACTCATATAATTGTAATACACAAAGTGAGAATCATTTATTTATGTATTACTAGCGAAATCAATCGAGTAGTTTTTGAGTTCATTAATTGCAAACATACGCACACAAAAAAATATAAATCTTTTCTTTATAATATTAGTGTAGATTTATGGTTGTTCATATTTATTTATGAAACATATCAGAGCCATTTACGGTTCATCCTTCTCGCCTATTACTTTAAATGCTATAATAAAACGCAAATTCATTGCACAGTTACGATACTGCATCATCTCCAAATAGGAAGTGTACTCATATATCTGTGGTTACTAATATTATATTACGTTATGCTGTTTATCGTTTGATGTTTAGATGAAATCAACATAATTATATTTTAGAGTAGTCTGTGTATATTCATCATGACAAAATATGGCGTCCGTTCATTTATTTATGCAAACCGTTGTTTGTTGGAAATAATGAAACACTATCAGAGGTCTCGAGATACTTACAAAAAAATGGCCAAGTGCGTTTTGGATCAGACCCAATGAAGGGTTTCGTAGTTGAATATAAATTTATCCCAAAAAAAAACTTGATACTGTGATACCGTTGAATAACTTTTTGCGAAAGATACTATAAATAACTATAAAAAAAAACGGTTTTAAAGAATATAATTTTTAATGTTTTTTTTTTTTTTTGGATATATGTACATGATGATTATTATTACCACGTTTTTATACACTCACTTTTCTTGTTTGTTTGTTTGTCGTTCTGTTGGACTTTTGCAACTCAATTTTGAGGCACTTCCCGATAAGCTAGCAGGCTGAAATTTTGTACACGCTTTGAGTTCTGATGACAATATATGACTAGCTAAGAAACGTCATAACAAATCCAATATGGCGGCCTTCCCAAGATGGCGGACTGGCTGTTTGAAACCCACCCCCATGATATGGGTATCAAATGAAAGGGTTTGCTGTCAGGAATACGAAAAAAATAGTCACGGGACTTAAATCCAATATGGCGGACGTCCAAGATAGCAGACAGGCTATTTGAAATGCACCCCTGTGATATGGATATCAAATGAAAGGGTTTGCTATCAGGAGTACGAAAAAAATAGTCACGTGACTTAAATCCAATATGGCGGACGTCCAAGATGGTAGACTGGCTGTTTGAAATCCACCCCCGTGATATGGGTATCAAATGAAAGGGTTTGCTGTCAGGAATACGAAAAAAATTGTCATGTGGCTTATGCTAGGCTAGACTATTAATCCAATATGGCGGACGTCCAAGATGGCGGACAGGCTTTGAGGTACTTCCCGATAAGCTAGCAGGCTGAAATTTTCAGGGTAGCTTCAAACCCGATGAACAATGATAAAAATAATAAAATAATTAATAGATTTAAAAAATCTAAAAACCCACGTTTTTAAATGTCCTAAAAAGAAGAAAATAACCCTACGGGGCTGAGAAAGGGGCCACTCAAAACGTGGGGGCGTATCTTTGCAAGTTACACCTACGATCTCACGTCATGTAAATATATCCCATAAATAATCCCTTATATAATATACGCCCCCACGTTTTGAGTGGCCCCTCTCTCAGCCCCGTAGGGTTATTTTCTTCTTTTTAGGACATTTAAAAACGTGGGTTTTTAGATTTTTTTAATCTATTAATTATTTTAAACGCATTAACGCATGCGACGCGCATCATAAAGATGATTTTTGAGGAAAGAAAAATCATCTTATATGTACTTACATACCTACTTATAAATGGGGTGTTCCCATCTGAGCAACTATTTTCATAGAAGCATTTTTAGTATTATTAGGAAATAGTTGCTCAAATGGGAATGCACCTTATAAATTACCCCATTAAGGACTTATTCATTTGTTTTATACTGTAAGATCTCACTTCATGACTCTAGTTCAACGGGAAGTACCATATAGGTTCTAATTACATCGCGTCGCATACACGAATGTATCTTTCGTTGATTTGATATTAATTTCATCTTGATATGTTTAAGCGTTCCTGAGAAAAAGGACTTGACAGACGCATAAACGCCCAACAAAGTGATCTTATAATTATGGGTTCCGTTTCTGAGTTACGGAACCCTAAAAATAAGAGAACAGGATAGATATCAAAGTTCGTAGTTGCGCCACAAAAGTATGGGTTATCGAATTTCCCGACCGATTCTCGACTGCCAGTGCCAAGAAATTCGAATTTAAAACTCAAGCCATATTAATGCAAAATACTTTTGCTACGCCATCTGCTAGAGCGAGCGGTAATTTACAAAGATTGTAAAGTTGAGGAAGTCTTCGATTGACTTGGGGGCAGCAGCTTGACGTTATTTTTCACAATTCTAACGTCATTCCCTCGTGATTTCTGTAATCTGCTGCAACAAGGGAACGAAAAAGAAAAGGACTTTTTATTACTCGCGCTAGTATTAACTATGACAGTTACTTTGCAGTCAGAGGAGATAAAACTAGTGCTCTCGAACATTTTTTCTCGGCGGTAAAGTAAGTAAGCGTGAGTAACGAATAGAGTTTAAATGTAAATAAATATATATAAATTGTATTGTTATTTGTAAATGTGTTTGTTTGTAAATATTAGTTTTAAGTTTTAGATTATATACATAGATAAATATGTGTAAATAATTTGGAATAAAGTGTATAGTTGCCTACATGACAAATACTGGTGTCCTCCAGGGAAATTAGCATCGTATGGGAATGGCTTTACAGAATCCTAAGCTGCAACGGTACCTAGAACAAAGAATCTCGTTGCATCTAGGACATTAATGAGAAAAAGGATTCTACTGTTTTCTTTCAGTTGTATTGTCTTTGAACGGATATAAGGGTGCTTATTTTTGTAAATAAATATTACTTTTTATTCTTTTGCAGTAACTAATGAAGTGGGAGATATAAGTAGGTTTATTCGAAAAATGACTAAAAATACTAAAGAAGGTCAAAGTCATAATTGCTGGCAAATTATAAGTTTTATTAATAGTAACTGTTACGTGTTACCTACATCAAACATTCCTTTGAAACAGTTCGTGCAACCTTACTAAAAATCCACCCATAAAACCAATTCCACGACATAAATCCAAGAAATGAATTAAAAAACATAATTATCAATGCTAATTAAATCAATTCCAAACGATAACTCGATAAAATTCATGAAAAATAACACATGAAATATTGTGGTAACTTCGGAGTCGAATCGGTTAGGAAAACATTTTTAAAGACAAGTTTTCTTTTTTCCCAGGAACTTCTGATTCATTCAAATCCTGAGCACGTCTTTGTGCTGCCGTTGGAGACGTGTTATTCCAAGTTATTAAGTCGAATGAACGTCGACGTTTTAATTTAAGTTCTGACTGGCTAGAAAATTTATAGGTATACATAGAAATAGACTGCAAATGAGTCTTCGGAAAATGAAACTGCATGAGCAGTGGGTAATAGGACGTTGCTAGAAAGTTTAATTAGAACTCTCTGACACCACTAATGAGCTATCTTAGGGGTGCACGTATCAGCTATTTCTCTCAGCGTGAACTTTATTGAAAGGTTCTTACTGAATATCAAAGTCAACCCTAAAATATTTCCAAGAAAATTGTTAATATCTGTAAAAACAAATTGAATTCCAATGTTGCAAACAATAAAATATGTCCCCAAGGCAGATCACGGGCTTGCACCATATCTTTGTATTCAAAAAAAGATTGGAATTTATTCCAGTTACCTACCGCTTTCTTTTGTTTTCCGCTGATTATTTTCTTCAAGCCTCCGCGTCGAAGATAACGAGCCCTCTTTCAAGGTGCCTCATTTCCCAGTAGGTTTGTTATTTTTAATTTTAGCCCACCGACTTTATTTCCAACGGTACTTGAGAAGTTACCACCACAGATTAAATTTTGTATTTGTTTATTTTAGGCACAGTTTAATTTTGTTCTAGTACCGGTATTAAAATTCTGACGTTACAATTAATTATTTAGTACGATGATAATAACGACATCGTAAAAACACCTTCGGTGCTTCAGTTAAACCGTCAGTTTGGCCAACATTTTATTGGACTATAAAGTATCCACGTTACTGTCCTAAATAATGATAATTTCAATTATGAACAAGTTTAGGGATACTGAAATTTTACTTAAAGGAAAATTTATAAATAAGACTGGTATTAATGATGGTTAGCTTTTAAAAGCTTTTACAAATTGTGTTGAGCTGAATAGGAGGCTGATACTGAAAAAGTTAATTATCCCGAAAGACGTCTCTGGACGTCTCTGGTCAAGATAAAAAGAAGGTGAGCTACATATCAAAGTCACACTCTTCAAGAGTACTGAGATTGACATTCAACGCAAGCATGCGTGGAATTAAGTACACGTGACTACCGACGTTTCCTGATTCGCCCTTAGGCACGTACAAGCGACGAAGAATATAGCACTGTGAAAATTATATATTATCTGTAGGGGATTAAACTTTTATTTATTTTTTATGTTAATTTTCGTTTTAATTTAATATATTTAGGGTAAAAAAAAAGACGACTAAAAAAAACTGGCTGAAAGATTACGAATGTGAGAAGTAAGGACTTGGGATTGCGAGGCGTTATTATTTTTTACTTAAGGCACGAGCTTGCGGATTGATGGTAATGAGTATTCAACGTCTAATCAAAACTAAGCCTGATTCGACAATGCATCGCGTTCCATGCGCCCTATAAGGCCAAACGCCTGCCGAGTACTGTAATAAAAATGGAACTCAGCCCTCGAACGCAAAGAGCATGTGAAGAAAGGGTGGTTTTAGTCAGTAAGAGTCTAACAGTCCCTTACGCTCCAAGCCAGACGGTAGCTCTAGTTAGATGATTTTAACAACCCAAAAAAGGTAATAATCCTACCGATGGCGATGACCTTCTGTAGTATTTGATTCCGGTAGCCAGAAAATTCATTCACGTTCATTGGGAAATGACGTGAGTTAGTACAAAACCGTTATTGAATACTACGGTGCACAGTGAATCATAGCTCTTTATACGCGTAAGTAATTTATATTTTGACATAATATTAATTCCTATTTTTCACTCACGGTATACTTGAGCAGCTTTATGACAATTAATTTGTCACTGTCAAGCACTGTCGAGCTCATCGTCACTAAAAACGGGCCTAGTTTCAGATTTCTTGCTCCAAAATACTGTTTCTGTTTCCTACCGTATTTTGGTTTAGATGATTAATCATCAGACAAATTGAAATTACGAGGAGTGGATGAGAAAGAGAAAAGAAATAAATAGTCTATTCTATGTAAACTCTCGTTCAAATCACTTAGTAGCTCCTGAATGAAGGACTGAAAGTATTTTGCAATTTCCTAGCTAAGTGTTCATAGTTAAAAGTTACACTTGAGTAGTTTTTAACATTAACAAAACGAAACACTCTTCGTTTATCTTGCTTCTACAACTTACATTTCATTATTCGCTAGCAAAAACCGTGCTGTGACAACGACTACTGAGAAAACAAATGAAAGAGTTTGTTTAGAAAATGCTTCGTCTCTCCGATAGATGCAAGTGGCGAATTGTCGTTCGGCGTGGCGGTCTAAGGGGGAGGCCTATGTTCAGCAGTGGATATCTTCCAGCTGATGATGATGATGCTTCGTCTCTTGAAGAGCGACTTGGACAGTTTTCAAGCGATTCGTACACCACACCGCTCGTCCGCGCGGTTGGACGGAGCAACGATCGCAATAGCGGTCGTGTGGTGGACTTGTTTTACGCATCAACGGATATCATACAATCCTGTACGAAATACATAAGATTCGCTTACTGTCTGACAGCATAGACGGACGGTGTAAAGTTATAGAAATAATAACAGGCGAAAGAAAAAAATGACCTGCCTGCTTATCAATTTTGAGGCAAGTCGTGATATAAGACCTGTCGCGTATCGTCAGTATCTCCAACCAAATAAATAATATATTATCGTCCACTATTATATCAAGATAGTTACAAATAAGATAAACAATGAATTATTACGACCACAAACTGTTATAGCATCGCAACCCGGATATTAATTTATAAACAATAGTCGACAATCTATGTCGTACAATAGCCTACGACCCGAAAACCGAATCTGGGGCAAATCTTGAAGCAAGGAATTTCACTACAATACCACTGGAATGTTAATGGGCTGACACATTCGGAGCAAAACTATCGTCAGAAAGAAACAATGGCATGCTGCTGCTCGACATTTATAGGAATTTTAGTAAGCAAAACTAGGTCTAGTTTTGGATAAAAAGTGGGAAATGTAGTTGAAATTAATTTAATTTAGACAATAAAATGACATGAAGGTAATAGAAATTTCTAGCAAACTAAAACAGGAAGTATAATCTAGAATTTCAATGGGAGTTATTTGTACCCATCCCATAAAATATATAGAGTCATTATTTTTTAATAATTATACTGTAATAATTTAACTTTTGTTTATAACGTTATTGAATTTTATAATAAAAAAATACATGATAATTTTACGAGACATAAAATCATTCCGAATTTAAGGTCGAATTTACACCGTGGTGTCGCCAAGTGGGAGCGTCAAACTGTATGGAAGAAAAACAACGCCTGTTTTTCAAACACTCGACCTTACTGGCTACTGTAATGAATATTTCAGCGTAAGTCTTACGATAAAAGAATATCCCAAACAAATTGTTTTACATGCAGAGTTTAAATTGAAATACCGATTTTATGTAATTATGATGGTTAAACATTGGCTTTAATTGTGATTGGAATTTCCGTGTTCGTTTTTATCAAATTAATCAGAAGCTCTGTTTGTTAAGACTTCAAAAATTATTTTAAAGATAGGTATTTTTCACATTATGTAATTGCATCGCGGGCTCTGTTTTTTGAAGTCGGTTAAAAACGCTCAAAACTTGTGCTAGCAACTCTGTTCACGTATCATAACGGCGATCAGTTTGGTTAAAACATGAGTTGAAACAAACATTCATTACAAACTTCAAATGCATGCATTGCCAAATGACAATAGAATTCCAGAGAATCGAAATCAAAATGTCGACCATTGCGATCGCTACCACAGGAAATAATCTTCTGTTAGTAAACAATGCATAGCTTTGCTGCAGTCATTGATATGTAAGCCGCAATGTGAATGCATTATTTAATGAAGATTTATTCTAATGCAATGAAGAAAATTTATTTACACCGCACCATTTAACCGCTTGCACATAATTTTATATTAATTTAAACATTGAAAGAAAAGAGAGAGAATTATTTTTATATCTTCATCTATAATAAATAAAATAGAGAGACACAAAACTATTTGGTATTTGATGCTTTTATGAAGAGAAATTGGTTTTTTTTTTCTTCTAAAGGAGGAAGTGGTCTCCAAAGGTTGGGAACCTATGTTCCCATCTAAGGCCCCGCCATATAAATCATTATTATAATAACGTAATAGTTTGGTTCAAACTGATTTAATTGCTTTGTTGGAATACGGAAACTGATATCAATCTTCAAATTTTAAACGGTTCGAAAATAGACTATTGATTATTATCATTGAATGAATGGATAATACCCACGGTAAGTGTAGGCGGCATTTTATTTTATTATGGCTACATTTTGAAGTAATTGTATCTTAATGGGTCAAAAAAGCAAACTCAATAACTTATAGACAAATTCATTAAAAATACATAATTATATGCCTTCCACATACAGTTAAAAATAAATCGAAATAAATTAATTGATCATCTGGTTTATTAAGACACAGATTGCGAAAATGCTCGAGTGGCAGCCCCGAAATACAAAGTCAAAGTCAAAAGAAGGATCAGGGTGGTTTGCCTTGGCCACAACGACCTATCATCCTGCCTTTTGCACCTGTTCAAGCCAGCTACATTTTCAATGTCATCATTATAGGTAAGGAATTATAGCTTAATAATTCTATATTTGTTTACATTACGATGACCACAAATAATACAGTTCTGTGCGTATTTTATCATGCGAACAAACCGCAGTATTGTGACTATGACCGGTTGACGTACGTTAGTGGAACCACAGAGTAATGTGAGACAGATACTACGCGTCGTTTGACAGGCTGTTAAAATTAAACGCTCGTTTAATGATGTGAATTGATGGCTAGCTTCTAGCTAACGTTAAATGTTAATGGTTTTGTAGTTGGATAGTTGTGAAACTAGAGTTAGACTTGTCGTTTGACTGTGTTCGTTATAAAGAATGAAATGTTGAAAGCTAAATATAATAAGAAAAGGTTGTTTATTTATTGGTAAAGGCGCTCCCTCACCGCGAGCATTCACCTGTAATGTAACATAAAAGTGCGCAATTTGATGCTCTATTGTCTTCGAATGTTCGAATCTGTAACGTTACATTACAGGTCAGATTTATTTATTTTTTCATTAAAATTGAAATAAGCAAGAATATTGATTTAAAAAAATATAAAATATTTAAAAAAAAATCCCTTCAAAACTTCTTCCCAAAAAATGACAAAATTATTTTAGTTACGGTATTATTTCAAAGCATTTTTTCAGGTTACTAATAACACAATATAATTATTAATGTAACAATTAGCATGTCAAATTTTCACGAACAAAAAATAAAATAAAAACAAAGCCAGTGAAGGACTTTAGACAGATTTGTTAAAAAGGGTTGGTTTAGCATTCTTCCCTTGGGTAATTTTTGTCACATAAACATCATAAAAATTGTGGGAAAACGAATTCTGGATCTCAATTTCTCGTTTCTAGATAAGAAAATATCGCCGCTTATATTTTAGACATAAATATTTACTGAAATTATATTTTATTCGCACTTTACGGTACCCATGGGAAACACCAAGGGTAGTCTTGAAAACTTTTTTTTTTGAATCTCGTTACACTTTTTCCTTATCTCAAAAATTCATCTGCTGTATAACTTTCCGCGTGGGTCACGAGAGTA
The DNA here is from genome assembly GCA_950005045.1 of Agrotis exclamationis. NCBI lineage: Eukaryota > Metazoa > Arthropoda > Insecta > Lepidoptera > Noctuidae > Agrotis > Agrotis exclamationis. The sequence goes on from OX465434.1 coordinate 11,678,521, forward strand.
GTACACAGTGTATCAAAAATAATTTACGTAAAAGCGTTCGGTGTGTGGAGAGAGGCGGCAGAAAATAATTAGAATAAATTGTTCTCATTACCAAGTTGAGAGGAACAGGCTCAGTGCCTCGAAACATGGGCAAAATCATACATCATAACACACGGAGGTATGAAGGGAACTTTCACTTTTGTGCAGGACTGCCCCGCTTGGGCAGAGCACCGCCGTGTCCTCACGGCGGCGATAGGCGGAGACCTCTCGCGCCCGGAATTGGTAGAGCGCCAAAGCCTGCTGGGGTCGCGGGACTTATCAAATTACCGTGACCCTGGAATGCAAAGGGCTATTGAATGACACCGTGAATTTTAGTTAGTACAAGTCTGACAGTCCCTCCCGCTCTGCCTTGGGTGGGAGGACTCATTTGATGATTTTACCACGCTAAAAAAAAGGGAAACAACACTAGACCAGGGAGGCAGCCTGATTATATTATATCTTTGTACGCCGTACCTATTATGAATATATTTATTATGAACATTTTCCAACAACATTCCCATTGTGAACTACATAATTCTTATTTTTATTAGGCAGTCTGTCCTGAATATTTTCGTAAAGAAAGTTACCACCTCCACCGTTTACCACCGTGGTGTTGATCTAAAATATACTAAACAAATTCCCATTTGCTCCTTCTGAATATTCGGCACTCGGCAAGAACTTGGTAGCCTTGCTGCGTAATGAACGAACTTAGCCACTGAAAGGGTTAAAACTGAGAAAGTCACGACTCCGTTATGAAGAAAATTGGTAATTCATTGCTTAGATTTACTTTACTTTGGTAAATGTGAGTATCGGAAAAACTTTTCCGTCGCTAATAAAAACATATGACAGTTCAAGTATTAGTAACGAGACTTTGGTAATTCTGTTTGAGGCTAAAATATTTCTTTTTCTTCGCAATGTTTTGATAGAATTATGACTTTGTTAGAATTTATTGGTTTTACTTTTACATTTATGGTTTTAAGAAAAAAGGTTTTCTGCGTGTCTTAAATTTTATTATTTGATTAATTCTTTTATGACTATTTAAGATAACAGGGTCACCTAGAAATTCAATGCTCTATAATATTACTATTACACAGTAAGTTAATGGATACAGCAATAAAAGTAAAGTGGACAAATCCCGATAGAAAAAATCACGCCGTGTTTTCTATATTCGGGGTAAAAACTCCAAAATACATTGACATAAAGAATGTTTGGATATAGTGACAGATTTCCAGATCATTGATTATGTGACTCCATAATCATACATTTCTTTACGAAAAATCCGGAACTGATACACCCCCAAAAATATTTTCTTTCATGTCAGAGACATTTACGGTATTTTTATGTTCGATAAATACAGACGACAAAATTATATTGCTTTGTCCTATTTCGTTATTTATTGTTAGTTAATAGAAGAATATTTTGACTGTTAGTATCAGTTATTCTTGAAACAAAAATACCAACAAAATGTAGCATACTTTATTTTATGAACAAATCGGTTATCATGATGATTATGAATATTTATAAGGCAGAGCCATGAGATTTTTTTTGGTAGAATTAAAAGTGAAAAATCAATTTCCGACGAAGTTTTTTAAATGTAATCTTATTTTAAAGAGTAAAGCGTGAGCTACCATGACAGCCAAAAATAATATTTCCCAATAATAACCAACACAAAAAAATGTAGTCAGTTTTACAAACTTTAAGATAGGGTTTTTTGTTATGGGTTCTCAGAAAACATCTGTGGTTTTCATCTTAAAGATATTAGGTACTTAGGTAGTGGGGTAAAAGATACAAAGGGTTTTATTTAGATACCCCCAGCAGTTTAGGGTTAAGAAAAAAGGTTCAAACCAATTGAGCATCTTTTGAAATTCCGAAATTAAAAAGATATCTTACATTGTTTGAGTAACGTCAAAATTAATTATTGTAGATCCTGCCTGCTTTTGATATAGTACAGACGCCAGCAGGTCAACGTTCCCCAATCTGTCAAATTTTACCAATCGAACATTAACCTTCCACTATTGTGATAAGGTTGTAAATCTATTAAAGAATTTTGACAGATTGTGGGAGGTTGATGTGCTGGCATTTATATAGACAAGGTCAAACTAAATAAATTTTCTGGCAAAAATATTCAAGCAGAATGAGTCGATATATTTTAATATGATAAGTTAGTTCAATACCCAAAAGTTACATTGTCTAAGATATTATTGACTGATTTATTTTTTCATAATAATTCAGTGGTTAGGTATATGAGAATTATTGGATGGAGGGTAGAAAAGGATAAACACAATACTATAAAACTTTAAGTATAATAATAATCATCTGGCAATGTATCAAATCTAAGCACACCGTGATTTGCGGACAAACTATACACGAGCACCTCCGAACACTTATAAAATCGAGTAATTTTTCAGTGTGTAATGACCTCTAAATAACCATACTGACATGTTTGACTGATCTTTTAACTTACGGTAATGTAAAGAAAAGTTGGACACAAAAAACAATCAGGCAGCGAACCGTTTTAAGTTTACTTCCAGCACAAAAATTCTTGCTTCACGTGCCGTGGCTACCGCTAAGTATGTGTCAGTTTGTACTTAGAAAAACTGAATAGTTGCCAAGCGAAAGCAAGGCTAAGGTTTTTTTTTGAGACAGCACTTGGCACTCGTTTAAAGCTCGTTGGTGGATCATTATCTAGGATATTGGAGCAACAAAGATATTTTTCTTTGTTTTACAATGCATTTGTTTTGCCCTCAGAAGCAAAGATGACACCTAAGACGGAGCGAACTCATCCGAATGGAACTAGAACTTGGGATCTCCTGCATATCGACAGAACACAGCAAAAACTGTTTGGCGCCGGACTTCGATAGACCATTGTTGCAAGCCAGGCGACCCTGGTGTAGCCTACGGCCGCCAGTGGGATTGCTCAGGTGTTACCATAGGTTACAGATAGCCTATGGAACTGTTACCCAGTTCAAATCGTTTGGAGGCGGATCCCATCCACCTCAAATAAAAGATCACAAAAAGTAAGCACATAATATTTGACGACTTAAGAACAATTAGTTTTGGTTTAAATTGTGATAAGTCTGATTCACTTTTTAGTACATCAGTACGTCCTTAATTTTAAAGGTATTTCTTATTTCAATAAAAGCCTTATCTTCAGTCATGGTCGCTTGTAACTTCAACTTGGCAAGTTAACGCTCAGTTCAAGTCCACTGATAAGAAAATGGCACTCAAATCCCACTACAGGTTATATTCTTAACATTAAATAAATAGCAGAACTAATGTGGCATGCTCTATTAACTTACCTCTATGGGCTCTATGATTTTAAGTTAGAGCTATTTCGGATATTAAACCTTTTGCCTAGTGTTAGTTTATAGTCTTATGTTATTAATATAGTACGAGTAATAGAAAACGACTTTGAAATAACTCCAAACAAATAAATATCGAAACAGTACCAATCCTCTAATATACTGATACGGTATCAAGAAGCGAATATCGAAGTCAGCTTTGAGGAACAGAAAGTGAATAAATATTAAAACATCAAACGGATGGTGTCTTTAATACAAACTGGTCCTCACCATGGATAAGCCCACAAAGGAAACATAAAAGTATCGCCCCCTTTGTCATGTGTCAAAATTCAAGGCTTTTTCATAAAACGGAGTGATAAAACAACATTTTCGTTTAATCCATTCAGAATTTCAGACACGATAAACCGTTGACCTTAGATTAACATAATGGATAATGTTAAAAGGGACCGTGAAATACGTTATCTACAAATGCATGGAATAAAGGATGCAAAGGGATTTCCCCTTTTTTGTGGACATGGGTTTAACTATTGTTGTCTAACAAAGAGTTCGATTTATGTAAAAGTACTTTTTCTTTCACCACATTTTCGAAATGTCCATTTTATTTGCCTATTCAATCCGAAGATTGAACGCGCACTACGATGGTTTGTTCGAGGAGGTTTTAGAAAAGATTACTTTGAAAAATGTGTCTTCGCCAAGCAGAGATTAATGGTTAACAAAAAATTATATCTTCAGGTATATGTAGATCACACCTCAGATAGCTGGGGTTGCGGACCGTTCTTGAAAGTATACCGCACCCTGGAACGCAATGAGCAAGTGAAAGCACAAGGTGATTTTTAGTTAATAATTAAGTGACAGTCGCTTCCGCTTCACCAAAGACTCGGACTCATTTAATAATTTTCTAACTTAAACTTAAAAATAAACTTGTAACAAATACTTGGCAACGAAGTGTAGGCTTTGTTACACCAACATTTAGTTCTCAAGTCACTCATTCTAAATGTACAAAGTTTTAGCATTTTTAGGTCGACAAGCAGATTTTTGGAAGATCGTAAAAGATAAGGGCGAAAGGAATCATCTTTTATGTTGCTACTTCAGCAAGAAATTCTTAAATCTTTTATATCTTGAAAAAAGTAAACAGGTTTTTCTGCCTTAGAAAAAAATAGGTCACTTCAACAATAATTTAAAAAAAATTGGAAAATATTGGATATTTGTAGATGATAATGATGATAAATGTCTGATTATTTAATTTTAATTTGATCCAGTCGACCGCAAAGCATGTTACTTATTGACTAAAATATATTATGTTATTATTTAGCAAGTAATAACATAATGATTTAAGTAGCAAGTAATCAATATACATGCCCAGATTTATTAGAATTGTCGAATATGGAATTCAAATCAAACCCGGCCGTTACAAAAGTTGTATGTTATATTGTAAAAGCACATTCGACTCCAAACCTGGATTCCGTACGTTTTACGATTTGTTTGACACGAATGAATATTGACGTGAATTATTACCAACCATACATCTACGTCGAATAGATGGGCCCGTTTTTATGACGAACGGAATGTGATATTACGAGGAGTGGGAAAAACTGTGATCCCTTTCATTGGGACTTATTGAATAACGTGATTTCCCGAAGAATTACATTTTTCCTAATACTCACTTAGCTCCCGTAATTGGTATTATCCGCCCGAAAGAGAAATCTTTATCTGTGTTACCCGCATCAATGTCGTGCCAAACATACCTGTCTAAAACAGATTGTTTGTCCCTGAAAGGATTTTCTTCGTACTCTTGTGAATTTGACAGCGAACTTTGAACGATTTTAGCTTACACGCTTTTGTAAAGGTAAAGAATTTAGTCAAGAATTAAACTAAAAGCTAACAAAGGCGTCAAAACGATTTGTTGAACAAAAAATAATTTCCGTAGATCGCTGCTACGGCTGCTACCGCTACGCGAGCTACGCTGTCGTAGCAAAAGATCGTGTGGGTGATTTTATAAATAAGTCAACTTTTTGATGTGGCCAACATAATAATAATTGTGGTAATTATGTCGCAACAGTGTGAAAAATATCTCGGCCTCAGAATGGATAATTATTTAAAATGGAATAATCAGATTGACTATGTTAAAGATAAACTCTCGTCTCTGACTGGCTCACTTTACAATATAAGTCACTGTATACCTAAACAAATTCGTTTTACAATTTACAACTCTCTTGTTAAATCACATTTAATTTATCTTATTGAAATATGGGGCAACTCAAGTAAAACAAAATTACAAGAATTACAAAGAATTCAAAATAAAATCATAAAAATATTATTTCGCTATTCGTATCTTACACCAACATATAAAATTTTCGAGGAAACAAAATTGATGAACATTAAACAACTATATATGTACTTTACTTGTATTTTTATAAGAAAAAATTTAGATAAAACAATTCATGCAAATTTATCATTTATCAAGATGTCCGATGTGTCTAAACGTAGCATGCGTCGACCAAGTTTATTAGTGTTACCAAAAACTCGCACAAATTATGGAAAAAAAAATATTACTTATGAAGGAGCACAACTGTTTAATAATTTACCTTCTAACATAAAAAATGAAAGCTCGTTCAATAGTTTTAAATCACAACTGTCTAAACACATTATTGAAAATTACTCATATCAAAAACCATAATAACACAGTAATTGTGAGTGAAACTGCTGAACGAGTAGGCCCACTTTATATAATATGTTCTGGCCTGTTTCGGCGACCATTACTAACTCACTTGTACAAAATGTTATTCTGTATTCTCTTGTAAGTGACTTTTTTGTCTTTATTGAGAATAAATGATTTAAACCCAATAACTGCTATAGCAATTAACTACCCTGTCTGTTAGTATAGACCTAACAGCCAAACAGATCAGAAATATGTATAAATATTTCAAACCATACAATAATATACAGTATTAAAATCAAATTGTCCTAACCACACCTTTAACCGTAATAAAATCCCCGAAACAAAACCTTTGAACCGTCATTTCATCGTTCATAAACAAAACATAATCATTAAAATAAACGCTACCGTTAAACCGATTGCTCACAAAATATCACGCTGAACAAATAAAGCGGCTATAAACATAGATAATATTGCTTGTGTATACGGTGATAAACATCATAATATTATTTTTATTTACTTTAGCAGCGTGACTCCCTCCCATTGTAAACAGTCAAGGCAATATGACCCTTGCTACGTACGGGGTACAATAGGAGAGAGGAATAAAATGTACCCCGAGTCTGCTAATGAATTTGGATTAGCAGATACTCGTTATAATTTAATGGGCAAGATGACAGAGAAAAATATTTAAATAAATAACTGATTCATCATCATCATCATCTCAGCCATAGGACGTTCACTGCTGAACATAGGCCTCTCCTTTAGATCTCCACATAATTATACCGGTTGGCGACCTGCATCCAGCGTCTTCCGGCGACCTTTATAAGGTCGTCTGTCCATCTCGTTGGTGGACGTCCGTAAGTTAGTTTAAAAAAATTATTCAACCAGTATTTTTACTTTGTTACGTAAGCCAAGATTAACGAAGATAATATTCGCAATACGTCACTCCTAAGTATAATTCTTAGTACATAGTTTTGACGTCACAAGCTCCCATTCTCGAGTTTTGATGCGTTTTTTATTTTCGTCAAAACTCATTATTTTTCTAATCTCTGCGTACCTAATTAGATGTGCAAAATGTATTGCTGTTTTCATCATGACTTCTGTAGTAGTCGCAGAGACTGCTAAATACGAGGTCTCTGCATCGATTCCCAGGTCGGCAAAGTTTTTCCACTATGAATACCTATCGCTGTAACAGCATCGGAATCTGAATCTAAATCGACTTGCCTTCTACTACATTAGACTTAAAAGTATAACTTTTTTTAGGTGGTAAAATCATCAAATGAGTCCTCCCGCCCTGGATGGAGCGGAAGGGACTATCAGACTCTGTAGTCTGACTAAAATCCACCCGTGTTTCTTCCGATGCCCTTTACGTTCCGGGGCCACGGTATCCTGTGTTAAGAAAAACCCGCGACCCCAGCAGGCATTGGGCCGTCAGTTTGCTGACAACTCCCCGAAGGCACGCGCGAAACACGACACGACGCGCTACCGACCCGGGCTTGGTCCTTGGTCGGACGGCGAGCTAACCATTACTCACCGTCCGCAAGCCCGCTCCGCCGCTGTGCCCTCTGCCAATCAGAGGGACACGCGTTGGAGCGTCCACACGACAGGCTATTCGCATACGGGCAAAGAGACCCCTTAGGCACACAGTGCCTAAGGAAGAGTTTTTGCCCGCATCCCAGGGTGCACCGGCCCGAAAAAATGGTCTTCCCCACGGACGTATCCGAGAGGGAACTCTAGTCCACGGGCGCACGTGGAGGTTTCCTGTCTGAGCACCCCTTAAAAGTATAACTGGTAAAATTTTGAAATCGCGCCATTTTTGAGAAGTTTTTTTTTAGATTTGCTTCTTTCCAAAGTACATTTTCAAAACAATACTTTCAAGTTCAACCAACCTCTTGATTGTAGAAGATTTACAAAGTTTAGTCACAATGGTTATGGCGTTGTTTCAATATGACTTGGACCCCTGGCGGCTATCTAAATCCATGCTATAAAAGCTCGAGACCAAAGCTTCATCCGAGCCTTGTCTCACTAACCACTATTAGAAAAGCGACGGGAGCCTAACCTTATAAATTATTCATTTAAGGATTCCCGTTCGTACCGGCTTGACTGATAGCGTCGTCGAATCAATAAAATCGTCTAAGTATAACGCCAGACACTGTATCAAGCTTTTATATCTTGTGAGATGATGGTCCATTTGTTTGAATGTGTATTTTTATTGTTTGTCTATCTGTTTGATTGTCCGAGCGTTATGACCGCCACGTTACTATGGTCAGCTAACAAATCATTCGTTGAAATGTGTTCATATATTGCTTTGTAGCGTGTACGTAAGTCTGTTTTCCTAGTAAGGTAATTATTACTAACTAGCCTATGCTTGATTATAGCATAACATACTACATTAGTGTAATGTTCTCTTCTCTTTTTATATGGTAATGTAATGCTCAAATCTGAACATTAAAAACATCTTCACATTATAAATGCTACCGGTGGAGGCCTTAGTGATTTTATCTTTCGCAGCACTATTTATATAAGACCTCTATCCTTTTCGGATTTTCATTATTAACTACTTTGTCTTGGCCAACGAAACTTGTTTGCTTACTAATTAGTTTGCTTAACAGATTGAAAAATAGTTCTCCACAACTTTACAGTTTTATAGTTAAGAACTTACACTGAACTTGTTAAAAGATCGTTAAGATTGTTTAATTTTACAGTAGAGGTATATTGTGCTCCCTCTTTATCATACCGCATAATATATTACAATTATATTCAGATGCGGCAAACTTTCTGAGCTCATAACACCCGATCTCCATAACATTATAACTCCAATTCACATCTTAGACAATTAACAAGTAAATTCGCAATAATGCCAAAAGAGATCACTCGCTGAAAACATTTTACTGAAGAGTACTTAAAACTTTGGTCCCTTCCCGTTGTCGCTTGAAGCCATTCTACCCCTTGTTTCTCGTATTGCGGACGAGGCGTTAACCACCGCGGAGATTTATGAAAGTGGCTTGTCTTTTTAAGGCACTCGAGGGCAAAGGGGAGTTATTATCTATGTTCACCTCCGCCTTAATTTTGTTTCTCCTTTTTAGGGCGTTGCTTTTAATTTCGGGGGCTACGAAGTTTCATAAAAGTAAATACAGGCTATTAAGGACGGTCCGCGATGGAGCTACATCTTGGAACGGACGCCTTCCAACTGAAGTGTTTCTAAAAGCAATTTCAAATGTTCATGTTTGGAATGGGGATGAGATTCGCCACTTTCAGCTAGTTTACTGCCTTTCGCAGTGCACGACGGAAAAGATAAAGCACTAAATATTACCCAAGTTTTAAGCAAGAATTTTGCTGTAATATTTACAAGAAAAAATGTTTTGAAAAACATGACATTATTTGACGTAGAATTTTGATGTTTACACCCACATGGTATAATAATACTCATTACAAAAGTAGAAAAACATTTGCTTAAGAAAACATCAAAAATGTATTTACAACTTTCTTTTAATCACATTTTCTACGAGACCCACCACGGAAGACACCTTTTGTATTTTTCACCATAACACACCTGAGCACGCATACCGATAAGATAAACCCATTGCCTTAAATAACCTCATAACAATGAATGTGCTTATAAGGGTTCTTAAATGTAATAGGTACCTACGATAATTTGTTCCACGATATGGGTATAGCCAACAGAATCATTCCCATATGCATTAATAAAAACATCCCTACAGGCGCACAGTGTTTCGTCTAGTACAAGCTAGGGAGACAAAATTATTTTTTTATTTATTTTAATTGTTTACGTATATTTAAGGTGTCTTACGCCGTTTTGTGTTCTCTAAGTCCAAAGGTAAGATGCAAGATGGAAGTAGTCACCAAATATTCTACTTTTGTTTACTGATATCCTTGATTGTTATAATTCGCTCTGTCTGCCTACTTATTATGCATGCAAGGCACTATATATACATGTAGTATATATATATATATACTACATGTATATATACTTACTATATATAAATATATAAGTATAGACAAAAATGTCTCGCGGTATTTAAAAATTAAAATCATAAATAAGTGTAAAATAGGTTTTTATTTATTCACTTTATCAAATAAAATACAAAAATAGTCCAAGACAACAAATTATCCATACATATAAAATAACTCTTGAAACAAAATCGTACAAAATTAGAATTATCCATAAAGTTACTATATTGTTATATATAAAATTTAAAACTAATACATTGTTAAAATTACAATAAAATAGGTAAACATATTAACAATAAAAGAAAAATCTACCAAGCCGAATCTAATACTCATCATCAGAAGATTCCTCATCACCACTCTCCAATTCGCTAGAATCTTCCGATAATGAATAATCCCCTTCACTAAATTCGCGAACTGATGTTGATTGGGATGGTAATGAAGGTGGGACAATCAACTTCAGAACTTCTGGTGGTAATGTAGTGAATTTTTTTCGCGGTAATTCTCTGAATGTGTTTATTACAGGATCGGACGTAATTAAAAGCATTCTCAGAAGATACGTATTCGTGGCACAGCGTGATCGTTTTCTGGGGTCGCCCTACAGAACGAACTGCCGATGATGTTGAAGGGCACGCCTTATTTACACACACTAACATTTCGATTCCGCATCCTTCTAACCATTTTTTTTGTGTTTGATGAGAAATTCATCCTTAGTACACTATTAGAAGATGTCCACTTTTCGTTTAATTTTGATGATAGGCTCGAAATTTTCATTTTGAATTTCCTCAGTGAATCTTCAACTAAGCATCTAGTAGATTATGCTGTACACATAAATGATCAAAAATGCGACTTGCTCTTTCAGTTTTATTATGTTTTAACCATTCTTCGAAAAACTCCAATTTTTTCATAGCTACGGCTCGTTCTGAAAGAAAGTGAATTACTTTATCTACGGGCGGTTTCGGGAGCCAAAAAATAAAGTAACCTACACCTGAATGTTTTAGTTATAACATACAGAAAAATCTGGCCGGATACATCGGGATAAAAAAAGTTGCAACCCTTTAAAGTTTGAAGTTAAGAAAAAATATGTGGGATTATTTCAACATACTTATAAACTCTAATTACGGCAAAAAAGTACATGTATGCTTTTAAAATCAAGTCAAAATAATAAGTACATACCTTCAATAGTAGAATCCATCACAAGAAAATCGTTTCACTTTAATATCAATTATTTGAGTTGGTGTCAAAAGTGTGCTAAAAATGCAACTTATTTACAAATGAAAATTGCGCTTCCTTTATAATTTACATTAACCCCTCCACAAAGTTACTTGTTGAAGTGACAAACAAATGATTTCTTAGAATTCCTTACCTGGGAAGGGTTGTTTACAAGTTGTTATCACGAATTCCTGGAAATGACGTCATGAATATTGTCCCGCTAGCTTGTACTAGACGAATCACTGTGAGGCGGTGCGAGATCACCTATTCGATTAGGTAAACGTGGTGATTATGGTAATTATTCTAAACGAGAGCCGTATCATAAGATCGTTTAAGCAATTTTAAACTTACATGCCTTGTGCCTGAAGCTATCAGCAAAAATATAAACTTCTATATTTACCCTTCTAAGCTCTCAATAGGATGAATTTTCAAAAATAAAAAAAACAAAATCACGCCTGCAAGTACATGGGGTACAATATGTTCATAATTATTATGCTCATAATGCTCGCATGTGTATCATAATGCTCGCTGTACATGGCGGTGACGCGTAATATTTGTCGCACCGAGCCCCCGAGAAGACAATGGCTTGCCGTAGCTTTAGCTGGCGTGTCCGGTACGTAGAAGTTGGATCGAGCTCGTGAAGACGTAGGTGTGTGCGAGGGGCACTACTCGGCTTGTGATATCACGCGCCGTGAGAAGCCAATAATAGTACACCGAAACGCAAGTTACTATGTTCCACGCAAAGTAATAATGTTCAGTTTCATAAAAACGAGAATCTAGGGAAGACTGTGAGTATAACTGGCTGTGAATTAAAACCAATCAACGTACAAGTAACACAAACTAGTACCTACTGACTTGTACAAGAAGTTGGATGCTATCTGGAATTAATTTAAACTTCATTCCCCTTTGCATATCAATTAGTTCGATGTCGAAGTAGTAGGTGATTGGTGAACGATAAGGACTGTTATAGCGGCCATACACCATACTGCCTATCGTACAATCGGCATGACGCTGCCGATTTGATCAGTTAGATTTGACCGTGTGTGGGCGTGGAATCCATCAAATTGGCATGATCATGCCGATTTGATCAAATCGGAATGATCAAACTTCAAATCGGCAGCAGTGATACCAACTTAGCAACTTTATAGCTAGATCTAGCTAATATTCGGTAGCTACTTTTTAACCGACGTAAAAAAAAGGAGGAGGTTCTCAATTCGAAACGTTTATTTTTTTGGAACGAAGTTCCTTATGGCGCGTTGCGAAAGGGGGCTAGGCGGAAAAAATTGTCACGACACTTTTTACAGTGGAGTGGAGTGGAAAAAACTGGTTCAAGCGATTTTCGACCTTATTGGCATTTAAAATTTAGTTTGTTTTTTCTCACATTCTCGTTAGCTAACATTGCTCCTTCATTAAAATCCGGTGTTTGCATAAATGTCAATAAGGTCGAAAATCGCTTGAAGGTCGGAAAACATTTGCTTAACGATAAGCAAATGTTTTCCGACCTTCACTTGTATTACCAACTGATTCCCACCAGTGGGATAGACCGGTAAAAAAACAAGTCGGTAAAACAGTAGCTAAAAAGTTAAGCCACAACTTTTATAAAATTGTAGCTGTCGGTCACCGAATAATAGCTAGATCTAGCTATAAAGTTGCTAAGCTGGCATCACTGCTGCCGATTTGAAGTTTGATCAAATCGATCGTCATGCCGATTGTACGATAGGCAGTATGGTGTATGGTGTATATGGACGAACTGCCAATTTGATCAAATCGATCGTCATGCCGATTGTACGATAGGCAGTATGGTGTATGGCCGCTATTACGTGATTCAATTCATTTAGGAATCAATTGGTCCTTTAGCATTGGTAACATTCATGATTTATAACATTCTTCTGTGTGTGTATTTCACTGATCTCCTCTTAAACTGTTGGAACAGTGTTGATATCTTTTTTTTTTGTTTTATTTGTACCGTGATCGTTAAAATTTACAACGGGACCCAGCAGTATCTGCGGGTAGCGGTGATTGTGCGAGTGGACCCACATTCCCGGCATACTGTAATTAGTCGAGTCTGACGCCTGTCCACTTCCATCAGGTGGAGAAGAAAAACAAAAAAAAAAAGACTACAAATGGTAAGCCAACCGTTAGTGTTAAAAACCGGCCAAGTGCGACTTGGACTCGCCCATGTAGTAGTAGCTAGCATAGATTAGGGATATAATTATATTGAGATTAGTAAGTAATATACACAAACAATAAAAATAACTTTGTTTTTCATAGTGGTTGTATGAATGGCAAAGTTATATTTGCGGTTTTTGAAAATGTACAATATCTCAAAAACTGCTAACTTTATCTCATCCAAACCAATTTTCGTTGGTCGTTTTTGTTGAGGTCTACATTATATATATATTTTTTTTCATTCTCTTATTTCAGAAGTTACAGGGGGGACACACATTTTACCTATTTTTATATTTTTGAGTTTCAATTCTAAGTGAGGGGGGCACCCCCAAAATTTGTTTTGTGTGAAAATCCTAATGCGGTTCACATAATACATCTACCTACCAAGTTTCAACAGGATAGCTCTTATACTTAGCTCTTATCTTAGCCTTACTGTTTCGAGGGTAGCTTAGTACCCCTATAGCGGCTGTTATCAAACATTTACATACACACCCTTAAAGGGCCGAATATTGCTGATAAGATAAACACTACACACTATCTGTTACAGAGGTTATATATCCAAGCCTTACGGGTTGTCGAACTTGTGGGACTTGAAGTTGTATCGGGATAATGCACGGGATTTATGAATCTAACAACGAGAAAGGTGTTTCCGAATTACAGGTACCCAGATACCCAATATCAACTCTATTCTAATAGTAAATCAAAATTTGTTTTGTGTGAAAATCCTAATGCGGTTCACATAATACATCTACCTACCAAGTTTCAACAGGATAGCTCTTATACTTTCGACAAAAAGTGTCTGTGACATATGGATGGACAGACAGACAGACATGACGAATCTATAAGGGTTCCGTTTTTGCCATTTGGCTACGGAACCCTAAAAAGTACCTTAGTCCACACAGTAAATAAAATTTGGCAGTGAATTGGATTCTCAATTTAATTTAAAGTCCTTTTAAAGTCTTGTACACCTGGTAATAAGTTTTAGCGTTACATAAGGTGACTTGACATAAGTAGGTACTAGGCAAATAGGGGTGCTTATTCTCATAGGTTCCGATTTGGCGCGTATCCAAAACTATGAATTATTAATTTACATGTGAGAGGATGTTGAGAGATTTAGAACTGATACAAAACATCAAGCCAACATAACTTTGAAGGGTCACGTAGACATACCTTATAATTATAATTAATTAAAAGACACACCTTATTTTGTTCATCAGAAAATTCATGTAGAAAATTTACAGTGAACCTAGTGCCATTAATCGAACATAAAAAGTTTTTTTTTCATATTTTTCTTTCCTGTATTGTGGCTGCACAGCCGTTAACACTCGCATAATACAACAACTACTTGATTGCCTGTTGGTCTAGTGGTTAGTGACCCTGACTGCTATGCCGGAGGTCGTGGGTTCGATTCCCACCCAGGACAAATGTTTGTGTGATGAGCACGATCATTTGTTCTGTGTCTGGGTGTAATTTATGTATAATATGTATGTATTTAGAAATATATAAGTATGTTTATCAGTTGTCTAGTACCCATAACACAAGCTCTGCTTAGCTTGGGACTAGATGGCGTTGTGTGATAGTTGTGGAATATTATTATTATTATTCATTTTTATTTCTTAATGCGGAAATTGAACCCGAGACACGCAGAGCAGCGCAAATCGTATTGTCAAAGTTAGTTAGTTACTGAGAGTTATTTAAAGATTCAAGATCCACGTTATTAATTTGGTTTCTATTTACATATTTTAAGAGATCGTGTAACCACGCGACCTCGAGGTTACCCTTCAAAAATCTTCCATTTATAAACGTTACACGTCAAATATTCATTTCACCTCACTCGGTTACGTAATTATGTTTGCACCTCCGAAAATATATAAGTCTGAGGCCCGCTATCTACACACATTTTGCTTTTCACAAATCGTTGTTTAAGTTCTAACAACGCATAAGTCATGTTTCGGCGTTTTTGACTTTTTTAATGCCTTTTGCTAAATAATCGAATGATGAGTTGAATTTCTTGGGCACGATGTTATTGCCGACTGAACATCTGTCGATTTTCACGAAAAATAAGGTTTTGCCGTGTGGTGTAGTATTCCTGCGATTCTGAGGCCGGATATCAGATACCGTGCGGTACACGACGCCGTCTCTTCATATGAATTAGTACCTATTCTTTTGTTATTGTTTATGTTTTATTTCACATTCATAAGTGGCATATTAAATTGGATGTACAGACGCCAGCACATCCTACCTCAATCTGTCAAATTTCTTTAATGGATTTTCAACTTTATCATAAAGCAAGAAGGTTCACGTTGGGTCAACCTACCCAAATCTGTCAAATTTAACCAATTGAAAATAATAATTAACCTTCCATTATTGTGATAAGGTTGAAAATCTATTACAGAAATATGACAGATTGAGGTAGGATGTGCTGGCGTCTGTACCTTGAAACCTGAGTTAAATAAATAGTATACCCACATTTTCACTAGTTATATTTATAAGTCCCATGAAATATTGGACGAATCTATTGGCATAAATCCAGATACCTTGGCTGATACTGAGTAATGGAAAAAGCCAATAACAGTTTGACTATCTCCTTGGTCTAGGCAGTAGCAAACGAAACTGAAAGAGGAAGATAAGCGGAAAGAGCAAGCGAGACTTTAACCATAAAGTACCAGGTTCGATTTCCTTGGTAAGGAATTATTATTTTCGGCTAAACAAAAACAAGCAATAAAAAATCTTGTTTGAAGTGTGATCTAATTATTATTGCAATGGTTAACGTAAAATAATGTAGTCTTGTCACACCTGTAAAATTGGAACTTTTGACTTACGCAATGTTAGAACTAAGTGAATAAATATTCCTACGATACAGGTAGCGGTAAGACGGGCAACGTACTCGTTTATACTAAACATATACACCTTGCTCCTATCACTGATCCTTTAATATCTTAGCCTTACTGTTTCGAGGGTAGCTTAGTACCCCTATAGCGGCTGTTATCAAACATTTACATACACACCCTTAAAGGGCCGAATATTGCTGATAAGATAAACACTACACACTATCTGTTACAGAGGTTATATATCCAAGCCTTACGGGTTGTCGAACTTGTGGGACTTGAAGTTGTATCGGGATAATGCACGGGATTTATGAATCTAACAACGAGAAAGGTGTTTCCGAATTACAGGTACCCAGATACCCAATATCAACTCTATTCTAATAGTAAATCAACTATATTGTAATAGTAAATAGTTTAAGTTTTTTTTATTTATTTATAACGGTTAAAAGAAAGAAAAATAATTATCTGAGATAAAATCTGTTTGGATAGTCTGGTAATACCCAAACGGAATTGCCGTCAGGGTTTTTTTTGTAAGTAAAATAATCAATTAATACGTTCTCCCACTCTGTGTGGAGCCAAAGTGACAATCAGACTCTTACTGACTAAAAACAACCCTGTTGATTCACATGCCCTTTACGTTCCAGGCTCACGGTTACCGCTTTGGACAGTCCCGCAACCTAGGCTGGTGTTTGGACCTCTATGGCCCCGTCAAATTGCTGATATCTCTTTGAGGAGCGCGTGGAATGGTTCCTGATCGGACGGAGAGCTACTCATTACTCGCCGTCCGCATGCCCACGATAGTCCGGCTAAGCCATGACCAACGTTATATTTTACCTCACTAAAACGTGAATTAATGCAATCCAAAGGAAAATGTTTAAAAAAAATTCGTCAGTCACTTCAACAGACGTATATTAACATCAATCTCCCTAAGCCATCTTGTACTGAAGAATCGAATCTAGGACATTAAAGTCTACGGGATGATAAGGAAAAGGGTCTCTGTACTGAGCCGTCGCTTGAAAAATCGGTTACCATCAATCTACCTACCGTATGCGGGCGCGAATACTCTTCACAAGTCAAGTAATTTCTTTAAGGTGTTCTGTCAAATGGTACTTGGCGGAGCCGCTTTTCTTTGACTACGAGAACAAAGTTGTTCATAACTCATTCGTATGGTAGAACATTTTTTCAGCTAAATGTATGTGTCATGTTGTATGGAAGTTGAGTCGTTTAGTGGTTTGTTTTAGTTTTGCAGAGCATGTACCTGGACTGTAATTTTGTACGTATAAATTACTTTTGGCAATTATTTCAGTTGTACTTGGCCGGTGCATGGTCTCCATTCGAGAACCTTATATCCCCATCGGTCATCAGTTCTGCGTGCAGAATGCTAATGGTAATGAAGGTGGACAGACGATCTGATGAAAACTTTAGGGTCGCGCTGGACGTAAGCCGGTCCCAACCAGTCCCACTGAAAAACTGTAGGGAGGCCTATGTTCAGCAGCGGACGTGATATATTTCAGTTGTAAAATTGTTTCACATGAGCGATTTAAATAGTTAAAAACGATTATCACCTATGTACAAGCGATCGTTGGACGTTGACCCCTTATTAAGTTTTTATTCCTGTCTGATCCATTATAGAGTAAAACTAGATAATACGATCTAGTTGACAAAATGCCCCATCATTCTTGTAACTAGTTTTCCCCTAAACTTTACATTGCATAGGCAGCATCAACAACGCAAGACTTGACAGGGCATTTGCACTAAATCACGATTTTTACAATACCCTAGGAAAACATTTCACAGACAAACTGTAAGTACTCGAAATCTAAACATAACAGCTAACATCCAAAGCATCAAAGCACTCTAGAAAACTGTAACGAAGTCCCAACAAGAGCAGCAGACGTTTTGAATTCCAACAATATTGACAAAGCTTCTAAAAACAAAGGGGATCTCGAGACCCCCTTCATACATTTGGCAAGACGCCAAAACAAGTAATGGACGTCAATATTTGCTTTTTGTAAAACTAAACGATGATCTAAAAAGTGTCACGCTCATTGTTTTAACTGTTTTTAGTGAATTAACTCACGGGGCTATCTTTCAAGGGCACCGTGGTCCTGAAACACAAAAGGAAATTGTATGAATTTAGTGGATTTTTAGTCTATAAGAGTCTGTCAAGGACTCATTTGATCATGTTACCAACCAAAATAAAGTACGTAATTTGGTTAAAATGGATCTGAAATAATAGGACCATTACTAAGTCGTTTTCTTGAACCAAGAATAGAAAACTAATTTATTTTCTTTCTAAATAGACAATGACTGTGGTAAAAGGGCAAAGGGATGTCTTAAGTCTATTTAAACAAGAAAAAATGGAGGTTATAATAGACCACAATTCAAGGATATTTTTTGAAGATTAAATAAAAAAAAAAAAAACTAAATAAACTTGCGGTACTCTGAAGTCGTGACGAAACACATAAATAGATCTTATTATATAATTATGTCTATTACCTATTTATAGCAAAAGTTTACGAAGTTATAAGGACGGGGTTTTCTGTCCTTTTTCTAGCAATTTACATGATTGTAATAATTTTCGACTACCACACGGGCGAATACACTAAATGCAAAGAACTAATACTGACGAAATTAATCAACCTAGTATAAACTTACACGTACTCAACTTAACTAATACTATACCTACTTAGTTGAATAATCCACTCCACATCTATTATATTGAGTCTAGATCAGTTAAACGCATAATGCATGCATTAACTAGATGACTTTCGGATGTCAAAGCGTCGAAGACGTACTATTACGTGTATGTATACATAAATGTGTTCACACGAATGTGTGTCTTTGATGTGTACTGTCAGCAAAGACTCAAGTATGCAAGCAGTAAGTTTTAAATGTTTTTTCAAATATAATGTTCTAAGTTTCTTTGTGTCTGTATACAGAATTCTTTGGCTGCATGTAGCTTATAACCAAAAGGTACGCACATACAGCATAAAGCTTGGTGTTAAAATACAGGACAACTGAAACTGCCTGCCTACCTTAAATTTTGACTGACTGTAAGAAAATTATCTTACTATTAATTAAATAAATAGTGAATTATTATCTCTGATTTTGATTATAGTTTTAAAATTTGACGATGAGATTTAACTATTATTATTAACTAGCAGTTGTTAGCGGAATCCCACAGAACGTAGTACCGGGATAAATGGTATTTTATGTGTGATGTCACACTGCAACCCATCTCATATCAAAATCCGTTCAGCCGTTCTTATTTATTTTGTTCATTTATTCATCCATCTAAACATCCAAACTTTCGCATTAAAACATTAGTTAGATTAGTTGGAAGTAAGATGAACAAGGAGGAAGAAAGCACCATACATATAGCTGCACCCAAAAAAAACAAGTTTTAAAATCCACATGATAAGTCACTAACACTTTACCCAAACAATCCGCAAACGGAATTTCCTCAATAAAAACCTTGTGATAAAACTGGAAAAAATTTGATCGCTACAGTTTCCTCTCAAAGCCGAACGTCCAGTTTTCAATAAAACCCAGCTGCGGATTAATATCAGCAGTTTCTCTTATTATCTGTTTTTTTTTTTTAAATTGCTCTAAGAGAGGGGCGACAAGTATTGTATTAGGCAATCTTGTCACGTACGGGAAGACCAATAGCCTAGTGTAGTATTTGAACAACCGTCCGTGTGCACTATCCTATTATTTGTCTGACACAGTGGTAGCTTAACTTGGGGCGACAACTGACTAACAGTTGGAGAAAGTGTAGATTCAAATCATTCGATGAACTCTAGGTGTTGGCTTTTTTTTTCGTGGTAAAATCATCAAATGAGTCCTCCCAGCCCCGGGCAGGGCGGGAGGGACTGTCAGACTTGTACTGACTAAAATCCACGGTGTCCTTCGGTAGCCCTTTTGTGTACCGGAGTCGCGGTATACGTATGACGCGCGACTCTAGGTGTTGGCTTACAATTTGAAAGGTCTCGTTTGCGTATGATTGTGGTAACTTTGATACAGAATAAAAAAATAATAAATGTAGGTTTCTTATTCTGTGCTGCCACGTACAATTATATTTTTAATAAAGAGTGAGAAAAAACTGTGGATAAAGCATAAAAGTGAAGAAATCATTTTCAACGTAATCACAAACTTTTTTTGATGCGTGTATGGAACTAAGTCCGGGCTGTTAATGATATTGGCTCCAGAAAAATGAATCACACTATGCGTACATTATTTAGCCCTACAATGAGAACCTCCTAAGGCAGTTGGTAGAGACAACAACCTCTTGTGCTTTATCAAAATATCTAGGCACTTATTTTTAAGCTATTGCATAGCTTTTATCGCGGGCTCTGAGCGCGACGCGGCGCGGCGACCGAATCAAAAAAAAATCCAAAACCCTAAGGAAAAAACCTAACCCCACGCGGAGACTTCGGCAATCATAAAAATATCCGTCATAAAAACAAAAGGAGTTTTCACAATGAAACCTACTTATAAAATTCTCCTACAACAGAGGAGTTCTTTATTACAGTAGTGCACCACAAACATTTTAAATAAATTATATTCTCGTTAAATATCCGCGGTAGGCGATTTTATTCTTTTAAAATAAAATAAAAAGTTATGCAATAGCTTCACCGCGGCAGTCTCCGAGTGCCACATGTATTTTTTTTTTTTGCTTCCGCGAGGTTCTCATCGTGAAACAGTTATGTTATTAATAATATTCTAATATTATGTTACAGATCGCCAAGAGCGCCGAAAATTGTTTATTCTTCAACAAGTTTTTGTTTATATTGTAGCTCCAATTAGGTGTTATTTGTATGTTGTTTACAACATTTGAAGAGCATAATAAACATGAGTCTAAAATAATTGCCTTTTCAGCTACTCACAAAATTCTAAATACTCAATCTAATATCAGCAAAACACTCAACATTTAGGAACAAACACTTCAAGATAAAATTTGAAGAAAAATATTTATAACATCAAAGAGAACAACGAAAACCCAAATGTGTGTACCACGTCTCGAAAATTATTCCCCTACCTACTTTATCATTCTTTTGGTTTGTACTTTAGCTTAATGTAACAAGTACCACTAAACTTCTTAGGAAACTTTCTTTCGCATTGAGATTAACCTCATTTCTTCCAAAGAAACAATTTGCGAGCATTTCTGTTGCGAAATCCAAATATAATATTCGTAGGTATTTCTCCAAACGTGTTTGAATCTGAAAATCTAGGTTAATTTGGTATTCCTTTTCACAATTGATGTATGTTTGTAAATTGTGACACGAATGTTGTTTATTTATCTTATTAACAGGTAATTATGTTGAATTTCAATAGGTGTTCAATTATCAAGGATTTATCTTCTGATATTCTTACTGTAAATTAATTATTATGATTATGTGTAAACATGGTGTGTTATTTTTTTGGAACTCAGTTTGGGAGTGTCAGACTCTTACTAATGATTACAATGTTTTTTTTTTTGTAACCCACAATGTTTCTTCGATTGCCCATTGCATCATAAAATCGTAGTGGTTCACTCAAATAATCCTGCAACCGTTGCAGACATTGACCCAACTCAGCTGAGTCAGTTATACTGACATCATCATCATCATCATCAGCCGGAAGACGTCCACTGCTAAACATAGGCCACCCCCTTAGACCGCCACGCCGAACGACAATTCGCCACTTGCATCCATCGGTTGCCCACGACCCTCACGATGTCGTCGGTCCACCTAGTGGGAGGCCTGCCTACGCTGCGTCTTCCGGTCCGTGGTCGCCACTCGAGAACTTTTCTTCTCCATCGGTTGTCAGTTCTACGAGCGATGTGACCTGTCCATTGCCACTTCAACTTGCAAATTTTATGAGCTATGTCGGTGACTCTGGTTCTTCGCCGAATATCCATTTTCCGGATTTTATCCCGCAAAGAAACTCCGAGCATAGTTCTTTCCATTGCTCGTTGAGTGACTCTTAGTCTCTCTAAAAGGCCAGCAGTCAGAGACCACGTTTCAGAGCTATATGTCATCACTGGCAACACACACTACTTAAAGACCCTTGTCTTGAGACACTGTGGGATTCTCGATGAGAAGATATCACGTAGCTTCCCAAACTCTGCCCATCCGAGTTGGATTCTTCGGGCGACCTCTTTCTCGAAGTTGGACCTACCTAACTGAACAATCTGTCCAAGATAAGTATATTGGTCTACAACTTCGAGAGTATCATTCCCTACAACAACCGGTACGGGTGCCACATGGACATTCGACATGACTTTCGTCTTGTCCATATTCATTTTAAGGCCGACCCGTTGGGAAACGATACTGAGGTCGCTGAGCAATACTGACATCAATAAATATACATATATTAGTTTTGCTATTAAAACCGTCCAATAAGAGTGACTATTTTTGAGCTTATGAAAAAAATGAAAATCGTGCTACGATCTAATCTGTCAACTCAGCCAATCGTAGACCGTATGAACGTAGCTTCAATTTTTAATATTGTTTGTAACAGCGCCACATTCTGTCCATACAGTCTGATCCAGTCTTTATAGCAGGGGCATCCAAAGCTGCGCTTGCCGATCCGCGATTTCAAGACTGATTTGCTGCATCAATTGACAAAGAGCTGACTCTTTGACAGACATGACCAGACTACAACCATTTCAGTTGCCTGACCTAGCAAGCTGTGACAATAACTCCAATTATTTTCCGGATACGATTTAACTGCCTCAAAAAGACAACCAGGAAAATAATAGCATCTACAACTTAAACCTACTCTGGCAACCGCACAATTCCCAGAATAGTAAAATAATACCCGCTTACATAATAATATTCGTATGCAGTCGACTGAGTCCTCATACCTCACTTTTCAAACCTCGCCGCAGAATTCAGTTCCATAGCGGTATAGACTCCATTAAACTATTGTTCGTGTTGATATGCTCAACTTTTGTAGGTGTTAATTCAATCCAATTTGTTTGTGTAATTAATGTGGGAACCCAACTGGGTATCAAGCATCAACTAACGTAAAGCCAACTCCTTCCGACACGATTGAATTTCATGTAAGAACCGATAAATTATTCAAGTTTCTAACATAACTTCCCGTCAGTTGATTTTTGGCTTTGAGAGTACAAGCAGTAAATTGTGGAGTCATGTGTTTTCTTTTTAGCAAATAGGACAAGAAAGATATTTATAACTTGCTTTTAGAACATCATTTAGTCGAAAACTCTTTCTGACGAATTAAAAATATACCCCGCAGGACGTTTATGACCTGCATATAGTTGTTCAGGATCTGGTTTCACAGCCAGAAAATAGCATACCCATAATTTAGGACAATCTTCCGGGAAAATGTCATGTTTGTGTCATTTTATGTTTAAAAAAATATAGTAACTATAAGTTCAGGTCTATACATATAAATTTTCTTCTCAAAGAACCTCTGTATAAGAGGCAAAGCCTTAATAGAATGTAACCTATTTACTGAAAATGTCCTTGGAATACATAAGCTCTAAGTAAACCGAAAAACATTCTTCGGTTATAAGAAACCAATAAATAATTGACATCAAATAAAATGATTATGACAAAAATAAATTCAAAGTGTGCCTATTGACAAAGTGTTCGGATAACGAAGTGGTACAAATATAGCAGGTAAGCAAATATCAGCTGTATTACTTTATCGTTAGGCTTCATTATATTATGGCTTCATGTATGTGTGGTATTCTATTACAGTATTGTACTTTTCCATGGTAACCCTTTGAAGAAATAGAAACCAAATAATTCCAAGAATCACGTTTACAGAGAGATTAAAATTTATCCTCGACTTTTTTAGAAAAATGTCAAGTTTACGCAAAGATTTTCTTTAACAGTCATAATAACGCAAAGTTAACGTCACGTCTATAGCCCTTAATTTAAAGTGTACCTAATAGCCCAGCCCAGATACTAAAAATAAATGTTTTCCCAGACTTTTATTCCAAAATATACGCACAAAACAGAATGGAAGAAGAAAAGCGCCAACCCCTAGCAAAATAGGATAAGGGCAGAAAGATGATGAAGATAATGAAGATGAGCGTAACAAAACAGAAGCAACACAGCAAAGAATTTAGATATAACCGAATTTAAAAAAGTACCAGAAGCTAGTTTACCATAATAAACTCAAATAGATTGAAAACTCCGTTTGAATTTTCCAGCTGCCGCACCTCCTTAATGACCATTTTAGTGGCCTTTACCCAATATTATAAGTGACAAAATAGTGTCTGGAGAACCATTGTACTGTCGCTGGTTAGCCGTCCCTATAAATTATTATGTACAGACGCCAACACGTCAATCTATTCTAAACAAAAAAACTAATTGCAAATGAACCTTTTTTCTTTTGAGAAAGTCAATTTCGGGTAAGCGCCAGCGTCTGTACTTGAACATAGAAATTAGTTTAAGAAATCAGCTTAAATATGCCAGCCAGCCTTTTTTAGTGTTATAATAATATTAAAAGTTGTGCTATTAATGGTTGTTTTTTTTTTCAAACGAACCATTTATGGTATTTAAACGTGTTAACATTTATCGCCTATAAACTTTTTAAGAAAAGTACTAAAAGACCATTCAAATTATCAAATACCTGTTCATAAATTAAAACCGATTGAACACCATTTGAATGTTCCAGTTGACGCACATCTTTAAGGCTGCTTTTCCACCAGAGATGCGCTATGCTACGTTGCTGCGGATGCGTTTGATATCCACCAATCATATTCACTGGTTTACGTAGCACAGCACTGGTGGAAACGGATTCTTGTGACAGCACATCTTCGTAGCGCAGCTACGCATCTTCATAGCGCAGCTACCTTGTGACAGCACATCTTCGTAGCGCAGCTACGCATCTTCATAGCGCAGCTACCTTGTGGCGGCGCATCTTCATAGCGCAGCTACCTTGTGACAGCGCATCTTCGTAGCGCAGCTACCCATCTTCACAGCACAGCTACATAGCGTAGCATCAGTGGAAACGGTCACACAGTTTCGTAGCTCAGCTTTCACATCCTCGCAGCACAGCTACATAGCGCATCTCTGGTGGAAAAGCAGCCTAACGGCCGTGTTTAGTGGCCTTAACCCAGTATTAT